>CM075070.1:83651985-84877547 GCA_037428765.1 Rubia yunnanensis | reverse complement strand
TCTGATGCAGGCTCGTTTTATTACTAGCACTACCAAGTAAGATCCGAGCTAGGGTGCATGGATTCTCATATTTACTGAAGGTGAACTACAGCAACAAGAAGCAATTCTTGGCATCCCCTTTTTATCTTAATTTGCAGACAAAGATGCATTTTTTATTTTCCAATTGATTGACTTTTGCTTGGTTAGCTAAAGAATCTTTTCATGCTATCTGTAAAGTCAAGGGATTTGCAAGTGAATATTTGATTGGCAATTTTGTGTGAACTTATTTTGAACTGGAAAACATTCCATGTTGGAACATGCTGATGCAGAATATTTACGCCAAGGTTTTATGGAAATCAAAGTCAGAATATTGCAGTAGTTTGGAATAAATGGAATTCGTATATTTGACTATGTATATCAGGCGTGTGAAGCATAGTTGATTTATGGAAAATCTCTACTTATATGAAGGTGATATATTCGAATATATGGGATTTGGATATGCTTCAAGAAGCAGATTTTGAAAAGGAATATTGTGGAGATGATCAAGGAGTATTCCAATCTGTTCGGGAATATAAATTGGGACAAACAAGGCTGCATACTCACGGATTTAACAGAGAAAAAATATGCCTACAGATTTTTGAGACTTTCGAGAATTGCAAAGAGTCAGACTACTGTGTTCCAACACACCTGACCTGCTGCACAAAGTTCAGAATCGTAAACCTTAATTCCTCGGGAGGAGGAGATCCTGCGTCGACGGAGTACGAGATCAGAGGGAGTCTGATCAAGGCGGATCGGTAGCTAGGGGAGCTAGCAGAATTCACACATTATAGTTAGTAAAAATAAGTATTTTGTAACATGTACTCTGTACTGTATCTCTCTAATTAGTGGATTCATTCTGAACTGCGTAACCAAGTCGTGTGTCTTTTACATTTTACGTTATTATGCACTTGGTTAATTTAGTCATGTTGGAACACACTAGTAAGGGCTAGAAAAAGTGGTAAAACTAAATTTCAATTGGTATCAGAGCTTCGTCACTTATTATTCCCTTGGTTGTTTCAAGGAAAGTGAGACCCAGTTTTACCATGACGACAAGAGAAGGAACTTCAGTATCTCGACCACCCTGCTAGAAGGCAACAACTACAACTATTGGAAGGCACGCATGAGGACCACCCTTGAAGGAACTGATACGTATTCGAGGACTAAGATGTGATGTCAACGATGATTATATCATCCATAGATATTTAAATAGAGTTTCCTTTACTTGCTGGCATTGGAGTGATGCAAGTAATTGATCTGGATCAGAAAGAAGAAGGCTGCGCGGGTTCAACTCCAGATCCTCAAACGCTTCACAAGCTGTGACTCCATATTGGTCTCTCATCTTGGTTGTTGTGTGGTGCTGCTAACCACTTCATGCTACTGTTTTACCTTTCAGTTCCCATGTCTGGCCACCTTCCAATCGACACGGGGGTGGAGGTTTGAACGAGTGGAATCATATGGAACGAGCGATAATCTACTTAGAACACATTAGTTCTCTAGTGAATATCCTCTCATCTTTTGCTGGCAATTAGATTTGCCTTCTAAAATCTCGTGTAATAAGGCAGCTGTTGGTATGCTTTGAATAGGTATTAGCCGCTTCGACACATCAGGATTTGGAGCTTGAACAACTTGATGTGAAGACCACTTTTCTACATGGAGAGTTGGAGGAAGAGATATACATGACTCAGCCAGATAGTTTCCAAGTTCTTGGCAAGGAAAAGTATTTTTGCAAGTTGAAGAAGTCCTTATATGGGCTTAAGCAGTCTCCGAGGCAGTGATACAAGAGATTTGACAGCTACATGCTTGAGTTGGGCTACACAAGGAGTTCATATGATTGTTGTGTCTACTATAGCAAGTTGAGAGATGAGTCATTCATCTATCTGGTGCTTTATGTAGATGACATGTTGATAGCCTCAAAGAGTAAGCATGAGGTTCAGAAGCTGAAGGGTCTTCTTAGTGCTGAGTTTGAGATGAAGGATTTGGGTGCAGCTCGGAAGATACTAGGAATGGAGATTCTCAGAGATAGAGGTCAGAGGAAGCTTTTCTTGTCACAGAAAGGCTACATTCAGAAGGTGTTGACTAGGTTTGGCATGTCTTCAGCCAAGCTTATTGACACTCCTAGTGCTGCAAATATCCATCTCACTTCCATGTTTGCCCCTCAGTCAGAAGAGGAGAAGTAGTATATGTCTCGAGTTCCGTATGCTGGCACTGTGGGGAGCTTGATGTATGCTATGGTGTGTACGAGGCCAGACTTAGCACAGGCGGTCAGTGTTGTGAGCAGGTTCATGGGGCAACTAGGTAGAGAACATTGGCAAGCTGTGAAGAGGATCTTTAGGTAGCTTAGAAGTACGTCTGATGTGGGTCTCATTTATGGGGGTGATACTGAGTGCCTGGTTATGGGTTATTCTGATTCTGATTGTGCTGGGGATGTTGACACAAGGAGATCTATGACCGGCTATGTCTTTACTTTGGGTGGTTCTATTGTTAGCTGGAAGGCAACTTTGCAACCTACAGTGACTTTGTCTACTACGAAAGCATAGTACATGGCTCTGACGGAGGCTGCGAAAGAAGGTATATGGCTGAAGGGGCTAGTTAGTGACCTTGGTCTACACCACGATCAGGCTACTATGTATTGTGATAGCTTGAGTGCTATCTGCTTAGCCAAGGATCAGGTCCATCATGAGAGGACCAAACACATTGATGTCAGATATCATTTCCTGAGGAGTGAGAGGAGAATCAGGGTGAAGAAAGTGGGAACTGCTGATAATCCTGCTGATATGTTCACCAAGCCTGTTCCATATAGCAAGTTTCAACACTGTTTGGACTTGCTTAACATCAGAGATCAGTAGTTGCCCGGTGTGGTAGTCCCAGGAGTGGAGGGATAAGTCTGCTCATCTGGCACTATAATGGTGCGTCTTGAGTTTCTGCTTTGAGGATTCAAGTCAAGGTGGAGATTTGTTGGTATTCCTTGAATACGTATTAGCCGCTTCGATAGGTTGTTACGGGGGTCTCGTTACCCGGTCAGCGAGTCGGGGGGTCCAGGGGGGCGGAGCGCACCCTGGCCTGGCGGTCCGGGGGGCGGAGACGCCCCCGGCCCGACGGTATAGCATGTCCTCCGTTTGGGCTGTTATTGGCATTCTGTCTCCTGTTCTGGTTTGGGCTAGATTGTTTCTAAGCCCAAAACCGTTAGGGTTTAAGGTGGAGAGGACTATATATAGTGCCTCATCTTTTATTGTAACTCTAAGAGATAGGATTGGTAGAGAGTAGGAAATCTGTAATTTTGGCATTTCTCTCTAGTGGAACCCGATCTTGGTCGGCCGTGGATGTAGCCAATTGGTGAACCACGTAAAATCTCGGTATTTTGTTTTTCGCTTTATTTTCTTTGCTTGTTCTTTCTCGGGTATTACGCACAACAGGTCTCTCATCTTGGTTGTTGTGTGGTGCTGCTAACCACTCCATGCTCCTGTTTTAACCTTTCTGTTCCCATGTCTGGACACCTTCAAATCGACACGGGGGTGGAGGTTTGAATGAGTGGAATCACATGGAACGGGCGATAATCTACTTAGAATGCGTTAGTTCTCTAGTGAATATCCTCTCATTTTTTGCTGGCAATTAGATTTGCCTTCTAAAATCTCGTGTAATAAGGCAGCGACTACTTTAGGAATCTCTATTGTAACAACTACCCTTTATTTTTAAATTTCGATATTGGCCTTGGAGGAGATGAGATCTTACTAGAAGCTTCTGGTTGATCAGGAGTTTGAGTTTCTAAGAAATGCATCATTTAAATTGCTACATTAAGGCAGCATAATGCGTACAAATTCAGGTTGGAGAGCAATACAAGTAGTAGTAATTTGCATCTGATGTAACTAATGTAAGTACTTGGTCTTTGGACCAACTTTGTACTTTTATTTTAAACCCTACCTGTTAAAAAGGAAACTTACCATACTTGCAGAAGCATATGAGTATATAGCATCAGTATAAAAACCAAAAAGAAACTACATATACACAAAATGAGTCAGGAACAACATGCATCTCTTTAATTAATCATAAGAAGATCGAACCTCATATAAAGATATTAGTTGTTGAAAATTGATTCAGTTGATTTTCAAAAGTCAAATTGTGCCAATTTCTCTGGAACGGATGGAGTATTTAACATTAAAGTTGAAGAGTAGTTTCTATATAGCCCTAACATAAAAAGAAATCACAGCTCAAATGCCCAAGCATTTCCCCTGAGAACTTTGGCTTCTTCTTCGGGGGTGAAATCGTTCTTGATGTGAAAAGTTTCACGGATCTGTTGCGTAAACTTACCCTTGATCATATTCGCCACAGTTTAAAACTAGGTAATGTGGAAATGTTTGGTAATGATAGATGTCAAAATTTATGAAGAGTGATGTGGCTAAGTGTGGGGGTGCCACTTAACCAGGTGGTTGCTCTTTTAGTAGTAAGCATAGACTATTAACAATTACTTCATATTCTTAATACTATATCTGGTGTATATGCGGACCAGCGATAAAGGCCAATGGACACTAAGCTCAACCCAATGTTATCTCACGGAAAGAGGAATGTGCCCAGCCCAAGGTGAAGAGCAAGCAAGCGCGGAGCTTCTAGTCATGCCAAACTACGTGGGCCGAAGAACACGGAATTGGCAACGAACACGAAGACCATGAACGAAGAACGTGGGATTGTGGCACGCCCATGATCTTAACTCTCAAAAATCAAGGAATTGTTAAGGATGTTAGTCTATATATGCAGCAAGCTTTGAAGGAGCTAAGATAAGCATTACTATCTCTAGAAATTCCAGTTCTACAAGGAGAATACTAACTTGATCGTCGGAGCCCTTCTCCCGGAATCATTTCCGGGATAAGCCTTGCAGGTAAAGAAGCTCCTGGAGAGGACGAAAAGATCCCTTGAACTATCTCCCAAAAATTCAGGGGACAACGTCACTGCCAAAGAATCAAAAGATAACCACAACAATTGACTACAACGAAGCTGAGTACGACGAACAGCCAGAAACAGTAATCTTGTCCATACATGGATCTACAGAATCATTGTCCAACAATGCTTGGAAAGCTAGGGCACGATATTCTCCCCCGTAGGAACCGATTGAACTCCACTAGGATGAGGAAATTACTTTTAGTGAGGAGGATGCAGTACCAAACAGTTGGCCTCACAACGATCCTATGATTATCATAGCAAAAGTTGGAAATGCTACGATACACAGAGTGTTCGTAGACGATGGATGTGCGGTCAAAGTTCTATTTGTAGATTGCTTTGATAGACTGGGGTTCAAGTAAACGGGCCTAAAAAAATCCACATTCTTGCTTGTTGGGTTCATGTGGCAATCAGATTTGCCTTTGGGAAATATATTACCTGTCACTATCGGTGAAAGTGGAAGGAACTCCACAATCTTGTGTGACTTTGTATTCATGGACGCCTCAAACACGTTTAACGCTATAATAGAAAGACCATGGATGAATAGAGCGAAGGCCATATGGTCCTCTTACCACTTAGTCATGAAATTCCCCCCCACTGGCTGGGATTGCAACTATAAGAGGAAATCAGCCAACAACGAGGCAATGCATGGTCATCGCAATGAAGATGGGAAGAGTGGGGGAGAAAGCAAAGATGGTCAACACAATCTCAAATGGTGGACCACCAGATCAGCCAGAATCAACAGCGAATCCATGGGAAGAAATAGAGCTAATAAGCCTGGATAGCGAATACAGCTCAAGGTGTGTAAGAATAAGAAAATACCTTCCCAGTGAAGAAAAGAAGAGAATCATACAAATCCTGCCAAAACACAGAGACACTTTCGCATGGAGTGTACATAACATGGGAGGATTAGACCCACACATTGCAACACACTCTTTGAATATTAGTGATGCAGTCAAACCAATTAAACAAAAGTAGTGTTGCTTCGCTAGTGATAGGTAGAAAGCACTTGAAGAAGAAGTTACAACACTACTCCAAGCCGGTATAGTAAGGGAGGTCAGATATCCAAATTGGCTTGCAAATCCAGTAGTGGTAAGAAATTCTGATGGTGGATAGAGAATGTGCATTGATTTCACGGATTTAAATAAGGCATGTCCTAAGGACTGCTAACCCCTACCGAAAATCGATCAACTGGTTGAGGCAATTTCAGTCTATCATATGCTAGCATTTTTGGATGTGTACAAGGGTTACCATCAGATATTGATGAACCCGGAGAACACAGAGAAAACTGCTTTCATAATGAGTTTTGGGACTTTTTGTTATGTGAAGATGTCGTTTGGGCTGAAGAACGCAGGAGCAACATACCAAAGAGAAGTGGATAACACTTTTTGCAATCAAACAGGAAAAATGTGGAAGTTTATGATGATGACATGGTCATGAAAAATAGGAAGATGGATAGCTTTGCAGCAGATCTACAAGAGACTATGGATACACTAAGTGCCATAGGAATGATGCTCGATCCCAAGAAATGTGTATTTGGGGTGGGCACAGAGAAATTATTAGGATATAAAGTATCCTAGAAAGGAATCGAGACCAACCTAGAAAAAGTGTAAGCTATAATCAACATTCCTCAGCCACGAACATTTAAGCAAGTACATGTCCTAATGGGGTAGCTGGTGGCGCTTAGCAGGTTCGTCTCAAAGGCAGCAGATAAGCACTTTACACTGTTCGAAGTTCTAAAGAAAGACAAGAAGTTTAGTTAGAATCAAGAGTGCCAGATAGCGTATGATGGCTTAAAAGAACAGCTTTTAATACTGCCAACGCTAAAATTCCAGGCCCCTGGGGAAACATTATATTTATATTTAGCCATCTCGTAGAACGACGTCAGCTCTGTCTTGGTTCGCTTCAAAAACCAAAAACAAGTGCCAGTTTACTATATAAGTAGAATATTGCAAAGCGTAGAAAAGTCATATATGCCAATCGAAAAGTTTACCTTTGCCTTAGTGTACTCAGCACGAAAGCTGCGAACAAATTTCCATGCTCATCGTATTATAGTTTATACGGGTTTCCCAATCAAGAATGACATTAGCAAGCCAGAGTCATCAGAAAGACTAACGAAGTGGACTTTGGAATTAGGCCAATTTGAAATTCAATTCCAGCCTAGGAAGGCGATCAAAGCTCAAGCGTTAGCAGACTTCATTGTCGAAATCATGATCAAAGAAGAACAAAGAGCAAACACGTATCAGAGCTTGAGGATTGATAGAAGAAATTCAAAGTGGGAATAAGTTGCACGGACCTTATTCGTTGATGGTGCATCCAAAAAAGAAGGTTGCGGAGCAGGATTGCTGTTTATAGACCCAGATGAGGGTGAACATAAATACGCATTACGGTTCGATTTCCTCCTCATGAACAACAAAGTAGAATATGAAGCCTTGATTTGCATATTGGACCTCACTGTCAGAATGAAAGTCAAAAGCGTATGAGTATAAAAGCGATTTGCTAATCGTTGTTCAACAAGTGTGAGGGGACTTTGCATTGTGAGAAGAGCAATTGGAAAAATATTGAAAGAAAGTGCAACAACTCATAGCCTTGCTTGAATATTTTAACATACAACATGTACCACGAAGTGAAACATAAAGACACTGAGCAAGCTAGCAACAACAAGATTTAACTCTTCTAGCGAGCAGAGATACGTTATTGTTGACCATTCCCAAGGGGCAAAAGCAACTCCAAGTTTCTAATCGTAGCAATTAACTACTTCACAAAGTGTGTGGAAGCGAAACCATTAGGATGGGGCACAGCTGAAGTCACCAGGAAGTTTTTCTGGCAAAACATAGTATGTCGCTTTAGAGTGCCACATACCATTGTCGTGGACAATGGTACACAATTCACAATTGGCGTGTTCACCGACTGGTGCTCAAAGCTTGGGATGCTCCAGAAGTTTACGCATGTTGCGCACCCTCAGGCAAGTGTCCAAGTGGTAGTAACGAACAAGACTGTCGTCTAAGGAATTCAGAAGCAATTGGAAGGGAAGTGAGCTAGATCGGTAGATGAATTATCAAACACTCTATGGTCGTACAGAACATATATTCTGGAACCAACGGGTAAGACCCTATACAATTTAGTTTATGGTCACAAAGTTGTTATACCTGTGGATATTTTCCACTCAAGTCTTCATGTAACCTATTGTGACGAGAAAGACAACCCATAGGTGATGAAGCTCAAACTGGACGGACTAGAAGAGAAGAGAAATTTGGAAACAATTTCATAAGCGAAGTACAAGGAGAGGATGGCCAGAGTTCACAATCTGAGGGTGAAAGAAACTCGGTTCCAGGTTGGCGATCTAGCATTGAGGAAGAACGAAACCAGCCTAGCAGAAGAACACGGAAAGTTATGGCCAAAGTGGGAAGGAACTTACTAGGTTACAAAGGCACATAAATCTAATAGCTACAAGTTAGAAAGGTTGGATGGTACTGCTGTCCCCAACACATGGCATGTTATCAACTTAAGGAAGTTTTATGTCTAAAAGGAGAGTAGCGAACATCTACATGTACAGAAGCCAGGATATTATCCTTGGTGGTTTCTATTCCTTTGTCCCTAATGCAATATTATCGCGGGAGTACACTTTTAATATAAAAATACCACTTTGCTAGACCAGGATCACGCCTCTTATTCTTTACTTGCAAATGTTAGAAGTTAGTTTATTCATAACATATTAAGATCAGGATACTCAGAGTTAGAAACTTGAACTTAGTCTGAAAAACAGTAAGCTATGAATCTTGCATAAGTACAAAGGCGTGCAAAATTTGGATTTTGCAGCTTTGCAACTCGAATGATTGCAAGCTATATATCTTGCTCATAGGATAGCATGCGTCTAAATATAGCGACAAAAGCAAGCAGTATGTCTTGCACAAGTACAAATGCTTGCAAACTTTGAATTTTGCAGCTTCACAACTCGAACAATCACAAGCTATAGATCTTGTTCATAGGAAAACATGCCTCTAAATATAGAAAAAAAAATAAAGCAATAGATCTAAACATGAAATCATACTCCACTATACAATAGCTCACACATTTTAGGACAAACACATAAACATGAAACCATACTCCACTATATGTCAAACATTTTAAGATGAACACATCAACATCCAACAATGAACTATATCACTACATCCCATACATTTCGGATTGAATCACAAAATCAAAATAAACAAAACAAGGTGGAAAAATTTTCCAATAAAGGAAAAACATGGTATTTGTTTAAGGGGTGGAACCTCCTCTTTCTCGCCTTCGGGGGTAATTTATTTGTTTTCCATCGTGTTTTGTTTCGGTGGAGGAAAGGTTTTCCAACACACCTCTAGAATGAAAAAGCTCACACACCCCTTGAATGACAAAATGAAATACGGTATTTTGAATAAACAAAATGAAATAATCCCACACACCCCTTGAATGACAAAATGAACAAAATTACAAAAAATACAAAACCCAGCACCAACAGTACCCAAGGTTTTAATGGTTGGGTTTGTCTTCAAGAAGGGATTAGGCGGCGGCGGGGTTAGGCGGCGGCGAATATGGAGAGGTGGAGGAGGAGGAGGGAGAGGAGGTGTTGTCATTGCATCCGGAACCACCATGCAGTGGGATCGGTTGTGCGCATAGTCGCCCGTAACCTTCTACCCGTCCCAGAGAGCCTCCATCATCTTTAGTTTTTATTCAAATTGCACACATTAGTCAGATAAGTTTAGTATGTACATTTACTAATAAAAGTTAATGGCATAAATTTAATTTTTTATAGTTAAAATTAGCTTGGTTAACCAATGGTAAACACCTTTTTTACACAAAAATATGTTTAAAGATTTTTTAAAAAAACGTAATGTATTGATATACTGCCTCTGCCCTTCTATATATTTGTCATAATTGCTTTATTTGTTATCTCTGTGAAACTTTTTTGAACGTGGACAAAAGTAATATTTTGTCCACAAACTATTTTATACTAAAAATTATTTTTTATTCTGATAAGATCGAAAATGGAGAAAGTAATGTATCAAGAAGAGATCACAACATGACTTGAGAAAGACTAAAATACAATGAATATATATATATATCAGTGACACGATCAAAAATATTAGAAAGACTAAAATTTGATTTCTACATAAACAGTGAAACAATTAAATTAAGAACAGAAGGGTGGAAAATAAAAATAGAAATAGAAATCTAAAATTTTGTTTTCTACATAAACAGTGAAACAATTAAATTAAGAACATAAGAGGGTGGAAAATAAAAATAAAAATAGAAATCCAAAATTTTGTTTTCTACATAAACAGTGAAACAATTAAATTAAGAATATAAGAGGGTGGAAAATAAAAATAAAAATAAAAGCCTAAAAATTTATTTTCAACATAAATAGTGAAACAATTAAATTAAGAATAAGAACATAAGAGGGTGGAAAATAGAAATAAAAATAGAAGGCTAAATTTTTTTTTCTACATAAACAGTGAAACAATTAAATAAAGAACATAAGAGGGTGGAAAATAAATTTTAAAAAATCATCAGGCAACTTCCGCCGCCAGACATCCATCGCCACCGGAATTTTCACTGCCGCCACTCCGGTCATCTTCACCCACCCTGCTACCACACTGCCAATCACCGGTGTACCGCTCGTCTCCGACGAGCTCCACCGGATTCTCACCGGCTGCTCATTTCATCTCCGACGAACCCGCCGCTGCACCACCGTTATTCTTCTCCATCTTTAACCATCAGAAACTACCGTCCACCGTTTCTCATACCGTGACCAGCTTTGACACTGACTGACCACCGAAGCCATCGTCTGCTCTCCGTCTTCTGCAACTCCAATCGTCGCAGGTGTTCCGCCCTTGATCACCACCGATTCACATCAACACCGATCGGGCCTACTCCCTTTGTACTCTCGGTTGTCTTCAGGCTCTTCAGGAGCGAGCTTCAGCTCTAGCAAAGATACAGCCCGGCAAAAAGAAGTTCAGCAGGTAGTTCAACGAAGAAGACAGTCGGCGTGTGGCACAGATGCGTGTGCCACCAACTGGGCGTGTGAATACCATGCGCGAGATAGTGATGCACATCTACCTTACACGCTCAGCTCTTGATCCGTATCTCATATTGCGAGGCATCCAAAATAATGCGGATTGGGTAATTTATCGCGAGTTATTTGTATTTATTGCTGGTTTATCTTTTTCTCACGAGTTTAGAGCCACATCAGCATATAGTCACTGCCTAGTTAGCATCCAGTCACCGTTTATTACCAAAATTTTGCAGGGATGGCTTAGGACGTTTATCTCCATTTATTTAAGCCCAAAGCAGTGATCAGCTGCGTAGGGGACTTCGAGTCGTGCTAGAGAATGTGGACTGAGAAACACGAAATGGACTACGAACACAAACCTATGAATCTGGAGTGTGGTGATTGTGGTATGACCCACGATCTCAAGTCCTGAAAGCGCGGGCGGAATCATAACCATATCGGCCAATAAATACAACAAGCTTCAGAGGGGCTAAGGTAAGTGTAGCTATTAAAAGAAATTTCAGTTCTTGAGAGAGTGACTAACTTGATCGTCGGAGCATTTTTCCCGGGATCACTTCCGGGCTTGACTTTGCAGGAAGGAAGACTCGCGGGGTGAGCAGCAAAGGTTCTACCTGACCAGACCACCACATCAGAGTTCATGAACTGTACCAGTCTTACGTATACCGTGAGCATTGGCACGAAGACAAAGATGGTGGAGGCACTGCTATCATGGAAAATTGCCTAAATACTATCCCATATGTCCTTTGATGTCGCACAATCAGGGATCTCCGCTAAGGCTTTCAGAGTGAGAGAGGAGAATAGAATACTGCACACACGTTGATCTTCATCAACCCAGAGATCATGCTCATCATTGGCCTTCAATAAGCCTCCATAGGATCAACTTTCGTACCACCGCGACCGGAAGTGGAGCTGTCGGCGGCCTAAGCCTAAGTGGGAGAGGCGCCGCCGGCCTGAGGATGTGGAGAGAGAGTTGAACAGGGTTTGGACCCATCAAGAAAATTGAACAGCTTCTGTGGCTTGAGGACGTAATCAATCTGACTCTTCCACAAGAGATGATTTGATGACGCTAATTTGATTGTTATCATGTGGAGTAAGGTATTGCAAGAGAGTTTGTCTTTAGACATGATGAAGGTTGAGAAACGCCGGGAAAGTGCATTGGAGGGGGAGGGAATTTTTGTGAAGATCGGCCAAAGGGGAGGGAGAGCGGCCGATCGGTGAAGAAAAAAAGGGTTGAGGGGATTTGGAAAGTTTTGGACAAGGTTTGCTCTGATACCATGCTAAAATAATTTTCCGTAATGGTTCAGATTAATGATGAAGGGTATAAATAGAGTACAAAGTAAACTAGTCTAAATATAACTCTATCCTAGTCAACAAGTGATGTGTCCATTTTAGGCGCATTATTTAGTAGTATTTAGGATCACTTTTGTGCTATTTTATTATCGAGAGCTTGTGTTTTACCTTGAAATTCACTTAGGAGAGGTAAAAGCAACTTTATACTCTTTTACCTCTTTTAAGTGGATTTTGTGTGACAAGGGAAGAACACGGAACCAACGAAGACCGGAAGACATTGAAGACTATACTTTCGAAGACTTTTGGATACTCACTTCGAAGACATGAAGACCGGAGGCCGTTGAAGACCATTTTGGAGCTGTTGAAGACTTGAAGAGTGAGAGGGATGGCTATGAAGAAGACAAAGAAACAATGCAAAACTGTAGCTGCCGTCGCGACCCCCGTCGCGACACCGTCGCGACACCATCGCGAGCCGGGGCATCGTCGCGAGTCGCGACGAACACCGTCGCGAGTCGCGACCATCGGGCGGCCAGAAATCAATTTTATTTTCTTTGCACTATAAATACCATCTCTTTTCCCTCTTCTTCTCCAAGCTCTCCAGCGCGCCTTTCTCTGGTTTTGGGCGCCATGATCCGGTTTTTCTTCTTCTTTCTTTTCTTAGCTTTCTCTTAGTTTGATTATGTCTTTTCTTGTTGTTCTAGAGTAGTTCTTGTTCTTGGGAGCAAAGGATTGAAGCTTCCACTATCTATGTAGCAAGAACTCATTTATATCTATCTATTTGGTATTTTTGCTATTGTGCAATTATTGTGCTTTGGATGTTAATTGTTGATTGCATTGATGTTGTTGAGAGCTTGATGATATGAAATGCTTGGATTAATTGCTAGCTAGGGTTTGGGGGATTTGGGTTAATTTCCCCCCTGTTCTTGTTAGCAATGTGAGAGTATGAATTAGAGCTTTCGATTGTGTTAGTGTGTTGACAATGTGCTAGGCGAATGTGATTGATGTCGAACTCTTCGTCATGTTCGTTTGTGTAGCAAACGAGAGAGTCATATGCTCGCGGATGAATGTGCGTTGCACGTTCATCCAATCTCGTGTAATTGCATGAATTGGTTCAATGCCTAGTCACGGTGTAGTGGTCATAGGCATTGCCAAGCTTGTTGGTCCTTCGTGCTAAATGCCACCAATGTCGCCTTGAGTCGTGGTCGCGACTCGGGAGCCATTGGTGAGGTTTGACGAGAGATGTCGAATTCACTCTCGCAAACTACGAACTAAGAAGGATAGGAGTTCAGTCTCCACGACAAGTAGTTGAAGTATTGAATAGGTGATTTAAACTCATTCCTGAAGCATTTGTTGTTTGGCGTTTATGTACTCTTGACGGTGTGTTTCACTGCATGTGTGCCATGAGTGGTTTGAGCATAGGGAGTGCTTGTGTGGTTGAATTGCTTAGGTGTAGGAACGTGACGACTTCCGTAGCACCTTTGCATGAAGATCTACGAGCATGAACTTAGAACTCCTTGTGGTGTGTGTGTTGTGGTACTTGCTAGATGGGGTGTGTGATTGTTGGGTCATGAATGCTATATGATGGAATGTGTGAATGATTCGATGAACTACATTAGATGTGGAAGTGGATATCCGTTGCCCCCAAGGCATTTTATCTTTGTAGTTTAAAACCCTTCTTTTTCTTAGTTTCGTTTGATGATTAGCATAGTCACTTGACGTTGCTAGTTATCTCGTATTTTTATCTTTGTTAACTTAGGAACCAACCAACCAACCAACCCCCCCCCCTTTACTCGCTTTTAAGTGTGTGTATATATAGTTACTCCTAGCCTAGTATATCAACCATTTGTGTGCTTAGACGCTTAGGAAGATCCCTCTTCTCATTGGACGACCCCGATTTGCCACTATCTACCTAGTTGTAGAAAGTAAGCACTGAGGGCTTATAAATTATCTTTTGGCGCGCGGGCGCGACGACCGCCCGCGCATGTCAGTAGGATATGTCATTCCGACCACCCTACCGAATCTTGCCATTTGTTGTGGGAACAGCACGATGACCGAGAAAGAACCCTTGGTTTCCAAAACCATGGGTACTATGAAGAGTGCTATCCAGAGGTAGGAGATATTGGTTTTCAAGGGCAAGAAGCTCAGGAATGCTATCCATACCACAACTCTTACAATCCGGAATGGAATGGTAGTCCGGATTTGTGGTATGAGAATGAGCCAGAAAACCAATATTACGAGCAACCTAGTTGGCCATCACCATCCTATACCATACCCCAAAACCAAGCCCAACAAGGAAGTTCAAGTTTGACACGTGAGGATGTCTTAAATACCATAGCAAACTTGAACTCCTTTACTAGTGAGGAGCCGGATACCCAGCTCTCCTCTAGTGTTGAGGCCATTGAGGGGCATGTGAGGAACATATTAGAGGTATTGGCCCGCATGGAAGCTCGTGATTCCGAAAACACACCATCCCAACTTGAACTTGATGATGCGGTGAGTGAAGTCACCAATAAAAATGATTTTGAGTTTGAAAGGGATGAGGAGTTGGTTGTAGAGGATAGAAAAATGGAGGAAGAGGTGATAGTGCTACATTATCCATTAGCATTGTCACCCCTTCTCCCACCTAGTGAACCAACTCTAATATTTTCAGAAGTTTTGAGGGAAACGAGAGAGGAGCCAAAAGACTATCCTAAGCTCCCTAACCACTTAATTCCCTTTGAACCATCTCCACCTCCACAAGACTTTCCTCTTGGAAGTTTTGTGCCCCCACCTCTCTTATTTTGGATGCTCATGGTGAAGAGCTTCAAGCCTTCACCATACGGATAACATTAGGGTCGTGCCGACGACCTTAAAAATACGGAGCTTCGTCGTGCCGACGACGTTAAATAAATTCGGCATTTCTTTTAGTTTTTGTTTCTTAGTTTGTGTTTCTTAGTTTGTTTTTGTTGTTGTTTTGTTTTGTTCTGTTTATGGCATGTTTTTCTATGATGTTGTAGCAACATGAAGTGCATTGCAATGAAGGAGATGAAGGAACGAGATCAATGAACGAGGGAAGCAAGCTTGGACAGTTGGTAAGAAAACGAAAAAATTTTAAGCCTGGGATACCCTGCCGTCGCGAGTCGCGATGGGCTTCGTCGCGAGTCGCGACGAACAGGGGAGCAAAATCCACTCCCAGCGCCAACTTTCCGCGAGTCGCCCTGACGTCGCGAGGCTCGTCGCGAGTCACGACCAACCACGTCGCGAGTCGCGACGAGCTCAGAAAATTTGGAGCTCCCGGACTCACCTTTCCGCGAGTCGCCCTGACGTCGCGAGGCTCGTCGCGAGTCGCGACATCCTTCGTCGCGAGTCGCGACGAGCTCAGAACATTTTGAGCTCCCGGACTCACCTTTCCGCGAGTCGCCCTGACGTCGCGAGGCTCGTCGCGAGTCGCGATGAGCTCAGAACATTTTGAGCTCCCGGACTCCACTTTCCGCGAGTCGCCCTGACGTCGCGAGGCCCGTCGCGAGTCGCGACACCCTTCATCGCGAGTCACGACGAGCTCAGAACATTTTGAGCTCCCGGGCTGTACTTTCCGCGCGTCGCGATGACGTCGCGAGGCTCGTCGCGAGTCGCGACGAACCTAGTCGCGAGTCGCGACGTGCTCAGTAACTTTCAAAAATTTTTTAAGCCCGGATTTCAAGTTTCCAAGCTTCCAAGTTTTCAAATGATTTTAAATATTGCATGATCTTTCCTTCTTTTCCACCCAACACTCCCAAGAACATCACATACCTCTCATTTCTTCCACCGTCCTACATATATTGACATATGAACATTCTTGCATCTTTATAGTACATTTGTTGATTGTAGTATGCCGACTACATCATTGTGACCGTAAGTTCTTATCCTATAATGATGCTTGTATACATGTCAATATATGTTGGATATTTTTCATGCATAATCTTATAGTGGTGATTGAGGGTTGATTTGTTGTTCTTTGACAATACTATGGTTATTAACTCTTGATGCTAAACCTAGTATTACATATCCTTATGTACTTGTGAGTTTAATGTGTTCTTCGTGGTGTAGTCTTGATCAAACGGCGCCATGGAGAAAATGTTTTTCTCGAGGGGTGAGTTCTTCTACGGCATTTTTGCTCACCCTTCCGGTTCCGAAACCCATCTCGGGACCATCCAAGTACTTGGATATCGCCATATCACCGGCGACTTGCGGAGACACGGGTGTCACTCTAACTCCCTTACCTTGATTTTTATTCTTCTTGCCTTACGTGTTTACATTGAGGGCAATGTAATGTTTTAAGTGTGGGGAGGGGTTAGAGGATTCAATGCATGCTAGATTGTTTTGGAATGCTTTTTGCTACTTTTCATTGGAAAAACATGAGAAAAAAAAATAATAGAAAAACAAAAAGAAAAAAAAATGAAAAAAAAAGAAAACAAAAAAAAAAGAAGAAAAAGAAAACCCGCTAAGTTGAAAACCTGAGAGGGCAACTTAGGCAACATTGGGGGCCCGGATAGGTCGAAAACCCTTAAAGGGCGGCCTAGGCAAAAATGAGAGGCTAAAATGTGCGGAAAAAGGTGAGATGTGAGCTAAAGAAACATGATGTGTGGCTAGGATGAAAACTCGAAAGAGCTCCTAGGCAAAATGAGAGAAATTGAGAGAAATTGAAAAATGCTATGATTTCACTCACTTGCCGGCGTTGGAGTCATAAGGTTGCGGTTGTCACACGGATGGATCGGGTAGCTCATTATCTATAGACCGCTTGGGATTGGGTAGCTTAGTGGGTTAGGAAACGGAGTATGGTTATGAAATTTTTGATCTCTTTCTACTTCGTTTTTGGTTGATATATTGGCATTAGGTGAAGCATGTGTTTAAAACTTTCTTTATGGTTTTAGCTTCATTTTGTGTCATTGGATTCTGGGAATATCAATTCTGGGCTGTGAAATATTTTTATGGGTAGTGAATTGATAAGTGGTAGGTTTGGTTAGATTTAGGATTGGGGATGTGTGTGTGCAAAATTCTCATGTGAGCTTTTATTTTGGGATTTTTGAGATTGAGAGTTTTTGTGAGGCTTTGATTGGGGGATTAGTTTAGGTTTTGGGATATATCATTTACTCCGCATGCTTGAATCTTTTCTTACTCGAGGGCGAGTAAGGTTTAAGTGTGGGGAGGTTTGATATGTCCATTTTGTGTGGTTATTTTGGGGGTTTTAGGATGTGGATATGCCATTTCCTCCGTATGCTTAAATCTTTTCTTACTCGAGGACGAGTAAGGTTTAAGTGTGGGGAGGTTTGATGTGTCCATTTTAGGCGCATTATTTAGTAGTATTTAGGATCACTTTTGTGCTATTTTATTATCGAGAGCTTGTGTTTTACCTTGAAATTCACTTAGGAGAGGTAAAAGCAACTTTGTACTCTTTTACCTCTTTTAAGTGGATTTTGTGTGACAAGGGAAGAACACGGAACCAACGAAGACCGGAAGACATTGAAGACTATACTTTCGAAGACTTTTGGATACTCACTTCGAAGACATGAAGACCGGAGGCCGTTGAAGACCATTTTGGAGCTGTTGAAGACTTGAAGAGTGAGAGGGATGGCTATGAAGAAGACAAAGAAACAATGCAAAACTGTGGCTGCCGTCGCGACCCCGTCGCGACACCATCGCGAGCCGGGGCATCGTCGCGAGTCGCGACGAACACCGTCGCGAGTCGCGACCATCGGGCGGCCAGAAATCAATTTTATTTTCTTTGCACTATAAATACCATCTCTTTTCCCTCTTCTTCTCCAAGCTCTCCAGCGCGCCTTTCTCTGGTTTTGGGCGCCATTTTTAGGTTTTTCTTCTTCTTTCTTTTCTTAGCTTTCTCTTAGTTTGATTATGTCTTTTCTTGTTGTTCTAGAGTAGTTCTTGTTCTTGGGAGCAAAGGATTGAAGCTTCCACTATCTATGTAGCAAGAACTCATTTATATCTATCTATTTGGTATTTTTGCTATTGTGCAATTATTGTGCTTTGAATGTTAATTGTTGATTGCATTGATGTTGTTGAGAGCTTGATGATATGAAATGCTTGGATTAATTGCTAGCTAGGGTTTGGGGGATTTGGGTTAATTTCCCCCCTGTTCTTGTTAGCAATGTGAGAGTATGAATTAGAGCTTTCGATTGTGTTAGTGTGTTGACAATGTGCTAGGCGAATGTGATTGATGTCGAACTCTTCGTCATGTTCGTTTGTGTAGCAAACGAGAGAGTCATATGCTCGCGGATGAATGTGCGTTGCACGTTCATCCAATCTCGTGTAATTGCATGAATTGGTTCAATGCCTAGTCACGGTGTAGTGGTCATAGGCATTGCCAAGCTTGTTGGTCCTTCGTGCTAAATGCCACCAATGTCACCTTGAGTCGTGGTCGCGACTCGGGAGCCATTGGTGAGGTTTGACGAGAGATGTCGAATTCACTCTCGCAAACTACGAACTAAGAAGGATAGGAGTTCAGTCTCCACGACAAGTAGTTGAAGTATTGAATAGGTGATTTAAACTCATTCCTGAAGCATTTGTTATTTGGCGTTTAAGTACTCTTGACGGTGTGTTTCACTGCATGTGTGCCATGAGTGGTTTGAGCATAGGGAGTGCTTGTGTGGTTGAATTGCTTAGGTGTAGGAACGTGACGACTTCCGTAGCACCTTTGCATGAAAATCTACGAGCATGAACTTAGAACTCCTTGTGGTGTGTGTGTTGTGGTACTTGCTAGATGGGGTGTGTGAGCGTTGGGTCATGAATGCTATATGATGGAATGTGTGAATGATTCAATGAACTACATTAGATGTGGAAGTGGATATCCGTTGCCCCCAAGGCATTTTATCTTTGTAGTTTAAAACCCTTTTTCTTAGTTTCGTTTGATGATTAGCATAGTCACTTGACGTTGCTAGTTATCTCGTCTTTTTATCTTTGTTAACTTAGGAACCAACCAACCAACCAACCCCCCCCCTTTTACTCGCTTTTATGTGTGTGTATATATATTTACTCCAAGCCTAGTATATCAACCATTTGTGTGCTTAGACGCTTAGGAAGATCCCTCTTCTCATTGGACGACCCCGATTTGCCACTATCTACCTAGTTGTAGAAAGTAAGCACTGAGGGCTTATAAATTATCTTTTGGCGCGCGGGCGCGACGACCGCCCGCGCCTGTCAAAATGGCGCCGTTGCCGGGGATGATTTAAACTCATCTTTTCTTACTCGAGGGCGAGTAAGGTTTAAGTGTGGGGAGGTTTGATATGTCCATTTTGTGTGGTTATTTTGGGGGTTTTAGGATGTGGATATGCCATTTCCTCCGTATGCTTAAATCTTTTCTTACTCGAGGACGAGTAAGGTTTAAGTGTGGGGAGGTTTGATGTGTCCATTTTAGGCGCATTATTTAGTAGTATTTAGGATCACTTTTGTGCTATTTTATTATCGAGAGCTTGTGTTTTACCTTGAAATTCACTTAGGAGAGGTAAAAGCAACTTTGTACTCTTTTACCTCTTTTAAGTGGATTTTGTGTGACAAGGGAAGAACACGGAACCAATGAAGACCGGAAGACATTGAAGACTATACTTTCGAAGACTTTTGGATACTCACTTCGAAGACATGAAGACCGGAGGCCGTTGAAGACCATTTTGGAGCTGTTGAAGACTTGAAGAGTGAGAGGGATGGCTATGAAGAAGACAAAGAAACAATGCAAAACTGTGGCTGCCGTCGCGACCCCGTCGCGACACCATCGCGAGCCGGGGCATCGTCGCGAGTCGCGACGAACACCGTCGCGAGTCGCGACCATCGGGCGGCCAGAAATCAATTTTATTTTCTTTGCACTATAAATACCATCTCTTTTCCCTCTTCTTCTCCAAGCTCTCCAGCGCGCCTTTCTCTGGTTTTGGGCACCATTTTTAGGTTTTTCTTCTTCTTTCTTTTCTTAGCTTTCTCTTAGTTTGATTATGTCTTTTCTTGTTGTTCTAGAGTAGTTCTTGTTCTTGGGAGCAAAGGATTGAAGCTTCCACTATCTATGTAGCAAGAACTCATTTATACCTATCTATTTGGTATTTTTGCTATTGTGCAATTATTGTGCTTTGAATGTTAATTGTTGATTGCATTGATGTTGTTGAGAGCTTGATGATATGAAATGCTTGGATTAATTTCTAGCTAGGGTTTGGGGGATTTGGGTTAATTTCCCCCCTGTTCTTGTTAGCAATGTGAGAGTATGAATTAGAGCTTTCGATTGTGTTAGTGTGTTGACAATGTGCTAGGCGAATGTGATTGATGTCGAACTCTTCGTCATGTTCGTTTGTGTAGCAAACGAGAGAGTCATATGCTCGCGGATGAATGTGCGTTGCACGTTCATCCAATCTCATGTAATTGCATGAATTGGTTCAATGCCTAGTCACGGTGTAGTGGTCATAGGCATTGCCAAGCTTGTTGGTCCTTCGTGCTAAATGCCACCAATGACACCTTGAGTCGTGGTCGCGACTCGGGAGCCATTGGTGAGGTTTGACGAGAGATGTCGAACTCACTCTCGCAAACTACGAACTAAAAAGGATAGGAGTTCAGTCTCCACGACAAGTAGTTTAAGTATTGAATAGGTGATTTAAACTCATTCCTGAAGCATTTGTTATTCGGCGTTTATGTACTCTTGACGGTGTGTTTCACTGCATGTGTGCCATGAGTGGTTTGAGCATAGGGAGTGCTTGTGTGGTTGAATTGCTGAGGTGTAGGAACGTGACGACTTCCGTAGCACCTTTGCATGAAGATCTACGAGCATGAACTTAGAACTTCTTGTGGTGTGTGTGTTGTGGTACTTGCTAGATGGGGTGTATGAGCGCTGGGTCATGAATGCTATATGATGGAATGTGTGAATGATTCGATGAACTACATTAGATGTGGAAGTGGATATCCGTTGCCCCCAAGGCATTTTATCTTTGTAGTTTAAAACCCTTTTTCTTTAGTTTCGTTTGATGATTAGCATAGTCACTTGACGTTGCTAGTTATCTTTGTTAGCTTAGGAAACCAACCAACCAACCCCCCCCATTTACTCGCTTTTAAGTGTGTGTATATATATTTACTCCTAGCCTAGTATATCAACCATTTGTGTGCTTAGACGCTTAGGAAGATCCCTCTTCTCTTTGGACGACCCCGATTTGCCACTATCTACCTAGTTGTAGAAAGTAAGCATTGAGGGCTTATAAATTATCTTTTGGCGCGCGGGTGCGACGACCGCCCGCGCCTGTCAACAAGAATAAAATTTTATCTAATCATCTACTTACTTTATTCTAACAAAACTGTTACTAACATGGGTGGAACTAGGGGGCGAGGGGGTGCTAGCGCCTCCCCTAAGATCCGGCGGCCTGAAATTTAGGCCTAGAGCCACCGGAAGCCACCGGATTCTGCCCCCTTGAGTTGTCGTCATTTTACTGCGTGGGAGTGGCTGGGGAGGTGGAGGCGAGCAGCGGCGTGAGAGGCGGAGGTGCGCGCAGCGGCTGGCGGAAAGAAACCTGAAGAAGATGATGGTTTTTTATTTTTATTTTTGGTATAACCAAACAAAACGACGTCGTTTTGGCTAAGTGAAACGACGTCGTTTTGCTTAGCGGGTTGAAAAAAAATAAAAGGTCAGTTGGGCTCAGCCCAACTGGCCCAAACAAAATTCAATAACCTAACCTAAGTAACTAACTAAGGCAGCAAACCACATTTGCCTCTCCAACTTATCTGCCGCTCCAACTCATCTGCCGCTCGGCCACTGCCGCCAGCCACTTGCCGCCGCCGGCCCACCGCTGCCTGCCGCCGCCGCCGCCTGCCGCTCCTTCCCTTCTACAACCACTATCAGCAACCAACCAAGAGCAAGGTATCAAGGGACTAATATATTTTTGTTATGTAATGTTGAATAACTTGAATTTGTATGAAATTGTGAATATTGAATATAGATATGAATAATTTAGTGATTGTGTTGAAATTGTGAAATTGTGCTAAATATAGATTTGAATAATTTGACATATTTTTGACATATTTAATTAGACATATTTTTTAGACATATTTAATTAGACATTTTTTTGAGACATATTTAATTAGACATTTTTTTGAGACATATTTAATTAGACATATTTAATTAGATATATTTAATTAGACATATTTAATTAGACCTATTTTTTAGACATATTTAATTAGACATATTTAATTAGACTTATTTTTTAGACATATTTAATTAGACATATTTTTTAGACATATTTAATTAGACATATTTAATTAGACATTTTTTTGAGACATATTTAATTAGACATATTTAATTAGACATATTTAATTTGACATATTTAATTAGACATATTTTTGTATGAAATTGTGAATATTGAATAGCATATACATATTTAATTTGACATATTTTTCTTATTTTATGTCAAATAGGATATGGATAAATTCTTAATTCGAAGTAGTGGATCATCTATTTTTAAGAGACCGAGTGAATCAAATGAAGAAAGGATTAATGAATAGGGTAGTAGTCAAAAACATTCTCGTGTTGAGTTCAATTCGGATGATGTTATAAATGATCCCGGGAAACGTAAACCTATTAAGGATTTTGATGTTTCTATTAGAGATCAAGTGATGAGAGAATATGTGTTGAGAGGTCCTTGCCAGCCTAAGGGTCGTTCTCTTCCAAAGACAAAGCAGGGAAATGACTATAGATGTTTTCAACCTTCGTGGTATGAAAAATTTGATTGGTTGGAGTATAGCGCGTCAAAGGATGCAACATTTTGCTTTTGTTGCTATCTCTTTAGGAATTCACATAAGGGATGTCGAGATGGAGAGGATGCATTTACTGTGACTGGGGTTAACAATTGGAAGAAAGCGCTTGATATATATAAGAAACATGTTGGCGTAACGGGTAGTTCTCATAATGATGCAGTTGAACAATTGTATGCATTTAAGCATCAAAGACAGAGTATCCTTCATTCTTATCAGGCACATGGGCGGGAATCGGAGATTGCATATCGCACGCATTTAACAGCCACTTTGGATGTGACACGGTTCTTGCTAAATCAAGGTATGGCTTTTCGTGGCCATGATGAAGGGCTGGATTCTCTGAATAAGGGCAATTATCTCGAAATGATTGACTGGTATTGCAAGCGAAATGATGTTGTTGCTAAGACCATGAATGAAAATGGCCCTGGAAATTGCAAGCTCACATCTCCCAAAGTACAGAAGGAACTATCAAGTGCCTGTGCAAGTGAGGTAACAAATCTTATTGTTAATGATATTGGAGATAGTTATTTTTCTCTATTGGTTGATGAGGCTAGAGATGCATCAATAAAAGAGTAAATGGGGGTTGTTTTAAGATATGTCAACAAACAAGGATGCGTTCTTGAACGTTTTCTTAGTGTAGTGCATGTGCGTAATACTTCTGCTATTAGTTTGAAGAGTGCTATTGATGAATTGTTTGCAAAGCATAAATTATCAATGTCAAAGTTGAGAGGTCAGGGATCTGATGGAGCCTCAAATATGCGAGGAGAGTATAATAGACTGAAAGCTTTGATATTGAAAGAAAACTCATCTGCAAGGTATGTCCATTGTTTTTCTCACCAGCTTCAGTTGGTTGTTCTTGATGTTGCTAATGATAATCGAACTGTGTGTCAGTTTTTCGTTTATCTTGGTATGATTGTGAATTTAGCTGGAGCTTCATGTAGAAGAAAAGACATGCTTCTTGATTTAGAACATGCTAGAATTGTAGAGGGATTGGAGAATGGAGATATTGTGAGTGGAAGAGGCCAAAATCAAGAGACTAGTTTGAGAAGGCCGGGGGATACTCGTTGGGGGTCACATTTCACTACTATTATTCGTTTCATTACTATGTGGGAATCTATTTTGCAATTGATTGAAAACGTCCACGATGATGGTGATGCAAATCTGAGTAAATCTTCAGCGAGCGGTTTTCTTGAGCAAATGGAGAGTTATGAATTTGTTTTTGTGATGCTTATGATGAAGCGTTTGTTGGGAGTTGTAGATGCTTTGTCCCATGCTTTGCAACAAAAGAAACAAAATATTGTGTTGGCTGTGAGTTTGATGAATACAATGAAGTTTGAGTTGCAACAATACAGAGAGAATGGTTGGGATGAGTTGTTAAATGAAGTCAACGCATTTTGTGTTAATCATGATATCTCGGTAGTTAATATGGATGATGAACGAACAATTCGTGGTCGTAGGAAACGACTTACACAAATGCAGACCCATGGTGATTTCTTTCGTGTTGATACTTTTCTCCAGGTATTACTTTCATAATTTACATACCTTATTTGATTTGATTTGCATTTTTTTTCACTGCTACATGCTAACCTTTTATTTTCTGAATAATAGGTTGTTGATAGGATGATTCATGAAATGAACAATCGATTTCCGGAAGCAAATACGGAGTTACTCACTTGTATGGCTTGCCTTGATCCAAGAGATTCATTTTCTAAGTTTGATATTGGTAAGTTAATTCGTCTTGCTGAACTATATCCAAGTGACTTCTCTATAGAAGATCGTTCCCGCCTTCATCAACAACTTAGTACTTTCATTCATAATGTGCAACTTGATCATGAGTTTTTGGCCATTGAGGACTTCGGAAGTCTTGCTCAAAAGATGGTTCAAACAACTAGGCATACATGTTTTCCACTGGTATATCGTCTTATTGAGTTAACCTTAGTTCTACCAGTTGCAACTGCTTCCGTTGAACGAGTTTTTTCAGCCATGAAGAGAATCAAGACTGATTTACGCAACAGAATGGGAGATGAATGGATGAATGATGTTATGACAGTGCATATTGAGAAGGCGGTTTTTGTTGGGATCGATAATGAACCAATTTTGCAACGTTATCAGCGTATGCAACATCGCAGGACACAGTTGTCTCCTGCGGTTAGTGTTTCTAGTTCTAGCAACCCAAGTATTGGAACGTAGTTTTTTATGCAGTAGTAGTTCTTTGTTGTAAAAATCTAATTATTATGTATTCATATTATTATGTAAGCGTTGTTTGTTAAAAATTATTTTATTTAGCGTTGCAAAAAAAATTTTTAATCTCATTTTCGCCCCCCCCCTAAAATTTACTCCTGGTTCCGCCACTGGTTACTAACCTATTAAATTGTAAACATGTGACACTTTTATGATGTAGTTTAAAATCGTAACTTCAAGTTGCTTTTTCTGCTAAGCAACAATTTACACAATTATTTGAAAAAACTATTATCTCGTATTCTTTATCATTCTTCAAATCCATGACACTGCAATTATATCTCATTACAACTAAATACTATAAACTAATATATTTCACTCAGTTGTATAATTTACACTGCAAAAAGAAATTAATTTTTTTTACAACTGAACTTCCATAAACACATACTTATGGTTTTGACAACCTCACAAATTCTTAATTAACATAATTATAAAATAAAATATTAGATAATATTTATTTTATTTTCATTTAACTAATAATAATAAGAGTCCATCTCTTGAAAGACGGTCTTTCCATAAGTCATGGAAAGACCAAGGTTTAAAGTGAAAATTAGAAGAAATGAAGATAAAATTTTTGGATTGCATGAACCGGGTTATAAATATTATTACTACTACACGGTGCATGCTAAATTTTTAATATTGCAACTTAGACCTTTTACATTTTATTATTTTAATTAAACCTCGTCTTTCCATAAGTTTATAGAAATACCGTCTTTCCCAAGACTTTGCATAATAAGAATATTTTATTTAATTATAAAAATATTCAATTATTAAAGAAAAATACAATTATTCCCATTCTATTCCTAATTAGGAATACTTTTACTATTTCCTTTTAAAAACAATAATTAAAATAAAATATATTATATAGTTATTTTTATTTTTAATATATATTTAATTTTTTAGCAGTATTTAGTTTATAATTGATAGTATTTCTTTTATTATACAAAAAAAATTAATCTTTACAAAACACATACTCCCTTCGTTCCACTCTAAATTGCTTATTTACTTTTTCACGGTATTCAATGAGCATGTTTGATCATAAATATCTTTAGTTACCTAAATTAATGCCGTATAAAAAATTAATATTTAGAAAATAGATGTTAAGATTAATCTAACTATGCCTCACATAATATATTTGTTATATTTATATCAATTTATATTTAGGATCAAAGTTTGACTTCCAAAAAATAATTAAGCAATTTAGAGTAGGACAGAGGAAGTATATAGATGTATTATTTTCTTATATATATACATATTTTTAATATGAATTATCAAAAATAGTTAAGTAAATTATATTTAATAATTATCTATAAATATAATATAATATTAATTATTATGATCATTTTTTAAAAGAGAAAATCTCAAGAAAGACGGCATTTCCATAAGCTTATGGACAGTCCACAGTGATCTTTACCTTAAATGTTGTAATTTTTTTATAAAATTTCAATATTGTATTTTAAAAGTTAAAACAAGTAATAATATGTATTTGAATGTGAAAACAAAAAAATATATAATAAATATTTTCAAAATTTCTACATTAATACATAATTTAACAAATATAGTGTATTAAGATAAAAAATAAGTGGTTTATGCATAAACACAGATGCCTTTAAAATTGTGCACTATTTTAAAGAAGTACAATAATTTGAACTATTGCAGCAGCTGCCCTACCGAAGGAAACGTTGTATGTGGACGACATTAATTTGAGTACCACTAAGATAAGATAACAAAAGGCAGCAACTCAGAATTTTTTTTATTTTGACAGATCAGTTGATTTAACATCTATAGAAAATAAGGGTGATAATGTGTGTTCTTATTTATGAATTCATGATACATTATATAGTAGTACATGCTACCTATACAAGTTAGGAAAATGTAATAGAATACAATTACATCTACAATTATGGTAAGAATACAAATCCAATTCCAATTCCTTAACACTCCTCCTCAAGTTGGAGCATGAGGATCGGAAATGCCCAACTTGCCAAGTAAAGAATGGAACTGGTTACGTCCGAGAGATTTAGTGAACAAATCTGCAGGTTGGTCTATCATACGGATATGTTGAATAACAATAGCGCCAGATTGTACAAGATCTCGGACAAAATGACAATCAACCTCAATGTGCTTCGTGCGTTCATGAAAAACCGGGTTGGCCGCTATGTGGAGAGCTGATTGATTGTCACAAAACAATTTCATAGGAAAAGAGTGTGAAACCCCTAAGTCCTTCAGTAAGGACCTAGGCCATAACAACTCACAGCAGGTAACTGCCATAGCACGATACTCTGCTTCAGCAGAAGATCGAGAAACAGTAGGTTGCTTCTTAGTCTTCCAGGAAACCGGGGAATCACCAATCATAACAAAATAACCAGATAGAGAACGCCTAGTAATTGGGCAGGTGGCCCAATCCGAATCACAATAAGCAGTCAATTGTAGAGTACTACGGGAAGAAAGAAATAAACCTTGACCAGGATGACTCTTCAGGTAATGCAACACACGAACCACAGCTTGCCAGTGAGGGACACAAGGAGACTTCATGAATTGCGCAAGAGTATGAACTGAATAACTAAGTTCAGGATGAGTAATAGTCAGATATATCAGACGCCCAACCAAACGACGATACTGCTCCGGGTCATGGTAGGTTGGACCTTCAACACGTGCCAAATCATGTTGTTGCTCCATCGGAAAATCAATTGGTTTAGAAGCAGATAAACCTGTATCAGATAGGATGTCCAAAGCATATTTCCTTTGCGAGAGAAACATCCCCTCCGGTCGAATCTCTATGCCCAAAAAATACTTAAGCAAACCAAGGTCCTTCATGTGAAAACAAGAACCCAAGTATTTCTTGAACTCAGAGATGAGCGAAGAAGAACTACCAGCGATGACCAAATCATCCACATAAACTAGAACATGTAAAGACTTTGATCCACGGGAAAGGACAAATAAAGAGTAATCTGCCTTACTTTGAACAAAACCAAATATCCGTAAAGCCTTAGCCAGTTTAGCAAGCCAATTCCGAGGAGCCTGGCGAAAACCATAAAGAGATTTCTGAAGGCGAAAAACCTGACTAGGCGGGACTACATAGCCAGGCGGAGGACGCATGAACACCTCTTCATGTAAATCACCATGCAGGAAGGCATTATGAACATCCATCTGATGCAGTTCCCAACCACGTATAACAGCAACAGACAGGAACAATCGAACAGAACTCATCTTCGCAACCAGAGCAAAAGTCTCAGTGTAATCAATTCCTTCTACCTGGAGATTTCCAAGAACCACTAGACGCGCCTTGTGACGTTCAATAGTACCATCTGAACGAAACTTCGTCCGGTAAACCCATTTGCATCCAATAGCCTTCTTATGCGCAGGTAAAGGAGACAAATTCATGTCTGATTTCGCTCCAGTGCAGTAAGTTCCTCAACCATAGCATCTCGCCAATGAGAATGATGGGAAGCCTCAGAGTAAGTAGTGAGATCTGCACTAGAAGTTACAGCACCCAAAAATCTAGAATGCATACTAGAAAAATTGTCACAATTTACATAATCAGTAAGAGGATAGAGAACACCTGAGGAAAGAGACGACGCATAAGGGAATGTAGTCGAAAGGGGGGGTCTTCAGTAGTAAGAGCACAAGCATAATCATCACAGTCGTAATCTGCCAAGTACGATGGAGGACGACGAGATCGAACACTCTGTCTTGTAGGTGGAAACTCAGTAGCAGAACTATCTGGTACCAGATAAGCTGGTAAAGTAGAGATCGAGGATGTAGCATCGTTGGCAACTGGCGGAGAATGACCAGCAGTAGACGGTGAAGGTAGGCCGACGGCGGTCGGCATAAAGGAACCATTGTCGGGCGACGGATAATGGCCGGTAGATGCTGGCGATAACTGGCTGGCGTTGATCGGTGTTGACTGGCCGGTGACTGGGGTTGGCGACTGCCGGCAGTCGCCGGAGTTGACTGGCTGGTGTTGACCGGTGTTGACTAGCCGGAGTTGACCGGCGGTGAGTGGCCGGCGGTGACCGACGAGACAGCAGATGGCAGTAGATGGCCACTGGCGGATGGTGGAAAACCAACGGCGACCGGCGGCGGTGAATCGGCAGCGGAAGGCTGAACTAAAATTCCATGCAGCTCCGGCGAGAAGGAGGAGGAATCCGGCGGTGGTGTGGTGGCGCCGCCAGGTTCATCGGATGAAGCAGATGTCGAAGTTGTAAAGTACGGGAACTGGTCTTCAAAGAAATCAGCATCCCGACTGTTAAAGATCACTCGGGATTCCAAGTTAAAAAGGCGATAGCCTTTCTTTCCAGCAGGATAACCAAGGAACAGACACCGCCGACTTCGTGGTGCAAACTTGTCACGGTATCTGGGAACATGAGCAGCAAAACACAAGCATCCAAAAACCCTTAATGATGAATAATTTGGAGCCTGCCCATAGAGCAACTCAAAGGGAGTACAACCATTAAGATGCTGTGTCGGTGTTCGGTTAATCAAGTAAGCAGCAGTAAGAACACATTCTCCCCAAAACGCAATAGGAAGACTGGCTTGGAATCGTAAAACACGCGCCACATTGAGTAAATGGCGATGCTTTCTTTCAACCCGACCATTCTGTTGTGGTGTGTCAACCATAGATGTCTCAAAGATGATCCCAGATGCAGCAAAATGGGATTGCAAAGGCGGAAATTCAGTCCCATTATCAGCCCGAACACGTTTTATGGTTCGGCCCCACTGGTTCTTCACTAAGGCACTAAATTCTAAAAATCTAGAGGCTACTTCAGACTTAGCGACTAATAGATAAACCCAAACAGCTCGGGAATAATCATCGACTATCGTCAAAAAATAAAATGCACCACTAGAGGATGGAGTTCGATAAGGTCCCCAAACATCACAATGTACTAATTCAAATAATGTAGTAGCATTTGTAGAACTCAATGGAAAACTATGTCTAGTCTGTTTTGCTCTATAACATAGAGAGCAAGGTATAGTAGTATTATTTGTGCTAAAAATAAGAGTTGGAATAGAAGACAACACCGTAGATGATGGATGACCAAAACGTTGATGCCATAAATTAGATGAAGAAACCGAAGCAACTATCGGAATAGACTGCAGGATATGAGGACGAATGCGAGTAGAAAATAAGACGAGTGCTCTGATACCATGTAGAAAATAAAGGTAATAATGTGTGTCATTATTCATGAATTCAAGATGCATTATATAGTAGTACATGATACCTATACAAGTTAGGAAAATGTAATAGAATACAATTACATTTACAATTATGGTAAGATTACAAATTCAATTCTAATTCCTTAACAACATTTGTTTAACATTCATGGAGGCCTCAATTGTAGAGGTAGAAGCAGATATGGAGCACGCAAGAGAACTTGTTCACTACCTGGAGAACCGATCACCCTAAGTTTTGCACTTAGATCTCAATCTCAGTATGTGCATTCATGATGACCTCGATTTTACACTTATTAGAAGGCTTTCTTTGTTCGAGGTAGAATCGGATTCAGAAGGGCTCACTTCTTCAAAACAAGATCAAATGCAAATTATATAAGTGTTACACCATGGCAAGTTGGCAACAATTTCAATATATATTGCTAAAACTTGTGTTATCCACTGTAACGCTTGAAGATGTATCATTTATGAAGTGCTGCTGTTGTTTAATTTTAGTACTTATCAAGTGGCAGTACCATGTATTTTATGTTCTGTATATATCACTATATGTCATGATGTTTGATGTTGTTTTAGCTTTTATCTTTAGGCATTCATCTCTCTGTTCCCATTGAATTAAGAGGTCTAATTAATGAATGTGCAATTTTTCTAGGCTTACAAAATACAGCACATATGCTTCCTTGATTTTTCTCCCCATAGTTTGAAAAGGTATCTTTTCTTTTTAAAAAAAGTGGAAACAAAAGTGAATTACAATTTGAACTTTTGCAGCACCTGCCCCACCAAAGGGAGCATTTTGAGTACCACTAAGATAAAATAACAAAAAGCAGCAACTGAGAAGCATCTCAGTATTCTCTTTTTCATTTTAACAGATCACTTTGTTTGGAGGCAATTCATTTGGGTGGTCACTTCTCTGATTGTGAATTTGTGAGTGTGAAAATGGATAGGCAGAAAGAAGACTATCGAACTTGTGTAAATCCTGCACTTGAGGTCTTGGAGAAGCTGCTTCATCATCATCCTGATGCTGCTGCTGCCGCTGCGGAAGATTCTGCTGAAGATGATTCATTAGATGCAAGTGCTGAAGATGATTCTTCTGCTACTGGTGCTCTTGCTCGTATTTTTGCTCTTGCTCGTGCTCGTTCTCGTGCTCGTTCTCGTGCTCGTGTTGTTATGATGAAGTCCTTTCGAGCCACATGTCGGGATCTGAAATTCTTGAAAATGTTTTTCTGGGGACTGGCCAATCAACATGATTCCCATTGGCGCGATGAATGCCATCATATGATGCGTAGGTTCAAATCAACTGCAGGGCTTTTCAGAAATCAGCCTTCTAGTGAATGGCTCACACACTGGGAGGCATTGATTTCTTACACAAGGAAACAAATTGAGCAGTTTAAGCCACTGGTGAAACAAGTTTGCTCTTCTGTACTGGGTGCTGAATCACTCATCCAGCACTTCCAGTTTGAGGAGTTGCTTATTGATTACGGACCGGGGACTGGAAGTTTCATCGATCTCATCTTACACAATCTCGGAGTTCTTGACTCCAGCTTTGATCTGGTTCATCCCGCAAAGAACCACTTCCTCTTGATTGAAAGGAGCTTCAAGCTGTTTGCAATGTTTGCGACTCAGATTTCATGTCTTGCATGCTTGTATTGGATTGGGAAGACGGATCTGAAGCTCTTGAAATCGGACATGGAGAGTATGCTTTCTGAAATGATGCTGAAATACATGCCCTATAGCCCCGAGGTCATGGCATTGTACCTTGATGTGTTTAAGGCTTCCAGAGGTCACAAGTTTGTAGTTTCTCGCCGCTTCACTGTAAGTTATGTTGGTTTTCTTCTTGATCATTTGATTGTATCTGAAGCTCTTCGTGAGAAATTCCTAGTCTGCTCATCGTTTGTCGTGGATCACTCAGGTGAAAACGTGAATTTATTGGTAGATATTTTTGACACCATCACTTGTATGTTGGATGCTGATAGTGATACACCACTCTCATCACGCTTCAATAATTGTCCCAAGACAAATGCAATAGGATTTCTTGATTCTGTCCTAGCAACCTTGGAGAAAGTTTTAGATGGGAAGATATATATTATTCCTATGGTTAAGCCTGAGGTTGAAAGAGTCCAAAACCAGTTGGAGTTGATTAGGCCAATTGTCCAAAACAAGCTGAAGGTGCTAAATGAGGACGAGAAACTTAAGGATCTTTGGAGTCGAATCGTGAATGTGTTCTACTTTGCAGCATATGTCATAAAACTGTGCACAGTGAAAAGTTTACATGCTTTGTATGGTATCAGATGCCTTCCAATTGTTATAGAAAATATAAAGATTGTGACGTCGGAGATTGAAAAGATTGAAGATAACCACATCAAAAGTGTCATTCCTGGGGTTGAGTTGATTCATGTGTCTAGTAGCACTAGCGCTTTCCTACCACGAGATACTACTTCAAAATATGAAGGGGCTTTTATAGGCTATGAGCAGGATGCGGAGGAAATTCTGAACCTCCTTCTCAGGGGAACGAAAGAGTTCAGAATTATCTGCATTTCAGGAATGGCGGGACAAGGAAAAACTACTCTGGCGAAGAGAATGTACAATGATTCTTCAGTTTGTTATCACTTTCATGAAAAATCGTGGAGTTATATTTCCAAGGAATGTAAACCAAGGGAAGTATTAGCCAAGATTGTAAGTGGGTGTGAGATGCGCAAATCAATTCATGATGTAGCCGATCGTGTAAGGAAAAGTTTGAAAGGAAAGAGATACCTCATTGTTTTGGATGATATTTGGGATGTTGAAGTGTGGAATGTGGTGAAAAGTGCATTTCCAAATGATGCAAATGGGAGCCGAATTCTATTTACCAGTCGAAACCATGATCTGGCCTCAGAAGCTGAATCAAACTCATTTTCTCATCGTCTCCGACCATTTTCTAATGAAGAATGTTGGGAATTGATGAAATATAAGCTCTCTAATTGTAATAGTATTTCTGGTAAATTGTTAGAAATTGGAAGACAGATTTCAGATCGTTGCAAAGGAATGCCTTTGGCAGTTGCTCTAATTGGTGCTGTACTCAGAAGGGCGGGATCTGTATTGGATTTGTGGAAGGAAGTGGCAATAAACTTGAATTCATACCTTAGTGGTGAAGGGTGTAGGGACATTGTGGAGCTGAGTTACAAGTATTTGGAAGATTATTTGAAACCTTGTTTTCTTTATCTTGGAGGTTTTCGTAGGGATAGAGACATTTCTGCCGGAAACTTGAAACGCCTTTGGATTGCAGAAGGATTCGTGAAGGAGAACCGGATGAAGCTGGCAACGAAGTACTTGGAAAATCTTGTTTCCCAAAATTTAGTTTCAGTAACCCAAAGAAGTTCCAGAGGTGGGATAAAACGGTGTAGAGTTCATCATGATCTTTTGTATGACTTGTGCATAGAAAAAGGTTCGCAAGATAATTTCCTACATTTGTGTACAGAAAGAAATGACTTTCATCATCGCTTTTTCAGTACCGGTGCTTATCCCTTTGACATGTCAGAATCTATTAGTAGTACCAGAAGAGAATTACCAAGTACCCAGATTCACACTCTAGTGATCAGTTGTTTCACAAAGAAGATTGAACCATGGTATAAATTTCTTAGCAACTTCAAAGTTCTCACTGTGTTGGATTTGAGAGGTTACTCAATAGATAAGTTCCCAGAGGAGATATTGTTAAATATTCATGTGAGACACTTAGCATTAGGTCTCGGGCTTAAGGAAATTCCACAATCAATAGTTGATTTGTGGAACTTGGAAACTCTCATTGTGAATAAACCCGAGTATAATATTGATGTTTAGATACCAGAAACCATGTGGAGGATGGAAAATTTAAAACATGTTGAGATAATAAAGTTTGGTCTCAACGTGAAAGATTTATGGCAAAGCAATATGGTGGCGACATGTAATATTGAGGTGCTTAAAGAACTAACTCTTGACTTTGATGTTAAGGCCGAAGAGTTTTTAAGGAGATTTGCCAGACTTAAAAGTTTGGGGTGCAGTTTGCCTATGAATAAAGTGGCTCATCCCTTGTGGTTCTCTATGTTTGGATCTCTGAAAATGCTGGAGTCTTTGCATTTACGCCATTCTGGTGCCGGCTACAAGCGACAATTGCCATCATCCATAAACTTTCCAAATAATCTCAAGAAATTGAGCCTGCGAGGATTTGGATTACCCTGGAGTGCCTTGTCACCGATTGGTAAGCTACCTAACCTCGAGGTGCTCAAATTAAGGACAGATGCATGTGTGGGTACTATCTGGCACTTGGGAGATGAAGAATTCTCAAAACTAATGTATCTCGAATTGCTTTGGATGAGAGAGCTTGAACAAATAGATGACTCTGGTTGTGATGAAACTCCCTTTCCACGTCTTCAGAAACTTATTCTGCGGTTCTGTCATAACCTCAAAAAGATACCTTCCAGCTTTGGAGATATTTGTACGTTGGACACCATTTTTATGTCATGTTCCTTTAAACTCTTAACCTCAGTAAGACAAATTGTGGAACATCAACGAGTCATGGGAAATGACTGCCTACAAGTAGAAATAAACACATGGGATAGTGAATCTGGTGAGGAAAATATTGCTGGAGGAGATACACGGGATAGTGAATCTGATGAGGAAAATATTGCTGGAGGAGAAGAACTAAACAACATGTAGAAGCAATCAGTAAGTCGCTACTAATTTATATTTTCTTCTTATCGGCCTTTCCTTTATGATCATTGTACAATTAAAAGAGTCAAATGTAAGTTTATTTTTCAACAATCTTTCTTCTAACTTTTGTACACATAATGTTCACAATGGTTCAGGAGCATTAACTACAACGACCTAAGGTGCTGGGAGGAAGAAAACATGAAGGTTATTGCTGCCTATTTGCTCGCTATGTTGGGTGAAAAATTCTGCTAAGTTGTTCTTTGTACTATGGCGGTCCTGAATATATGTATATCCGGTCATCAAATGTGCAATCACCGGGCTCTATTCCTGAAGTAAGTTATGTAATAAAGTTGAAATGATGTGATAGATCCAGATTCTAATGAACTTCTCATTAATCTTGCATCAGTATAAGAAAGATCACAATGATCGTAAAGGAAATGACTGGAAATTGGTGGCAAGGTATGGTTCTGGTAATATATATCTTGGTAGAGTAGTCTGTCTATGTCCTAACCTATGATAGCCAACTTTTACTGCATCTGATAAAAGTTAGCACGAATTCCGAATTCTGATGCAGGCTCGTTTTATTACTAGCACTACCAAGTAAGTTCCGAGCTAAGGTGCATGGATTCTCATATTTATTGAAGGTGAACTCCAGCAACAAGAAGCAATTCTTGGCATCTCCTTTTTATCTTAATTTGCAGACAAATATGCGTTTTTTGTTTTCCAATTGATTGACTTTTGCTTGGTTAGCTAAAGAATCTTTTCATGCTATCAACTGTTTCAGTGCTCCCAGAAGTCCTCTTGATTTGAGTGAGAACGCATTGGATGCTAATAAGTCCATGCTAGAATGGATAAATGCTCGTGGATGATCATCTTAGCTATAGCTGCTTCTAAACATATGTTGAGCTCTATCTATTGGCTGCTCTTGTGAGGTTGGCATCTATGTGGTCCCCAAATCATCACCATCCAGATGTGATTTTGATGTATTATTTTCTGCGACATTTGTGCTCGTGTTTTGCGTATATTTACAGCAATCTGCATGCTTTGCTTCCTGAAACTATGTGGATTGGAGGGATGGTTGTTTCTGAGTACCTTGTGTTTAGAATGCTGCCTGCTGATGCATTTTGTTTTAGCTCTTGCCTGGCTCGCTTCACGGCCATAAATTTGAATTTTAACAGTAGTTTCCAGGTATTGTTGATTCCTTTTTTTCTGAACCAATTCAGCTCCCACAACAAAACAAAAGTCATCAGCGGTATGTATGGAAAATGGCTGTATGTATATAAATTCTCATATTTGGAATTAGCAGATGATATTTAAGTATACTTTTGGCCAGCATTGTCACATATTGATGCTCCCACTCATGTTCCCTTACTCTCTGGGAGATTGTTTTCCAGTTACTTTAAAACTCTGTTATATCATAGCCTTTGTCAGGCTTCAGTTTAATTGTTTCTAATCCATTTTCTCCTTAAGTACAGCCTTCACCCTCACATTCTAGAAGATCACAGTATGATTCGGGCGGCTATGGTGGGAGAAATAGCAGATTTAAGGATGCTGATCTGAGCCTCAGTTACAAGGAATCTGACGAAGAGATTGAAGGAGGAATCGATGCTCAAAGATGCTCTGTCAGGGCTATTAGATTTTCAGAAGGTAGATTGTAGTCCGCTTCTTTGTATCTGCATTAAAGATTTGTTGTTTCTACTCTGACGGGAATGCATTCTTCTTCAATGCAGCGTGAAACTGCTGCAAGAATATGATTAACCCTTGCTAATTCTCATAAATGTAAGAATTTTTCAGAAAGGAAGCTGTGTTGCAGTAGAAATACTCTTGATCTATAATGTTGCTCAACTTTTGCAGGCTTTTTGAGTAAAACTCTCTGAACTTTCCAGTGATTCAATTCCTTGAAGGAACTGATACATATTCGAGGACTAAGACGTGATGTCCACAGTGATTAAATCTCCGCTCAACTTTTACTTGCTGGCATTGGAGTGATGCAAGCAATTGATCTGGATCAGAAGGAAGAAGGTTGCGCGGGTTCTACTCCGGATCCTCAAGCGCTTCACAATCTGTGACTCCATATTGGTCTCTCATCTTGGTGGTTGTGTGGTGCTGCTAACCACTTCATGCTCCTGTTTTAGCCTCTCTGTTCCATGTCTGGACACCTTCAAATCGACACGGGGGTGGAGGTTTGAACGAGTGGAATCACATGGATCGGGCGATAATCTACTTAGTTTTCTAGTGAATATCCTCTCATCTTTTGCGGGCAATTAGATTTGCCTTCTAAAATCTCATGTGATAAGGCAGCGACTACTTCAGGAATCTCTACTGTAACAACTCCCCTTTATTTTTAAATTTCACGGCAATTACTTACGGAATCATGGAGCAAGAAACGGAGATGAAGTCGAGTAAATTCTTACGCCACCCGTTGAATATCTATGCGCGGTATAGCGGAATAATCCTCCGACGCTAAACAGCAGCGGCGGAAACCTGGAGAAACTGCCCTATAAATTCGCCGGTGGGAGCACTGAGATGGAACCCTACTATCTCACCGCTGGAGGAGGAGACGCCGTAGGTCAGCAGGTTGCCGGAGTTCCAAGCTCGGTCGAGGATCTGCCGTAGAACCAGAAGCCGGTGGCGGTGAATCAGTGATTGGGTTGGGCGGCCGGAGGCAAGCTTCGCCGGAGATGGAGGATTACCAGGAAACAAACGCCGCTAGGTCAGGAGCTCAAATCAGCTGGAAAATTCTCACTGGCGGGATGTCGATTGTGCCGGCGAAGGACATAGATGGCGGAGCACTGAACACAACGAAGAATAAGGATATTGGAGGAATCCTTTTTTGCTTGGGGACTTCGGAGGAGATTTTGCTAAAAAAGAAAAAAAAAATGAAATTCATGGATGAGGCAGGGACTAAGGATGCAGTTTTGAAGTCTGAACCAAATAGGGCTGGTATAGAAAATATAGCCCAACACTCTCCAACCTAGGCCCAGCTATCTTTCTTTAAGAGAAAGTTAGACTTTGATGATGATTTTGGTGACGGGCTGAATCAGGAGGCCAAGAGACAAAAGCAAGAGTTGATTGTTCCTTTGACTCTCCTGGCGGGGATGACTTTTAATGTCTCATTTGGACCAGCGACGGCAACTGGGAAGACTCAGTCATGCCGAAATCCATGAGTCTACTAAGTTAGAACTGTCGAGTGCTTTCAAACACTCGCATAGTTAGACATTTCAAATGTATCTTTTGCAAATTTTCTCCTTCTTTAATTTTCCTATTTGAAACTAGATGTAGTTCTGATAAGCTTGTAGGATAAGGGACTCCTTAGATTGGCATGGTATCTTTGTTGATGCTATTGGCAACTAAAGGGGTCTGGCATTATTTCAGAATAAAGACTTAGATGTTTCGGTTTTGGGTTATTCTTTTAATTTTATTTATTTTACTGTAAAGGATCCACGGTCTAATAAACTCTGGCGATGTATAGGTGTCTATGGGGAGCTAGAAACCTGTAAACGTTCTGGCGGAAATTTCCCAACCTTTGCAATAACACCAACTTACCTTGGCTATACATCGGCGATTTTAATGAACTTTTGCACCAGCATGAGTTTCAAAGTGCTAATAGACGGCCACCACATCAAATTGATGATTTCCAGACAACGCTTGACTACTGCAATCTTTAGGATATTGGTTATGAGGGTTATAAATATACTTGGTTCAGAAACTGGAAAAATCGTCACATTGTGAAAGCTAGGTTAGATAGAGTTGTAGCATCACAAGAATGCCTGGATATATTCCCTACAACAAAGCTTAAACACCTCTTTAGCCACCAATCCGACCATGCACCTATTTCGCTACACCTAGCAAACAAAACACATGAATATATGCAAGGCCAGCGATATAGACCATTTCACTTTGAAAATTATTAGATGCAATCCCCACAGTGTCAAGATAGAGTATCAGAATGCTGGGATCAAACATCACTATACTTGTCATCGGCCATTTCAGGTTGCTCACATGGAATTCTATTATGGGCAAAGTCAGAATTCCATAACCAACACAAAAGGAAAGAACAATTCTCAAGTCAGCTTGAGAAATTGCATAATTATGTTATAACATGTGAAACTCAAAAGGAAACGACTTCTATTAAGTTCCAATTAGAAAAGCATATGGACATGGAAGATGCTAGATGGAAGCAGATAGCGAAGCAAAACTGGCTAGAAAAAGGGGATAGAAACACGAGTTTTTTTCCATTCTTTTGCTAAAAAAGTAAGAGCATAAACACTATTCACGACTTGCTTGATAACCAAAGGCCAATGGTGTACAGATGAAAAAGATATGGAAAGTATTATCTCGGGATATTTCCAAAATCTATTTGAGAGCTCAAATCCATCCCCTCTAATCATCAACCACCTTACTAATAAGGTCCCCTCAAAGGTTTCCTCAACAATGAATATTAGTCTAATAAGACCATACACCCAGAGTGACATATATGCCGCTTTAAAAGACATGGCTCCAAATAAGTCCCCTGGTCCATATGGAATGATGCCATCCTTCTTTCAATAATATTGGAAAATTGTAGGCCCTAAGGTTACTCACGAGGATTTGCAATGTTTGAATGAAGGAAAGCCTATGCATGATCTCAATAATACTACCATTGTAATAATCTCGAAGGTACATAAGCAGAAGGAAATCATGTAATTCAGACCTATTAGTCTATGCAATGTGGTATATTGTATAATATCCAAATGCATAGCTAACGGGTTAAAGGTTGTCTTGGATAGAGTAGTCTCCTCCTACTATAGTGCTTTTGTCAAGAATCAACTGATCACAGATAATATCATCATCGCCCATGAAGCTCACCATTATATTAAGAGGAAAAACACTGGGGCAAAGGGTTAAATGTCGATTAAACTTGACATGAGTAAAGCTTTCGATAGGATTGAGTGGTCTTTCATATTAAAAATCTTGAAAAGATGGGTTTTGACCAGGTATTCATCAACCTAATTGAAAGATGTATAGTGATAGTTCACTTATCTTTCACATTGAATGGTAAATGTTTTAAACAAGTCACACCCTCGTGAGGCTTAAGACAAGGAGACCCATTATCACCATTCCTTTTTATCATCTGTAGCGAGGTCTTCTCCCATCCAGTAGAGGAAGAGATTAGACTTAGGAGGTTACACGGATTAAAGATTACAAGGAGGGCACCAATACTGTCCCATCTATTGTTCGCAGATGACACATTGATTCTAGGGGAAGCAACTGGTCAAGAGGCTGATGCTCTAAAAAGGGTCGTACAAGAATATGAGGAAGCTTTGGGACAAAGGGTAAAATAGAACAAGTCTTCTATTATGTTTAGCCCAAATACGTCTAATCCAAAAAAAAAATCATACCCTGGGCACGATGCAGATGTCAGAGGCTTTCTCTCATGAGAAGTATTTAGGCCTACCAACTATTTTTGGAAGATCAAAATCTACTGAACTTGAAGGGCTAAAAGACAGAATCTAGGCTAAAATTGAGATTTAGGAACACAAACAATTGTCCAGAGGGGGAAAAGAAGTTCTGATTAAATCAGTACTACAGGCTATCCCAACCTATACTATGTTATGTTTCATGTTGCCCGACATACTTAGAGAGGATATTTACAAGTTGTATAACCATTACTGGTGGGGGATTTCCTCTAAAAAGAAGAAAATTCATTAGGCTAAATGGATTGATCTGTGTTTTCCGAAAGGAATGGGTGGATTAGTCTTTAAAGACTTAAATGTCTTTAATATAGCCATGCTAGGAAAATAAGCTTGGCGACTATTGATTAACCCAAACCCCACAATATCACGACTTCTGAAAGCTAAATACTTCCCATCAATATCCTTTTTAGAGGAAAAACTATGATGGAACTCTTCATATGCATGGAGATCTATTTTAGAAGGAAGGGGTTTTTTTATCAAATGGTATTAGGAAAAGAGTTGGATCAGGGATTAACACGGAAATAAAAAATGGTCTCTGGCTACCAAGGCTGGCAAGCCAGAATCCCACCTCACTGTCAGAGGATTTTCCAAATGATCTGAGTGTTTCTCATCTAATAACAGAAAATGATAAAAGGTGGAATGAGGCTCTGATTTGAAACACTTTCAATCAAGAAGAATCAGCATTGATCTTGTTATTACCAAGGATCACCATTCCTTAAGACCTGACAGATGGATATGGTAGCCAACAGTGGATGGTGAAACTGGTTATAACATCGGTCTTACTTTTTCAAAATTGTTCTATGCAGGAAATATAGCATCAAGTAGCACAAGAGCTTCCCAACACTAGAAGAAGATTTGGAACTTGACTGTGCAAGTAAAGGCAAAACATTTCCTATGGAGATTATGCAAGAACAAATTGCCAACTGCACCCAATTTAAGAACTAAGCGAGCAAATGCCGAAGTTCTTTGCTTGAGTTATTCTTCAGAAGACACTTCAATGGAACATTTATTCTTTCATTTTCCCTCGGCACACCAATTATGGTTTGCTGCGGACTTACACGAAAGAATATATCATTTTGAACAACTAAATGTTAGTATGTGGGTTTGAGACCTTATCATGGAAATGAATGCATCAGATATGGACATTATAGCTCTCATGGTATCCCAACTGTGGTACCATCGGAACAAACTGCTACACGGAGGACAACATGACATTCACCCACAACAGTATGTGCTATATGCTACAAAATTCTTGTCAGATTTGGCCAAAAATAGTGTTGATACTACGTCTAAACCCCCAGGTCAATATACAGCTCCTCTCCATCTGAGCATGAAAACTTACTCTTCTTTGATGCAGCCACATCTCCTACCAGTACATGTGTGGGATGGTACATCTGTTCTTTAAATGGAAGCTGGCTGTATGGAGAATCCCAACGCATCCCTTTTGTTTATTCGGTTAGGCAAGCAGAAGATATTGCTCTTCGCACTGCTCTGATAACAACTATACAGAAGGGCATACAAATTACCTTTATAAAAGGAGATGCGTAATTAGCTATTAATGTTGTGAAATAAACAGGAGGATCTTTCTGATTTTGGCGTCATCATTGGGGATGTGCGTAGACTAGTTGAAAATTATCCATCCCTAGACCTGATTTGGGTTAGAAGGAGAGATAACTCTATTGTCCACTTATTAGCGCAACATGCAAAAACCAGTAGAGAAGAAATCTCTCTATGGGATAATGTCCTAATCAAAGACAAGACAAAAGAAAGATTAAACAGAAAAATAGTACACCAATGCTACTCGCATCATACTCTCTCTGTCTCATTTTAAGCTGTAATTTAATTATTCATTTAGTTAAAACTTCTTAACTTTGACCATAAAATTGAATTTGTGTATAAGTATATACTACTGCAGGCACCCCCCCCCACCTTCGACACTGGTCGTTGGGGTCAATGGCACTTGTATTTCATGCCCCCTGTCGATTAGTGCCTAAGTAGGGTGGTGCTAAAACGTAGTTACTATGGAACTGGTAAACAAAATCGGTGCTGAAAACATTGATTTCAGCTCAAGTATTTTAGATGCTGGTGTTGACTACCAAATCATTTTTTAGGCACATTGACAATGATCACCAGTTCTTTCGTAGCACCGGTGTATGAACATAAACTGGTGCCTAAAATTGGAAAGATTACAAATACTAACACCATCTTTTAATTAATTTTCCGGTGCTCTGACTTTGGAGGATGGATGTCTAAATCACCAGTGCTAATATTTGTAAAATCGGTGTTTGATTTTTTTTTCAATTTGCAATTTCCTTTTTAAATTTATCCAGGCCAACCCAGAATCAAAACTCGGGGAAAAATCATAGAAGAAACTTAGAAGAGGCGAGAACACAGAATATAAAAATCAAATTGATGCTAAGCAAGAACATTTGAAAAGGTAAAAAACTTAACAAGTGAAAAAAAGGAATCCATCCAGATGATAATTTAAGAAAAAAGGTAAATATGTCCTGATCAAATACACGTTGAAATACACTAGGTCCGCCAAAGTTTTGGATTGTTAGGAAGACACGTTCACCCAAACTTCACACCTTTTGTCTGTGACATCTATTATCTCCTTGCCATCATACGCTCATCTTGCCGGGGGAAATATCTATTGTGCATAAAATAACTCAATAATTAATTACATGAAAGTAATCAACAAGTAAGAATAAGAAACATTTAATTTTTGATATGTCAACTAACCTCCAGAATATTTGTAAAGGTACTGTTCAACACTAGTTCTTCCATTAGGTTTATGGACAGTGCGATTTTTTGAAGAAAATGATTTAAAATGTTGAAATTATGCAATGTTTAAGCACCAAGGAAACATGGTGTGTATAACTATGCTTTAACTATGAATTTAACATTAATTATGTTTTAATGTTAAACACACCATGTTAAACACTTAATGATAAACACACCGTGTTTACTTGGTGCTCATACACTGCAAAATCTCTACATTTTAAATTCTGGAGTTCCACAAATTTTAATGCACTTTTCATAATAGAAGAAGTATTACTTAGTTATCGGGCACTACATGAATAGAGAGCAACCAATACACCAGAGAAAAATCAAGATTAATCACAAACTAGGCATAAATATGAGCATCAAATCATCAAAACAAGTAAAAGTTTTGCATGCAGTTCTCTATAACTAATGCTTCTTCCATTAATTTTGTGCACAGTACAATTTGTCAAAGAAAACGATTAAAATGTTGAAATGATGCAGTGTTTAAACACCAAGGAAACATGTCGTGTATAACTATGTTTTGACTATGTATTTAACATTAACTATGTTTTAATGTTAAACACACCATGTTAAACACTTAATGTTAAACGCCCTATGTTTACTTAGTGCTCATAGACTGCAACATCTCCACAGTTTAAACATCAACTTGAAATCATCAAAACAAGCAAAAGAAACATATAAACCTTAATCTAGTTCACCATACAATCAAAACATTGTAGTTGTTCGAGGCAATTCAAACTATATCATAAACACTTCAACATCCCACAATCAACTGTATCTCATTCATTTTAGAAAAAACCTTCAACATCGTACATGCTCCATTATATCTCACACGTTCTATGGAAAACACTACAACATCACACAATCAACTATATCACACTTCAACATAAAACAATCAACAATATGTCATACATTTTATAATATGATACACATTATATGACAAACACCTAAACATCACACAATCATCTATATCACAGTTCAACACATAACCAACAATATCTCACACATTTTAGGACAAACACCTAAACATGAAACCATACTCTACTATACAATAGCTCACACATTTTAGGACAAACACCTAAACATGATATCATACTCCACTATATATCAAACATTTTAGGACGAACACATCAACATCCAACAATGAACTATATCACTATATCCCATACATTTCGGATTGAATCACAAAATCAAAATAAACAAAACAAGGTGGAAAAATTTTCCTCCAAAGGCAAAACATGGTGTTTGTTCAAGGGGTGGAACCTCCTCTTTCTCGCCTTCAGAGGTAATTTATTTATTTTCCACCGTGTTTTGTTTTGGTGGAGGAAAAGTTTTCCAACACACCTCTAAAATGAAAAAATCTCACACACCCCTTGAATGACAAAATGAACAAAATCCTTGAATGACAAAATGAACAAAATCACAAAAAATACAAAATTCAACACGAACAGTACCCAAGATTTTAATGGTTGGGTTTGTCTTCAAGAAGGGATTAGGCGGCGGTGGGATTAGGTGGCGGCGGATATGCAGAGGTGGAAAAGGAGGAGGGAGAGGATGGAGAGGAGGTAGAAGTTGGATGATGGGAAGGCAATGCGGGAGAGTTAGACTTAGGATTTAAATTTTACTTTTTATAGACAAAGTTTTAATGGTTGAGATTAAATAAAAAAAAAGAAATTAATCAATGGTTCGGATGAAACCAAGTTTGGCTCTTTTTTAATTAATTTTACCGATGCCCTTTCAACCGAAAAATCAGTGCTAAGTATTTTTAAAGCAGCTGCTTCATGCTGCCTGAGATATTTTTTTTCCAACCCGAGAGCAGACATATGAAATTAGTGTGTGAATTGGCACTCTGCAAAAAGAGCAACTGCGGCGTGGGAACATTTCTTCAGAGTAACTTGCGTTGGATTGAAGAAGACATTGGCATTTTAAACATTTCACTTTTCTAAAACTAAAACCGATCCTTTTTCTCTCTGTAGAAAGGAATGAGACAAGGGAAGTACATATAACGATATCATATATATAATGATGTTTTATACAATGATATTTTTATTTATGCATAAATTGAATTTTATAGTATATATATATATATATATATATATATATATATATATATATATATTATAGCTATGAAATGTAAAGGTACATAGTGAAATAGAGCGCATAAATTGATAAGGATTTAATAAGTCTAATATTAATTTCTTAATCTGTATCAATTGGTCAAATACCCTCATAGTGATTAGAATGAATATCTTGTATTCAAAATCAAGGATAAAGATTCGCTGCATTATATCCACGAAATTCTTTAGTTCATTATATTCAAGAAATTCAGTTTTTCATGTATCCTTGGACCTTGCTATTTAATTGTATTGAGAGGCACAGTGAATTAAGATTTTCTACCTCAAATTCTATATAATAATAATTTTTAACCATTCTTTCAAACTAATTAAACACTGATGAATCATTTCAACAAGTGCTCTTCTTGGCACGTTAATATAACAATTAATCTTAATAATTAATCAAACAAAATTGAAGGGAGTTGTACGGTGAATATTTAATCACACTTGATGTTGCAACAAAGACAGTGTCTAAAATTACAGAATCCATGAGCACCAAGTCGAGGTTCATTTTTGTTCAAGTTCATACAATCCGCATTGCAGGTGTTGTCATTGCATCCGGCACCACCATGCGGTGGGATCGATTGTGCGCATAGTCGCCCGTAACCTTCTACCCGTCCCAGAGAGCCTCCATCATCTTTATTTTTATTCAAATTGCACACATTAATCAGATAAGTTTAGTATGTACATTTACTAATAAAAGTTAATGGCATAAATTTAATTTTGTGTAGTTAAAGTTAGCTAGGTTAACCAATGGTAAACACCTTTTTTACACAAAATTATATGTTTAGAGATTTTTATTAAAAAAAAACGTAATGTATTGATATACCACCCCTGCCCTTCTATATATTTGTCCTAATTGCTTTATTTGTTATCTCTATGAAACTTTTTTGAACATGGACAAAAGTAATATTTTGTCCACAAACTATTTTATACTAAAAATTATTTTTTATTCTGATAAGATCGAAAATGGAGAAAGTAATGTATCAAAAAGAGATCACAACATGACTTGAGAAAACGATTGAAAATACAATGAAACTATATATATATATATATATATATATATATATATATATATATATATATATATATATATATATATATATATATATATATATATCATTGACACGATCAAAAATATTAGAAAGACTAAAATTTGATTTCTGCATAAACAGTGAAACAATTAAATGAAGAACATAAGGGTGGAAAATAAAAATAAAAATAGAAATCTAAAATTTTGTTTTCTACATTAACAGTGAAACAATTAAATTAAGAACATAAGAGGGTGGAAAATAAAAATAAAAATAGAAATCCAAAATTTTGTTTTCTACATAAATAGTGAAACAATTAAATTAAGAATATAAGAGGGTGGAAAATAAAAATAAAAATAGAAGCCTAAAAATTTGTTTTCTACAAAAACAGTGAAACAATTAAATTAAGAACATAAGAGGGTGGAAAATAGAAATAAAAATAGAAGCCTAAAAATTTGTTTTCTACCTAAACAGTGAAGCAATTAAATAAAGAACATAAGAGGGTGGAAAATAAAAATAAAAATAAAAATAGAAGCCTACCAAATATGATGGAAAAACGGATGACTGCGGCAGCAAGCACAGAAAATGTCCTCCGCATCCTATCTTTTCTTTTCTTCTCTTATATTATATTTTTCTCAGTGCTCCCAGAGTGCACTTATTTATATGATTAAGTTTGGGTGATTTTAATGTGTAATTTTTAACTTTGAATGACAAAAATCCCCTACCATTATATTTTGAAAATGTAATATCATTTAAAAAATATCATTGTATTTCTAGTTTGGGATTTTGTTTTCGAGCGTATTATAAAATAGACTAAACTATTTTTTTGTCCCTAACATATGACCTAATACAATCTTTTGGTCTTCGTTTCCAAAACTACCTCCTTTCAATACCCTATAAATTAAAAATGATTTGTTTGGTCCCCAAGGCGATTTTCAAGGTGATTTTTCAGGTTGGTTTGGGGACCAAAAGATGGTATAAGATTATATGTTAGGGATCAAAAAAATAATTTAGTCCACCTGAAAACCACCCAGATGCTGATTTGGGGACCAAACAAATTATTTTGAATTTGTAGGGTACTGAAAGAAGGTGATTTTTGAAACAGGGGACAAAAAATGGTGTTAGGTCATATGCCAGGGACTAAAAAAACAATCTAGTCTATAAAATATAATCTTTTGATATATATATGCAACTTCACGAGGATCGATTAGCAATAGTAACAAGTATGAATAGTAGCATGAATAGTAAAATATTGATATTAAGATAACCCGTGAATGTCAAATAGTAACTGCAGAAATATGAATTATTAATAAAAAAGTAAATAACAAAGTATTAATCAGTTTCTCAGATTTTATCGACTTAGTTGAGGTCGATAAGAGCTATCACAGTATTCTGGGATAGATTCTGATTGAATAGTGTTACTAAGTATTCTGGTTAACTGAACAAAGTGTTAAATAAGTATTTTTTTTATTGAATAGGCTTACTTTGGAAAACTTCTGATGTATGTACGATCAGAAGAGATTGGAGAGATTGTACAAGAGAGAGTACTAGAGAAGATGCTTGAATCAAGCTTGCCTTACAAATGAATTGAAGGCCTCTACTTATAGGAAATTTTGGAACTCTAGTCTATTACAATTTGGAATCCAGCTTTGGGATCCATTAATCCTGATCGCTGCTTTTTCTTCTTTGAATCTGGGCCGTCTTTTGTATGTGGTGGAAGAATGGGGTCCGCCACTTGCTTTTGTCAGCTGCTTTGTTGAATTTTGAATGTGGGTGGAGACTGGGGTCCTCCACTTGAGCTGCTTTGTTGAATATTCTTGGAGGCTGAAATCTTCTAGTGGAAGTTGGGATCCACTATCAACTTTTATCTTGGAATACGTCATTGCTTACGTTCTGATGGAATATCTGAATAATTTTCTCACATGTCAAAAGGATCATGGCTGTCTTGGAGATAAACTTGATCATCTGGTTCCTCCTTAATAGCCTGCTGCTGACTAGCAAAGGCTCTGTAGAATTCAAGGGCTTTTTGTAATTCTTCATCCTTTTCTATTTTTGGGATTTGAGTGTCAGGGATTTGTGAGCTGGGATTTTGAGTAGAAGTGGATGGACCTAACAATGGATCAATTGGATTAAGTATGGCTTTTCTTGGTATTGGACGAGCAATTGGTGCAATAATGGTTTGAGGAGTGGCTGGTTTGAATGCAATCTTGAGTTTTTGACCTGTCTGGAAATAATGATTTATTGCTTTGTTGGAGCAGAATTCTGGGTTATAATTAGCCCACCATTTAATTCTATATTGTCTTACTAAAGAAAAAAGTGGAATGGAAGTGTAAACTGGTGCTATTTGAAAACTCCATGCAAAAATCCATGGAACTCTAAATATGGAGTGGAATAGGATTAATCTTTCATGAGGTCTGGACTGGCTGAGTTGTGTTTGTTGACTGAGGTTTTGGAAAATTTGGAATGCATCTAGAATTGGTTTTGGATAGATGTCTGAGGATGGTCCAAATTTGAACCACCAATCATAAAACCATTCTGGAATAGGGCCATTGAAATTGCTTTGGAAATTGATGAACCAAGAGTGGTCAAACGATCTATAATAGAAAGTTTTATACCACGCTTCAATATAATCAAAATAATTGAATCCATTTGGAAAATATTCTACTGAGAAAGGAGTAATGGAATGGCGATTTGAAAATTGTTGGGGACTAAGGATCTGTTTGATATAAACCTTGGAATACTCTATTCTATCTGAATATTGTTTATTTGGTATATGATGGATATCAATGGACTGAGTATCTACTAAAACGAGTTCATAATATTGCTGGGTTTTGTGGATATCTGCTACCATCCATAAGGATGATGGCAAAAATAGATTGGATACAAATATCTTTAACTGAGGAATGTCTGGTTTAGAAGTGAAGTGAGTAGTTAAAATATATTCTGGATTCGGTTTATCAAAATAGGTAGTCGCATTTTTGAATGGCTGTTGGGTAGGTAATGGAGTACGGGCTCTCTTTAATGGAGTGAAATTGGAGGTCATAGGAGGAATTGGTTCTTGGACTAATCTAGAATGAGGTGTTTGTGCCACATTGGAATATGTCAAAGTGGGAAAATCCTGGGCTTGGAGTTGTAGAGTGATTGTTGGAGTAAGGGGCCTGGGATTTGCATAATCAGAACTCTTCTTTGCAGTAGATGAACTGGATGATGTATTACTCATGATGACCTGTAAGAAATTCACGGGTTAGGAAATCTGGAATAGTATTCCCTTTTCCTTTAATAAATTGAATATCAAAATCAAAAACTGATAGAATGGCTTGCCATTTGGCAAAAATCTGTTTTGAAACCAAATTTTTAACATCCTTTTGCAAAATATCTTTTGCTGATTTGCAATCAATATTTAATAAAAACTTTTTATTGTATAAATCATCTTGAAATTTTGAAATGCACAAAACAATGGATAAAACCTCTTTTTTAACTGTTGAATAATTCTTTTGAGTTTTAGACCAAAATCCTGAATAATATCTTACTATAGATATTTGTCCTAAATGTTTCTGTTTTAATATGCCTCCATATCCTATGTCGGATGCATCTGTTTCAACTATCATAAATGCTTCTGGATGTGGAATGCCTAAACATGGTAATGATTTAGCTTTTATCTTAATTTCTTTTACTAAATTAGTATGTTCTTCTGTCCATGCAGGAGGATTTGATTTTAATCTTTCGTATAGTTTTTTACATATGATTTTAATATTAGGAAAGAAATCTGAAATATAATTAACACATCCTAAAAATCTTTGTAATTGGTTTTTATCTTTAATTTCATCTGAAAATTTGTTTGCAAATTCTATAGATCTTTGAATGAGTCTAATCTGACCTAAATGTATATCAAATCCGAGAAACCTAATTTTTGTTTGGAATAATTTCATTTTAGGTTCAGATATGACTAAACCATTAATTTTCATTATTTTTAATAGAATATTCAAATGTTTAAAATGACTATCAATTGTGTTGGAATAGACTAGTACATCATCAATGTAAACTATAACAAATGTTGAATAAGGGTTAAAAATATCATTCATTATTTTTTGAAATTCTGATGGTGCATTTTTTAATCCAAATGGCATAACATTCCATTCATATTGTCCGAATGGAACCACAAATGCCGTTTTGTACTTATCTTTTTCATCTATTTGAATTTGTCAATATCCTGACTTTAAGTCAAATTTTGAAAATACTTTTGCATTCACTAATCTGTTAATCAAATCTCTCTTATTGGGAATGGGATACCTAATCCATTGTAATACTTTATTTAGGGGTTTATAATTTATGACTAATCTAGGAACTCCTCGTTCCTTTTCTGCATTTTTATTAACATAAAATGCTGAGCAGCTCCACTGAGACTTACTCTTTCTTATTAACTTTTTATCTAAATGATCTTGAATTTCTTGCTTACATAGTTCTAACAATTCTGCATTCATTTGAATAGGTCTTGCCTTAGTTGGAATATTTTGTTCATTAAAATTTTTTTCATATGGTTATGAAACAATATGTTTTTTCCTATCCCAGAATGCATTGGGATGGTTTGAACAAACTTGTCTTTGGAATCCTTGTTCTAAACTTCTTATTTTATCCTGTATTTGCTTATTTCCTAATTGTTCTTCTATTCTTGAATAACTTAATTCTTCTTTTAAAAATGAAATGTCTTTCTTTTTCCTGTTTAACATACATATTCTTTTATATATTGAATTAGTTTGTAGAAGATTTAGTTCAATTTGACTAGGAGGACTAATAAAGGAAAATAATAATTTCTTACCTAATATTTTTGTACTTATTCCTTTTTGAGTTTTCTTAAAAGGGGTTATTTGATATAAAAATGGATTTCCTAATACTGCATCATAAGATACATTTTCTAATATTAAAAATGAATGTTTAATACAATAATTATCATTACTAATATATCCATTGGATAATTTTCTTTTTATAATCATTGGAGTTCCATTTGCAGCTGAAAGTTGTTCATTAGTTTTAACTAAATATTTACTTGGAATTAATCCTGATCTTATGCATGATTGATCTGCTCCACTATCTATTAGAGCTACTACATTAATATTAAAGTCTTGGACTCCTATGGTTACTAAGGAATACCATTTTTCCATATTAATTTTATTAATAACATTAAAAAATTGTTGATCATTAGGGGTATCTGACAGGCGCGGGCGGTCGTCGCGCCCGCGCGCCAAAAGATAATTTATAAGCCCTCAGTGCTTACTTTCTACAACTAGGTAGATAGTGGCAAATCGGGGTCGTCCAATGAGAAGAGGGATCTTCCTAAGCGTCTAAGCACACAAATGGTTGATATACTAGGCTAGGAGTAAATAAATATATATACACACACTTAAAAGCGAGTAAAAGGGGGGTTGGTTGGTTGGTTGGTTCCTAAGTTAACAAAGATAAAAATACGAGATAACTAGCAACGTCAAGTGACTATGCTAATCATCAAACGAAACTAAGAAAAAGAAAGGTTTTAAACTACAAAGATAAAATGCCTTGGGGGCAACGGATATCCACTTCCACATCTAATGTAGTTCATCGAATCATTCACACATTCCATCATATAGCATTCATGACCCAACAATCACACACCCCATCTAGCAAGTACCACAACACACACACCACAAGGAGTTCTAAGTTCATGCTCGTAGATCTTCATGCAAAGGTGCTACGGAATTTGTCACGTTCCTACACCTAAGCAATTCAACCACACAAGCACTCCCTATGCTCAAACCACTCATGGCACACATGCAGTGAAACACACCGTCAAGAGTACATAAACGCCAAACAACAAATGCTTCAGGAATGAGTTTAAATCACCTATTCAATACTTCAACTACTTGTCGTGGAGATTGAACTCCTATCCTTCTTAGTTCGTAGTTTGCGAGAGTGAGTTCGACATCTCTCGTCAAACCTCACCAATGGCTCCCGAGTCGCGACCACAACTCAAGGCGACATTGGTGGCATTTAGCACGAAGGACCAACAAGCTTGGCAATGCCTATGACCACTACACCGTGACTAGGCATTGAACCAATTCATGCAATTACACGAGATTGGATGAACGTGCAACGCACATTCATCCGCGAGCATATGACTCTCTCGTTTGCTACACAAACGAACGTGACGAAGAGTTCGACATCAATCACATTCGCCTAGCACATTGTCAACACACTAACACAATCGAAAGCTCTAATTCATACTATCACATTGCTAACAAGAACAGGGGGGAAATTAACCCAAATCCCCCAAACCCTAGCTAACAATTAATCCAAGCATTTCATATCATCAATCTCTCAATAACATCAATGCAATCAACAATTAACATTCAAAGCACAATAAATGCACAATAGCAAAAACACCAAATAGATAGATATAAATGAATTCTTGCTACATAGATAGTGGAAGCTTCAATCCTTTGCTCCCAAGAACAAAACTAACCTAGATAAACAAAACCCATAACAAAGAACTAAAAGCTACAAAGAAAGAAGAAGAAATGGAAGAAAATCTAGGGTTTTGGAGCCAAAAATCGGGCTTAAGGCCTTGGAGAAGAAGGGTGAAGAGGTATTTATAGTGGAAGAAAAAGAGGAGAAACAGAGCTGCTGCAGGGCTGATTTTAAGCCGTCGTCGCGACTCGCGACCAAGTTCATCGCGAGTCGCGACCAAATCAGTAACTCAGCCCTGCTGTTTTGTTTTGCTTCCTCCGGGTGAACCGTTGATCCGTTTCGGGAGTTCTTGTAGTCGATTTTATAGTGCTCGAGAAGAGGAATCCAATGGTGCCACTCTTGAAGGCTGATTCTTCTCGGAAAATTCTGAGAACCCTGGACCATCCTTCACCCGTTGCTTTGCTCTCCTTTCTTCACCTCTTCACTTCTTCATGTCTTCAAAAAGCTCAAATGTAAAGGTCTTCAAATCTTCAAATCTTCAAAGATAAATCTTCAAAGTCTTCAAATCTTCAAAGTCTTCAAACAAATCACCTTGTCACACAAAATCATCTAAAAAGTGATAAAAACGTCAAAGCCGCCTTTATCCCTCCTTAGATGATTTCAAGGCAAAATGCCACATGTAGAGCACAAAATTGCACAAAACCTAATCCTAAAAAGCCTAAAATAACCATCTAAAATGGACACATCAAACCTCCCCACACTTAAACCTTACTCGTCCTCGAGTAAGAAAAGATTCAAGCGTACGGAGGAAATGGCATATCCACATCCTAAAACCCCTAAAATAACCACACAAAATGGACACATCAAATATCCCCACACTTAGCCCTTACTCGCCCTCGAGTAAGAAAAGAACCAAGCACACGGAGTAAATGATATATCCAAAACCTAAACTAATCCCCCAATCAAAGCCTCACAAAAACTCTCAATATCAAAAATCCCAAAATAAAAGCTCACATGAGAATATTGCACACACACATCCCCAATCCTAAATCTAACCAAACCTACCACTTATCAATTCACTACCCATAAAAATATTTCACAGCCCAGAATTGATATTCCCAGAATCCAATGACACAAAATGAAGCTAAAACCATAGAGGAAGTTTTAAACACATGCTTCACCTAATGCCAATATATCAACCAAAAACGAAGTAGAAAGAGATCAAGAATTTCATAACCATACTTCGTTTCCTAACCCACTAAGCTACCCAATCCCAAGAGGTCTATAGATAATGAGCTACCCGATCCATCCGTGTGACAACCGCAACCTTATGACTCCAACGCCGGCAAGTGAGTGAAATCATAGCATTTTTCAATTTCTCTCAATTTCTCTCATTTTGCCTAGGAGCTCTTTCGAGTTTTCATCCTAGCCACACATCCTGTTTCTTTAGCTCACATCTCACCTTTTTCCGCACATTTAAGCCTCTCATTTTTGCCTAGGCCGCCCTTTAAGGGTTTTCGACCTATCCGGGCCCCCAATGTTGCCTAAGTTGCCCTCTCGGGTTTTCAACTTAGCGGGTTTTCGTTTTCTTTTTTTTTTCTTTTTTTTTTTTTTTTTGTTTTTCTATTTTTTTTTCTTTTTCTCATGTTTTTCCAATGAAAAGTAGCAAAAAGCATTCCAAAACAATCTAGCATGCATTGAATCCTCTAACCCCTCCCCACACTTAAAACATTACATTGCCCTCAATGTAAACACGTAAGGCAAGAAGAATAAAAATCAAGGGAAGGGAGTTAGAGTGACACCCGTGTCTCCGCAATTCGCCGGTGATATGGCGATATCCAAGTACTTGGATGGTCCCGAGATGGATTTCGGAACCGGAAGGGTGAGCAAAACAAAAAATGCCGTAGAAGAACTCACCCCTCGAGAAAAGCATTGTCTCCATGGCGCCGTTTGATCAAGACTACACCACGAAGAACACATTAAACGCACAAGTACATAAGGATATGTAATACTAGGTTTAGCATCAAGAGTTAATAACCATAGTATTGTCAAAGAACAACCAATCAACCCTCAATTACCACTATAAGATTATGCATGAAAAATATCCAACATATATTGACATGTATACAAGCATCATTATAGGATAAGAACTTACGGTCACAATGATGTAGTCGGCATACTACAATCAACAAATGTACTATAAAGATGCAAGAATGTTCATATGTCAATATATGTAGGATGGTGGAAGAAATGAGAGGTATGTGATGTTCTTGGGAGTGTTGGGTGGAAAAGAAGGAAAGATCATGCAATGTTTAAAATCATTTGGAAACTTGGAAGCTTGGAAACTTGAAATCCGGGCTCAAAAAATTTTCGAAAGTTACTGAGCACGTCGCGACTCGCGACGAGGTTTATCGCGACTCGCGACGAGCCTCGCGACGTCATCGCGACGCGCGGAAAGTACAGCCCGGGAGCTCAAAATGTTCTGAGCTCGTCGCGACTCGCGACGTGGTTGGTCGCGACTCGCGACGGGCCTCGCGACGTCAGGGCGACTCGCGGAAAGTGGAGTCCGGAAGCTTAAAATTGTCTGAGCTCATCGCGACTCGCGACGAAGTAGGTCGCGACTCGCGACGAGCCTCGCGAAGTCATCGCGACTCGCGGAAAGGTGAGTCCGAGAGCTCCAAATTTTCTGAGCTCGTCGCGACTCGCGACGAAGGGTGTCGCGACTCGCGATGAGCCTCGCGACGTCAGGGCGACTCGCGGAAAGTTGGCGCCGGGAGTGGATTTTGCTCCCCTGTTCGTCGCGACTCGCGACGAAGCCCATCGCGACTCGCGACGGCAGGGTATCCCAGGCTTAAAATTTTTTTCGTTTTCTTACCAACTGTCCAAGCTTGCTTCCCTTGTTCATTGATCTTGTTCCTTCATCTCCTTCATTGCAATGCACTTCATGTTGCTACAAAATCATAGAAAAACATGCCATAAAAAGAACAAAACAAAACAACAAAAACTAAGAAACAAAAACTAAAAGAAACAAAAACTAAAAGAAATGCCGAATTTATTTAACGTCGTCGGCACGACGAAGCTCCGTATTTTTAAGGTCGTCGGCACGACCCTAATGTTATCCGTATGGTGAAGGCTTGAAGCTCTTCACCATGAGCATCCAAAATAAGAGAGGTGGGGGCACAAAACTTCCAAGAGGAAAGTCTTGTGGAGGTGGAGATTGTTCAAAGGGAATTAAGTGGTTAGGGAGCTTGGGATAGTCTTTTGGCTCCTCTCTCGTTTCCCTCAAAACTTCCGAAAATATTAGAGTTGGTTCACTAGGTGGAAGAAGGGGTGACAATGCTAATGGATGACATAGCACTATCACCTCTTCCTCCATTTTTCTATCCTCTACCACCAACTCCTCATCCCTTTCAAACTCAAAATCATTTTTATTGGTGACTTCACTCACCGAATCATCGAGTTCAAGTTGGGATAGTGTGTTTTCGGAATCACGAGCTTCCATTCGGGCCAATACCTCTAATATGTTCCTCACATGCCCCTCAATGGCCTCAACACTAGAGGAGAGCTGGGTATCCGGCTCCTCACTAGTAAAGGAGTTCAAGTTTGCTATGGTATTTAAGACATCCTCACGTGTCAAACTTGAACTTCCTTGTTGGGCTTGGTTTTGGGGTATGGTGTAGGGTGGTGATGGCCAACTAGGTTGCTCGTAATATTGGTTTTCCGGCTCATTCTCATACCACAAATCCGGACTACCACTCCATTCCGGATTGTAAGAGTTGTGGTATGGATAGCATTCATGAGCTTCTTGCCCTTGAAAACCAATATCTCCTACCTCTTGATAGCACTCTTCATAGTACCCTTGGTTTTGGAAACCAAGGGTTCTTTCTCGGTCATAGTGCTCTTCCCACAACAAAGGGCAAGATTCGGTAGGATGATCGGAATGACATATCCTACAAAACCTTGCTTGTTGAGCCTCTCTTCTCATCATGAGTTCCCACAAGGTGAGACGCTCCATTAAGAAAAAAAAAAAATTTTTTAATTTTTTTATTTTTCAAAAGTTCGGAATCATAGTGCAAGGATTCTCGATAAAATAAATTACCAAGAACTCGAGCAATACCTACTCCGAACAAAAACAACCACCAAGAAGTGGAAAATAAAAACAACTAGCTAATACACAACCAAATACACCTAAATACTTAAGAATAAACGCCTCTTCCCCGGCAACGGCGCCATTTTGACAGGCGCGGGCGGTCGTCGCGCCCGCGCGCCAAAAGATAATTTATAAGCCCTCAGTGCTTACTTTCTACAACTAGGTAGATAGTGGCAAATCGGGGTCGTCCAATGAGAAGAGGGATCTTCCTAAGCGTCTAAGCACACAAATGGTTGATATACTAGGCTAGGAGTAAATAAATATATATACACACACTTAAAAGCGAGTAAAAGGGGGGTTGGTTGGTTGGTTGGTTCCTAAGTTAACAAAGATAAAAATACGAGATAACTAGCAACGTCAAGTGACTATGCTAATCATCAAACGAAACTAAGAAAAAGAAAGGTTTTAAACTACAAAGATAAAATGCCTTGGGGGCAACGGATATCCACTTCCACATCTAATGTAGTTCATCGAATCATTCACACATTCCATCATATAGCATTCATGACCCAACAATCACACACCCCATCTAGCAAGTACCACAACACACACACCACAAGGAGTTCTAAGTTCATGCTCGTAGATCTTCATGCAAAGGTGCTACGGAATTTGTCACGTTCCTACACCTAAGCAATTCAACCACACAAGCACTCCCTATGCTCAAACCACTCATGGCACACATGCAGTGAAACACACCGTCAAGAGTACATAAACGCCAAACAACAAATGCTTCAGGAATGAGTTTAAATCACCTATTCAATACTTCAACTACTTGTCGTGGAGATTGAACTCCTATCCTTCTTAGTTCGTAGTTTGCGAGAGTGAGTTCGACATCTCTCGTCAAACCTCACCAATGGCTCCCGAGTCGCGACCACAACTCAAGGCGACATTGGTGGCATTTAGCACGAAGGACCAACAAGCTTGGCAATGCCTATGACCACTACACCGTGACTAGGCATTGAACCAATTCATGCAATTACACGAGATTGGATGAACGTGCAACGCACATTCATCCGCGAGCATATGACTCTCTCGTTTGCTACACAAACGAACGTGACGAAGAGTTCGACATCAATCACATTCGCCTAGCACATTGTCAACACACTAACACAATCGAAAGCTCTAATTCATACTATCACATTGCTAACAAGAACAGGGGGGAAATTAACCCAAATCCCCCAAACCCTAGCTAACAATTAATCCAAGCATTTCATATCATCAATCTCTCAATAACATCAATGCAATCAACAATTAACATTCAAAGCACAATAAATGCACAATAGCAAAAACACCAAATAGATAGATATAAATGAATTCTTGCTACATAGATAGTGGAAGCTTCAATCCTTTGCTCCCAAGAACAAAACTAACCTAGATAAACAAAACCCATAACAAAGAACTAAAAGCTACAAAGAAAGAAGAAGAAATGGAAGAAAATCTAGGGTTTTGGAGCCAAAAATCGGGCTTAAGGCCTTGGAGAAGAAGGGTGAAGAGGTATTTATAGTGGAAGAAAAAGAGGAGAAACAGAGCTGCTGCAGGGCTGATTTTAAGCCGTCGTCGCGACTCGCGACCAAGTTCATCGCGAGTCGCGACCAAATCAGTAACTCAGCCCTGCTGTTTTGTTTTGCTTCCTCCGGGTGAACCGTTGATCCGTTTCGGGAGTTCTTGTAGTCGATTTTATAGTGCTCGAGAAGAGGAATCCAATGGTGCCACTCTTGAAGGCTGATTCTTCTCGGAAAATTCTGAGAACCCTGGACCATCCTTCACCCGTTGCTTTGCTCTCCTTTCTTCACCTCTTCACTTCTTCATGTCTTCAAAAAGCTCAAATGTAAAGGTCTTCAAATCTTCAAATCTTCAAAGATAAATCTTCAAAGTCTTCAAATCTTCAAAGTCTTCAAACAAATCACCTTGTCACACAAAATCATCTAAAAAGTGATAAAAACGTCAAAGCCGCCTTTATCCCTCCTTAGATGATTTCAAGGCAAAATGCCACATGTAGAGCACAAAATTGCACAAAACCTAATCCTAAAAAGCCTAAAATAACCATCTAAAATGGACACATCAGTATCTTTTGAAATGACAATGCCAGAGTTACTGGGTGTGTCTAGTGATATTAATTTTAATTTTAATTCTAATTCTAAATCTTTTTCTCTCAAATCATTTAATTCTGTTTTGATATTACTAATTTCATTTTTTAATAAAATAATTTCTTTTCTTAAGTCTAGAGTATCTGTTGGAGCAACTATTGATTTTTTCTTATCTATTTCTGAATATTTTTTAATTGTTTGACTTAGACTAAAAGCTTCTGTTATTCTAGGTTTATTTTCTCCTATTACTAAACTTTTTAATCTTTGAATGTATTCTGTTTTTTCTTCATTATTTCCTAATTTTTCTATTATATCTAATAATTCTTTTTTCTTTCCATTTGTATTATTTAACATATTAATAGTTTGGATTTTACATTGACATATGCTATCACATGCACTATCATAATTAGAAGAATCGGAGTCTGATTCATAATTTGAATGTTCACTATCTGTTTCTTCAATTAATATAGCTAATAGTTTATTTTTTAATTCTGTGTCTTCTAATGCATTTATTTTCTTTTCTGTTTTGCAATAATTTGCTGTATGTCCAAATTTTTTACATTTATAGCATTGAATATTTTTATATTTGTCTTTGTTGGTAGATTTATGTTTCTTATATCTTTTCTTATGATAAGGTTTTTTGTAATCTTTTTTATAATAATCATTTGACTTATCTTTATGATATTTCTTTTTCTCGTATGATTTGGATATATGTTTTTTGTATTTTTTATGTTGAGAAGAAGGTGGTTTAAGGCCTGTTATGCCAAACTGTTGGCAGAAAGATCCTATTTCTTTTTTCTCTGATCCATACTTATGTTGAATTTTAAATCTTGACATAATGTTAAAGCTTATTTTTTAACAAAAGCAAATATTTGACCAAAAGTGATATCATCATAATTTATCTTTTCTGTTCCTAATGCTTTACTTAGATTTGTTAGTATTCTTTGGGAAAACAAACTTGGTAATCCTGTGATGAATTTTTCTTTCCAAAAAGAAGAATTTGAATCTGATCTTCTATATACCTGAGTTAAAAATATATCTTTATACCATTTGAAATCTGTTAGAGTAGGACATCTTAAATTAGTTAGACATATTTTAGAGCTTTCTAAAGCTTCTGCTGGATTTCCTACAAAATACATAGATATAGTATATAACAAATATGATGATCCATCCGGGACCATGACAAATTGAACATTAGGTTCTTCACCTTGAGTCTCTTCTGACTCATGGTTCATTATTGCTTGTTTTTGTTCTAAGGTGAGATAATTATCCCACCATCCTTTTATTTGTCCTGAAAAACCTGTAACTAATAACATGACTAATTCTGGTTCTGAGGGATTTAAGGATGCTTTATAGGCTACCCTAGCCATTTCCATTTCCTGTAATAAACTTAATATTTGATATTCTTATAGTCCATCTAAATTCCATTGGTATATGGATGAACCATCATAACTTCGAAATGAATGGAGATTTTCTTCATATTGGAGATCTGGTGGAGTTGGTTGTGGATAATATGGTTTTGTATTATGATTTTTCCAATTATATTTTAATTTATTAATATTCATATTAGGTTTTTCTTCTATTTGTTCTTGAAATTGATGTTCTATTGAATTTATTTGTTTTTCAAAATCATTTTCTGTTTCTTCTTCTGTACCCCTAGAATAAGAACTATTTGAATCATATGTGTCTTTTGGATTTATTTCCTGGTCTGTATCATTTCCTGGTCTTCCTGTTTTAAATGGAGAGGCTACTACTATTGTCTCCTCAGTGGTAATATGTACTGATTGGAGTGGTGGATGAATAGAACTAACTATTGTATCATTTGATAATTTCCATTTTTTATATAAATTAGATTGTACATTTATGACTGGAATCTCTGTGAAATTATCCTTTTTTATTAATTGTTCCTTCTTTAAGTAATATCCTAACCACATAAAAATTTCATTTGCCTAATTCTTTTGACTGTAAGTTCATTATAAAATTCTTTTTTAATTTTTTCTCTAATATCTATGCTTAATTTTTCAAACCATATTCTACTTGTACTATTTTCTTGACTATAGTAGTCATTATTTAAATAGACTTTATCTATTAAGAATTCATTATCATTAGTCATCATATTAATTTCTGATTGTCTCATTTGACTAAGAGTTGGAGAACCTATTGATGAATTATTATCTGGAATAATTTCTGGTAATGGGACAGAATATCTTACCCTAGCATCATTAAATTGGTTTGGAATATCCGATGTTGAGTATCTATGTCTATGATTTAGATTATTATCTATACCTGAATATCTAGATGATTGTCCTGTATAAAATCTACCAGACATAGATTTGTTAAATTTTATTAAGATTTTTCCATCAGTTCTTTCTTCTACTTCTGATGGTTCTGTTATTCTAATATTCCTTTGAATTTCTAATGGTCTTTCTACTAATATTTCTATTGGAATAGTTATTTCATTCCATTTTAGTAATTTAGGTGTTTCTATTGAAATATTATTAGAATTTGTTGTGACATATACTGACTCATCTTTTTCTGTTGGATTTAACCGTAATGCTGTTGGAATCATTGATTGCATTAGTTTAAAATATACTCTATATATTAAAACAAAATGTTCCGTATCATTTATTATCCTATCTTGTTTTAATTGGATATCTAATTTTAATGAGTCCATAATATGTGGATCTGTTAAACTAACTGAATAATTTGGAATGCAATCAAATCTAATTGTTCCAGTACATATATTAGTTTGTACCATGGCTAATATTGAATCTTTGTATCTTACTAATCTATCATCTCTTAATGCCATAAATATAGGTGTATCTATACCTAATCTTACTAATGGATGTAATGCTATTTGTATTAATCCAAAATGCAAGAATTTATAATTTTGTTCTTTATATTTTTGAATAGCCTGTGCTGATAATAGCCTAATTGACTGTACTTCTCTATTCATTGGTAATATTTCTTCATGTATTTTAATAGAATATGACTTATTAAATTCTAATATGCCTTGTTGATATATTGATTTTAATGTTTTATTTGGTAAAATTTGTTGAATTTCATGACTTTGTAAAATATTTGATGAAGATGTAGATCCTGTACTCATAGTACTGGAGCTTCCGAATAGAAATCTTTTAATCTTTTCTCCCATGTTAAGCTTATTATTAATTGATTAGGGTTCTATATCACGCAAATCACGTTTATTTTAGTAACTACCACAGTCACACAATACGTGGACCACCCTTAACGAGACTCCCTCTCTGATGGGCTGACCAACCGATTTACAAGTATGAACACATGAGTGATAATACTAAAACTTACAAGTCTGCAAGTATAGTTCACCAAATCAACTATTAATAATTCTAACACTCAATGGGGATTAAAAAATAACAAACTTGGCTCTGATACCAACTTCACGAAAGATTAATCCTATTCCACTCCATATTTAGAGGAGCGTATCACGCATCAATATCATTGCGCCAAACATGGATCTTCTGCAATTGTAACACCACTTGATCCAACCACGATCTATGTTGTTCAAACTATAAACACCCTGAAAACAAAAAACACAGATCTGGCGAATCCAAACTAATGGAAACCCTAAAATAAAACCACAAACAAAATTATGAACACACGATTTGAACAAGTGGATCGAGAACAATACATCAACATGAATAACTAAATTGAGTTATCATCATGAACACAACGATCTAATCGATCAGGTTGAAGAACAAAACTAATTTGTGGAGATAGATCTCACACTTATTCAATAACAAAAACATGAATTAAAATAAACTGTTGTTCCACATCTCCCCTGATGGGAAGATGTGGAAAAAATGAAGAAGAATGGCTAGGCAAGAGAGGGTTCGCAAAGACACTTATATGGATTGATGTGGCAGGAGAAGTGTGGGGGGTTTGAATGAGCTGGCTAAATTTTAGCTACAAATTTGAATCTAAATTAGGAAAGACTAAATTATTTTTTTGGTCCCCTACAAAGTATCTTTTACTATCTTTTGGTCTTCATTTGCAAAACAACTCTTAGATGGTACCCAAAAAATTCAAAATGATATGTTTTGGTCCTCATAGGTGGTTTTCCGATTAGACTAAATGGTTTTCTGGTATGGTCAGGGGTATAATAGTAATTTTACTAATTAAAAATATTTTCAATTAAAAAATATTAATTTTAAAATTTTTAGATTTTCGACTTCATCATGAGCCCTTGAGCCTTGAGTCCTCTCCCCTCTCCCCTCAAGTCCTCGAACCTCTCCCCTCAAGCCCTCGAACCTTTCCACCCGAGCCCTCGAACCTCTCCCCTCTCCCCCGAGTCTCATGCCTTGAGTCCTCAAACCTCGTGCCTTGAGCACTCGAACCTCATGCCTCGAGCACTTGAACCTTATGCCTTGAGCACTCGAACCTCATGCCTCGAGCACTCGAACCTCATGCCTCGAGCACTCGAACCTCATGCCTCGAGCACTCGAACCTCATGCCTTGAGCCCTCGAACCTTGAGCCATCGAACATCTTGCCTCGAGCCCTCGAACGTCCTGCCTGCCTTGAGCACTCGAACCTCATGCCTCGAGCACTTGAACCTTATGCCTTGAGCACTCGAACCTCATGCCTCGAGCACTCGAACCTCATGCCTCGAGCACTCGAACCTCATGCCTTGAGCCCTCGAACCTTGAGCCATCGAACATCTTGCCTCGAGCCCTCGAACATCCTGCCTCTTGACGATTTTTTTATTTTTATTTTTTTAAACTCAGGGGTATGATGGTCATTTTACTTTCCCTGAAAACCACCTCTGGGGACCAAAACATATCATTTTAAATTTGTTGGGTACTGTCTAAGGGTTGTTTTTCAAATGAGGACCAAAAGATAGTAAAAGATACTTTATAGGGAACCAAAAAAATAATTTAGTCATTAGGAAATGGTCAAAATAGAAATATTTGGCTGGAACAAAAGAAAATAGAAAGTAGAAATATGGGAAGGAGGAATTATATTTTTTCAAGCTCTTTTTCTTCTTTGCGGAATTAGTTCCCGAGAGCAGCATCACCCATGAAGAGAAGCACGACTCACAACTCCGAAGAGCAGCACCATCCACGATCTAGTTCCATGTTTGCTTTCTAATCAACGAGCGGTGAGATGTAAGGAACTTCTGCGAGAACATTCACCGTCTCGAAGAGTACCCATGGCCAGCCCAGCTTCTGATTCCAGTTGGCAAGCTGTGACAATAGATGTTCATGGTGGAAGAAAACAAGAAAATTAGGAACTGGGAAAAAAAATCAGATGGGCTAATTAGGGTTAAAATATGTATTGAATGGGATGAGTAAATTAGGCATTTCACATTTTACATGTTTTTTTAATCAAGAGGGAAAATTGGTCCTTTCTGGCAATTCCGGCCAAAACTATCAAAAATTGGTCATTTTGGCACATTCGGCGAATACTTAGGGTTGATTATCACTTTCGAAGAATTTTGGGGTTTTCAACACTTTCGAAAAAATATAGTGTTATTTTCACACATTTTTCTATTTTTATTGTTCATGTTGTTTTGGCAGGAAATATCATGTTTGTGCTTTCTAAAAGTTATTTTTTATGCGCAAATTGTGATTATATGTACAATACTCAGGTAGTCCGTAAATTACGTTTATTTATAAGTTTTTTTTTTCAATTTGGTTTATTTAATTTTATTTAATTTCAAATCCAAAATTGAAAAATCAATTTGATTTTTTAACATGTGATTTAGTTTTAGTTTTGGGTTTATAAAAAGTTGACCAAATTAAATCGAATCGAATAAATCGAAACATTTGAAAAGCGAAGCGATACCACCCCTATTGTTACCCCAAACATACGTGATTGCACGTATAGAAAAGAAGCAGATTAATTAGCACCTACGCGATCGTCCTAGTGATTAAGTGTCTCGTTAAGTATTCTAATGTCATGAGTATGAATCTTGGCAAGCCGCAGTATCAGAATTTTCTTCAATAACAAAGTTTCTCATGGACACCATAAATGATCACCAGACCCTAAATTATCGTACTTTAGCTCCTCATTAACCTGTAATGCTAGAATAACGGTGCTAACAAGAAAAATTGATTTTATAATGATAAGAATTAGGTTTTATTTATTTATTTTTATTAATTAGGGTTTTTAGAAGATAACACTATACTATTTTTCCTACTGGGTTTTTTAATAAGGTAGTGTGATAATTTATTTTATTTTAGAATAAAGCCCATTAATTCAGCCATGTTGGCCTTGTAAGAATTAATGTTTCGATCATGCTTTATTTTAGGGTTTAGAATATTCAATTTTGATTTGATTAGAATTAGTTTTGGTAAGATTAGAAAAGGCAATATCCATTTATTTTAAATATTCTAGTTGGATACTCCCTCCGTCCCAGCCAATTCTGCACAAGTTGACTTTCGTCAGTTGACTCAAAAAAAGTTTAATCATTGATATCTATAATTGTGTGTAAATACAGGTTATAAAAAGTTGATTTTGTAAAAATTCATGCCATTACGAATCTAACAAGATCAAATATGAAAATATCCTAACTTATTTATCAATTCAAATTTGAGGTCAAAGTTAAGCAATTTTGACTAAATGAATAGTTAATTGTAGAAATGGCTGGGGCAGAGGGAGTATGGTTTTAGCTTCTTAAAATTGCCATAAGTCATTCCAGTTTCTATTTGTACTGGTTGAATTATACCCTATAAATAGGGAGGCCATTCATGATTTTATTACAACACTTTTATCAATCAAATATACAACCTTGCGAGTTCATACTCTTGCTTGCGAGCTTCTTAACCTTGATGGCTAGTTAAGTATCAATAAACCTTGTAATCTGATTCTGAGGGCTAGTTAGAGAGCAAGTCGAGATTAGGCATACCCTGAGGGCTAGACACCTGAATTTCTTGCGAGATAGTGAAGGTTTGCAGATCCCTTAACTAGATCAAAGATATTAATTCCGCAATCGTGAGTCTTCGCAAGGAGATTCATATCAGTTGGTATCAGAGCAAAGCAAAAGATCCTTGGACGAATTCATCAATAGGGATTTTGAGTTTTGTTTGAATTTATTTTCAAAAAAAAAATCAACAGACAACTTCCGCCGCCAGACATCCACTGCCACCAAAATATTCACCGCCACCACTCCGGTCATCTTCACCAACCCCGATGCCACAATGCCAATCTCTGTTGTACCGCTCGTCTCCGGCGAGCTCTACCGCATTCTCACTGGCCGCTCAGTCCATCTCCGACGAACCCGCCGCTGCACCGCCATTATTCTTCTCCATCTCCAGCCGTCAGAAGCTACCGTCAGCCATTTCTCAGATCGTGACCAGCTTTGACACCAATTGACCACCGAAGCCATCGTCTGCTCTCCGTCTTCTACAACTCCAATCACCGCCGGTGTTCCACCCTTGATCACTACCGATTCACATCAACACTGGTTGGGCTTGCTCCTGTTGGGCTTGCTCCTTTTGTACTCTCAGTCGTCTTCAGGCTCTTCAGGAGCAAGCTTCAGCTCCAGCTAAGATACAGTCCGGCGAAAAGAAGTTCAGCAGGCAGTTCAATGGAGAAGACAGTCGGCGTGTGGCACAGATGCGTGTTCCACCAACCAGTCACGCGAATACCATGCGCAAGATAGTGAGGCACATCTACCTCACACGCTCAGCTCTTGATCTGTATCTCACATTGAGATACATCCAAAATATTGCGGATTGGGTAATTTATCTTGAGTTGTTTTTATTTATCGCTGGTTTGTCTTTTTCTCACTAGTTTAGAGCCATATCAGCATACAGTCACTGCCTAGTCAGCATCCAGTCACCGTTTACTACCAGAATTTTACAGGGATGGCTTAGGACGTTTATCTCCATTTATTTTAGCCCAAAGCACAGATCAGCTGCGTAGGGGACTTCGAGTCATGCCAGAGAATGTGGATTGAGAAACACGAAACGGACGACGAACAGGAACCTATGAATCTAGAGCGTGGTGATCGTGGTATGACCCACGATCTCAAATCCTGAAAGCACGGAATTATAACCATATCCGCCTATAAATACAACAAGCTTCAGAGGGGCTGAGGTAAGTGTAATTATTAAAAGAAATTCCAGTTCTTGAGAGAGTGACTAACTTGATCGTCGGAGCATTTTTCCCGGGATCACTTCCGGGCTTGACTTTGCAGGAAGGAAGACTCGCGGGGTGAGCAGCAAAGGTTCTACCTGACCAGACCACCACATCAGAGTTCATGAACTATACCAGTCTTACGTACACCGTGAGCATTGGCACGAAGACAAAGGATGGTGGAGGCACTGCTATCATGGAAAATTCCTAAATACTGTCCCATATATCCTTTGATGTCGCACAATCAGGGATCTCCTCCAAGGATTTCAGAGTGAGAGAGGAGAACAGAAGACTGCACACTCATTGATCTTCATCAACCCAGAGATCATGCTCAGCATTGGCCTTCAATAAGCCTCCATAGGATCAACTTTCGTACCACCGCGACCGGAAGTGGAGCTGTCGGCGGCCTGAGCCTAAGTGGGAGAGGCACCGCCGCCCTGAGGATGTGGAGGGAGAGTTGGATAGAGTTTGGACCCATCAAGAAAACTGAACTTCTGTGGCTTGAGGATGTAACCAATCTGACTCTTCCACAAGAGATGATTTGATGACGCTAATTTGATTGTCATCACGTGGAGCAAGGTATTGCAAGAAAGTTTGTCTTCAAACATGATGAAGGTTGAGAAAAGCCGGGAAAGTGCATCGGAGAGGGAGGGAATTTTTGTGAAGATCGGCCAAAGGGGAGGGAGAGCGGCCGATCGGTGAAGAAAAAAAGGGTTGAGGGGATTTGGAAAGTTTTGGACAAGGTTTGCTCTGATACCATGGTAAAATAATTTCCCGTAATGATTCTGATTAATGATGAAGGGTATAAATAAAGTACAAAGTAAACTAGTCTAAATATAACTTTAGCCTAGTCAACAAGAATAAAATTTTATCTAGTCATCTACTTACTTTATTCTAACAAAACTGTTACTAACCTATTAAATTGTAAACATACGACACTTTTATGATGTAGTTTAAAATAGTAACTTCAAGTTGCTTTTTCTGCTAAGCAACAATTTACACAATTATTTTTAAAAAACTATTATCTCATATTCTTTATTATTCTTCAAATCCATGACACTGCAATTATATCTCATGAGAAAGTCTCAGGAAAGACGGCATTTCTATAAGGTTATTGACAGTCTACTGGGGCATTTACCTTAAATGTTGTAATTTTTTATAAAATTTAAATATTGCATTTTGAAGGTGAAAGTATAAAAATATATGATATAAAAAAATATTTTCAAAATTTTTAAATTTTGTATGTAATTTAACAAATGCAGTACATAAGGTAAGAAATAAGTGGCATGTCCATAACCTTATGGACAGACCGCCTGTCACTAGACCTACACATATCTCATTACAACTAAATACTATAAACTGATATATTTCACTCAGTTGTATAATTTAAACTGAAAAAAGAAATTAAATTTTTTTACAAATGAACTTCCATAAACACATACTTATGGTATTGACAACCCCACAAATTCTTAATTAACATAATTATAAAAATAAAATATTAGATAATATTGTATTTTATTTTCATTTAACTAATAACTAAGAGTCCGTCTCTTGAAAGACGGTCTTTCCATAAGTTATGGAAAGACCAAGGTTTAAAGTGTAAATTAGAAGAAATTAAGATAAAATTTTTGGGTTGCATGAACCGGGTTATAAATTTTATAACTATTACATGTTTCATACTAAAACTTTAATATTGCAACCAAGACCTTTTACCTTATATTATTCCAATCAAACCCCGTCTTTCCATAAGCATATGGAAAGACCATCTTTCCCAAAGACTTTGCCAATAACTAATAAGGATATTTTATGTAATTATAAAATATTCAGTTATTAGAGAAAAATACAATTATTTCCATTTTATTCCTAATTAGGAATACTTTTTACCTTAAATGTTGTAACTTTTTAAAAATAAATTTCAATATTGTATTTTAAAAGTTTAAACTAGTAATAATACGTATTTGAATGTGAAAATAAAAATATATATAATATAAAAAATATTTTCTAAATTTCTAAATTTAGTACATAATTTAATAAATGTAGTATATTAAGGTAAAAACGAAGTTGCCTGTGCATAAACTCACCCATCGGGAGACCCAATCTTTTGAAAATTGTGCACTATTTTAGTGAATTACTACGCGGAGTAAGGCCATGGGCAGTGGTAGAGACCGCTACCGGTCTCTTACCAATTAAATATATTATTTTTCTCCCTCTCTCTCTTCCACCTCAGCTTAAGAGACCACTTAAGAGACACCCCCTTTTTTTCTCCACAATGGTTAAGAGACCACTGTACACTATTCATGGAACCCACTTGATTTTCTCTATCCTACTCATTAATTTGACCACCAAAAATAAGTTTATGCATTTAAATTTAAATTCGTTTTTAAATTTAAATTCGTTTTTAAATTTAAATTCATTTTTAAATTTAAATTTATTTTTAAATTTAAATTCGTTTTAAACTTAAATTCGATTTTAAATTAAAATGCATTTTTAAAATTAAACTTAAAGTCGTTCTTAAATTTAAATTCGTTTTTAATTTTAAACTTAAATTCGTTTTTAAACTTAAATTCGTTTTTAAATATAAATTTAATACAATGTTTAAATATTTAAATTTAAATTCGTTTTTTAAATCTTCACCAATAAAATAATTATGGAAAACATAAAAAGTGCGCGAAACCAATTGTAACAACTATGAAAATAACTTCCGATACTAAATAAAATTTTGATCATCTCCATCCTAATATTACAATTTAGAAATCAAAATATTGGTCTAATCCAACCAATTATTAAAAATAGGTAACACATAAATATTGATCTAGCCTGACCAAAAAAACACGGATGACGAAACTATGTCGTAACCCTAATCTTGACCACCCAGATGCTGGTAAAGATGTTCTGTAAGGTCATTTTTCAACTGGTCATGTTTAGCTCTATTGCGCACATCCCTCCAGTTTTGCCTGAAAGTCGGAAGATCAGCATGCCGCTCGGCATTATAATGCCAAGGAGAGTCGTCGATTTGGTCATAATCATTTGGTTGAACTTGCAACCCATATGTGTCTCTTTCATCTTCGACTATCATGTTGTGCAGTATGATACAAGCTATCATAATGTTGCCCAACGTTTCCACATTCCAGTATCGGGCTGGGTTGCGAATCACGGAAAATCGAGCTTGTAAAATACCGAAAGCACGTTCGACGTCTTTACGGTAACTTTCTTGACGCTTTGTGAAGAGTTGCTTCTTGGGGTCATTTGGAGCCGTATAGGCTGGCATGAAAGTCGCCCACTTAGGATAGATTCCATCTGTAAGATAGAACCCTTGATCGTAGGCCCGACCATTGACTTCGTATGGAAAACGTGGAGCTCTCCCCTCACATACGTCGTCAAACAATGGTGACTTGTCCAGAACGTTGATATCATTATTTGACCCGGCCATACCGAAAAATGCATGCCATATCCATGTATCGTAGGAGGCGACGGCTTCCAAAATAATTGAGGCACGTCCACTCCTACCCTGAAATTGCCCCTTCCAACCTACAGGACAATTTTTCCATTCCCAGTGCATGCAATCAATACTACCAAGCATACCTGGAAATCCACGTCCACGTGCCACGTGCATCAGGCGAGCAATGTCCTCCTGATTTGTTGGTCTGAGGAATGTTGGACGGTATACGGCAATGATTGCATTCACAAAATGAGACACCGTTTCTCTAACCGTCGTTTTGCCCATCTGTAAGCATTCATCCAGTTGGTCGTATCCACAACCATATGCCAAATGACGCATTGCCACCGTGCACTTGTGAAGTGGTGAAAATCCTTGATTACCGGTTGCATCAGGCCTTTGTATGAAATAAGGATCGTAGTTGGTGACATCTCCCACTATACGTTCGAATACAGTTCGCCGCATGCGAAACCTTTGACGAAAGTGTCGGTCGTCGTACATTCTTTCAGGAGGTTGAGCAAAATATTGCCTCTGGAGTAATTCCTGTGCTCGAACACGATCCCTTCTGATATGATTCCTGTTTTTCTTTGGTAAGGTTGGAGAAGTTTGAGCACTCTCGTCCTCTATGGCTGCGTACCATTGTTTAGCCATTTCTGGCAAATTTAAGAAGAAGTTCATTGTCTCAGGATCGGGGTCAGGTAGGAAACCGGGAATATCATAGGTTGATGGGTTTGATGATTCTCCAAAGTGAAGCTCATCATCGTTGTTATGGGAATTAGAAGAGGTCATGGTTGGGATGAAGAAGGGAATTGGTAGAAGAATTGAAATTCGGGGTTGGAATGAAAGGTAAACAAATGACCCATTTATATAGATGACAAGTGCTACAATTTTGGTCTTGTGGCTTGGAAATGATGAAATGAACCCATGTGAGTGGATGGGATGTGTCCATGACAAGTGCTACAATTTTGGTCTTGTGGCTTGGAAATGATGAAATGAACCCATGTGAGTGGATGGGATGTGTCCATGACAAGGGCTACAATTTTGGTCTTGTGGCTTGGAAATGATGAAATGAACCCATGTGAGTGGATGGGATGTGTCCATGACAAGTGCTACAATTTTGGTCTTGTGGCTTGGAAATGATGAAATGAACCCATGTGAGTGGATGGGATGTGTCCATGACAAGTGCTACAATTTTGGTCTTGTGGCTTGGAAATGATGAAATGAACCCATGTGAGTGGATGGGATGTGTCCATGACAAGTGCTACAATTTTGGTCTTGTGGCTTGTAAATGATGAAATGAGCCCGGGAACTGAACCGGTTAAAAAGAAATGATGAAATAAATAAATATTGATCTAGTCTGACCAAATTAATAATAGGAAAGAAATAAATATTGATCTAGTCTGACCAAAAAATAAATATTACAATTAATTTCCACCGTAGACTACCCCAATTAATTTATCTCGTAGTTCTTCCTCTGCTGCAGACAACTCTCCCTTTCGAATCAAACCATCAAGGAGTTTAGTGTTAGCTATCAGGTGCTCCCGATCTGATTGTTTTTCAACGAACTCCCGCTGTGCTATGTTGTACTCCATTCTAGCTCTTTCACTCTCCGCAAGTATTTCAGCCTTTTTCGTAGCTGCTTCAATTGCGGCCGCACACTGCATTCTAGCGGATTCTTTTTCATCATTTGTTGCTGTTGCCCTGGCCTTTCCTTTCCCCCTTGCCTTGCATTTAGCGGCTTTAACACCAATAGGCCTGGATGGATATTGCATAGCTTCAATGTTGTCGCCACCACGGGGTGTCGATGGCACCCCCCGTAGTGAATATTCTTCTCCATCGGTATCCTTTGGGCCATATTGTGCTATGAATTTGGGGTTCCTCCTGCAATCGTCATAGCAATGGAAGAACAAAAATTGTTGTCCGTCGTTTTCATCTGCAAACAAGTTCAGGGTCCATGACTTCATGTCTCCTTGGCTTGACCCACTCCCGGCCCGACTAAAGTGACGTGCGGCTTTGCTTTCACACCCCACATATTTGCCAATATCGTGAGCCATTTTTGACCACCGACACTTGCACGACTTCATTGACCGGTTGGAATTTGCATAAAGGTTCACATCGTGCATAATTTTAGTCCAAAACACGCCCGCATTTTGACCCGTACCCAACACGCAGTCGGTGGAATGCTCGAACCATGCGCCACATAGGATTTTATCATCCTCTACACTCCATTTGTCCCGGCTACTTCTCGTCTTCGTAACCTTACTCCCAGACACTATTGCAACTTCATCATTTCCTTCACCTACATCATTTCCTAGAAGAATAAATCATTTTTTCAAAGCAAAACAAATCTTAAATATATATTATTTTTCAAATTATGTTCATGACATGTTAAAATAAACGAACATATTAGATGACGTACTAGATTGCATATTAAAATGCATATAATATATGCATATAAATGATTTATAAATTACAATATTCATAATTGAAATAAAACACATTAAAATAGGGCTTACCGTCCGTAACATCGTGACCTCCATATTGTCGCCCATCTTCACCCCCAACATTTTGGCCCGGGGAACCGCGACCTGCTCGGGGTGAAAATGCACCCGATTCGTTTACAGCATCAAGATGTGGAGCTTGAAAGCCTTGGCCATATAAATTATGGTACGAATTTTGCGATTGGGTGTTCGCATTTCGGGAGTGGTTCAGGTAAGGAGGGTTCATGTATGCGTTTCGGGAAGAGTGGCATTGATTTTGAAAATTCATATATGAATGTTGAGAATTGAAATAAAAGTGGGGAGGCATGTTCGGAGAATTTTCACTAAATTCCGAATATGGAAATGGACGATAATTCGGAATTTGCGAAAAATTCTCCGTATCGGAAGAATTTGGGATTACCCGATCTTTGCCTTTCGACGTTCTTCGTGGATCCATCACGAAAAATGAATAACAATATAGAAGATGAATTTGTGGGATAAGAGAATTTGATTTGGAAGTGGTGTGGTGAAATGAGTTGAAATGGTCCATATTTATAGGCAAAAAAAGTGGGAGAATGAAATTTAAAAATTGTAACAGAAATTTAAAAAAAAAAAAAAATTCATGCAAAAATTCGTCTGGGACACGTGTCGCCACCAGAATGGGACACGTGTCCCATTCAAAAATATACCCGTTATACAGCCGTTGGGGGGACACGTGTCGCCTCCGTATTGGGCCACGTGTCCCCCAGAATTCCCAGCTGAAGTTGTTTGAAAAAATTACCGTTGTTGACACGTGGCCCAACCAGTGGGTGCCACGTGTCAGCAACGGAAAATTTAAAAAAAAAAAACCAGAGGCTGAGTGGGACACATGGCCCACTCAGGTGGCGACACGTGTCCCACCCGTTGAAAATTCAAAAATTGCGGGCGAAGAGCAGGGGCCGTGTCAGACGACATGTGCTCGGTCAGAGACTTTTGGCAAGAGGCCGGGCTCTTAGTAAGAGCTCGGTCCGCGGTCTCTTAACAAGAGACCGCTTAAAAGACCACCACTGTGGTGGTTTTCGGTCTCTTAAGCGGTCTTTTAATTTTAAGAGACCACCACTGCCCATGCCCTAATTTGAACAATTGCAGCAGCTGGCCTACCGAAGGGAAGGTTGTATGTGGACGACATTAATTTGAGTACCACTAAGATAAGATAAGAAAAGGCAGCAACTCAGAATTTCTTCTTCGTTTTGACAGATCAGTTGGTTTGGAGGCAATTCATTTGGGTGATCACTTGTCTGATTGTGAGTGTGAAAATGGATTGGCAGAAAGAAGACTATCTAACTTGTTTAAATCCTGCACTTGAGGCCTTGGAGAAGCAGTTTCGTGATTATCCTGCTGATGCTGTTGCTGCCGCCGCTGCTGAAGATTCTGCCAGGCACTCAAAAAAGAAAGTTGATGATTCTTTTGCTGGTGAAGATGATTTCTTAGACACAAGTGTTGATTCTTTTGCTGATGTTGTTTTGATGAAGTCCTTTCGAGCCACATATCGGGATCTGAGATTCTTGAAAATGTTTTTCTGGGGACTGGCCAATCAACATGATTCCCATTGGCGCGGTGAATGCCATCTTATGATGCGTTGCTTCAAATCGACTGACGAGGTTTTCAGAGAGCATCATAGCTGTATACCAGTCGAAGAAACATGCTTCATAGACTGGGAGCCATTGATTTCTCGTACACGGAAACAAATTGAGCAGTTTAAGCCACTGGTGAAACAAGTTTGCTCTTCTGTACTGGGTGCTGAATCACTCATCCAGCACTTCCACTTTGAGGAGTTGTTTATTGATTACGGACCCGGGACTGAAAGTTTCATCGATCTCATCTTACACAATCTCGGAGTTCTTGACTCCAGCTTTGATCTGGTTCATCCCGCAAAGAACCACTTCCTCTTGATTGAAAGGAGCTTCAAGCTGTTTGCAATGTTTGCGAGTGAGATTTCATGTCTTGCATGCTTGTATTGGATTGGGGAGATGGATCAGAAGTTGTTGAAATCGGACATGGAGAGTATGCTTTCTGAAATGATGATGAAATACATGCCCTACAACCCCGAGGTCGTGGCGTTGTACCTTGATGTGTTTAAGGCTTCCAGAGGTCACAAGTTGCTAGTTTCTCGCCGCTTCACTGTAAGTTATGCTGATTTTCTTCTTGATCATTTGATTGTATCTGAAGCTCTTCGTGAGAAATTCATAGTCTGCTCATCGTTTGCTGTGGATCACTCGGGTGAAAACGTGAATTTATTGGTAGATATTTTTGACATCGTCACTTGTATGTTGGATGCTGATAGTGATACACCACTCTCATCACGCTTCAATAATTGTCCCAAGACAAATGCAATAGGATTTCTTGATTCTGTCTTAGCAACCTTGGAGAGAGTTTCAGATGGGAAGATATATATTATTCCTATGGTTAAGCCTGAGGTTGAAAGAGTCCAAAAACAGTTGGAGTTGATTAGGCCAATTGTCCAAAACAAGCTCAAGGTGCTAAATGAGGACGAGAAACTTAAGGATCTTTGGAGTCGAATCGTGAATGTGTTCTACTTTGCAGCATATGCCATAAAACTGTGCACAGTGAAAAGTTTACATGCTTTGTATGGTATCAGATGCCTTCCAAATGTTATAGAAAATATAAAGATTGTGACGTCGGAGATTGAAAAGATTGAAGATAACCACATCAAAAGTATCATTCCTGGGGTTGAGTTGATTCATGTGTCTAGTAGCAGTAGCGCTTTCCTACCACGAGATACTACTTCAAAATATGAAGGGGATTTTATAGGCTATGAGCAGGATGCGGAGGAAATTCTGAACCTCCTTCTCAGGGGAACGAAAGAGCTCAGAATTATCTGCATTTCAGGAATGGCGGGACAAGGAAAGACTACTCTGGCGAAGAGAATGTACAATGATTCTTCAGTTTGTTATCACTTTCATGAAAAATCGTGGTGTTACATTTCCAAGGAATGTAAACCAAGGGAAGTATTAGCCAAGATTGTAAGTGGGTGTGAGATGCGCGAATCAATTCATGATGTAGCCGATTGTGTAAGGAAAAGTTTGAAAGGAAAGAGATACCTCATTGTTTTGGATGATATTTGGGATGTTGAATTGTGGAATGTGGTGAAAAGTGCATTTCCAAATGATGCAAATGGGAGCCGAATTCTATTTACCAGTCGAAACCATGATCTGGCCTCAAAAGCGGAATCAAACTCAATTTCTCATCGTCTCCGACCATTTTCTAATGAAGAATGTTGGGAATTGATGAAATATAAGCTCTCTACTTGTGATGATATTCCTGGTGAATTTTTAGAAATTGGAAGACAAATTTCAGATCGTTGCAAAGGAATGCCTTTGGCAGTTGCTCTAATTGGTGCTGTACTCAGAAGGGCGGGATCTGTATTGGATTTGTGGAAGGAAGTGGCAATAAACTTGAATTCATACCTTAGTGGTGAAGGGTGTAGGGACATTGTGGAGCTGAGTTACAAGTATTTGGAAGATTATTTGAAACCCTGTTTTCTTTATCTTGGAGGTTTTCGTAGGGATAGAGACATTTCTGCCGGAAACTTGAAACGCCTTTGGATTGCAGAAGGATTCGTGAAGGAGAACCGGATGAAGCTGGCAACGAAGTACTTGGAAAATCTTGTTTCCCAAAATTTAGTTTCAATAACCCAAAGAAGTTCTAGAGGTGGGATAAAATGGTGTAGAGTTCATCATGATCTTTTGTATGACTTGTGCATAGAAAAAGGTTCGCAAGATAATTTCCTACATTTGTGCATAGAAAGAAATGACTTCCATCATCGCTTTTTCAGTATCGGTGCTTATCCTTTTGACCCGTTAGAATCTACTGGTAGCACCAGAAGAGATTTACCAGGTACCCAGATTCACACTCTAGTGATCGCTTGTTTTTCCCCAATGAAGTTCTCACTTAGCAACTTCAAAGTTCTCACTGTGTTGGATTTGAGAGGTTACTCAATATATACGTTCCCAGAGGGGATATTGTTAAATATTCATCTGAGACACTTAGCATTAAGTCTCGGGCTTAAGGAAATTCCACAATCAATAGTTGATTTGTGGAACTTGGAAACTCTCATTGTGAATAAATTCGGGTATGATATTGATGTTCAGATAGCAGAAACCATGTGGGAGATGGAAAATTTAAAACATGTTGAGATAATAAATTTTGGTCTCAACGTGAAAGATTTATGGCAAAGCAATACGGTGGCGGCATGTAATATTGAGGTGCTTAAAGGACTAACTCTTGAGTTTGATGTTAAGGCCGAAGAGTTTTTAAGGAGATTTGCCAGACTTAAAAGGTTGGGGTGCAGTTTGCCTAAGAATAAAGTGGCTCATCCCTTGTGGTTCTCTATGTTTGGATCTCTGAAAATGCTGGAGTCTTTGCATTTACGCCATTCTGGTGCCGGCTACAAGCGACAATTGCCATCATCCATAAACTTTCCAAATAATCTCAAGAAATTGAGCCTGCGAGGATTTGGATTACCCTGGAGTGCCTTGTCACCGATTGGTAAGCTACCTAACCTCGAGGTGCTCAAATTAAGGACAGATGCATGTGTGGGTACTATCTGGCACTTGGGAGATGAAGAATTCTCAAAACTAATGTATCTTGAATTGCTTTTTATGAGAGAGGTTGAACAAATAGATGACTCTGGTTGTGATGAAACTCCCTTTCCATGTCTTCAGAAACTTATTCTGCGGTTCTGTTATAAGCTCAAAAAGATACCTTCCAGCTTTGGAGATATTTGTACCTTGGACACCATTAACATGGAAAATTCCCTTAAACTCTCAACCTCAGTAAGACAAATTGTGGAACATCAACGAGATATGGGAAATGACCGCCTACAAGTAGAAATGCACACATGGGATAGTGAATTTGATGAGGAAAATATTGCTGGAGGAGACACACGGGATAGTGAATCTGATGAGGAAAATATTGCTGGAGGAGAAGAACTAAACAACATGTAGAAGCAATCGGTAAGTCGCTACTAATTTATATTTTCTTCTTATCGGCCTTTCGTTTTGATCATTGTACAATTAAAAGAGTCAAATGTAAGTTTCTTTTTCAACAATCTTTCTTCTAACTTTTGTACACCTAATGTTCACAATGGTTCACAATGGTTAATACGCGAAGCTGGATAAATTTGGTTATCTTTAGTACTTTATATTGTCTTTTTTGAGTAGCTAAATATGCCCTTAGCTCACATTTAAGTTTAAAGCAGCTGTAGAGAGCATAATTACTGCTCGAAGCGACGAATAATGCCTTTAGTCACATATGCTGCGGAGGCATAATCAAGGCTATTTGCAGGTGAAAACTGGGAAATTTTGTCTTACATAATGAGGGGGTTTGCTGTGTTTTTTTAGCATTTCCAAATAGTGTTGTGGAAGATCGAGTCGTGTTGCAGAATATCTGATGGCAAATATGATTGAATGATCTGAAATTTTACAGATTCTTTGATACGGAGTTGTTAATTGTCAGTGAGAAGTACTTTTCACAAACTTCAGAAGTACTCTTCTGATGTTGAATTCTTACTCCTGTGTGTGTTTCCATTTGTTCATTTCTTTTTTGGTCTTTCCCAATTCATAAACTCATAAGATGTTTAATAATTTATCTCAATAAGTTACGGAATTTTTTACATTTTTTCAATTTCAGGTTTGAAATGCAACCGTCTTATATATTAATAGCAGGCACCGCAATTGCCAGACCAGGAGCAATTGGAGGTTTTTCTCTTTTTAGGTAATATTTGTTCTTTTTTTTTGTTTTTTTCATGTTACTGTGGAAAATTCGTATCAAAATACTCCCTTCTATCTGATTCTGATCAGTTATAGTTATATAGAGTTAGAAGTGGTATGATTTCAGTTTATCTAAGAAGGTCTGAATTCAAAAAAGGAATGTCATCAAAAAGTGGTCTGAATTCAGTTCATCAAAAAAGGATTGTCGTCCAATCAGACTATATCAGAAAAGGAATTAAATTTTTGAGGCCAGTAGCAATCTCATTGACAATATATGCAGTGATTAACACAGAGATGCAAGCACTGTAATTCCTTATATCTTCGATAATATTCTTTTATTCATGTAGGTAGCTACTAAGAAGAATGAAGATTAAAATTTAAAAAGATATGCATGTTCCTTTTTGAGGATTTATATGTATATTCTGCAGGGAGGAAGAAAACATGTAGGTTATTGCTATGTTGGGCGAAAAATTCTGCTAAGTTGTTCTTTGTACTATGGCGGTCCTGAATATATGTATGTCCGGTCATCAAATGTGCAATCACCGGGCTCTATTCCTGAAGTAAGTTATGTAATGAAGTATGAAATGATTTGATAGATCCAGATTCTAATGAACTTCTCATTAATCTTGCATCAGTATAAGAAAGATGACAATGATCGTAAAGGAACTGACTGGAAATTGGTGGCAAGGTATGATTCTGGTAATATATATCTTGGTAGAGTAGTCTATGTCCTAACCTATAATAGCCAACTTTTACTGCATCTGATAAAAGTTAGCACGAATTCCGAATTCTGATGCAGGCTCGTTTTATTACTAGCACTACCAAGTAAGTTCCGAGCTAAGGTGCATGGATTCTCATATTTATTGAAGGTGAACTACAGCAACAAGGAGCAATTCTTGGCATCTCCTTTTTATCTTAATTTGCAGACAATGATGCGTTTTTTATTTTCCAATTGATTGACTTTTGCTTGGTTAGCTAAAGAATCTTTTCATGCTATCAACTGTCTCAGTGCTCCCAGAAGTCCTCTTGATTTGAGTGAGAACGCATTGGATGCTAATAAAGTCCATGCTAGAGTGGATAAATGATCGTGGATGATCATCTTAGCTATAGCGGCTTCTAAACATATGTTGAGCCCTACCTATTGGCTGCTCTTGTGAGGTTGGCATCTATGTGGTCACCAAATCATCACCATCTAGACGTGATTCTGCAACATTTGTGCTCGTGTTTTGTGTATATTTACAGCAATCTGCATGCTTTGCTTCCTGAAACTATGTGGATTGGAGGGATAGTTGTTTCTGAGTACCTTGTGTTTAGAATTTGCCTGCTGATGCATTTTGTTTTAGCTCTTGTCTAGCTCGCTTCACGGCCATAAATTTGAATTTTAACAGTAGTTTCCAGGTATTGTTGATTCCTTTTTTTCTGAACCAATTCAGCTCCCACAACAAAACAAAAGTCATCGGCGGGATGTATGGAAAATGGTTGTATGTATATAAATTCTCATATTTGGAATTAGCAGATGATATTTATGTATACTTGCATTTTAATACCTGTCAACCAGGTATGCTTTTGGCCAGCATTGTCACATATTGATGCTCCCACTCATGTTCCCTTACTCTCTGGGAGATTGTTTTCCAGTTACTTTAAAACTCTGTTATATCATAGCCTTTGTCAGGCTTCAGTTTAATTGTTTCTAATCCATTTTCTCCTTAAGTACAGCCTTCACCCTCACATTCTAGAAGATCACAGTATGATTCGGGCGGCTATGGTGGGAGAAATAGCAGATTTAAGGATGCTGATCTGAGCCTCAGTTACAAGGAATCTGACGAAGAGATTGAAGGAGGAATCGATGCTCAAAGATGCTCTGTCAGGGCTATTAGATTTTCAGAAGGTAGATTGTAGTCCGCTTCTTTGTATCTGCATTAAAGATTTGTTGTTTCTACTCTGACGGGAATGCATTCTTCTTCAATGCAGCGTGAAACTGCTGCAAGAATATGATTAACCCTTGCTAATTCTCATAAATGTAAGAATTTTTCAGAAAGGAAGCTGTGTTGCAGTAGAAATACTCTTGATCTATAATGTTGCTCAACTTTTGCAGGCTTTTTGAGTAAAACTCTCTGAACTTTCCAGTGATTCAATTCCTTGAAGGAACTGATACATATTCGAGGACTAAGACGTGATGTCCACAGTGATTAAATCTCCGCTCAACTTTTACTTGCTGGCATTGGAGTGATGCAAGCAATTGATCTGGATCAGAAGGAAGAAGGCTCAACTCCGGATCCTCAAGCGCTTCACAATCAGTGACTCCATATTGGTCTCTCATCTTGGTGGTTGTGTGGTGCTGCTAACCACTTCATGCTCCTGTTTTAGCCTCTCTGTTCCATGTCTGGACACCTTCAAATCGACACGGGGGTGGAGGTTTGAACGAGTGGAATCACATGGATCGGGCGATAATCTACTTAGTTTTCTAGTGAATATCCTCTCATCTTTTGCGGGCAATTAGATTTGCCTTCTAAAATCTCATGTGATAAGGCAGCGACTACTTCAGGAATCTCTACTGTAACAACTCCCCTTTATTTTTAAATTTCACGGCAATTACTTACGGAATCATGGAGCAAGAAACGGAGATGAAGTCGAGTAAATTCTTACGCCACCCGTTGAATATCTATGCGCGGTATAGCGGAATAATCCTCCGACGCTAAACAGCAGCGGCGGAAACCTGGAGAAACTGCCCTATAAATTCGCCGGTGGGAGCACTGAGATGGAACCCTACTATCTCACCGCTGGAGGAGGAGACGCCGTAGGTCAGCAGGTTGCCGGAGTTCCAAGCTCGGTCGAGGATCTGCCGTAGAACCAGAAGCCGGTGGCGGTGAATCAGTGATTGGGTTGGGCGGCCGGAGGCAAGCTTCGCCGGAGATGGAGGATTACCAGGAAACAAACGCCGCTAGGTCAGGAGCTCAAATCAGCTGGAAAATTCTCACTGGCGGGATGTCGATTGTGCCGGCGAAGGACATAGATGGCGGAGCACTGAACACAACGAAGAATAAGGATATTGGAGGAAATCCTTTTTTGCTTGGGGACTTAGGAGGAGATTTTGCTAAGAAAGGGGGAAAAAAATGAAATTCATGGATGAGGCAGGGACTAAGGATGCAGTTTTGAAGTCTGAACCAAATAGGGCTGGTATAGAAAATATAGCCCAACACTCTCCAACCTAGGCCCAGCTATCTTTCTTTAAGAGAAAGTTAGACTTTGATGATGATTTTGGTGACGGGCTGAATCAGGAGGCCAAGAGACAAAAGCAAGAGTTGATTGTTCCTTTGACTCTCCTGGCGGGGATGACTTTTAATGTCTCATTTGGACCAGCGACAGCAACTGGAAAGGCTCAGTCATGCCGAGGCAATTCACACACTCGCATAGTTAGACATTTCAAATGTATCTTTTGCAAATTTTCTCCTTCTTTAATTTTCCTATTTGAAACTAGATGTAGTTCTGATAAGTTTGTAGGATAAGGGACTCCTTAGATTGGCATGGTATCTTTGTTGATGCTATTGGCAACTAAAGGGGTCTGGCATTATTTCAAAATAAAGACTTAGATGTTTCGGTTTTGGGTTATTCTTTTAATTTTATTTATTTTACTGTAAAGGATCCACGGTCTAATAAACTCTAGCGATGTATAGGTGTCTATGGGGAGCTAGAAACCTATAAACGTTCTGGCAGAAATTTCCCAACCTTGCAATAACACCAACTTACCTTGGCTATACATCGGCGATTTAATGAAGTTTTGCACCAGCATGAGTTTCAAAGTGCTAATAGATGGCCACCAAATCAAATTGATGATTTCCAGAAAACACTTTGACTACTGCAATCTTTAGGATATTGGTTATGAGGGTTATAAATATACTTGGTTCAGAAACTGGAAAAATCGTCACATTGTGAAAGCTAGGTTAGATAGAGTTGTAGCATCACAAGAATGCCTGGATATATTCCCTACAACAAAGCTTAAACACCTCTTTAGCCACCAATCCGACCATGCACCTATTTCGCTACACCTAGCATACAAAACACATGAATATATGCAAGGCCAGCGATATAGACCATTTCACTTTGAAAATTATTAGATGCAATCCCCACAGTGTCAAGATAGAGTATCAGAATGCTGGGATCAAACATCACTATACTTGTCGTCGGCCATTTCAGGCTGCTCACATGGAATTCTATTATGGGCAAAGTCAGAATTCCATAACCAACACAAAAGGAAAGAACAACTCTCAAGTCAGCTTGAGAAATTGCAGAAAGGAGTTATAACAGGCAAAACTCAAAAGGAAATGACTTCTATTAAGTTCCAATTAGAAAAGCATATAGACATGGAAGATGCTAGATGGAAGCAGATGGTGAAGCAAAACTGGCTAGAAAAAGGGGATAGAAACACGAGTTTTTTCCATTCTTTTGCTAAAAAATGTAAGAGCAGAAACACTGTTCACGACTTGCTTGATAACCAAAGGCCAATGGTGTATAGATGAAAAAGATATGGAAAGTATTATCCCGGGATATTTCCAAAATCTATTTGAGAGCTCAAATCCATCCCCTCTAATCATCAACCACCTTACTGATAAGGTCCCCTCCAAGGTTTCCTCAGCAATGAATATTAGTCTAATAAGACCATACACCTAGAGTGACATCTATGCCGCTTTAAAAGACATGGCTCCAAATAAGTCCCCTGGTCTAGATGGAATGCTGCCATCCTTCTTTCAACAATATTGGAAAATTCTAGGCCCTAAGGTTACTCACGAGGCTTTGGTATATTGTATTAGTCTATTAGTCTATAGCAGAAGGAAATCACGCAATTCAGACCTATTAGTCTATGCAATGTGGTATATTGTATAATATCCAAATGCATAGCGAACATGTTAAAGGTTGTCTTGGATAGAGTAGTCTCCTCCTACCATAGTGCTTTTGTCAAGAATCAACTGATCACAGATAATATCATCATTGCCCATGAAGCTCACCATTATATTAAGAGGAAAAACATTGGGGCAAAGGGTCAAATGTCGATTAAACTTGACATGAGTAAAGCTTTCGATAGGATTGAGTGGTATTTCCTATTAAAAATTCTTGAAAAGATTGGTTTTGACCAGGTATTCATCAACCTAATTGATAGATGTATAGCGAAAGTTCACTTCTCTTTCACATTGAATGGTAAATGTTTTAAACAAGTCACACCCACGCAGGGTTTAAGACAAGGAGACCTATTATCACCATTCCTTTTTATCATCTGTAGCGAGGTCTTCTCCCATCCGGTAGAGGAAGAGATTAGACTTAGGAGGTTGCACAGATTAAAGATTACAAGGAGGGCACCAATACTGTCCCATATATTGTTTGCGGATGACACGTTGATTCTAGGGGAAGCAACTGGTCAAGAGGCTGATGCTTTAAAAAGGGTCGTACAACAATATGAGGAAGCTTCGGGACAAAGGGTAAACTACAACAAGTCTTCTACTATGTTTAGCCCAAACACGCCAAATCCAAAAAAATCATACCCTGGGCACGATGCAGATGTCAGGGGCTTTCTCTCATGAGAAGTATTTAGGTCTACCAACTATTTTTGGAAGATCAAAATCTACTGAACTTGAAGGGCTAAAAGACAGAATCTGGGCTAAAATTGAGAGTTGGGAACACAAGCAATTCTCCAGAGGGGAAAAGAAGTTCTGATTAAATCAGTACTACAGGCTATCCCAACCTACACTATGTTATGTTTCATGTTTCCCGACATACTTATAGAGGATATTTACAAGTTGTATAACCATTACTGGTGGGGAGTTCCTCTAAAAAGAAGGAAATTCATTAGGCTAAATGGATTGATCTGTGTTTTCCGAAAGGAATGGGTGGATTAGGCTTTAAAGACTTAAATGTCTTTAATATAGCCATGCTAGGAAAATAAGCTTGGCGACTATTGATTAACCCAACCTCCACAATATCACGACTTCTGAAAGCTAAATACTTCCCATCAATATCCTTTTTAGAGGCAAAACTAGGATGGAACCCTTCATATGCATGGAGATATATTTTAGAAGGAAGGGATTTTTTATCAAATGGTATTAGGAAAAGAGTTGGATCAGGGATTAACACGGAAATAAAAAAATGGTCTCTAGCTACCAAGGCTGGCAAGCCAGAATCCCACCTCACTGTCAGAGGATCTTTCTGATTTTGGCGTCATCATTAGGGATGTGCGTAGACTAGTTGAAAATTATCTATCCCTAGACCTGATTTGGGTTAGAAGGAGAGATAACTCTATTGCCCACTTATTAGCGTAACATGCAAAAAATAGTAGAGAAGAAATCTCTCTATGGGATAATGTCCCACACTTTGTAACACATTTCTTTAATCAATGAAATATTTCTTATTTTAAAAACAAAACCACACATGGTTTTTTTTAGCCTTGATAGGTAAGCAGGAAGCAACAGAGAAAGCACTTGGTCCTTCCTAATCAAAGACAAGACAAAAGAAAGATTAAACAGAAAAATAGTACATCAATGCTACTCGCATCATACTCTCTCTGTCTCATTTCAAGCTGTAATTTAATTATTCATTTTGTTGAAACTTCTTAACTTTGACCATAAAATTGAATTAGTGTATAAGTATATACTACTGCAGGCACCCCCCTCCCTTAGGCACTGGTGGATGGGGTCAATGGCACTTGTATTTCGTGCCCCCAGTCGATTGGTGCCTAAGTAGGGTGGTGCTGAAACGTAGTTACTATGGAACTGGTAAACAAAATCGGTGCTGAAAACATTGATTTCAGCAACGGTATTTTAGATGCTGGTGTTGACTACCAAATCATTGTTTAGGCACATTGATAATGATCACCAGTTCTTTCGTAGCACCGGTGTATGAACATAAATCGGTGCCTAAAATTGGACAAATTACAAATACCAGCACCATCTTTTAATTAATTTCCCGGTGCTCTGGCTTTGGAGGATGGATATCTAAAGCACCAGTGCTAATATTTGTAAAATCAGTGTTTGATTTTTTTTTTCAATTTGCAATTTCCTTTTTTAATTTATCCAGGCCAACCCAAAATCAAAACCCGGGGAAAAATCAAAGAAGAAACTTAGAAGAGGAAAGACCACGTAATATAAAAATTAAATGGATGCTAAGAAAGAACATTTGAAAAGGTAAAAATCTTAACAAGTGAAAAAAAGGAATCCATCCAGATGATGATTTAAGAAAAAAGGTAAATATGTCCGGATCAAATACACGTTGAAATACACTAGGTCCGCCAAACTTTTGGATTGTTAGGAAGACACGTTCACCCAAACTTTACACATTTTGTCCGTGACATCTATTATCTCCTTGTCATTGTATGCTTATCTTGCCGGGGGAAATATCTATTGTGCATAAAATAAGTCAATAATTAATTACGTGAAAGTAATCAATAAGTAAGAATAAGAAACATTTAATTTTTGATATGTCAACTAACCTCCAGAATATTTGTAAAGGTATTGTTCAACACTAGTTCTTTCATTAGGCTTATGGACAGTGCGATTTGTTGAAGAAAACGATTTAAAATGCCTAAATTATGCAATGTTTAAGCACCAAGGAAACATAGTGTGTATAACTATGCTTTAACTATGAATTTAGCATTAACTATGTTTTAATGTTAAACACACCATGTTAAACACTTAATGATAAACATACCATGTTTACTTGGTGCTCATACACTGCAAAATCTCCACATTTTAAATTCTGGAGTTCCACAAATTTTAATGCACTTTTCATAATAGAAGAAGCATTACTTAGTTAGAGGGAACTACATGAATAGAGAGCAACCAATACACCAGAGAAAAATCAAGATTAATCACAAACTAGGCATAAACATGAGCATCAAATCATCAAAACAAGCAAAAGTTTTGCATGCAGTTCTCTATAACTAATGATTCTTCCATTAATTTTGTGCACAGTACAATTTGTCAAAGAAAACGATTAAAATGTCGAAATGATGCAGTTTTTAAACACCAAGGAAACATGTCGTGTATAACTATGTTTTGACTATGTATTTAACATTAACTATGTTTTAATGTTAAACACACAATGTTAAACACTTCATGTTAAATGCCCTATGTTTACTTAGTGCTCATAGATGGCAACATCTCCACAGTTTAAACATCAACTTGAAATAATCAAAACAAGCAAAAGAGACATGTAAACCTTAATCTAGTTCATCATACAATCAAAACATTGTAGTTGTTCGAGGCAATTCAAACTATATCATAAACACTTCAACATCCCACAATCAACTATATCTCATTCATTTTAGAAAAAACCTTCAACATCGTACATGCTCCATTATATCTCACACGTTCTATGGCAAACACTACAACATCACACAATCAACTATATCACACTTCAACATAAAACAATCGACAATATGTCATACATTTTATAATATGATACACACTATATGACAAACACCTAAACATCACACAATCATCTATATCACAGGTCAACACATAACCAAAAATATCTCACATATTTTAGGACAAACACATAAACATGAAACCATACTCCACTATACAATAACTCACACATTTTAGGACAAACACCTAAACATGAAAAATTCATAAAATTAGAGGAACTCCTCGTATTGGAGGAAATAATTGAAGAATACTCGGAAACACATCTACAAAAACTGCGTATAGGAATCCAAAAAGAAATGGTTCAATTAATCAAGATACAAAATGAAGATGGGATCCATACGATTTTGAACTTATCAACAAATATAATCTGTTTTTTTATTCTAAGCGGTTATTTTGTTTTGGGTAATCAAGAACTTGTTATTCTTAACTCTTCGGCCCAGAAATTCCTATATAACTTAAGCGACACAGTCAAAGCTTTATCTATTCTTTTATTAATGGATTTATGTATCGGATTCCACATGAATTTCATAGTAATAGAAATACATGTCCTACCGAGACAGAATTTGTAACTTGCTACCCTCTTTAGGCAAAAAGGGATTCAAAAAATGTAACCCCCGATGCACCACGTGTACACATACAATAAATACAAGAAAAGTGAGTGCAGTAATGCAAGGATATATTTCATATTTCTCTAATTTTATATCGTTTTGGCGGCATGGCCGAGTGGTAAGGCGGGGGACTGCAAATCCTTTTTCCCCATGGGGAGGCTTTTTTCCCCATCGACATATTTAACACAGTTATAATATAGAATAATAAGAATTTGGGTCTATTTTTTCTATCTGTTTTCTAGTTTAGTTATGTTGTGATACGTGTTCCTTCTATTTCTCCAAGTAAAGCTCGGCGTATTGCAATGCCTATCGAGAAATCTATCGATCAATCCCGATTCTTTCTTTTTCTCTTGATTCTTTTCCGTGTTGAATATTTTTCACGGCTCGATAGATAATTTGATAAGCCAATGATTTTTTTCCGTGTTTCAGAATACGGTTAACCAACATGTTAACTAATCGATTACGATAAATTGGATCAGATTTGGCTGTTTTTTCTTCTGCAGCACCTCGACGTGACATGAGCGTGAAGGGGTTCAAGAATCCGTTTTCTTTTTATAAGGGCTAAAATCACTTCTTTTGGCTTTTTTACCCCATATTGTAGGGTGGATCTCGAATCTAAGACCCAATTCAATTCGGTGGGATCTTTCATTCACATTTTTTTCCACCAAGAACGTTTTATAAAACTTTTTGACCCCCGAATTTGGAGTATCCTACTTTCACGCAATTCACAGGGTTCAATAAGCAATCGATATTTCACGATCAGGGGTGTAATACTCTTTGTAGTAGCGGTCGTTCTATATCGTATTAATAATCGAAATATGGTCAAAAGAAAAAATCTCTATTTGATAGGGCTTCTTCCTATACCTATGAATTCCATTGGACCCAGAAATGATACATTGGAAGAATCCGTTGGGTCTTCCAATATCAATAGGGTGATTGTTTCGCACCTCTATCTTCCAAAGGGAAAAAAGATCTTTGAGGGTTGGTTCCTGAATCCGAAAGAGAGTACTTGGGTTCGCCCAATAACTAAAACGTGTAGCATCCCTGAATCTAACTGGGGTTCGCGGTGGTGGAGGAACTGGATCAGAAAAAGGAGGGATTCTAGTTGTAAGATATCTAATGAAACTGCTGCTGGAATTGAGATCTTATTCAAAGAGAAAGAGCTCAAATATCTGGAGTTTCTTTTTGTATATTATATGGATGATCCGACCCGCAAGGACCGTGATTGGGAATTGTTTGATCTTCTTTCTCTGAGGAAGAGGCGAGATACAATCAACTTGAATTCGGGACCACTATTCGAAATCTTAGTGAAACACTGGATTTCTTATCTCATGTCTGCTTTTCGTGAAAAAATACCAATGGAAGTGGAGGGTTTCTTCAAACAACAAGGGGCTGGGTCAACTATTTAATCAAATGATATTGAGCATCTTTCCCGTCTCTTCTCGAGAAACAAGTGGGCTATTTCTTTGCAAAATTGTGCTCAATATCATATGTGGCAATTCCGCCAAGATCTCTTCATTAGTTGGGGGAAGAATCCGCACGAATCGGATTTTTTGAGGAACGTATGGAGAGAGAATTGGATTTGGTTAGACAATGTGTGGTTGGTAAACAAGGATCGCTTTTTTAGCAAGGTACGGAATGTATCGTCAAATATTCAATATGATTCCACAAAATCGAGTTTCGTTCAAGTAACGGATTCTAGCCAACTGAAAGGATCTTCTGATCAATCCAGAGACCATTTGGATTCCATTAGTAACGAGGATTCGGAATATCATACATTGATCAATAAAAGAGAGATTCAACAACTAAAAGAAAGATCGATTCTTTGGGATCCTTCCTTTCTTCAAACGGAACGAACAGAGATAGAATCAGACCGATTCCCGAAATGCCTTTCTGGCTATTCCTCAATGTCCCGGCTATTCACGGAACGTGAGAAGAAGATGATTAATCATCTGCTTCCGGAAGAAATCGAAGAATTTCTTGGGAATCCTACAAGATCCGTTCGTTCTTTTTTCTCTGATAGATGGTCAGAACTTCATCAGGGTTCGAATCCTACTGAGAGGTTCACTAGAGATAAAAAATTGTTGAAGAAACAACAAGATCTTTCTTTTGTCCCTTCCAGGCGATCGGAAAATAAAGAAATGTTAATATATTCAAGATAATTGCGTATTTACAAAATACCGTCTCCATTCATCCTATTTCATCAGATCCGGGATGTGATATGGTTCCGAAGGATGAACCGGATATGGACAGTTCCAATAAGATTTCATTCTTGAACAAAGATTCATTTTTTGATTTATTTCATCTATTCCATGCCCGGAACAGGGGAGGATACACGTTACACCACGATTTTGAATCAGAAGAGAGATTTCAAGAAATGGCAGATCTATTCATTCTATCAATAACCGAGCCGGATCTGGTGTATCATAAGGGATTTGCCTTTTCTATTGATTCCTACGGATTGGATCAAAAACAATTCTTGAATGGGGTATTCAACTCCAGGGATGAATCGAAAAAGAAATCTTTATTGGTTCCGGGCATGAAATAGATTGAACTTAGTATCTGTATGGTACTCTTTCACTGAAGGGAATATAAAATAACTAAATTGAATTTTAATTAGAGTAGTTTTCATTTTAAAATGAATTAGAATTAAGAAATAGGATTTTCGAGATACGGAATAAACAAAAACAAACCATGGATAAATCCAAGCGATCTTTTCTTAAATCCAAGCAATCTTTTCGTAGGCGTTTGCCCCCGATTCAATCGGGGGATCAAATTGATTATAGAAACATGAGTTTAATTAGTCGATTTATTAGTGAACAAGGGAAAATATTATCTAGACGGGTGAATAAATTGACCTTGAAACAACAACGATTAATAACTATTGCTATAAAACAAGCTCGTATTTTATCTTTGTTACCCTTTCTGAATAATGAGAAACAATTTGAAAGAATGGACGAGTCCATTGTTAGAACTACTGGTCTTCGAACCAGAAATAAATAGGCTTAATCTTTCTTCACTTCACTCATCATAATCTTTTTTTTATCTGAACTCAAACGCAGATTGGTGTTTTTTCGATGATCTAGATTGGATTATCATGTGGTAAGAAAAAAACAAATCGGAGAAAGCTTTTTTTATTGAATGCGTTCATTTATTTTGACTACTTTAATCATATTTTCTCATAGGAATTTGGATTCTACCTTCCCGGGGAAGAAACTCCGGGAAACTTCGTTTAAATTATTTTGGTAGATTTTTTATAATCTACTTCTTTTATTATCTCATTCGAAATCATGGAAAGACAATTCTTATTTGATATAGCAATTTGTGCAAGTATTTTACGATCGGTGCACCTAACCCACCTACCCACTCATCAATCACGGTGTTCAGCTGACTTGCAAGGATAGACCCCTATTGTATTGGAATTAGGCGCCCATCTTTTTACTGTTGTCAATTAATATCTTCAATGTTCGATCCTACTCTATGTTAGAACATTTCTGTGAATGCTATTATGATCTAAGTGGTCTTATTCTGTGTCCCGTGCTAGGAAGCATTACTCCTCTTTTAATTCCAAATTCAAGAATACGACCGATACGATTGATTGGTCTGTGCGTCTCTCTTATTACTTTTTTGTATCCCCCTGTTATTCGGATACAATTCGATCCTTCTACGGCCAAATCTCAATTTGTGGAAAGCCTTCGATGGCTTCCTTATGAAAACATAAATTTTTATTTGGGTATAGACGGTATCTCTTTATTCTTCGTTAAAAAAAATAAGGCCTAATTACACATCAGTTGGTAATCAAAAAGCTTCCTTGTCGTGCGTAATTTGATCCCCCGATTCAGGAGCGATTGAAGCGAATACAATAAAAGAATGCAAGGAAGGGTTCCCCCGTGGCCAACTCGAAGGGGCTGAAGTTCGACGCAGAGCTTTTTGGAAGTTATAGCAGCACTGAGCAACATCCAACAACTCCAGTCCTTCTGCACTAAAGTGGCTTAAGTAGCCCTCGAGGAGTCCGTTTATTCTCTCCGTCTGAGCTTTCAAAGATATACCGACCATAGGTATCTGATGATCAGATACCGACAGGCGTCTTCTAACATTACCGAAATTTTGGGTTTTAATAAATATCACATAAGATAAAAGCTCTTTTCATCATCAGAAAGAACCCGATTTCTGGGAACCCTTTCTCACCCAGCCCTACCTACCCTATGTATTCGAGGGGGAGGCTGGAACCGAAAAAGACCTGGTTTGGTTCCACACATATCAGACAGGCAGAAGGTATGGAACGACCAGTGAGAAGTTTGGTTTCACTCCTTAACTACTTATGTTAAGGACCGGATTCACAATTCATTTATAGAAGAGAAAGTCATGCAAATGAATCATGTCCTGTGCCATGCCAGGAACCAGATTTGAACTGGTGACACGAGGATTTTCAGTCCTCTGCTCTACCAGCTGAGCTATCCCGACCCGTCCCAATATAGCATCCTGATTTTACTCAAAAATGGGGACTGTGTCAATTAAAAAAAGGAAAGGGAATTCCCAATTCTTATTTAGGTACTGCAAATTACACCCAAGCATAGCATAGTGGTTCGCTCAAGAAAAGATATTTGCGAGACTTCACTTCCTCGGTAGTGCTTCTAGTTTGAATACCCTATAACCTTCATTCGATTACACACGACAAGGAAGCTCTTGAAACTAAAGAGCTAAAAAGCTACATCAATCCACAGGAATTCAATCCTAGATCTCGTCCCGTAACAGCATGAATGCGCCCTCAAGGGGCAGCCTAAGGAAAAAGGAGGAGGCTTAGATAGATAAAGCGGAAGAAGGAGCAAGGCTTAAAGGCAGATTAGCAAAGGAAGAAGTAAAATTCTACCGAATGTCTTTCAGACAAAGAAAGAAATTGGAATATAAAAGCTCCAACATCGAATCGGTCTTATTCACTCGGATGAGTCCCATATTACACATTTACCACTTGCTTTAGAATTTTTAAAATTGTATTTTTTTATATATTATAAAGTAGACCTTTAGACATTCTACACTCTAATAGATAGACCATAGGGCCTATCTATTAGAATACTACCCCGATCAGAATTAGCTTATTTCCTTTATTTTTAACACGCGAAGATTGGAATCCCTTTTATTAATTTTGGATAAGAATTTAAACTTATTAAGTAAAGCTTAATTCCAATTAATTATTTTCACTGACTGTTTTTACGTAAATTATAAGTAGAAAGGCCGTAGGAACTAGAATGAATAGCGCAGTAGCAATAAATGCAAGAATATTTACTTCCATAATAGAATCTTTTTTACTTCACAATAACTCGGGATTTAATCCCCTCGGTCCCCGATGGCCAGCGGGGGATTGGTATAGCAGCTCACGTTCCTTTGCGCTGCGCGTTCCCGCGGGACTGGACACATGTTAGCTGTAGGAAGTATGGTTCCGAAAGTTACTTCGGTTTGCCAGTTCAGGCTCAACTCCTCGCTTTACGTTAGCGACCTGCAGGTCGGGCCGGGGCTCCGCGCTCTTTCTTTCTGTGTGGGACGATACCGGGGAGAGAGGGGTCAGGCGGAAAACAAGACAAACTGGCTTTTCCCTCCATGAGATGAGCCCAGTGCATTGGACCAATGGATAAGAGAACTGAGCTGGCCTAAAAAGCGCTCGGGCACTCTACGTACGATGTAGACAAAGTGAAAGAGCGATGGAACGAAACACAGTAATCCAAAAACAAAAAAAAGTAGAGTTAGAATGGAAACTAGAAGCAGAATACAGTAGCATTTCCCATTAGACCCACAGCACATTTGCAAAAAATTAGATCTCATTTCCATTTATCATAGGGTTTTTTTTCGCCAAAATGAAGATAATGTATTGGAAAGAGTGTTAGACCATAAAGAATCTATTATATCTCATTTCCATTTATGCATTGCTTAACAATGAACTATATCACTATATCCCATACATTTTGTATTGAATCACAAAATCAAAATAAACAAAACAAGGTGGAAAAATTTTCCTCCAAAGGTAAAACATGGTATTTGTTCAAGGGGTGGAACCTCCTCTTTCTCGCCTTCAGAGGTAATTTATTTGTTTTCCACCGTGTTTTGTTTTGGTGGAGGAAAAGTTTTCCAACACACCTCTCAAATGAAAAAAAATCTCACACACCCCTTGAATGACAAAATGAACAAAACCTTGAGTGACAAAATGAACAAAAAATACAAAATCCCACACAAACAGTACCCAAGATTTTAATGGTTGGGTTTGTTTTCAAGAAGGGATTAGGGCGGTGGGGTTAGGCCGCGGCGGATATGGAGAGGTGGAGGAGGAGGAGGAGGAGGGAGAGGATGGAGAGGAGGTAGAAGTTGGATGATGGGAGGGTAATGCGGGAGAGTTAGACTTAGGATTTAAATTTTACTTCTTATAGACAAAGTTTTAATGGTTGGGATTAAATAAAAAAAAGAAATTAATCAATGGTTCGGATGAAACCAAATTTGGCTCTTTTTAAATTAATTTTACCGATGCCCTTTCAACCGAAAAATCAGTGCTAAGTATTTTTAAGCAGCTGCTTGATGCTGCCTGGGATTTTTTTTTCAACCCGAGAGCAGACATATGAATTTAGTGTGTGAATTGGCACTCTGCAAAAAGAGCAACTGTTGCGTGGGAATATTTTTGCAGAGTAACTTGCATTGGATTGTTGAAGAAGACATTGGCATTTTGGACATTTCGCTTTCTAAAACTAAAACCGATCCTTTCTTTCTCTGTAGAAAGGAATGAGACAAGGGAAGTACATATAACGATATCATATGTATAATGATGTTTTATACAATGATATTTTTATTAATGCATAAATTGAATTTTATAGTTATAGTTATAGTTATATATATATATATATATATATATATATATATATATATATATATTATAGCTATGAAATGTAAAAGGTATATAGTGAAACAGAGAGCATAAATTGATAACGATTCAACAAGTCTAATATTAATTTCTTAATCTGTATCAATTGGTCAAATACCCTCATAGTGATTAGAATGAATATCTTGTATTCAAAATAAAGGATAAATATTCGCTGCATTATATCCACGAAATTCTTTAGTTCATTATATTCAAGGAATTCAGTTTTTCATGTATCCTTGGACCTTGCTATTTAATTGAATTGAGAGGCACAATGAAATAAGATTTTCTACCTCAAATTTTATTTAATAATAATTTTTAACCATTCTTTCAAACTAATTAAACACTGATGAATCATTTCAACAAGTGCTCTTCTTGGTACGTTAATATAACAATTAATCTCAATAATTAATCAAACAAAATTGAAGGGAGTTGTACGGTGAATATTTAATCACACTTGATGTTGCAAGAAGCGAAGCAAAGACAATGTCCAGAATTACAGAATCCATGAGCACCAAGTTGAGGTTCGTTTTTGTGCAAGTTCACACAATCCGCATTGCAGGTGTTGTCATTGCATCCGGCACCACCATGCGGTGGGATCGATTGTGCGCATAGTCGCCCGTAACCTTCTACCCGTCCCAGAGAACCTCCATCATCTTTATTTTTTTATTCAAATTGCACACATTAATCAAATAAGTTTAGTATGTACATTTTCAAATAAAAGTTAATGGCATAAATTTAAATTTGTGTAGTTAAAACTAGCTAGGTTAACCAATGGTAAACACCTTTTTTACACAAAAATATGTTTAGAGATTTTTTTAGAAAAAACGTAATGTATTGATATACCGCCTCTGCCCTTCTGTATATTTTTCCTAATTGCTTTATTTGTTATCTCTATGAAACTTTTATGAACATGGACAAAAGTAATATTTTGTCCACAAACTATTTTATACTAAAAATTATTTTTTATTCTGATAAGATCGGAAATGGAGAAAGTAATGTATCAAGAAGAGATCACAACATGACTTGAGAACATGACTTGAGAAAACGATTGAAAATACAATGAATATATATATATATATATATATATATAGAGTTTCATATATATATATATATATATATATATATATATATATATATATATCAGTGACGATCAAAAATATTAGAAAGACTAAAATTTGATTTCTACATAAACAGTGAAACAATTAAATTAAGAACATAAGGGTGGAAAATAAAAATAAAAATAGAAATCTAAAATTTTGTTTTCTACATAAACAGTGAAACAATTAAATTAAGAACATAAGAGGGTGGAAAATAAAAATAAAAATAGAGATACAAAATTTTGTTTTCTATATAAACAATGAAATAATTAAATTAAGAATATAAGAGGGAGGAATATAAAAATAAAAATAGAAGCCTAAAAATTTGTTTTCTGCATAAACAGTGAAACAATTAAATTAAGAACGTGAAAAATAGAAGCCTAAAAATTTGTTTTCTACCTAAACAGTGAACCAATTACATAAAGAACATAAGAGGGTGGAAAATAAAAATGAAAATAGAAGCCTACCAAATATGATGGCGAAAAGGATGACCGCGGCAGCAAGCACAGAAAATGTCTTCCGCATCCTATCTTTTCTTTTCTTTTCTTTTCTTTTCTTATATAATATTTTTCTCAGTGATTATCTAAGAAGCAGAAAATAAATAAGTTTAGACCCCAAAGTGTTGGTATGCCTTGAATACTGTAATAGCCGCTTCTGCGACCCTGGCCTGGAATACAACTACATCTACAATTATGATAAGAATATAATTCCAATTCCAATTTGGACTGATGTTGATTTGGGCCGAATTGTGTTTTGTTCCAATCCCAGTTTGTTAGGGTTTAGTAGAGACAGTATATAAAGTGTCTCTCTTCTCTCTGTAAACATTAATTCTGTTCTGCACTTAGATAGGTAGAAATCTGGCCAATTTCTTGGCGTCTGTAACCTGCTACCTATTATAGTGAATCCGTCTCCCGTGGATGTAGCCAAATTGGTGAACCACGTAAATCTTGTGTCTTGTTATTTTCGTTCATATTTTCTGTTCTTTCTCCATTCCGCACAACAAACTGGTATCAGAGCGGTTTCTTTTTCCGGCGATATCCGTAGTGGGTATATCGGATTCTGGGCTCATCAGATCGGGGCTGATCGGGGAGAAAGATGTCTGGGTTGAACGTGAAGATCCAAAAGTTTACTGGGAGAAACAGTTTCAGTTTATGGCAGATCAAGATGCGAGCTTTGCTGAAACAGCAAGGTTTGTGGACTCCGCTGACGAAGGATTTCGCGAGCAGTTCTGGCGATGTTGTGAGTCTGGAAGAAAAGGCACACTCGACGATTATGTTGTGTCTCGCGGACGAAATCATCACCGAGGTCTCAGATCAGGAGACTGCTGCACAACTGTGGCTAAAGTTGGAGAGTTTGTATATGACGAAATCTCTAACCAACAAGTTGCTTCTGAAACAACGCCTCTTCGGTCTCCGAATGCAGGAAGGTACGCAACTCAGAGACCATCTAGAGCAATTGAATACTTTGTTATTAGAATTGCGAAATATAGATGTGAAAATTGAAGATGAAGATGCTGCTTTGATTTTGCTAGTTTCTTTACCACTTTCGTATGAGAATTTTGTTCAGTCATTTATTGTTGGTAAAGATTCTGTGTCTCTGGAGGAAGTAAGATCCTCTCTCCATAGTAGAGAGTTGCGACATAAGGCAAACAGTACAGGTACAGAAAGTCAGGCCACTGGCTTGTTTGCTAGTGACGGAAACACAAAAGGCAAGGAAACCGGCAATAAGAAGAAGGGCAAGAAGTCATCTTCAAAGGGTCCTAAGGCCAATGATGTTTGTAACTACTGTAAGGAGAAGGGGCATTGGAAAAAGGAGTGTCCGAAGAAGGCTAGTAAATCTGGGAGTACATCTGGTACTGCTGCTGTGGCTGAAGGGGATTTCAGTTCTGAAGATGATTTTGCTCTAGCTGTTACTGGGCAAAATAATCATTCTAATGCGTGGTTTCTTGATTCTGGGGCATCTTACCATGTATGCCCAAGGAGAGATTATTTCTCAACTTATGAGCAAGCTGAGGGCATCATTACTACAGCAAATGGTGTTGCGTGCAAGGTAGTTGGGATTGGTTCAATCAAGATCAGGACGCATGATGGTAGTTTCTGTACTTTGAACGATGTCAGGCATGTTCCATCGATGACAAAGAATCTGATTTCTCTTCCTACGTTGGATAGAAAGGGTTTCGTCTACTCAGGGAATGATGGAGTTCTGTGTGTCTGCAAAGGTTCTAGGCTGGTTCTGAAAGGTGTTCTGCATGGTACCTTGTATTTTCTACAAGGTTCCACGGTTATGGATTCTGTTAATGTTGCATCTTCGGAGGTTCACCAGGATGATATGACTAAGTTATGGCATATGAGGCTTGGTCACATGGGTGAAAGAGGGATGCAGATTCTGTCGAAGTATGATCTTCTTGGTGGCCACAAGATCAAGAGCTTGGACTTCTGTGAGCATTGCGTTTTTGGGAAGCATCACCGCAGCAAGTTTCCTAAGGCGATTCATAGAACAAAGGGCACATTGGATTACATCCATTCTGATTGTTGGGGACCTTCCCGAGTTGAGTCACTGGGAGGTCACAGGTACTATGTTTCTCTGATTGATGATTACTCAAGGATGACTTGGGTTATCATGATGAAACATAAGAGTGAAGCTTTCTCGAAGTTCAAGGAGTGGAAAGCTTTGGTGGAGAATCAGACCGGGAAGAAGATCAAGAGGCTTCGAACTGATAATGGGCTGGAATTCTACTCGTCTGAGTTTGATCAGTTTTGTAGGGATGAAGGGATTGCTCGTCATCATACAGTCAGGAATACGCCACAGCAGAATGGCGTAGCTGAGCGGATGAATCAGACATTGCTGGCGAGAGCGAGGTGCATGCTCTCTAATGCTGGTTTGGAAACGAGATTCTGGGCAGAGGCGGTGAGTACAGCTTGTTACCTGATCAACCGCGGGCCTCACACGGGTATAGAGTGCAAAATACCTATGGAGTTGTGGTTAGGTAAAGTTGTTGATTACTCCAAGTTAAAAGTTTTTGGTTGTACATCTTATTATCATGTTAGTGATGGTAAGTTAGAGCCCCGAGCCAAGAAGGGTGTCTTTGTGGGTTATGGAGATGGAGTTAAAGGCTCAAGGATATGGTCTCCATCTGAGAAGAGGGTTATTCTGAGCAGGGACGTTGTCTTTGATGAAAATTCTTTGCTTAGATCTATGGTGAAGCCCACAGTTGTGCCAGAAACTAGTGGAGTTGATAAACAGGTGGAGCTTGAAGTCACTCAAGGTGAAAATAGATTGGAACAATTTGAGGTGGATCAAGAGCCACAGACAGAATCTGAGATACCGGAATCTCCACCACCAGATCCTCAACCATCAGGAGCTACAGTCCGCAGTTTAGCTCAGGACCGACCTAGGAGGGTTGGAGTTGGGGTGCCAAAGAGATATGGGTTTGAGGATATGGTGGGTTATGCACTGTCAGTTGCCGAGGAAGTGGATACTCAAGAGCCATCAACCTTCAGAGAGGCTACTTCATGTACTGATGCTGATAAATGGCTTGCTGCAATGGGAGATGAGATAGAGTCTCTTCATAAGAATCAGACATGGGAATTGGTCAAACAGCCTCAAGGGAGAAAGGTAATCAGTTGCAAATGGGTTTTCAAGAAGAAGGAAGGAATATCACCTGCAGAGGGAGTCAAGTACAAGGCAAGAGTTGTTGCAAGAGGTTTCAGTCAAAGGGAGGGGGTAGACTATAATGAGATTTTCTCACCAGTGGTCCGACACACTTCCATCAGAGTGTTGCTAGCCTTGGTGACACATCAGGATTTGGAGCTCGAGCAACTTGATGTGAAGACCGCTTTTCTACATGGAGAGTTGGAGGAAGAGTTGTACATGACTCAGCCAGATGGTTTCCAGGTTCCTGGCAAGGAAAAGTATGTTTGCAAGTTGAAGAAGTCTTTGTATGGACTTAAGCAGTCTCCGAGGCAGTGGTACAAGAAGTTTGACAGTTACATGCTTCAGCTGGGATATACGAGGTGTGCTTATGACTGTTGTGTCTACTACAGCAGGTTGAGAGATGGGTCATTCATCTATCTGGTGCTTTATGTAGATGACATACTAGTAGCCGCAAAGAGTAAGCACGAGGTTCAGAAGTTGAAAGGACTTCTTAGTGCTGAGTTTGAGATGAAGGATCTGGGTGCAGCTCGGAAGATACTAGGAATGGAGATTCTTAGGGATCGAAGTCAGCGGAAGCTTTTCTTGTCACAGAAAGGCTACATTCAGAAAGTGTTGGCTAGGTTTGGCATGTCTACAGCCAAGCCTATAGACACTCCTAGTGCAGAAAATATTCATCTCACCACTATGTTTGCTCCTCAGTCAGACGAGGAGAAGGAGTATATGTCTCGGGTTCCTTATGCCAGCGCGGTGGGGAGCTTGATGTATGCTATGGTTTGCACGAGGCCAGATTTAGCACAGGCAGTCAGTGTTGTGAGCAGGTTCATGGGGCAACCGGGAAAGGAACATTGGCAAACTGTGAAGAGGATTTTCAGGTATCTTAGAGGTACGTCTGATGTGGGTCTCATTTATGGAGGTGATACCGAGTGCTTAGTTACAGGCTACTCGGATTCTGATTATGCTGGTGATGTTGACACGAGGAGATCGATGACTGGTTATGTATTCACTTTGGGAGGTTCTGTGGTTAGTTGGAAGGCGACTTTGCAACCTACAGTGACGTTGTCTACTACGGAAGCAGAGTACATGGCTTTGACAGAGGCTGCAAAGGAGAGAATATGGCTGAAAGGACTGGTTAGTGATCTTGGTCTACATCATGATCAGGCTACTGTGTACTGTGACAGCTTGAGTGCAATCTGCCTAGCCAAGGATCAGGTCCATCATGAGAGGACCAAGCATATTGATGTCAGATATCATTTCTTGAGGAGTGAGAGGAGAATCAGGGTGAAGAAAGTGGGAACTGCTGATAACCCCGTTGATATGTTCACCAAATCTGTTCCACATAGCAAGTTTCAACATTGTTTGGACTTGCTGAACATCAGAGCTGATTAGGTGCTCTATGGGCAGTCCCGGGAGTGGAGGGCGAAGTCTACTCATCTGGCACTGTAATGATGCATCTGGAGTTTTCTACTTTGAGGATTCAAGTCAAGGTGGAGATTTGTTGGTATGCCTTGAATACTGTAATAGCCCCTTCTGCGACCCTGGCCTGGAATACAACTATATCTACAATTATGATAAGAATATAATTCCAATTCCAATTTGGACTGATGTTGATTTGGGCCGAATTGTGTTTTGTTCCAATCCCAGTTTGTTAGGGTTTAGTAGAGACAGTATATAAAGTGTCTCTCTTCTCTCTGTAAACATTAATTCTGTTCTGCACTTAGATAGGTAGAAATCTGGCCAATTTCTTGGCGTCTGTAACCTGCTACCTATTATAGTGAATCCGTCTCCCGTGGATGTAGCCAAATTGGTGAACCACGTAAATTTTGTGTCTTGTTATTTTCGTTCATATTTTCTGTTCTTTCTCCATTCCGCACAACACCAAAGTGCACTTATTTATAGGATTAAGTCTGGGTGATTTTAATGTGTAATTTTTAACTTTTAAGGACAAAAATCCCCTACCATTATATTTTGAAAATGTAATAACATTTAACAAATATCATTGTATTTCTAGTTTGGGATTTTGTTTTCGAGCGCATTATAAAATAGACTAAATTTTTTTTTTATCCCTAACATATGACCTAATACGATCTTTTGGTCCTCGTTTCAAAAACTACCTCCTTTCAATACCCTATAAATTCAAAATGATTTGTTTGGTCCCCAAGGCGATTTCCAGGGGTGATTTTTCAGGTGGATTTGGGGACCAAAAAATGATATAAGATCATATGTTAGGGATCAAAAAAATAATATAGTCTACCTGAAAATCACCCGGAATCTGATTTGGGGACCAAACAAATTATTTTGAATTTGTAGGATACTGAAAGGAGGTGATTTTTGAAACGGGGACCAAAAAATTGGTCATATGCTAGGGACTAAAAAAACAATTTAATCTATAAAATACAATCTTTTGATATATATATATATATATATATATATATATATATATGTGAATTTGTTACATTTATTACTTATAAAAATCTTTATTTATGGGTCACTTTACGGTCATTATATCAATTTAATTTTTTTTCTATTACTATTGATAACTCTCATGTGAAGCATGTTACTGATATCTTATCAGATGATACTACTAATAGATGAATAATATTACACGTGTTAAATGATGTATTTGACCGTCAACAATTATCTCATACTTCCTTCGTGTTAGCCAAAAATTCCTACATTACTTTTTTTCATAGACATTTATATTTTTTTTTTTGAAAAATCAATCATTCATTTCAATATGCTGGAAAAATGGCCAGCAACGATTACAATGAGTGAAATTTACATCAAACCTAACTAGCATCTAGCAATAATTAATATATTGCAAGGATATCTAAATTACGTGTCAACTAGACTGATCGTCTGTACTATTACAGATCAAAGATCCAATAAAAATACAGTTACATCGCTCCGAGGATTAACTTGCTTCCCGCAAAAAGCATGACCACTTGGCAGAGAGGAGCGTATCACGCATGAATATCACTGCGCCAAACAGGGATCTTCTACAGCTGTAACACCACTTGATCCAACCACGATCTATGTTGTCCAAACTATAAACACCCTGAAAACGAAAAACACAGATCTGGCGAATCCAAGATAATGTAACCCTAAAATAAAACCACAATCAAAATTATGAACACACGATTTGAACAAGTAGATCGAGAACAATACATCAACATGAATAACTAAATCGAGTTATCATCATGAACACAACGATATAATCGATCAGGTTGAAGAACAAAACTAATTTGTGGAGATAGATCTCACACTTATTCAATAACAAAAATATGAATTAAAATAAACTGTTGTTCCACATCTCCCCTGATGGGAAGATGTGGAAAAAATGAAGAAGAATGGCTAGGCAAGAGAGGGTTCGCATAGACACTTATATGGATTGATGTGGCAGGAGAAGTGTGGGGGGTTTGAATGAGCTGGCTAAATTTCAGCTACTAATTTGAATCTAAATTAGGAAAGACTAAATTATTTTTTTGGTCCCCTACAAAGTATTTTTTACTATTTTTTGGTCATCATTTGCAAAACAACTCTTAGACGGTACCCAACAAATTCAAAATGATATGTTTTGGTCCTCGGAGGTTGTTTTCTGGTAAGACTAAATGGTTTTCCGGTATGGTCAGGGGTATAATGGTAATTTTACTAATTAAAAAATATTAATTTTAAAATTTTCAGATTTTTACTTCATCCTGAGCCCTTGAGCCTCGAGTCCTCGAACCTCTCCCCTCAAGTCCTCTCCCCTCTCCCCTCTCCCCTCTCCCCTCATGCCTTGAGCCCTTGAACCTCATGCATCGAGCCCTCGAACCTCATGCCTCGAGCCCTCGAACCTCGAGCCATCGAATCTCCTGCCTCGAGCCCTCAAACATCCTGCTTCCTGACGATTTTTTTTTATTTTTTAAAACTTAGGGGTATAATGGTCATTTTACATATTTTGACCAATTTTACCGTTGACTTTCCCTGAAAACCACCTCTGGGGACCAAAACATATCATTTTGAATTTGTTTGGTACTGTGTAAGGGTTGTTTTGCAAATGAGGACCAAAAGATAGTAAAAGATACTTTGTAGGGGACCAAAAAAATAATTTAGTAATTAGGAAATGGTCAAAATAGAAATATTTGGCTGGAACAAAAGAAAATAGAAAGTAGAAATATGGGAAGGAGGAAGTATATTTTTTCAAGCTCTTTTTCTTCTTTGCAGAATTAGTTCCCGAGAGCAGCATCACCCATGAAAAGAAGCACGACTCACAACTCCGAAGAGCAGCACCATCCACGATCTAGTTCCATCTTTGCCTCCTAATCAACGAGCGGTGAGATGTAAGGAATGTCAGTGAGAACATCCACTGTCTCGAAAAGCAGCTGCACCCATGGCCAGCCCAGCTTCTGATTCCAGTTGGCAAGCCGTGACGATAGATGTTCATGGGTGGAAGAAAACAAGAAAATTAGGAACTGGGAAAAAAATCAGATGGGCTAATTAGGGTTAAAATATGTATTGAATGGGATGAGTAAATTGGACATTTCACATTTTACATGTTTTTTAAATCAAGAGGGAAATTGGTCCTTTCTGGCAATTACGGCCAAAACTATCAATAATTGGTCATTTTGGCACATTCGGTGAATACTTAGGGTTGATCATCACTTTCGAAGAATTTTGGGGTTTTCAACACTTTCGAAAAAATATAGTGTTATTTTCACACATTTTTCTATTTTTATTGTTCATGTTGTTTACGCAGGAAATATCATGTTTGTGCTTTCTAAAAGTTTATTTTTTATGCACAAATTGTGATTATATGTACAATACTCAGGTAGTCTGTAAATTACGTTTATTTATAAGTTTTATTTTTCAATTTGGTTTATTTAATTTTATTTAATTTCAAATCCAAAATAGAAAAATCAATTTGATTTTTTCACATGTGATTTAGTTATAGTTTTGGGTTTATAAAAAGTCGACCAAATTAAATCGAATCGAATAAATCGAAACATTTGAAAAGCAAAGCGATACCACCCCTATTGTTACCCCAAACATACGTGATTGCACTTATAGAAAAGAAGCAGATTAATTAGCACCTACGCGATCGTCCTAGTGATTAAGTGTCTCGTTAAGTATTTTAATGGTCATGAGTTTGAATCTTGGCAAGCCGCAGTATCAGAATTTTCTTCAATAACAGAGTTTCTCATGGACACCATAAATGATCACCAGACCCTAAAATATCGTACTTTGGCTCCTCATTAACCTGTAACGCCGGAATAACGGTGCTAACAAGAAAAATTGATTTTATAATGATACGAGTTAGGTTTTATTTATTTAATTTTATTAATTAGGGTTTTTAGAAGATAGCACTATACTATTTTTCCCACTGGGTTTTTTAATAAGGTAGTGTGATCATTTATTTTATGTTAGAATAAAGCCCATTAATTCAGCCATGTTGGCCTTGTAAGAATTAATGTTTCGGACATGCTTTATTTTAGGGTTTAGAATATTCAGTTTTGATTTGATTAGAATTAGATTTGGTAAGATTAGATAAGGAAATATCCATTTATTTTAGATATTCTAGTTGGATACTCCCTCCGTCCCAGCCAATTCAGCACAAGTTGACTTTCGTCAGTTGACTCAAAAAAAGTTTAATCATTGATATTTATAATCGTGTGTAAATACAGGTTATAAAAAGTTGATTTTGTAAAAATTCATGCCATTACGAATCTAACAAGATCAAACAATATCCTAACTTGTTTATCAATTCAAATTTGAGGTCAAAGTTAAGCAAATTTGACTAAATGAATAGTTAATTGTAGAAATGGCTGGGGCAGAGGGAGTATGGTTTTAGCTTCTTAAAATTGCCATAAGTCATTCCAGTTTCTATTTGTACTGGCCGAATTATACCCTATAAATAGGGGAGACCATTCATGATTATATTACAACACTTTTATCAATCAAATATACAACCTTGCGAGTTCATACTCTTGCTTGCGAGCTTCTTAACCTTGATGGCTAGTTAAGTATCAATAAACCTTGTAATCTGATTCTGAGGGCTAGTTAGAGAGAAAGTCGAGATTAGGCATACCCCGGGGGCTAGACACCTGAATTTCGTGCGAGATAGTGAGGGTTTGCAGATCCCTTCACTAGATCAAAGATATTAATTTCGCAATCGTGAGTCTTCGCAAGGAGATTCATATCAGTTGGTATCAGAGAAAAACAAAAGATCCTTGGACGAATTCATCAACAGGGATTTTGAGTTTGTTTGAATTTATTTTCAAAAAAAAACCATCAGGCAACTTTCGCCGCCAGACATCCACCGCCACCAAAATCTTCACCGCCGCCACTCCAGTCATCTTCACCAACCCCGATGCCACAATTCCAATCACCATTGTATCACTCGTCTCCGGCGAGCTCCACCACATTCTCACCGGCCGCTCAGTTCATCTCCGACGAACCCGCCGCTGCACCACCGTTGTTCTTCTCCATCTCCAACCATCAAGAAGCTACCGTCCGCCGTTTCTCAGATCGTGATTAGCTTTGACACCAATTGACCACCGAACCCGTCGTATGCTCTCCTTCTTCTGCAACTCCAATCGCCGCCGGTGTTCCACCCTTGATCACCACTGATTCACATCAACACCGGTCGGGCCTGCTCCTTTTGTACTCTCAGTCATCTTCAGGCTCTTCAGGAGCAAGCTTCAGCTCCAGCAAAGATATAGTCCGGCAAAAAGAAGTTCAGTAGGCAGTTCAATGAAGAAGACAGTCGGCGTGTGGCACAGACACGTGTGCCACAAACCGGGCATGCGAATACCATGTGCGAGATAGTGAGGTACATCTACCTCACACACTCAGCTCTTGATCTGTATCTCATATTGAGAGACATCCAAAATATCGCGGATTGGGTAATTTATCGCGAGTTATTTGTATTTATCGCTGGTTTGTCTTTTTCTCACTAGTTTAGAGCCACATCAACATACAGTTACTGCCTAGTCAGCATCCAGTCACCGTTTACTACCAGAATTTTACAGGGATGGCGTAGGACGTTTATCTCAATTTATTTTAGCCTAAAGCATAGATCAGTTGCGTAGGGGACTTAGAGTCGTGCCAGAGAATGTGGACTAAGAAACACGAAATGGACGACGAACAAGAACCTATGAATCTAGAGCGTGGTGATTGTGGTATGACCCACGATCTCAAATCCTGAAAGCACGGAATTTTAACCATATCAGCCTATAAATACAACAAGCTTCAGAGGGGCTGAGGTAAGTGTAACTATTAAAAGAAATTCTAGTTCTTGATAGAGTGACTAACTTGATCGTCAGAGCATTTTTCCCGGGATCACTTTCGGGCTTGACTTTGCAGGAAGGAAGACTCGCGGGGTGAGCAGCAAAGGTTCTACCTGACCAGAACACCACATCAGAGTTCATGAACTGTACCAGTCTTACGTATACCGTGAGCATTAGCACGAAGACAAAGGATGGTGGAGGCACTGCTATCAATGAAAATTGCCTAAATACTGTCCTATATGTCCTTTGATGTCGCACAATCAGGGATCTCCGCCAAGGATTTCAGAGTGAGAGAGGAGATCAGAAGACTGCACACACGTTGATCTTCATCAACCCAGAGATCGTGCTCAGCATTGGCCTTCAATAAGCCTCCATAGGATCAACTTTCGTACCACCGCGACCGGAAGTGGAGCTGTCGGCGGCCTGAGCCTAAGTGGGAGAGGCACCACCGGCCTGAGGATGTGGAGGGAGAGTTGGACAGGGTTTGGACCCATCAAGAAAATTGAACAGCTTCCGTGGCTTGAGGACGTAACCAATCTGACTCTTCCACAAGAGATGATTTGATGACGCTAATTTGATTGTCATCATGTGGAGCAAGGTATTGCAAGAAAGTTTGTCTTCAGACATGATGAAAGTTGAGAAATGCCGGGAAAGTGCGTCGGAGAGGGAGGGAATTTTTGTGAAGATCGGCCAAAGGGGAGGGAGAGAGGCCGATCGGTGAAGAAAAAAAAGGGTTGAGGGGATTTGGAAAGTTTTGGACAAGGTTTGCTCTGATACCATGGTAAAATAATTTTCCGTAATGATTCTAATTAATGATGAAGGGTATAAATAAAGTACAAAGTAAACTAGTCTAAATATAACTCTAGCCTAGTCAACAAGAATAAAATTTTATCTAGTGATATGTGTTAATTATGTTGATTATTTTATTGGAATTAACTGTAATTTTACGGGATTAATATGCACTTTAAGTGTTTTATTTGTAACAGGTCACAGTTTTTGGGCTCAAGAGGAATTTGGAGGAGAGTAAGGAGTATTGGACAATTATTGCAAATGAAGCAATCAAATGGAGTGCAGATATTTGGAGCTGATTTGGGCTCTTAAGAAGATATTTGTGAAGATATCTTTGGGGATAATTTAGAAATTTAATTAGACCTTATCTCTTCAAATCAGAATTCAAATTTGGAGAGATTTACGTTTTATTTGGAAGAGTCCAATATGGACATGATTTGTAATTGCTGCATATATATATATATATATATATATATATGTGTTCATATATATATATATATATATATATATATATATATACACACACACACATAGACGCAGAGAGGGGAGGGGAGTTTTTAGCCTAAGTTTTGATATTTTCGGATACATTAGTTAGAAAGCAGTACATGAGTTTGAGTTTTAATTCCGTAGACAGCAATGTTTCTTTTGGGTGAATTTTGGTTTCAGTGACCAGAGAGGATATTAGTTCTTCTTGGTTTTCGACTTTTTTTGCACAAGAAACATTGAATCTTGCCTTGGTTTTCGTGCCAAATTATTCACTTGCATTTGCTTTCATTGTTTTCCTTGCGCATGCAGACTTGTTACTGTCTTTGGTTTTTGATTTGATTATCTTCGTTTCGTTTTTATATAATTGCACTTAATATGTTTTCTGTTTATATTTTTTATTTGTTTAGTTTAGTTATCATGAGTAGCTAATTCATATATCGGCAGAGAATAACAAATATTAGTTTATAAACCGTGAGCCTTAATTGCATTATAATTGATTCTTGCATGTTCTTGATTGTTCTTGGTCGAATTTTATTTCTAATATGTTTAAGCCTGATCAACTTAAATGTTTGTAGAATACTGCTATATAATTTCCGCCAATACGTAATTGTTGGATGGGATTAGTAAGTAGCACAGTCTTTTGAAAAACAGCCAACTATCTAAGACCCTAATAGCAAGATAGGGAATAATTGAGCGTGCGTTACTATTTACTTTTACTTTGGTAATTGCTATATCGGGTTCTTTTAATACTTAATGCTATCAAAATGTGTTCCGGTTTAGCGAATACTTTCTGGGAACATTTTGGTAAGGGAAACAGTTAATTAATCATAATTAGTTGTCTGTCGATAAAGTAAGAAATAATTTGTGTGGGGGGGGGGGAAGCGTACCTACTTCCCTATAACCGGTAGATGTGTAGGAATTGATTTATTATTGCGCCTATGATTGATATTAACTAGTATGAGTTATTCTTAGCCGATATTATTCCTTTATATATATATATATATTTATTTATTTCTCATATTTTTAAAGTCGTCATTTGCATTTTAGAATTAGTAAAATCAATATATTTGAGGCGTGGCGGCATCACCGAAAAAGGACTTCAAAAATTAGTAGGAAAAATAATTATTGATTATTTCTTTTGCTCCTCGTGGGATCAACCATGCTTATCATTGTACTAATTAGTGTTAATCTGAATTTCAGGTTATTTGGCGAGTGAAACGATGGTCAGGCCCTCAAAACTTCCTTTTGATTTGATTTATTCTTATGTGTGGGGTCCTGCCTCGGTACCTTCTCTCAATGGCAATAGATACTTTGTTCTTTTCATTGATGACTGCACAAAATTTGTTTGGGTTTACTTTCTCACTGCCAAATCTCAAGTCTTTCAGGCTTTTTCTCTATTCAAATCCATGGTTGAAACACAATTTTCTACAAAAATTAAAGCTTTTCAATCTGATTGGGGAGGGGAATATCGAAATGTCTCTACCTTTCTCCAAAATCATGGTATCTTGCATAGAGTTTCTTGTCCCCACACCCTTGAACAAAATGGTGCTGCTGAAAGACGTAATCGCATTGTCGTTGAAAAAGGCCTTGCTTTACTCTCCCACTCTCATCTCTCAATCTCATTCTGGGAACATGCCTTCCAAACTGCCATCTTCCTTCACAATCGTACCATAACTCCTACCCTCGCCAATGAATCTCCCTACACTCGGCTTTATCATCGCCAACCAGACTATCTATTTCTCAAATGTTTCGGTTGTCTCTGTTATCCTTACCTTCGTCCATATAACAGCAACAAGTTGGAGTTTCGCTCTGTTGCTTGCATCTTCGTAGGATTCAACACCAAACACAAAGGATACCTTTGCTTTCATGTCCCCACCTCTCGCACCTATATATCCCGTCATGTTGTGTTCGATGAGTCTTCCTTTCCCTTTCCTGACCACAACTCCAAGTCCTCCCCATCACCCTTCTCCGATATATCCCTTCAAAGTCTGCACCTTGCCTCAGACATTTCTTTCTCACCTATCACTCCACCCATCACCAATCACAGTCCCCCTCCATTTCCACGTAGTCCTTCTCCTAACCTCAGTCCCGGACCATCACTCAGTCTGTCACCATCACTCAGTCCGTCTCCTCCACCCAGTCCCACTCAGCCAATTTCACCGTCTCCGGCCCCTTCTCATCCTTCTACTCAGCCTTCTACTATCAACTCTCATATAGCTCCCTCATATTTCCGCCCGGCTGCCAACTCTACTCATGGTATGATAACTCGTGCGGAAACCGACTCTCTCAAGCCAAAGCTCTACACTGCTACAAAACACCCATTACCTTCTGACGGTTTCGATCTTGAACCAAAATCCTTTCTTCAGGCCAAAAAGAATCCTAATTGGCAGCATGCTATGCAGTTAGAGTATGATGCATTAATGACTAATAGGACTTGGGACTTGGTGCCTGCCCAGGTCATGTGCCTCTAATCTTGTTGGTTGTAAGTGGATTTTCAGGATCAAGAAGAAACCCGATGGTTCAGTTGAGCGCTACAAAGCTCGCCTTGTTGCAAAAGGCTTTAATCAGGAAGAGGGGGTTGACTACTTCGATACATTCAGCCCTGTCATCAAACCCACTACCATTCGGGTGGTTCTCGGTTTGGCTATTACTCAAAATTGGCCTCTTCGCCAGGTTAACATCAACAATGCCTTCCTCAATGGTGATCTGTCTGAAATTGTATTCATGGAGCAACCACTTGGTTTTGTCTCACCGCAGCAGCCCTCTCATGTTTGCAGTCTTCGAAAAGCTCTTTATGGTCTCAACAGGCACCGCGAGTATGGTTTCAGAAGCTCAACCAGGCCCTTCTACGGCACAGCTTCAAACCATGTGTTTCAGACACCTCCCTCTTCATCAAACATCATGGGTCTGATGTCGTCTATGTTCTAGTTTATGTGGATGATCTCATCATCACTGGCTCGAGCTCCAAGTTCATTGATGAGTTTGCTGGCTATCTCTACTCAGTTTTTTCTTTGAAGGACTTGGGTGCTCTGAATTTTTTCCTTGGGATTGAAGTTCTTCGCAACTCTTCAGGTATACTTTTATCTCAACGGAAATACATTCTTGATCTTCTTGACAAGAGCAAAATGGTTGGTGCAAAACCAATTGCCTCTCCGCCCATTCCAGGCTCGCACCTCGTCATTGGTGGTGATCATTTCCCAGATGTCTATCTCTATCGCAGCATTGTAGGAGCTCTATAGTATGTCACCATTACCCGGCCTGAGCTTGCGTATTCATTCAACCGGGTTTGTCAGTTCATGCATCAACCTTCAGAGATTCACTGGGCCACTGTGAAATGCATACTACGGTATCTCAAAGGCACCATTGATGACGGCTTACTCTTTTGGCCATCTCGGGATGATCGCCTTGTATGTTTTACAGATGCCGGTTGGGCCTTAGATCCTGATGATTGCCGCTCTCAACATGGCTTTGCCATTTACCTTGGTGGTAATCTCATCAGCTAGTCCTCCCGTAAACAACAGGTTGTAGCCCGCTTCAGCACTGAAGCTGAGTACCGGGCGATCGCATTTGCCTCAGCGGAGCTCATCTGGCTTCAACAGTTTCTAGCCGAAATGGCTGCCCCTGTCTCTCAGGCTCCTATCCTCCTCTGTGATAATCTCAGTGCTATGTATCTTACTGCCAATCCGGTCTTTCATCAGCGGTCTAAACACATCAAGATTGATTTTCACTTTGTTCGAGAACAAGTCAAAGCTGGGGAACTTGCTGTTCGACATGTGAGCTCCGTTGATCAGATTGCTGACATCTTCACCAAGGCATTGGGTTCTTCTCGCTTTGATAACTTGAAGTCCAAGCTTCTCGTTCGTACCCAATCGTAAGCTTGTGGGAGGGTATTGAAGACTTAAAACACTAGTCCTGGTTCACTGTATCTAGTTTATAGAAATAGTTTACTTTCCCTAATCAGTGGGATTTCTTACGTGTAAATCTTATCCTTAGAACTAGCACTTGTAGTATAAATAGATACGTACAGAGATGAATAAAATCAACCATTCACATCATATCTTTTACACAGAGAAATTGGTACAATTTGACTTTTGAAAGCCAACTGAATCAATATTCAACAACTAATATCTTTATATGAGATTCGATCTTCTTATGATTAATCATAGAGATGCATGTTTCTGACTCATTTTGTTTATATGTAGTCTCTTTTTGGTTTTTATACTGATGCTATATACTCATATGCTTCTGCAAGTATGGTAAGTTTCCTTTTTAACAGGTAGAGTTTAAAATAAAAGTACAATTGGTCCAAAGACCAAGTACTTACATTAGTTACATCAGATGCAAATTACAACTTAACTACTTGTATTGCTCTCCAACCTGAATTTGTTAAGAAGAAAAACAAAAAAACCCTAAATATAAACCCCAAATACAGTGAAAATAAGAAATTCTAACCTCTCTAGGACCGGATTGAAGAAGACAATGTAATGCAACTCAGAAATTGCAAATTTGAACGGATTTGAGCAGTTGAATCGGGAATTTATGGCAGCGGTTTTCAGAGATTTGAGAAAGGGTTAATGCGGAAAATTGAAACAGAGGGGTTAATGTGAGAGAGAGAAACAGAGGGGTTAGTTGGGCGGTTGAATTTAACTACGGAAGATTGAAAATTATCTAAAATATCTTCCATGCCCCTGAAAATATGTAATTTATGGTGAGACCCTTGGTCTCACCATAAGCTTGGGTGAGACGGTCTCACCCAAGTCTTTGTAATAAACTAATATATTTCACTCAGTTGTATAATTTAAACTGCAAAACGAAATTAATTATTTTTACAACTGAACTTCCATAAACACATACTTATGGTATTGACAACCTCACAAATTCTTAATTAACATAATTATAAAATAAAATATTAGATAATATTGTATTTTATTTTCATTTAACTAATAATTATAAGAGTCTATCTCTTGAAAGACGGTCTTTCCATAAGTCATGGAAAGACCAACGTTTAAAGAGAGTATGCTTTCTGAAATGATGATGAAATACATGCCCTACAACCCCGAGGTCATGGCGTTGTACCTTGATGTGTTTAAGGCTTCCAGAGGTCACAAGTTACTAGTTTCTCGCTGCTTCACTGTAAGTTATGCTGATTTTCTTCTTGATCATTTGATTGTATCTGAAGCTCTTCGTGAGAAATTCCTAGTCTGCTTATCGTTTATTGTGGATCACTCGGGCGAAAACGTGAATTTATTGGTAGATATTTTTGACATCATCACTTGTATGTTGGATGCTGATAGTGATACACCACTCTCATCACGCTTCAATAATTGTCCCAAGACAAATGCAATAGGATTTCTTGATTCTTTCTTAGCAACCTTGGAGAAAGTTTTAGATGGGAAGATATATATTATTCCTATGGTTAAGCCTGAGGCTGAAAGAGTCCAAAAACAGTTGGAGTTGATTAGGCCAATTGTCCAAAACAAGCTGAAGGTGCTAAATGAGGACGAGAAACTTGAGGATCTTTGGAGTCGAATCGTGAATGTGTTCTACTTTGCAGCATATGCCATAAAACTGTGCACAGTGAAAAGTTTACATGCTTTGTATGGTATCAGATGCCTTCCAAATGTTATAGAAAATATAAAGATTGTGACGTCGGAGATTGAAAAGATTGAAGATAACCACATCAAAAGTGTCATTCCTGGGGTTGAGTTGATTCATGTGTCTAGTAGCAGTAGCGCTTTCCTACCACGAGATACTACTTCAAAATATGAAGGGGATTTTATAGGCTATGAGCAGGATGCGGAGGAAATTCTGAACCTCCTTCTCAGGGGAACGAAAGAGCTCAGAATTATCTGCATTTCAGGAATGGCGGGACAAGGAAAAACTACTCTGGCGAAGAGAATGTACAATGATTCTTCAGTTTGTTATCACTTTCATGAAAAATCGTGGTGTTACATTTCCAAGGAATGTAAACCAAGGGAAGTATTAGCCAAGATTGTAAGTGGGTGTGAGATGCGCGAATCAATTCATGATGTAGCCGATTGTGTAAGGAAAAGTTTGAAAGGAAAGAGATTCCTCATTGTTTTGGATGATATTTGGGATGTTGAAGTGTGGAATGTGGTGAAAAGTGCATTTCCAAATGATGCAAATGGGAGCCGAATTCTATTTACCAGTCGAAACCATGATCTGGCCTCAAAATCGGAATCAAACTCAATTTCTCATCGTCTCCGACCATTTTCTAATGAAGAATGTTGGGAATTGATGAAATATAAGCTCTCTACTTGTGATGATATTCCTGGTGAATTTTTAGAAATTGGAAGACAAATTTCATATCGTTGCAAAGGAATGCCTTTGGCAGTTGCTCTAATTGGTGCTGTACTCAGAAGGGCGGGATCTGTATTGGATTTGTGGAAGGAAGTGGCAATAAACTTGAATTCATACCTTAGTGGTGAAGGGTGTAGGGACATTGTGGAGCTGAGTTACAAGTATTTGGAAGATTATTTGAAACATTGTTTTCTTTATCTTGGAGGTTTTCGTAGGGATAGAGACATTTCTGCCAGAAACTTGAAACGCCTTTGGATTGCTGAAGGATTCGTGAAGAAGAACCGGATGAAGCTGGCAACGAAGTACTTGGAAAATCTTGTTTCCCAAAATTTAGTTTCAGTAACCCAAAGAAGTTCTAGAGGTGGGATAAAACGGTGTAGAGTTCATCATGATCTTTTGTATGACTTGTGCATAGAAAAGGGTTCGCAAGATAATTTCCTACATTTGTGTATAGAAAGAAATGACTTCCATCATCGCTTTTTCGGTACCGGTGCTTATCCTTTCGACTATTTAGAATCTACAAGTTGCACCAGAAGAGAATTACCAAGTACCCATATTCACACTCTAGTGATCGCTTGTTTTTCCCCAATGAAGATTGAAGCATGAAATAAATTTCTTACCAACTTCAAAGTTCTCACTGTGTTGGATTTGAGAGGTTACTCAATAGATACGTTCCCAGAGGGGATATTGTTAAATATTCATCTGAGACACTTAGCATTAAGTCTCGGGCTTAAGGAAATTCCACAATCAATAATTGATTTGTGGAACTTGGAAACTCTCATTGTGAATAAATTCGGGTATGAAATTGATGTTCAGATAGCAGAAACCATGTGGGAGATGGAAAATTTAAAACATGTTGAGATAATAAATTTTGGTCTCAACGTGAAAGATTTATGGCAAAGCAATACGGTGGCGACATGTAATATTGAGGTGCTTAAAGGACTAACTCTTGAGTTTGATGTTAAGGCCGAAGAGTTTTTAAGGAGACTTGCCAGACTTAAAAGGTTGAGGTGCAGTTTGCCTAAGAATAAAGTGGCTCATCCCTTATGGTTCTCTATGTTTGGATCTCTGAAAAAGCTGGAGTCTTTGCATTTATGCCATTCTGGTGCCGGCTACAAGCGACAATTGCCATCATCCATAAACTTTCCAAATAATCTCAAGAAATTGAGCCTGCGAGGATTTGGATTACCCTGGAGTGCCTTGTCACCGATTGGTAAGCTACCTAACCTCGAGGTGCTCAAATTAAGGACAGATGCATGTGTGGGTACTATCTGGCACTTGGGAGATGAAGAATTCTCAAAACTAATGTATCTTGAATTGCTTTTTATGAGAGAGCTTGAACAAATAGATGACTCTGGTTGTGATGAAACTCCCTTTCCATGTCTTCAGAAACTTATTCTGCGGTTCTGTTATAAGCTCAAAAAGATACCTTCTAGCTTTGGAGATATTTGTACCTTGGACACCATTAACATGGAAAATTCCCTTAAACTCTCAACCTCAGTAAGACAAATTGTGGAACATCAACGAGATATGGGAAATGACCGCCTACAAGTAGAAATGCACACATGGGATAGTGAATTTGATGAGGAAAATATTGCTGGAGGAGACACACGGGATAGTGAATCTGATGAGGAAAATATTGCTGGAGGAGACACACGGGATAGTGAATCTGATGAGGAAAATATTGCTGGAGGAGAAGAACTAAACAACATGGAGGAGCAATCAGTAAGTCGCTACTAATTTATATTTTCTTCTTATCGGCCTTTCCTTTTGATCATTGTACAATTAAAAGAGTCAAATGTAAGTTTCTTTTTCAACAATCTTTCTTCTAACTTTTGTACACCTAATGTTCACAATGGTTCAGGAGCATTAACTACAACGACCTAAGGTGCTGAAACGAGGTTCTATGATGAATTTGAATGTGTGAAAGTTTATTACATGTCATTGATGTCGAAGAGAATGCTCGCAATTGCTATCATGTAGTTTGCTACTCAAGAAATGGTTATGAGTCAAGCAATTCTTATTCCTATACGTCAAAGCTGGATAAATTTGGTAAATAAGTGGTAAAACAATGGGAAGGTATTGGTAAATAAGGCATAGTGACATTGACATGTACTATTAAGTGAGGAGCTAGCAACTAACAAGTAGTAGTGGACTAAAAGGACTAGGACAGGTTCACTCTACAATATATCAAATTGTAGAGTGAACTTGTTGGTTAATACGCGAAGCTGGATTAATTTGGTTATCTTTAGTACTTTATATTGTCTTTTTTGAGTAGCTGAATATGTCCTTAGCTCACATTTAAGTTTAAAGCAGCTGTAGAGAGCATAATTACTATTCGAAGTGACAAATAATGCCTTTAGTCACATATGTTGCGGAGGCATAATCAAGGCTATTTGTAGGTGAAAACTGGGAAATTTTGTCTTACATAATGAGGGGGGTTTGCTGTGTTTTTTTAGCATTTCCAAATAGTGTTGTGGAAGATCGAGTCGTGTTGCAGAATATCTGATGGCAAATATGATTGAATGATCTGAAATTTTACAGATTCTTTGATACGGAGTTGTTAATTGTCAGTGAGAAGTACTTTTCACAAACTTCAGAAGTACTCTTCTGATGTTGAATTCTTACTCCTGTGTGTGTTTCCATTTGTTAATTTCTTTTTGGGTCTTTCCCAATTCATAAACTCAGCAGATGTTTAATAATTTATCTCAATAATTTACTGAATTTTTTACATTTTTTCAATTTCAGGTTTGAAATGCAACCGTCTTATATATTAATAGCAGGCACCGCAATTGCCAGACCAGGAGCAATTGGAGGTTTTTCTCTGTTTAGGTAATATTTGTTCTTTTTTTTTTGTTTTTTTCATGTTACTGTGGAAAATTCGTATCAAAATACTCCCTTCTATCTGATTCTGATCAGTTATAGTTATATAGAGTTAGAAGTGGTATGATTTCAGTTTATCTAAGAAGGTCTGAATTCAAAAAAGGAATGTCATCAAAAAGTGGTCTGAATTCAGTTCATCAAAAAAGGATTGTCGTCCAATCAGACTATATCAGAAAAGGAATTAAATTTTTGAGGCCAGTAGCAATCTCATTGACAATATATGCAGTGATTAACACATAGATGCAAGCACTGTAATTCCTTATATCTTCGATAATATTCTTTTACTCATGTAGGTAGCTACTAAGAAGAATGAAGATTAAAATTTAAAAAGATCAGAACTCAAAGGCCCAAGCATTTTTCCTGAGAACTTCGGCTTCTTCTTCACGGAGACTTGCCCTTGATCATATCGGCAACGGCTTTACAGGTGAGCTCAAGCAAACCCTTAATGTCCATCTTTTATTTTGTTACTTGCTGTCTATTAAATAATTTGTTCATATCCATCTTTTAGCTTGAACTAGAATGCAGGACATTTTTCGGTGGTTGACGACGTGCAAAAGGGCAAATCTGATTGATGCCTTTGCTCAATTTACGGATGGTCATGTACTCCCTCTGCTCATATGACACATCAGATCTAGAGAGTAAGAACTCCCTATCACATCCACCTTTTCTCAGATCACTTCAATCGATTCGAATGTTTAACATGTATGTTTCGATCGATATGCATGTTCCTTCTCGAGGATTTATATGTTTTACACGTATATTCTGTAGGGAGGAAGAAAACACGATGGCTATTGCTGCCTATTTGCTCGCTATGTTGGGCGAAGGATTCTGCTAAGTTGTTCTTTGTACTATGGCGGTCCTGAATATATGTATATCCGGTCATCAAATGTGCAATCACCGGGCTCTATTCCTGAAGTAAGTTATGTAATGAAGTATGAAATGATTTGATAGATCCAGATTCTAATGAACTTCTCATTAATCTTGCATCAGTATAAGAAAGATGACAATGATCGTAAAGGAAATGACTGGAAATTGGTGGCAAGGTACGATTCTGGTAATATATATCTTGGTAGAGTAGTCTCTGTCCTAACCTATAATAGCCAACTTTTACTGCATCTGATAAAAGTTAGCACGAAGTTTTGAATCTGAAGTCTGATATTCCGAATTCTGATGCAGGCTCGTTTTATTACTAGCACTACCAAGTAAGATCCGAGCTAGGGTGCATGGATTCTCATATTTACTGAAGGTGAACTACAGCAACAAGAAGCAATTCTTGGCATCCCCTTTTTATCTTAATTTGCAGACAAAGATGCATTTTTTATTTTCCAATTGATTGACTTTTGCTTGGTTAGCTAAAGAATCTTTTCATGCTATCTGTAAAGTCAAGGGATTTGCAAGTGAATATTTGATTGGCAATTTTGTGTGAACTTATTTTGAACTGGAAAACATTCCATGTTGGAACATGCTGATGCAGAATATTTACGCCAAGGTTTTATGGAAATCAAAGTCAGAATATTGCAGTAGTTTGGAATAAATGGAATTCGTATATTTGACTATGTATATCAGGCGTGTGAAGCATAGTTGATTTATGGAAAATCTCTACTTATATGAAGGTGATATATTCGAATATATGGGATTTGGATATGCTTCAAGAAGCAGATTTTGAAAAGGAATATTGTGGAGATGATCAAGGAGTATTCCAATCTGTTCGGGAATATAAATTGGGACAAACAAGGCTGCATACTCACGGATTTAACAGAGAAAAAATATGCCTACAGATTTTTGAGACTTTCGAGAATTGCAAAGAGTCAGACTACTGTGTTCCAACACACCTGACCTGCTGCACAAAGTTCAGAATCGTAAACCTTAATTCCTCGGGAGGAGGAGATCCTGCGTCGACGGAGTACGAGATCAGAGGGAGTCTGATCAAGGCGGATCGGTAGCTAGGGGAGCTAGCAGAATTCACACATTATAGTTAGTAAAAATAAGTATTTTGTAACATGTACTCTGTACTGTATCTCTCTAATTAGTGGATTCATTCTGAACTGGGCCAGGCCCCACAGATGTAGGTGGATTACACCCCGAACTGCGTAACCAAGTCGTGTGTCTTTTACGTTTTACGTTATTATGCACTTGGTTAGTTTAGTCATGATGGAACACACTAGTAAGGGCTAGAAAAAGTGGTAAAACTAAATTTCAATTGGTATCGGAGCTTCGTCACTTATTATTCCCTTGGTTGTTTCAAGGAAAGTGAGATCCAGTTTTACCATGACGACAAGAGAAGGAGCTTCAGTCTCTCGACCACCCCTGCTAGAAGGTAACAACTACAACTATTGGAAGGCACGCATGAGGGTCTTCATCAATTCACTGGAAGAACTTGCATGGTTTTATGTTGAGAATGAATGGAATCATCCTACAGAAGATGCTGATACAAGTTCTAAGGCGGTAGAAGGAGAGTCAAGCCAGAGGAAGCAGAAACCCAAAGGCAAGGCTAGATGGACTCCAGATGACCTCAAAGAATCTCTGGCGAATTCGAAGGCACTTAATGCAATCTTTACTGCAGTTGATGAAAATCAGTTCAAGCTTATCTCTACATGTCACCAAGCAAAGAAAGCATGGGAATGGGGATGGCGCTTTACTCGATCACCTTTGCCGCCTAGATAACTCCCGATCGGCATGGACTTATAACGAAAATTTAAGATATAATATAATTTAAAATTGAGATAATTAATGAATTGAATACTAGATAACTCCCGCGCCCCGATGTACGGACTTACAACAAAAATTTAAGATATAATATAATTTAAAATTTAGATAATTAACGAATTGTTATAATTTGTATATGAGAATTACACATAGATAATTTATAATAAATTAATATTATATTAATATTATAATGCATCGAATGAAAGTAAATTGACTCGATCCTTGTCAACACGTCCCATTTTTACGTAGAAAATGATTAATTATTATATAAAAATACTTTACGTTTAAAACGTATATTAATAAAAATAAGATTTGTAGGAAGAAATGAAATATATGAAATAAGAATTGTCAGTTTTATAAATATGTAATTATTTATTTATAATATTATCTCGTATAAAATCATCATAATAAAATGTAATGTAACTTTAAATTTAAAAACCTATTTTCAAACTATTCATTGGAAAGGGATAAATATTTGTTATCATTCAGTGTTAAAATGCATTTATGACAATAACAATTATTCAATTTTTTTAATTAAAAATAAAAAAATCCCAAATTAAATAATATTAATGAAAATTGGTAAGAAATAAAATCTATTTTTAAATCAAAATAATGTTTGGAAGCTAAGAATTAAATAATTATAATGCTGGAATATCATCATTCAAAAATCACAATAATCAAAATTTTGAAATTAAATTATTTTGTGATAAACACTAAACCTAATTATGGGAATTATTTTTTATATTATAATCTTATTAAAAATAAAAATAATAATTTTTTAATCTAATCAAGACACAAAAATAAAATAATTACAATTGGAAAAGATTCCGAATCTCTACCAACTATGGCGCACATTGTAATATAAATAAAAACTTATTAAAAATAATACTTCACATGTCTAATTTCAAATTGTAATTTAATTATTCATTTAGTTACAATCTTTGAGTAAATTTCCTTTTTAAAGTAAATTTGCTTTGATTACGGTTTAATTGATACGAGTTTAATTGTAGTAAATAAATTTCTTTTCATTACGAAAACATATAAGCATCAATAAGTATTAGTTATTAAGTAAATTTGCTTTGATTACGGTTTAATTGATACAAGTTTAATTATAATAAATAAATTTCCTTTCATTACGGAAGCAGAATACAGTATAAACTTCAAAATAAATATTAGTCAAAGTATTTTTTAAAGCAATTGATGTCGCAATGTTTGGTAATGTCAGGTGTTAAAATTTTGTGAAGAGTGATGTGGCTAAATGTGGCTAAATTGATGTCGCAATTTTTTTTCTCATAAATCCGTGCATCGGCACGAGTATTATCTAGTATTATAATATTGTACTGATTTTATTCTTTACTATATATAATTGATACAGGCCATATAATTTCCTTTGATTCCATATTTTGAAATCCGCCAAAATTAATATGAGTTAAAGTATTCCTTTGATTCCAACATTTGAATATAGCCAAATTTAATGTGAGTTAATTTTTTAAAACTAGGTAACGTGGAAATGTTTGGTAATGCTAGGTGTCAAAATTTTATGAAGAGTGATGTGGCTAAGTGTGGGGTGTCACTTAACCAGGTGGTTGCTCTTTTAGTAGTAAGTATAGACTATTAACAGATACTTTATATTCTTAATACTATATCTGGTGTATATGCGGACCAGCGATCTAAAGGCCAATGGACACTAAGCTCAACCCAATGTTATCTCACGGAAAGAGGAATGTGCCCAGCCCAAGGTGAAGAGCAAGCAAGTGCGGAGCTTCTAGTCGTGCCAAACTACGTGGGCCGAAGAACACGAAATTGGCAACGAACACGAAGACCATGAACGAAGAATGTGGGATTGTGGCACGCCCACGATCTTAACTCTCGAAAATCAAGGAATTGTTAAGGATGTCAGTCTATATATGCAGCAAGCTCTGAAGGAGCTAAGATAAGCGTTGCTATCTCTAGAAATTCCAGTTCTACAAGGAGAATACTAACTTGATCGTCGGAGCCCTTCTCCCGGAATCATTTCCGGGATAAGCCTTGCAGGTAAAGAAGCTCCTGGAGAGGATGAAAAGATCCCCTGAACTATCTCCCAAAAATTTAGGGGACAACGTATACACTGCCAAAGAATCAAAAGATAACCACAGCAATTGACTACAACGAAGCTGAGTACGACGAACAGCCAGAAACAGTAATCTTGTCCATACATGGATCTACAGAATCATTGTCCAACAATGCTTGGAAAGCTGGGGCACGATATTCTTCCCCGCAGGAACCGATTGGCAAAAGACTCCGCTCGGATGAGGCAATTACTTTCAGTGAGGAGGATGAAGTACCAAACGGTTGGCCTCACAAAGATCCTATAATTATCATAGCAAAAGTTGGAAATGCTACGGTACACAGAGTGTTCGTAGACGATGGATGTGCGGTCAAAGTTCTATTTGTAGATTGCTTTGATAGACTGGGGTTCAAGTAAACGAGCCTAAAAAAATTCACATTCTCCCTTTTTGGGTTCACGTGGCAATCAGATTTGCCTTTGGGAAATATATTACCTGTCACTATCGGTGAAAGTGGAAGGAACTGCACAATCTTGTGTGACTTTGTATTCATGGACGCCTCAAACACGTTTAACGCTATAATAGAAAGACCATGGATGAATAGAGCGAAGGCCATATGGTCCCCTTACCACTTAGTCATGAAATTCCCCACACTGGCTGGGATTGCAACTATAAGAGGAAATCAGCCAACAACGAGGCAATGCATGGTCATCGCAATGAAGATGGGAAGAGTGGGGGAGAAAGCAAAGATGGTCAACACAATCTCAAATGGTGAACCTCGAGATTAACTAGAATCAACAGCGAATCCATGGGAAGAAACAGAGCTAATAAGCCTGGATAGCGAATACAGCTCAAGGTGTGTAAGAATAAGAAAATACCTTCCCAATGAAGAAAAGAAGAGAATCGTACAAATCCTGCCAAAACACAGAGACACTTTCGCATGAAGTGTTCATAACATGGGAGGATTAGACCCATACATCGCAACACACTCTTTGAATATTAGTGATGCAGTCAAACCAGTTAAACAAAAGTAGTGTTGCTTCGCTAGTGATAGGTAGAAAGCACTTGAAGAAGAAGTTACAACACTACTCTAAGCCGGCATAGAGAGGGAGGCCAGATATCCAAATTGGCTTGCAAATCCAGTAGTGGTAAGAAATTCTGATAGTGGATGGAGAATGTGCATTGATTTCACGGATTTAAATAAGGCATGTCCTAAGGACTGCTAACCCCTACCGAAAATCGATCAACTGGTTGAGGCAATTTCAGTCTATCATGTGCTAGCATTTTTGGATGTGTCCAAGGGTTGCCATCAGATATTGATGAACCCGGAGAACACAGAGAAAACTGTTTTCATAATGAGTTTTGGGATTTTTTTGTTATGTGAAGATGTCGTTCGGGCTGAAGAACGCAGGAGCAATATACCAAAGAGAAGTAGATAACACTTTCTGCAATCAAACAGGGAAAATGTGGAAGTGTATGATGATGACATGGTCATGAAAAACAGGAAGGTGGATAGCTTTGCAGCAGATCTACAAGAAACTATGGATACACTAAGTGCCATAGGAATGAAGCTCGATCCCAAGAAATGTGTATTTGGGGTGGGCACAGAGAAATTCTTAGGATACAAAGTATCCTAGAATGGAATCGAGACCAACCTAGAAAAAGTCCAAGCTATAATCAACATTCCTCATCTAATGGGGTCGCTGGTGGCGCTTAGCAGGTTCGTCTCAAAGGCAGCAGATAAGCACTTTACACTGTTCGAAGTTATAAAGAAAGACAAGAAGTTTAGTTAGAATCAAGAGTGCCAGATAGTGTATGATGGCTTAAAAGAACAGCTTTTAATACTGCCAACGCTAAAATTCCCGGCCCCTGGGGAAACATTATATTTATATTTAGCCATCTCGTAGAATGACGTCAGCTCTGTCTTGGTTCGCTTCAAAGACCAAAAACAAGTGCCAGTTTACTATATAAGTAGAATATTGCAAAGCGCAGAAAAGTCATATATGCCAATGGAAAAGTTGACCTAGGCCTTAGTGTACTCAGCACGAAAGCTGCGAACAAATTTCCATGCTCATCGCATTATAGTTTATACGGGTTTCCCAATCAAGAATGTCATCAGCAAGCCGGAGTCATCAGAAAGACTAACGAAGTGAACTTTGGAATTAGGCCAATTTGAAATTCAATTCCAGCCTAGGAAGGCGATCAAAGCTCAAGCGTTAGCAGACTTCATTGTCGAAATGATGATCAAAGAAGAACAAAGAGCAAACACGTATTAGAGGTTGAGGATTGATAGAGGAAATTCAAAGTGGGAATAAGTTGCATGGACCTTATTCGTTGATGGTGCATCCAAAAAAGAAGGTTGCGGAGCAGGATTGCTGTTTATAGACCCAGATGAGGGTGAACATAAATACACACTACTGTTCGATTTCCTCCTCATGAACAACAAAGCAGAATATGAAGCGTTGATTTGCATATTGGACCTCACTGTCAGAATGAAAGTCAAAAGCGTACGAGTATAAAAGCGATTTGCTAATCGTTGTTTAACAAGTGTGAGGGGACTTTGAAGTGTGAGAAGAGCAAGTGGAAAAATATTGAAAGAAAGTGCAACAACTCATAGCCTTGCTTGAATATTTTAACATATAACATGTACCACAAAGTGAAACATAAAGGCACTGAGTAAGCTAGCAACAACAAGATTTAACTCTTTTAGCGAGCAGAGATACGTCATTGTTGAAGTCATCCCGGTCAGAAGCACTGTGTCAACCATCCAAGATGATGAAGTTAACTGGATGTCCCCACTAATAAACTTCTTCATCAATAAGACGTTACCAAAAGATAAGATTCATGCTAGGAAGTTGGAGTTACGTTCTACTAATTACACCTACAAAGATGTGATCTTATACAAAAAAAGGTTTTCTGTCTCTCTGGATAAAGTGCGTGAAACCAACACAAGTAGCAGAGATTCTAAAAGAAGTTTATGAAGGCATGTGTGGAACAGATCAAGAAGTAAGAATAATAGCAAAGAAGACCATCCAAGTTGGATACTACTGGTTGACTATGTTCAACGATGCACACAACTTTGTGCTTAGGTGTAGGAGTTGCCAAATCAATGCTTCGTTATCGCATAAGCCACAAACAGCTTTGACAGGAATCTACGGTGCATGGTTGTTTGATATGGGGGATTGACTTAGTTGGACCATTTCCAAGGGGCGAAAGCAACTCCAAGTTTCTAATCGTAGCAATTAACTACTTCACAAAGTGTGTGGAAGCGAAACCATTAGGATGGGGTACAGCTGAAGTCACCAGGAAGTTTTTCTGGCAAAACATAGTATGTCGCTTCAGAGTGCCACATACCATTTTCGTGGACAATGGTACACAATTCACAATTGGCGTGTTCACCGACTAGTGCTCAAAGCTTGGGATGCTCCAGAAGTTTACGCCTGTTGCGCACCCTCAGGCAAGTGTCCAAGTGGTAGTAACGAACAAGACTATCGTCTAAGGAATCCAGGAGCAATTGGAAGGGAAGTGAGCTAGATCGGTAGATGAATTATCAAACACTCTATGGTCGTACAGAACATATATTCGGGAACCAACGGGTAAGACCCTATATAGTTTAGTTTATGGTCACAAAGTTGTTATACCTGTGGAAATTTGCCACTCAAGTCTTCATGTAACCTATTATGATGAGAAAGACAACCTAGAGGTGATGAAGCTCGAACTGGACGAACTAGAAGAGAAGAGAAATTTGGAAACAATTTCATAAGCGAAGTACAAGGAAAGGATGGCCAGAGTTCACAATCTAAGGGTGAAAGAAACTCGGTTCCAGGTTGGCGATCTAGCATTGAGGAAGAACGAAACCAGCCTAGCAGAAGAAAGCGGAAAGTTATGGCCAAAGTGGGAAGGAACTTACTAGGTTACAAAGGCACATAAATCTAATAGCTACAAGTTAGAAAGGTTGGATGGTATTGTTGTCCCCAATACATGGCATGTTATCAACTTAAGGAAGTTTTATGTCTAAAAGTAGTGTAGCGAACATCTACATGTACAGACGCCAGGATATTATCCTTGGTGGTTTCTATTCCTTTGTCCCTAATGCAATACTATCGCGGGAGTACACTTTTAATATAAAAATACCACTTTGCTAGACCAGGATCATGCCTCTTATTCTTTACTTGCAAATGTTGGAAGTTAGTTTATTCATAACATATTAAGATCAGGATACTCAGACTTTAGAAACTTGAACTTAGTCTGAAAAACAGTAAGCTATGGATCTTGCATAAGTACAAAGGCGTGCAAAATTTGGATTTTGCAGCTTTGCAACTCGAACGATTGCAAGCTATATATCTTGCTCATAGGAAAACATGCGTCTAAATATAGCGACAAAAGCAAGCAGTATGTCTTGCACAAGTACAAATGCTTGCAAACTTTGGATTTTGCAGCTTCACAACTCGAACAATCGCAAGCTATAGATCTTGCTCATAGGAAAACATGCCTCTAAATATAGCAAAAAAAATAAAGCAATAGATCTAAACATGAAATCATACTCCACTATACAATAGCTCACACATTTTAGGTCAGACACCTAAACATGAAACCATACTCCACTATATGTCAAACATTTTAAGATGAACACATCAACATCCAACAATGAACTATATCACTACATCCCATACATTTCGGATTGAATCACAAAATCAAAATAAACAAAACAAGATGGAAAACTTTTCCTCTAAAGGAAAAACATGGTATTTGTTCAAGGGGTGGAACCTCATCTTTCTCGCCTTCGGGGGTAATTTATTTATTTTCCATCGTGTTTTGTTTCGGTGGAGGAAAGGTTTTCCAACACACCTCTAGAATGAAAAAGCTCACACACCCCTTGAATGACAAAATGAAATACGGTATTTTGAATAAACAAAATGAAATAATCCCACACACCCCTTGAATGACAAAATGAACAAAATTACAAAAAATACAAAACCCATCACGAACAGTACCCAAGGTTTTAATGGTTGGGTTTGTCTTTAAGAAGGGATTAGGCGGCGGCGGATATGGAGAGGTGGAGGAGGAGGAGGGAGAGGAGGTGTTGTCATTGCATCCGGAACCACTATGCGGTTGGATCGGTTGTGCGCATAGTCGCCCATAACCTTCTACCCGTCCCAGAGAGCCTCCATCATCTTTAGTTTTTATTCAAATTGCACACATTAGTCAGATAAGTTTAGTATGTACATTTACTAATAAAAGTTAATGGCATAAATTTAATTTTGTATAGTTAAAATTAGCTTGGTTAACCAATGGTAAACACCTTTTTTACACAAAAATATGTTTAAAGATTTTTTTAAACGTAATGTATTGATATACCGCCTCTGCCCTTCTATATATTTGTCCTAATTGCTTTATTTGTTATCTCTGTGAAACTTTTTTGAACGTGGACAAACGTAATATTTTGTCCACAAACTATTTTATACTAAAAATTATTTTTTATTCTGATAAGATTGAAAATGGAGAAAGTAATGTATCAAGAAGAGATCACAACATGACTTGAGAAAGACTAAAATAGAATGAAAATAAATAAATAACTAAATATATATATATATATATATATATATATATATATATATATATATCAGTGACAGGATCAAAAATATTAGAAAGACTAAAATTTGATTTCTACATAAACAGTGAAACAATTAAATTAAGAACATAAGGGTGGAAAATAAAAATAGAAATAGAAATCTAAAATTTTGTTTTCTGCATAAACAGTGAAACAATTAAATTAAGAACATAAGATGGTGGAAAATAAAAATAAAAATCCACAATTTTGTTTTCTACATAAACAGTGAAACAATTAAATTAAGAATATAAGAGGGTGGAAAATAAAAATAAAAATAGAAGCCTAAAAATGTATTTTCTACATAAATAGTGAAACAATTAAATTAAGAATAAGAACACAAGAGGGTGGAAAATAGAAATAAAAATAGAAGCCAAAAATTTTGTTTTCTACATAAACAGTGAAACAATTAAATAAAGAGCATAAGAGGGTGGAAAATAAAATTAAAAATTAAAAAAAATCATCAGGCAACTTCCGCCGCCAGACATCCATCGCCACCGGAATCTTCACTGCCGCCACTCCGGTCATCTTCACCAACCCCGCTGGCCGCTACCACACTGCCAATCACCGTTGTACCGCTCGTCTCCGGCGAGCTCCACCGGATTCTCACCGGCCGCTCATTTCATCTCCGACGAACTCGCTGCTGCACCACCGTTATTCTTCTCCATCTCCAACCATTAGAAACTACCGTCCACCGTTTCTCATATCGTGACCAGCTTTGACACCGACTGACCACCGAAGCCATCGTCTGCTCTCCGTTTTCTGCAACTCCAATCGCCGCCGGTGTTCCGCCCTTAATCACCACCGATTCACATCAACACCGATCGGGCCTGCTCCCTTTATCCTCTCGGTTGTCTTCAGGCTCTTCAGGAGCGAGCTTCAGCTCTAGCAAAGATACAGTCCGGCAAAAAGAAGTTCAGCAGGTAGTTCAACGAAGAAGACAGTCGGGGTGTGGCACAGACGCGTGTACAGACGCGTGTGCCACCAACTGGGCATGTGAATACCATACTCGAGATAGTGATGCACATCTACCTTACACGATCAGCTCTTGATCCGTATCTCATATTGCGAGGCATCCAAAATATTGCGGATTGGGTAATTTATCGCGAGTTATTTGTATTTATCGCTGGTTTTTCTTTTTCGCACGAGTTTAGAGCCACATCAGCATATAGTCACTGCCTAGTCAGCATCCAATCACCGTTTATTACCAGAATTTTGCAGGGATGGCTTAGGACGTTTATCTCCATTTATTTTAGCCCAAAGTAGTGATCAGCTGCGTGGGGGACTTCGAGCCGTGCTAGAGAATGTGGACTGAGAAACACGAAACGGACTACGAACACAAACCTATGAATCTGGAGCGTGGTGATTGTGGTATGACCCACGATCTCAAATCCTGAAAGCGCGGAATCATAACCATATCGGCCTATAAATACAACAAGCTTCAGAGGGGCTGAGGTAAGTGTAGCTATTAAAAGAAATTTCAGTTCTTGAGAGAGTGACTAACTTGATCGTCGGAGCATTTTTCCCGGGATCACTTCCGGGCTTGACTTTCAGGAAAGAAGACTCGCGAGGCGAGCAGCAAAGGTTCTACCTGACCAGACGACCACAACAGAGTTCATGAACTGTACCAGTCTTACGTATACCGTGAGCATTGGCACGAAGACAAAGGATGGTGGAGGCACTGCTATCATGGAAAATTGCCTAAATACTATCCCATATGTCCTTTGATGTCGCACAATCAAGGATCTTCGCTAAGGTTTTCAGAGTGAGAGAGGAGAACAGAAGACTGCACACATGTTGATCTTCATCAACCCAGAGATCATGCTCATCATTGGCCTTCAATAAGCCTCCATAGGATCAACTTTCGTACCACCGCGACTGGAAGTGGAGCTGTCGGCGGCCTAAGCCTAAGTGGGAGAGGCGCTGCCGGCCTAAGGATGTGGAGGGAGAGTTGAACAGGGTTTAGACCCATCAAGAAAATTGAACAACTTCTGTGGCTTGAGGACGTAACCAATCTGACTCTTCCACAAGAGATTATTTGATGACGCTAATTTGATTGTCATCATGTGGAGCAAGGTATTGCAAGAGAGTTTGTCTTCAGACATGATGAAGGTTGAGAAAAGCCGGGAAAGTGCATTGGAGAGGGAAGGGAATTTTTGTGAAGATCGGCCAAAGGGGAGGGAGAGAGGCCGATCGGTGAAGAAAAAAAGGGTTGAGGGGATTTGGAAAGTTTTGGACAAGGTTTGCTCTGATACCATGGTAAAATAATTTCCCGTAATGGTTCAGAGTAATGATGAAGGGTATAAATAGAGTACAAAGTAATCTAGTCTAAATATAACTCTAGCCTAGTCAACAAGAATAAAATTTTATCTAGTTATCTACTTACTTTATTCTAACAAAACTGTTACTAACCTATTAAATTGTAAACACGTGACACTTTTATGATGTAGTTTAAAATCGTAACTTCAAGTTGCTTTTTCTGCTAAACAACAATTTACAGAATTATTTGAAAAAGCTATTATCTCGTATTCTTTATTATTCTTCAAATCCATGACACTGCAATTATATCTCATTACAACTAAATACTATAAACTAATATATTTCACTCAGTTGTATAATTTACACTGCAAAAAGAAATTATTTTTTTCACAACTGAACTTCCATAAACACATACTTATGGTATTGACAACCTCACAAATTCTTAATTAACATAATTATAAAACAAAATATTAGATAATATTTATTTTATTTTCATTTAACTAATAATAATAAGAGTTCATCTCTTGAAAGACGGTATTTCCATAAGTCATGGAAAGACCAAGGTTTAAAGTGAAAATTAGAAGAAATGAAGATAAAATTTTTGGATTGCATGAATCGGGTTATAAACTTTATTACTACTACACGTTGCATGCTAAATTTTTAATATTGCAACTTAGACCTTTTACCTTTTATTATTTTAATTAAACCTCGTCTTTCCATAAGCTTATGGAAAAATCGTCTTTCCCAAGACTTTGCATAATAAGAATATTTTATTTAATTATAAAAATATTCAATTATTAAAGAAAAATACAATTATTCCCATTCTATTCCTAATTAGGAATACTTTTACTATTTCCTTTTAAAAACAATAATTAAAATAAAATATATTATATAGTTATTTTTATTTTTAATATATATTTAATTTTTTAGCAGTATTTAGTTTATAATTGATAGTATTTCTTTTATTATACAAAAAAAAATTAATCTTTACAAAACACATACTCCCTTCGTTCCACTCTAAATTGCTTGTTTATTTTTTCACGGTATTCAGTGAGTATGTTTGATCATAAATATCTGTAGTTACCTATATTAATACCGTATAAAAAATTAATATTTAGAAAATAGATGTTAAGATTAATCTAACGATGCCTCACATAATATATTTGTTATATTTATATCAATTTATATTTAGGATCAAAGTTTGACTTCCAAAAAATAATTAAGCAATTTAGAGTAGGACAGAGGAAGTATATAGATGTATTATTTTCTTATATATACATATTTTTTAATATGAATTATCAAAAATAGTTAAGTAAATTATATTTAATAATTATCTATAAATATAATATTAATTATTATGATCATTTTTTAAAAGAGAAAGTCTCAAGAAAGATGGCATTTCCATAAGTTTATGGATAGTCCACAGTGATCTTTACCTTAAATGTTGTAATATTTTTTATAAAATTTCAATATTTTATTTTAAAAGTTAAAACAAGTAATAATATGTATTTAATGTGAAAACAAAAAAATATATAAAAAATATTTTCAAAATTTCTACATTAGTACATAATTTAACAAATATAGTGTATTAAGATAAAAATTAAGTGGTTTATGCATAAACACACCTGCCTTTAAAATTGTGCACTATTTTAAAGAAGTACAATAATTTGAACTATTGCAGCAGCTGCCCTACCGAAGGAAACGTTGTATGTGGACGACATTAATTTGAGTACCACTAAGATAAGATAACAAAAGGCAGCAACTCAGAATTTTTTTTTATTTTGACAGATCAGTTGATTTAACATCTATTGAAAATAAGGGTAATAATGTGTGTCCTTATTTATGAATTTATGATACATTATATAGCAGTACATAATACCTATACAAGCTAGGAAAAGGTAATAGAATACAATTACATCTACAATTATGGTAAGAATACAAATCTAATTCCAATTCCTTAACACTCATCCTCAAGTTGGAGCATGAGGATCGAAAATGCCCAACTTGCCAAGTAAAGAATGGAACTGGTTACGTTCGAGAGCTTTAGTGAACAAATCCGCAGGTTGGTCTATTGTACGGATATGTTGAGTAACAATAGCGCCAGATTGTACAAGATCTCGGACAAAATGACAATCAACTTCAATGTGTTCGTGCGTTCATGAAAAACCGGGTTGGCCGCTATGTGGAGAGCTGATTGACTGTCACAAAACAATTTCATAGGAAAAGAGTGTGAAACCCCTAAGTCCTTCAGTAAGCACCTAAGCCATAACAACTCACAGCAGGTAACTGCCATAGCACGGTACTCTACTTCAGCAGAAGACCGAGAAACAGTAGGTTGCTTCTTAGTCTTCCAGGAAACTGGGGAATCACCAATCATAACAAAATAACCAGATAGAGAACGCCTAGTAATTAGGCAGGCGGCCCAATCCGAATCACAATAAGCAGTCAATTGTAGAGTACTACGGGAAGAAAGAAATAAACCTTTACCAGGATGACTCTTCAGGTAATGCAACACACGAACCGCAGCTTGCCAGTGAGGGACACAAGGAGACTTCATGAATTGCGCAAGAGTGTGAATTGAATAACTAAGTTCAGGACGAGTAATAGTCAGATATATCAGACGCCCAACCAAATGACGATACTGCTCCGGGTCATGGTAGGTTGGACCTTCAACACGTGGCAAATCATGTTGTTACTCCATCGGAAAATTAATTGGTTTAGAAGCAGATAAACCTGTATCAGATAAGATATCCAAAGCATATTTCCTTTGCGAGAGAAACATCCCCTCCGGTCTTCTAGCAATCTCTATGCCCAAAAAATACTTAAGCAAACCAAGGTCCTTCTTGTGAAAACAAGAACCCAAGTATTTCTTAAACTCAGAGATGAGTGAAGAAGAACTACCAGTAATGACCAAATCATCCACATAGACTAGAACATGTAAAGACTTTGATCTATGGGAAAAGACAAATAAAGAGTAATTTGCCTTACTTTGAACAAAACCAAATGTCCGTAAAACCTGAGCCAGTTTAGCAAACCAATTTCGAGGAGCCTAGCAAAGACCATAAAGAGATTTCTGAAGGCAAAAAACCTGACCAGGTTGGACTACATAGCCAGGCGGAGGACGCATGAACACCTCTTCATGTAAATCACCATGCACGAAGGCATTATGAACATCTATCTGATGCAGTTCCCAACCACGTATAACAGCAACAGACAGGAACAATCGAACATAACTCATCTTCGCAACCGGAGCAAAAGTCTCAGTGTAATCAATACCTTCTACCTGGCGATTTCCAAGAACCACTAGACGCGCATTGTGACGTTCAATGGTACCATCTGAACGAAACTTCGTTCGGTAAACTCATTTGCATCCAATAGCCTTCTTATGCATAGGTAAAGGAGACAAAATCCATGTCTGATTTCGCTCCAGTGCAGTAAGTTCCTCAACCATAGCATCTCGCCAATGAGAATGACGGGAAGCCTCAGAGTAAGTAGTGGGATCTGCACTAGAAGTTACAGCACCCAAAAATCTAGAATGCATACTAGAAAAATTATCACAATTTACATAATCAGTAAGAGGATAGAGAACACCTGAGGAAAATGACGACGCATGAGGGAACGTAGTCGAAAGGGGGGGTCTTCAGTAGTAAGAGCACAAGCATAATCATCACAGTCGTAATCTGCCAAGTACGATGGAGGACGACGAGATCGAACACTCTGTCTTGTAGGTGGCAACACAGTAGCGGAACTATCCGGTACCAGAGAGCTGCTAAAGTAGAGATCGAGGCATCGTTGGCAACTAGCGGAGAATGACCAGCAGCAGATGGCGAAGGTAGGTCGACGACGGCCGGCATGAAGGAACCATTGTCGGGTGGGGGATAATGGCCGGTAGATGCCGGCGATGACCGGCTGGCGTTGACCGGTGTTGACTGGCCGGTGACTGCCGGCGTTGACTGACCGGTGTTGACTAGCCGGAGTTGACCGATGGTGACCGGCGAGACAGCAGATGGCAGCAGATGGCCACTGGTGGACAGTGGAAAACCATCGGCGACTGGCGGTGGTGGATCGGCAGCGGAAGGCTGAACCAAAATTCCGTGCAACTCCGGCGAGAAGGAGGAGGAATCCGGCGGTGGTGTGGTGGCGCCAGGTTCATCGGATAAAGCAGATGTCGGAGTTGCAGAGTACGAGAACTGGTCTTCAAAGAAATCAGCATCCCGACTGTTAAAGATCACTCGGGATTCCAAGTCAAAAAGGTGATAGCCTTTCTTTCCAGCAGGATAACCAAGGAACAGACATCGCCGACTTCGTGGTGCAAACTTGTCGTAGTATCTGGGAACATGAGCAGCAAAACACAAGCATCCAAAAACCCTTAATGATGAATAATTTGGAGCTTGCCTATAGAGCAACTCAAAGGGAGTACGACCATTAAGATGCTGTGTCGGTGTTCGGTTAATCAAGTAAGCAGCAGTAAGAACACATTCTCCCCAAAATGCAATAGGAAGACTGGCTTGGAATCGTAAAGCACGCGCCACATTGAGTAAATGGCAATGCTTTCTTTCAACCCGACCATTATGTTGTGGTGTGTCAACCATAGATGTCTCAAAGATGATCCCAGATGCAGCAAAATGAGATCGCAAAAGCAAAAATTCAGTCCCATTATCAGCCCGAACACGTTTTATGGTTCGGCCCCACTGGTTCTTCACTAAGGCACTAAATTCTAAAAATCTAGAGGCTACTTCAGACTTAGCGACTAACAGATAAATCCAAACAGCTCGGGAATAATCATCGACTATCGTCAAAAAATAAAATGCACCACTAGAGGATGGAGTTCGATAAGGTCCTCAAATATCACAATGTACTAATTCAAATAATGTAGTAGCATTTGTAGAACTCAATGGAAAACTATGTCTAGTCTGTTTTGCTCTATAACATAGAGAGCAAGGTATAGTAGTATTATTTGTGCTAAAAAAAGAGTTGGAATAGAAGACAACACCGTAGATGATGGATGACCAAAACGTTGATTCCATAAATCAGATGAAAAACCGAAGCAACTGTCGGAATAGACTGCAGGATATGAGAACGAATGCGAGTAGAAAATAAGACGAATGCTCTGATACCATGTAGAAAATAAGGGTAATAATGTGTGTCATTATTCATGAATTCAGGATACATTATATAGTAGTACATGATACCTATACAAGCTAGGAAAGTGTAATAGAATACAATTACATCTACAATTATGGTAAGAATACAAATCCAATTCCAATTCCTTAACAACATCTGTTTAACATTCATGGAAGCCTCAATTGTAGAGGTAGAAGCAGATATGGAGCACATAAGAGAACTTGTTCACTTCCTGGAGAACCGATCACCCTAAGTTTTGCCCTTAGACCTCAATCTCAGTATGTGCATTCTACACTCATAATGACCTCGATTTTACACTTATTAGAAGGATTCATTTGTTCGAGGTAGAATCGGATTTAGAAGGGCTCACTTCTTCAAAACAAGATCAAATGCAAATTATATAAGTGTTACACCATGGCAAGTGGGCAACAATTTCAATATATATTGCTAAAACTTTTGTTATCCACTGTAACGCTTGGAGATGTATCATTTATAGAGCTGTCAATCCCTGACCCGAATCGAAAACCCAACACGGACCGAAACGATCGATTCAACCCGAAAACGAATTTAACCCGTGAGATATCAACCCGAACATAAGCCGACACGACCGAACTCAACCTGAAACCCGATTATAACCCAAGAAAGATCGACCCGACGTGAACCCGACATGACTAAGTTCAACCCGAAACCCAATTCCGACCTGAGAGATATCAACACGAACCTGAACCCGACACGAACAGGCTTAACCCAAACCTGAACCCGACACGAACTAAGTTCTGTTATGTACTTTTGGATCGCTTTTTTACATCCTGAAATTATCATATTGGGTTGCTTTTTTGCATCCTAAAATTAACATATTGAGATGCTTTTTTGCATCCTAAGTTAACATATTGGGTTTCTTTTTGCATCTTAAAATTAACATATTAGAACGGTTTTTTGCATCCTAAAATTAACATATTGGGATGCTTTTTGTGATTTTAAATTATTTATAAGGGTGCTTTTATGTATACTGAATTTAATTAATGGGTCGCTTTGTTATGACTTATGGTGTGTAATTGTATGCTGGATCTTCTTTTTTGCATTCTGAATTGAACATATTAAGCCTTTTTTTGTAATTTAGAATTGTATATTGGATCACTTTTTTGGAAAACTAACAGTTCAAATATGTACGCCCTTATGAACATTAGGAACCAACAATTGTACAAATGTAGTTAACCAAAATAAAAAAATAATATATGTAAAAGATACATCAGATATATCCTCCCTTCATATTAACCAAATATAGTTACTTTGGAATTCATAAATGTCTAATGAACAATGAGTAATTAACTAAACCTGGAAACAAAAAACAAGGAAACATAAGCCTATCAAAGAATTCAAATGCTGTGTCGCATAGCAAAGAATTATAGAACCCTTCATCACCGCAAATCTCATTAATGCCCTCCAATAGCCCACAATTTAACCTACAAAAACAAAAAAGAAAAATTATAGTCGACAATAAATTAATAATGACTAATTTTAGTAGTTTAATATGAAGCTCTCAGATCCAGTAATTAACCATAAGGAAAATTTCCTAGGTTTATTACAAGAATGTTCATCATAGAGTTCTTGGTTGACAACTTGCAAACATAGAAGCCATCACCAGCAAATACAATATGGGCATCACTTCACAGCGAAAAGTCACCGTCACATGTAAGGGCAATAACTTCAAATGAATTGCAAATGACAACGTATTAGTAATCTTTGCACAAGAGACCTACCAAAACCACCCACCATTAGTTGTCACAATGCAGAAAAGTCATCACCAGCAAATACAATATGGGCAACTTCAAAATGAAGTCACCATCACATGTAAGGGCAATGACTTCAAATAAATTGCAAATGACAACATAAATCAAGATTCAAGAAGACTCATTTTGAAGCTCATTCCCTATTTCGAGAACATTCTCTTCAATTTCCTCATATCCATGAAGCCAATTTTGAGTTGTGACCAAAATTTCCACATTCTTTGGTAAGAGAGCAGATCTGTATTTGTTCAAAGTACGTGCTCCCATGCTAAAAGCTGACTCGGAAGCAACGGAAGTAATTGGGATAGTCAAAACATCTCTAGCCAAAACAGCAAGCACGGGATAACTAACAAGTTGACTTTGCCAATATTTAAGGACATCATAATCATCATGATCAACATCAACAGGTTTAGGCTCAAGTGGAGTTAACAAAAAACGCTCAATTTCAGATTGAGTGGTCATTGTTGCGGCTGAACTATTTTGAAATTCCTGGTAGCAAACAGTAAAAAGCAACTTAAGTACATGGTACAAAACCTAATACTGGACAAATAAATCACAAGGAAAAACTTATACCTGTAGTATGTTAGCCCTTTTAAAGGGTCGAAAAGAACTTATCGCTGTATTTGTTGCAGAAGTAGATGAAACTTGACGAGAAGAATTAGAAGTGGATGATAGAGATGAATAATAATCATACAAATCCTTTAAAGCTAGCCTAACCAGATTTACCTTTAATTGACACTCTGAGTCAACATAGAGATGACTATACATAGAAGCAACAAATTGTAACTTGTAATGAGGGTCAAGAACAACAGCAACAGAAAGAATTACAGAATAACTATCCCAATAAGATTAAAATTTATCAAGCATGGATTTAGCCATTTCATTAAGTTTTGGATCCAAGTGCCCTCGCATTAAATTTTCTTCAATCATGATTATGTTCAAAAAATACTGATTAGCAGTAGGGTATAAGGAGCCAGAAAATAAATTAGTTATAAAAGAAAAAGGTTCAAGAAACTCACAAATACTTCCAATAGTTTCCCATTCCTCCTCATCCAATCTATCCACAACATTCATATTACGGACAACAAAATAGTTTAATGGTTCCTTGGTTTGTAAAGCTTTCGAAAGCATTGAAAATGTAGAATTCCATCGAGTCAACACATCAAGTATTAATTTACATGAAAAATTAGACCCAACTTCAGCCACAGCTCGTTCAAATGGTGTAATCCTAGAATCAGACCCAACAATAAATTTCACAATATTACGTAGTTTACAAACACTAGAACCAACACACTTCAAACCAGATTGAACAATAAGATTCAGCACATGAGCACAACAACGAATATGAAAAAAATTTCCATCACAAGGTAGAGGTGTCATATTATTCAATTCAGTTTTCAAAGAGTTGACCATATTATCCATACATCGGGCATTGTCTAGTGTCAAAGATAGAACTTTTTCTTCTAGTTTCCATTCTTTTAATAAATCAAGCACAAAATTTTTAATATTGGCAGCACAATGAGGAGGCTCAAGATATCTAAAATTCAGTATTTTAGACCTAAGAATCCAATCTTTATCGACATAATGAGCGGTAAGTGTGAGATAACCACGACTAGTGCAAGCAGTCCATAAATCAGTAGTAAAACTAATCCTACCGGGAACATCAGTAGTCAAAGTCTTAAGCAACTCGCATTTGAACTTTTCATGTTCTGAAATACAATACTTAAGCATCGTATTACGAGACACATGTATCACATTGGGGTTCAAATAGGTAAGCATTTTCCTAAGGTGCTCATGCTCGACTATTCTCAATGGATATGCATGGCAAATAATGGCACGTGCAAATAATTCACAATAGATTTTTTGATCAAATGGAGCTGAATTTGAACACCCTTTTTCAGTTAATGATGCTTTACCTTTGCAAACCTGTATATGCTTTCTTGGATTTCCAGTACCATCTTTACCTTCAGCGGGGTATGTCATACAGCATAACTTACAGCGAGCACGCAACAAAGTTACCCCATCTTTAACTTCTTTATAAAAATTATAGTGAGCCCATACCTCTGAACGCTTTAGTAAAATCTTCCGATCACTGTCATCAACTGGTATTTCCTCCGGAACATTGTTACCTACATGGGAATTTAAGTCCACGAAACTTTCAGCATTAACTTCAAAAAATCTAGAAGTTTCATCCATCACCACCTGCATAAAAAGATTCAGTAGCAAGATTCAGTAACATTCAGGATCATTACTTCTAAATCAACCAAAATTTCAGACCTGATATCTACACTGAGAAAGACAAGGGAGTAGCCGAAAAATAGACAATAATATTTTCAGAAATCCCAACAGTACATGAGTAACACATTCAGTAAACAGGGCAACACCAAACTCCATAACTGCAAGTCTGCAACTCATACAGACTTATCACATACTTCTCTGAAGTAGGGCAATAGCAAACAACATGAACAAGACCACTGAACGTGTCTCTAAATTTTTTTAATAAGCAAACAGATCCGAGCCAAGTAATACGCATGCAATAAATAAACAGATCCTAACATAAACAGGCAGCACACAGTTCTGAGCAAGCTAATGGTGAAGCCATTTTTTTTCTGAAACCAAACAGGGAAGAGCAAAGAGGAAAAGAAGCTTCAGACAACTGTACAATCAGGATAAATATGATCAACTAAAACAATCAGCCAACAAGAGCAATAGCACAAAGCAAAAAAGAAAAGAAAAGAGAGGGAGAGCAGAGACGAGAACAGAGGGAGAGCAGAACCCCAATCGCAATAGGTTCCAACCAAACCCTAATAACATTACTTCTACATCCACCAAAATTTCAGACCTGATAAATAGCCAAAACATAGACAATAATATTTTCAGAAATCCCAACAGTACATGAGTAACACATTCAGTAAACAGGGCAACACCAAACTCCATAACTGCAACTCATACAGACTTATCAGTATCACATACTTCTCTGAACTAGGGCAACAGCAAACAGCATGAACAAGACCACTGAACGTGTCTCTAAATTTTTTTAATAAGCAAACAGATCCGAGCCAAATAATACGCATGCAATAAATAAACGGATCCTAACATAAATAGGCAACACACAGTTTTGAGCAAGCTAATGAAGAAGCCATTTTTTTTTCTGAAACCAGACAGGAAAGAGCAAAGAGGAAAAGAAGCTTCAGACAACTGTACAATCAGGATAAATATGATCAACTAAAACAATCAGCCAACAAGAGCAATAGCACAAAGCATAGACAATAATATTTTCAGAAATCCCAACAGTACATGAGTAACACATTCAGTAAACAGGGCAACACTAAACTCCATAACTGCAACTCATACAGACTTATCAGTATCACATACTTCTCTGAACTATGGCAACAGCAAACAGCTTGAACAAGACCACTGAACGTGTCTCTAAATTTTTTTAATAAGCAAACAGATCCGAGCCAAGTAATACACATGCAATAAATAAACGGATCCTAACATAAACAGGCAGCACATAGTTCTGAGCAAGCTAATGAAGAAGCCATTTTTTTCTGAAACCAGACAGGAAAGAGCAAAGAGGAAAAGAAGCTTCGGACAACTGTACAATCAGGATAAATATGATCAACTAAAACAATCAGCCAACAAGAGCAATATCACAAAGCAAAAACGAAAAGAAAAGAGAGGTAGAGCAGAGACGAGAATAGAGGGAGAGCAGAACCCCAATCGCAACAGGTTCCAACCAAACCCTAATAACATTACTTCTACATCAACCAAAATTCAAACCTGATAAGTAGCCAAAACATAGACAATAATATTTTTAGAACAAACAAGAACAGAAGCATCGAAAAATCATAATAACACAGAGCAAAAAAAGAAAAGAGAGGGAGAGCAGATACAGATACGAGAACAGAGGGAGAGCAGGGACGGGATAGAAAGTAGAGGAAGAGCAGAGGGAGAGCAGAGGGAGAGCAGAGGGAGAGCAGAGGGAGAGACGAAGGAGAGCAGAGTGAGATCAGAGGGAGAGCAGAGGGAGGTAGGGTTTCAGGGAGTTCGAGAGAGAAAGAAATAGGGTTTCAGGGAGACTCTTGAAAGCTTTTATACTATGGGCCTAAAGAATTAACGCCACAGATTAACCCTAGTTGAAATCAACGGCTGAGATTATTTTGCTCTAATTTATTCTTCTTTTCTCATTTGTTACTTACCTTTTCACCTAATTTAATTTCTTTTATTTTTTATTTGTTTTCTAATTAATTCAGCTTTTTTCCTTTCTTTTTTCTAAATTTATTTAAGCTTTGTTATGAATTCTCAATCATAAATTTATTTAATTAATGATATGCTAAACTATAAAAATTGAAATAAAGTACTGTAAAAACTGTAAAAATTTCACAAATATTTTATTTGTGAAATATCAACTAATGATTAATTAATTAGTGCCAAACTAGTTATAAATAGAAATGTTTATGAAAAAAAGTATAAAGGATAATCAGTGTAGATATAAATGCAGTTATTCAAATTCAATCAACTTCTCTTGTAAGAATGCAGCTACATGATTAAGAATGCTAATTAGAATCGTAACATCTATACCTTATTATATCATTGCATTATTGCATTACGAATTTACAATCATAACATCTAGTTAAAAGGAAAATCATATATATACCTTATATGTACTTATAACCGGAAAATAACCGTATATATTACTGTTAAATATATTTTTCACTTATTAAGACAACAGTAGTCATAAAAAATTACATTAGTTATTATTATATGTGAATGTAATAATCATTAGACATATGTACAAATTTAAAAGACAATTGATGTATATAAACCATTTTATGAGTTATTGCAAAAATTCATAATTAAATGATTGTTTTAAATTAGATATTAAATTTAAATTAGTGTCTATACAAATGAAACTTATGCTTTGTTAGATAAATATATAGTTATATGAAAATTTATATATACACACACACACACACATATATATATATATATATATATATATATATATATATATATATATATATATATAACCAAGTGTTGATTTGTGATTTCTATTGGTTATACACAATTTATATAATTATATAGGGATACAATTTAGTGTGTAAAACTCATTAACAATGTAACTATATAAAGTCTACTGACATTGATATGGAACTAAATAAACTTGGTTATATGTTAGGCTAATAAATTGGTTGGACATATTTATGAGAATAAAGTGAGATTTATGTTTATTAAAAATCTACAAATATAATTACATAAACTCATCTCGTCATAAATTTTGGCGCGCAAGGTTAAGTTTAAAATGCAAAATTACGATTAAGTTTATAAAGTCAATGAATAATATTAAGATAGAGAGAGCTGTTTAATAATAATCATGATTTTGAGTAAGTAATATAGAAGATCGACTAAATATTGATTTTAATAAATTGTAAATAAAAATTACATATTACAATGAACATAACCCAATAATTTTGTAACTATAAGAATGTGAATCAACCTAAATTTAGTCAAGTAGTATAATGACTTGATCCAAAATATACCCAAATCTAATATGAAACATTGAAATTTAATAAACTGACATGACCTAACTTTTCCAATTTTCCAATTTTCCAACTTTTCCTTTAATTATTATTACATTTTTTGGTTGAATTTATTATGAGTCTGTCTCTTGAAAGACGGTATTTCCGTAAGTCATGTAAATGTTATGGTTTTAAATGCAAATTATAAGAAATGAAGATAAAATTTTTGGGTTGAATGAATCGGGTTATAAAATTTATAACTACTACACGGTGCATAATAAAATTTAAATATTGCAACTAAGACATTTTACTTTGTATTATTATAATTAAACTCTGTCTTTCCATAAGCTTATGGAATAATGGAAAGACGGTATTTTCCAAGATTTTGTCATTTATTATTACATTATTTAATTTGAGGAGTATGTTGTGACATAAATTCAATGTGAAACATTATAAAAAATAATTGACATAATCAGATCTGAACAAAACTCCAGTACAAAAAAAGGACACGACAATAACCCGATCCAATCCAACCCAACCCGACAATATTCTGACCCGACCCGATCTAATCCGAGTATAAAAATTACACGACACTAACCCGACCCGATATTTACTCAACCTGGCACTAACCCGACCTGATATTAACTCAACCCGACACGACCCAATCCGAGAAAAAAACTGACACGTTTTCAACCCGACACGATAAAACCCAAATCCAACCCGACACGACACGATAAATGTAATCAACACGATTCAACCCGACACGTTTCAACACGACACGTTTCCAACCCGATACGATAAATGAAATCGACAAGTTCCAACCCGACACGTTTCCAATCCGATACGATAAATGAAATCAACACGGTCCAACCCGACACGTTTCAAACCCGATACGAATGTGACACGATGACCCGAATTGACACCAATAATCATTTATGAAGTGTTGCTGCTGTTTAATTTTAGTACTTATCAAGTGGCAGTACCATGTATTTTATGTTCTGTATATATCACTATATGTCATGATGTTTGATGTTGTTTTAGCTCTTATCTTTAGGTATTCATCTCTCTGTTCCCGTTGAATTAATGTGTTGTGCGGAATGGAGAAAGAACAGAAAATATGAACGAAAATAACAAGACACAAGATTTACGTGGTTCACCAAGTTTGGCTACATCCACGGAGACGGATTCACTATATCAGAATTAATGTTTACAGAGAGAAGAGAGACACTTTATATGCTGTCTCTACTAAACCCTAACAAACTGGGCCAAAACACAATTCGGCCCAAATCAACATCAGTCCAATAAAGAGATAAGCTATACCGTCGGACCGGGGGCGACTCCGCCCCCCGGACCCCCAGGTCAGGGTGCGCTCCGCCCCTGGACCCCCGACTCGCTGACCGGGCAGCGAGACCTCCGTTTGTTTCCCGGGGGCGACTGCCGCCCCCGGACCCCCAGGCCAGGGTCGCAGAAGCGGCTATTACAGTATTCAAGGCATACTAACATAATGAATGTGCAATTTTTCTAGGCTTACAAAATACAGCACATATGCTTCCTTGATTTTTCTCCCCAAAGTTTGAAAAGGTATCTTTTCTTTTTTTAAAAAGTGGAAACAAAAGTGAATTACAATTTGAACTTTTGCAGCACCTGCCCCACCAAAGGGAGCATTTCGAGTACCACTAAGATAAAATAACAAAAAGCAGCAACTGAGAAGCATCCGGTCTACCTCAGTATTCTCTTTTTCATTTTAACAGATCACTTTGTTTGGAGGCAATTCATTTGGGTGGTCACTTCTCTGATTGTGAATTTGTGAGTGTGAAAATGGGTTGGCAGAAAGAAGACTATCGAACTTGTGTAAATCCTGCACTTGAGGCCTTGGAGGAGCTGTTTCATGATCATCCTGATGCTGCACTTGAGGCCTTGGAGGATCTGTTTCATGATCATCCTGATGCTGCACTTGAGGCCTTGGAGGATCTGTTTCATGATCATCCTGATGCTGCTACGGAAGCAGCTGTCAGGCACTCCAAAAAGAAAGTTGATGATGATTCTTCTGCTGCTGGTGCTCGTGCTGGTGCTTTTGATTGTGCTGATACTCTTGCTCTTGCTCTTGCTTTTGATCGTGCTCGTGCTCGTGCTGATGCTCGTGCTGATGCTCGTGCTGATCTTGTTTTGATGGAGTCCTTTCGAGCCACATATCGGGATCTGAAATTCTTGAAAATGTTTTTCTGGGGACTGGCCAATCAACATGATTCCCATTGGCGCGATGGATGCCATCATATGATGCGTAGGTTCAAATCAACTGCAGAGCTTTTCAGAATGATGCGCGATGGACTTGAATGGCTCACACACGGGGAGGCATTGACTTCTTACACAAGGAAACAAATTGAGCAGTTTAAGCCACTGGTGAAACAAGTTTGCTCTTCTGTACTGGGTGCTGAATCACTCATCCAGCACTTCCACTTTGAGGAGTTGTTCATTGATTACGGACCCGGGACTGAAAGTTTCATCGATCTCATCTTACACAATCTTGGAGTTCTTGATTCCAGCTTTGATCTGGTTCATCCCGCAAAGAACCACTTCCTCTCTATTGAAAGGAGCTTCAAGCTGTTTGCAATGTTTGCGACTGAGATTTCATGTCTTGCATGCTTGTATTGGATTGGGAAGACGGATCTGAAGCTCTTGAAATCGGACATGGAGAGTATGCTTTCTGAAATGATGCTGAAATACATGCCCTATAGCCCCGAGGTCATGGCATTGTACCTTGATGTGTTTAAGGCTTCCAGAGGTCACAAGTTTGTAGTTTCTCGCCGCTTCACTGTAAGTTATGTTGGTTTTCTTCTTGATCATTTGATTGTATCTGAAGCTCTTCGTGAGAAATTCGTAGTCTGCTCATCGTTTGCTGTGGATCACTCGGGTGAAAACGTGAATTTATTGGTAGATATTTTTGACATCATCACTTGTATGTTGGATGCTGATAGTGATACACCACTCTCATCACGCTTCAATAATTGTCCCAAGACAAATGCAATAGGATTTCTTGATTCTGTCTTAGCAACCTTGGAGAAAGTTTTAGATGGGAAGATACATATTATTCCTATGGTCAAGCCTGAGGTTGAAAGAGTCCAAAAACAGTTGGAGTTGATTAGGCCAATTGTCCAAAACAAGCTCAAGGTGCTAAATGAGGACGAGAAACTTAAGGATCTTTGGAGTCGAATCGTGAATGTGTTCTACTTTGCAGCATATGTCATAAAACTGTGCACAGTGAAAAGTTTACATGCTTTGTATGGTATCAGATGCCTTCCAATTGTTATAGAAAATATAAAGATTGTGACGTCGGAGATTGAAAAGATTGAGGATAACCACATCAAAAGTGTCATTCCTGGGGTTGAGTTGATTCATGTGTCTAGTAGCAGTAGTGCTTTCCTACCACGAGATACTACTTCAAAATATGAAGGGGATTTTATAGGCTATGAGCAGGATGCGGAGGAAATTCTGAACCTCCTTCTCAGGGGAACGAAAGAGCTCAGAATTATCTGCATTTCAGGAATGGCGGGACAAGGAAAAACTACTCTGGCGAAGAGAATGTACAATGATTCTTCAGTTTGTTATCACTTTCATGAAAAATCGTGGTGTTATATTTCCAAGGAATGTAAACCAAGGGAAGTATTAGCCAAGATTGTAAGTGGGTGTGAGATGCACGAATCAATTCATGATGTAGCCGATCGTGTAAGGAAAAGTTTGAAAGGAAAGAGATACCTCATTGTTTTGGATGATATTTGGGATGTTGAAGTGTGGAATGTGGTGAAAAGTGCATTTCCAAATGATGTAAATGGGAGCCGAATTCTATTTACCAGCCGAAACCATGATCTGGCCTCAAAAGCGGAATCAAACTCAATTTCTCATCGTCTCCAACCATTTTCTAATGAAGAATGTTGGGAATTGATGAAATGTAAGCTCTCTAATTGTGATGATATTCCTGGTGAATTTTTAGAAATTGGAAGACAAATTTCAGATCGTTGCAAAGGAATGCCTTTGGCAGTTGCTCTAATGGGTGCTGTACTCAGAAGGGCGGGATCTGTATTGGATTTGTGGAAGGAAGTTGCAATAAACTTGAATTCATACCTTAGTGGTGAAGGGTGTAGGGACATTGTGGAGCTGAGTTACAAGTATTTGGAAGATTATTTGAAACCTTGTTTTCTTTATCTTGGAGGTTTTCCTAGGGATGAAGACATTTCTGCCGGAAACTTGAAACGCCTTTGGATTGCAGAAGGATTCGTGAAGGAGAACCGGATGAAGCTGGCAACGAAGTACTTGAAAAATCTTGTTTCCCTAAATTTAGTTTCAATAACCAAAAGTTCTAGAGGTGGGATAAAACGGTGTAGAGTTCATCATGATCTTTTGTATGACTTGTGCATAGAAAAAGGTTCGCAAGATAATTTCCTACATTTGTGTATAGAAAGAAATGACTTCCATCATCGCTTATTCAGTACTGGTGCTTATCCTTTCGACTCTTTAGAATCTACAAGTAGCACCAGAAGAGAATTACCAAGTACCCAGATTCACACTCTAGTGATCCGTTGTTGTTTCACAAAGAAGATTGAACCATGGTATACATTTCTTAGCAACTTCAAAGTTCTCACTGTGTTGGATTTGAGAGGTTACTTAATAGATAAGTTCCCAGAGGGGATATTGTTAAATATTCATCTGAGACACTTAGCATTAAGTCACGGGCTTAAGGAAATTCCACAATCAATAGTTGATTTGTGGAACTTGGAAACTCTCATTGTGAATAAACCCGGGTATACTAATGTTCAGATAGCAGAAACCATGTGGGAGATGGAAAATTTAAAACATGTTGAGATAATAAAGTTTGGTCTCAACGTGAAAGATTTATGGCAAAGCAATATGGTGGCGACATGTAATATTGAGGTGCTTAAAGAACTAACTCTTGAGTTTGATGTTAAGGCCGAAGAGTTTTTAAGGAGATTTGCCAGACTTAAAAGGTTGGGGTGCAGTTTGCCTAAGAATAAAGTGGCTCATCCCTTGTGGTTCTCTATGTTTGGATCTCTGAGAAAGCTGGAGTCTTTGCATTTACGCCATTCTGGTGCCGGCTACAAGCGACAATTGCCATCATCCATAAACTTTCCAAATAATCTCAAGAAATTGAGCCTGCGGGGATTTGGATTACCCTGGAGTGCCTTGTCACCGATCGGTAAGCTACCTAACCTCGAGGTGCTCAAATTAAGGACAGATGCATGTGTGGGTACTATCTGGCACTTGGGAGATGAAGAATTCTCAAAACTAATGTATCTTGAATTGCTTTCTTTGAGAGAGCTTGAACAAATAGATGACTCTGGTTGTGATGAAACTCCCTTTCCATGTCTTCAGAAACTTATTCTGCGGTTCTGCGAAAAGCTCAAAAAGATACCTTCCAGCTTTGGAGATATTTGTACCTTGGACACCATTATTTTGGAAAATTCCGTTCAACTCTCAACCTCAGTAAGACAAATTGTGGAACATCAACGAGACATGGGAAATGACCGCCTACAAGTAGAAATGCAGACAGGGGATAGTGAATCTGATGAGGAAAATATTGCTGGAGGAGACACATGGGATAGTGAATCTGATGAGGAGAATATTGCTGGAGGAGACACTCGGGATAATGAATCTGATGAGGAAAATATTGCTGGAGGAGAAGAACTAAACAACAACATGTGGAAGCAATTAGTAAGTCGCTACTAATTTATATTTTCTTCTTATCGGCCTTTCTTTTTGATCGTTGTACAATTAAAAGAGTCAAATGTAAGTTTCTTTTTCAACAATCTTTCTTCTAACTTTTGTACACCTAATGTTCACAATGGTTCAGGAGCATTAACTACAACGACCTAAGGTGCTGGAACGAGGTTCTATGATGAATTTGAATGTGTGAAAGTTTATTACCTGTCAATGATGTCGAAGAGAATGCTCGCAATTGCTATCATGTAGTTTGCTACTCAGGAAATGGTTATGAGTCAAGCAATTCTTATTCCTATACGTCAAAGCGGGATAAATTTGGTAAATAAGTGGTAAAACAATGGGAAGGTATTGGTGAATAAGGCATAGTGACATTGACATGTACTATTAAGTGAGTAGCTAGCAACTAACAAGTAGTAGTGGACTAAAAGGACTAGGACATCAAATTGTAGAGTGAACTTGTTGGTTAATACGCGAAGCTGGATAAATTTGGTTATCTTTAGTACTTTATATTGTTTTTTTTGAGTAGCTGAATATGTCCTTAGCTCACATTTAAGTTTAAAGCAGCTGTAGAGAGCATAATTACTGTTCAAAGCGACAAATAATGCCTTTAGTCACATATGTTGCGGAGGCATAATCAAGGCTATTTGTAGGTGAAAACTGGGAAAGTTTGTCTTACATAATGAGGGGGTTCGCTGTGTTTTTTTAGCATTTCCAAATAGTGTTGTGGAAGATCGAGTCGTGTTGCAGAATATCTGATGGCAAATATGATTGAATGATCTGAAACTTTACAGATTCTTTGATACAGAGTTGTTAATTGTCTCTGAGAAGTACTTTTCACAAACTTCAGAAGTACTCTTCTAATGTTGAATTCTTACTCCTTCCATTTGTTAATATCTTTTTGGGTCTTTCCCAATTCATTAAACTCAGAAGATGTTTGATAATTTATCTCAATAATTTACTGAATTCATTACATTTTTTTTTATTTCAGGTTTGAAATGCAACCGTCTTATATATTAAGACCAGGAGCAATTGGAGGGTTTTCTCTTTTTAGGTAATATTTGTTCCTTTTTTTGGTTTTTTTCCTGTTACTGTGGAAAATTCGTATCAAAATACTCCCTTCTATCTGATTCTGATCAGTTATAGCTATATGTGTGGTACTCAAACGCACTGCTGATCTTTGCTTAACTTTGAGCACACGCATTTTTCATGTTAGCTATGTGAATACATCATGGTATGATCCGTTTGTTTAGCTATGAATTTGTAAAAGAGTGGTATATTACTTTGCATTTTGTAGATTGTAGATTTGTTAAGGTTTGATTCAACAAGATCAGACCAAACACTGGTTTATGCATGTTCCTTTTTGAGGATTTATATGTTTTACATGTATATTTCGATCAATATGCATGTTCCTTCTCGAGGATTTATATGTTTTACATGTATATTCTGCAGGGAGGAAGAAAACATGAAGGCTATTGCTGCCTATTTGCTCGCTTTGTTGGGTGAAAAATTCTGCTAAGTTGTTCTTTGTACTATGGCGGTCCTGAATAAATGTATATCCGGTCATCAAATGTGCAATCACCGGGCTCTATTCCTGAAGTAAGTTATGTAATAAAGTTGATCATAGTATGAAATGATGTGATAGATCCAGATTCTAATGAACTTCTCATTAATCTTTTCAAGCTATCAACTGTTTCAGTACTCCCAAAAGTCCTCTTGATTTGAGTGAGAACGCATTGGATGCTAATAAAGTCCATGCTAGAATGGATAAATGATCGTGGATGATCATCTATGGCTATAGCGGCTTCTAAACATATGTTGAGCTCTACCTATTGGCTGCTCTTGTGAGGTTGGCATCTATTTGGTCACCACATCATCACCATCTAGATGTGATTTTGATGTATTATTTTCTGCGACATTTGTGCTCGTGTTTTGCGTATATTTACAGCAATCTGCATGCTTTGCTTCCTGAAACTATGTGGATTGGAGGGATGGTTGTTTCTGAGTACCTTGTGTTTAGAATGCTGCCTGCTGATGCATTTTGTTTTAGCTCTTGTCTGGCTCGCTTCGCGGCCATAGCTTTGCTGTCTGAACAGCCGTTTGTCCACATAAATTTGAATTTTAACAGTAGTTTCCAGGTATTGTTGATTCCTTTTTTTCTGAACCAATTCAGCTCCCACAACAAAACAAAAGTCATCGGCGGTATGTATGGAAAATAGTTGTATGTATATAAATTCTCATATTTGGAATTAGCAGATGATATTTAAGTATACTTGCATTTTAATACCTGTCAACCAGGTATACTTTTGGCCAGCCTTGTCACATATTTACTCTCTGGGAGATTGTTTTCCAGTTACTTTAAAACTTTGTTATATCATAGCATTTGTCAGGCTTCAGTTTAATTGTTTCTAATCCATTTTCTCCTTAAGTACAGCCTTCACCCTCACATTCTAGAAGATCACAGTATGATTCGGGCGGCTATGGTGGGAGAAATAGCAGATTTAAGGATGCTGATCTGAGCCTCAGTTACAAGGAATCTGACGAAGAGATTGAAGGAGGAATCGATGCTCAAAGATGCTCTGTCAGGGCTATTAGATTTTCAGAAGGTAGATTGTAGTCCGCTTCTTTGTATCTGCATTAAAGATTTGTTGTTTCTACTCTGACGGGAATGCATTCTTCTTCAATGCAGCGTGAAACTGCTGCAAGAATATGATTAACCCTTGCTAATTCTCAGAAATGTAAGAATTTTTCAGAAAGGAAGCTGTGTTGCAGTAGAAATACTCTTGATCTATAATGTTGCTCAACTTTTGCAGGCTTTTTGAGTAAAACTCTCTGAACTTTCCAGTGGTTCAATTCCTTGAAGGAACTGATAAGTATTCGAGGACTAAGACGTGATGTCGACGATGATTAAATCTCCGCTCAATTTTTACTTGCTGGCATTGGAGTGATGCAAGCAATTGATCTGGATCAGAAGGAAGAAGGCTCAACTCCGGATCCTCAAGCGCTTCACAATCTGTGACTCCATATTGGTCTCCCATCTTGGTTGTTGTGTGGTGCTGCTAACCACTTCATGCTCCTGTTTTAGCCTTTCTGTTCCCATGTCTGGCCACCTTCAAATCGACACGGGGGTGGAGGTTTGAACGAGTGGAATCACATGGAACGGGCGATAATCTACTTAGAACGCATTAGTTCTCTAGTGAATATCCTCTCATCTTTTGCGGGCAATTAGATTTGCCTTCTAAAATCTCATGTAATAAGGCAGCGACTACTTCAGGAATCTCTACTGTAACAACTACCCTTTATTTTTAAATTTCACGGCAATTACTTACGGAATCATGGAGCAAGAAACGGAGATGAAGTCGAGTAAATTCTTACGCCACCCGTTGAATATCTATGCGCGGTATAGCGGAATAATCCTCCGACGCTAAACAGCAGCGGCGGAAACCTGGAGAAACTGCCCTATAAATTCGCCGGTGGGAGCACTGAGATGGAACCCTACTATCTCACCGCTGGAGGAGGAGACGCCGTAGGTCAGCAGGTTGCCGGAGTTCCAAGCTCGGTCGAGGATCCGCCGTAGAACCAGAAGCCGGTGGCGGTGAATCAGTGATTGGGTTGGGCGGCCGGAGGCAAGCTTCGCCGGAGATGGAGGATTACCAGGAAACAAACGCCGCTAGGTCAGGAGCTCAAATCAGCTGGAAAATTCTCACTGGCGGGATGTCGATTGTGCCGGCGAAGGACATAGAAGGCGGAGCACTGAACACAACGAAGAATAAGGATATTGGAGGAAATCCTTTTTTGCTTGGGGACTTAGGAGGAGATTTTGCTAAAAAAAGAAAAAAAATGAAATTCATGGATAAGGCAGGGACTAAGGATGCAGTTTTGAAGTCTGAACCAAATAGGGCTGGTATAGAAAATATAGCCCAACACTCTCCAACCTAGGCCCAGCTATCTTTCTTTAAGAGAAAGTTAGACTTTGATGATGATTTTGGTGGCGGGCTGAATCAGGAGGCCAAGAGACAAAAGCAAGAGTTGATTGTTCCTTTGACTCTCCTGGCGGGGATGACTTTTAATATCTCAATTGGACCAGCGACGGCAACTGGAAGACTCAGTCATGCCGAAATCCATGAGTCTACTAAGTTATAACTGTCGAGTACTTTCACACACTCGCATAGTTGGATATTTCAAATGTATCTTTTGCAAATTTTCTCCTTCTTTAATTTTCCTATTTGAAACTAGATGTAGTTCTGATAAGTTTGTAGGATAAGGGACTCCTTAGATTGGCATGGTATCTTTGTTGATGCTATTGGCAACTAAAGGGGTCTGGCATTATTTCAGAATAAAGACTTAGATGTTTCGGTTTTGGGTTATTCTTTCAATTTTATTTATTTTACTGTAAAGGATCCACGGTCTAATAAACTCTGGCGATGTATAGGTGTCTATGGGGAGCTAGAAACCTGTAAACGTTCTGGCGAAAATTTCCCAACCTTTGCAATAACACCAACTTACCTTGGCTATACATCGGCGCTTTTAATGAACTTTTGCACCAGCATGAGTTTCAAAGTGCTAATAGACGGCCACCACATCAAATTGATGATTTCCAGACAACGCTTGACTACTGCAATCTTTAGGATATTGGTTATGAGGGTTATAAATATACTTGGTTCAGAAACTGGAAAAATTGTCACACTGTGAAAGCTGGGTTAGATAGAGTTGTAGCATCACAAGAATGCCTGGATATATTCCCTACAACAAAGCTCAAACACCTCTTTAGCCACCAATCCGACCATGCGCCTATTTCGCTACACCTAGCAAACAAAACACATGAATATATGCAAGGTCAGCGATATAGACCATTTCACTTTGAAAATTATTAGATGCAATCCCCACAGTGTCAAGATAGAGTATCAGAATGCTGGGATCAAACATCACTATACCTGTCGTCGGCCATTTCAGGATGCTCACATGGAATTCTATTATGGGCAAAGTCAGAATTCCATAACCAACACAAAAGGAAAGAACAACTCTCAAGTCAGCTTGAGAAATTGCAGAAAGGAGTTATAACAGGCAAAACTCAAAAGGAAATGACTTCTATTAAGTTCCAATTAGAAAAGCATATAGACATGGAAGATGCTAGATGGAAGCAGATGGTGAAGCAAAACTGGCTAGAAAAAGGGGATAGAAACACGAGTTTTTTCCATTCTTTTGCTAAAAAATGTAAGAGCAGAAACACTGTTCACGACTTGCTTGATAACCAAAGGCCAATGGTGTATAGATGAAAAAGATATGGAAAGTATTATCCCGGGATATTTCCAAAATCTATTTGAGAGCTCAAATCCATCCCCTCTAATCATCAACCACCTTACTGATAAGGTCCCCTCCAAGGTTTCCTCAGCAATGAATATTAGTCTAATAAGACCATACACCCAGAGTGACATCTATGCCGCTTTAAAAGACATGGCTCCAAATAAGTCCCCTGGTCCAGATGGAATGCTGCCATCCTTCTTTCAACAATATTGGAAAATTCTAGGCCCTAAGGTTACTCACGAGGCTTTGGTATATTGTATTAGTCCATTATTCTATAGCAGAAGGAAATCACGCAATTCAGACCTATTAGTCTATGCAATGTGGTATATTGTATAATATCCAAATGCATAGCGAACATGTTAAAGGTTGTCTTGGATAGAGTAGTCTCCTCCTACCATAGTGCTTTTGTCAAGAATCAACTGATCACAGATAATATCATCATTGCCCATGAAGCTCACCATTATATTAAGAGGAAAAACATTGGGGCAAAGGGTCAAATGTCGATTAAACTTGACATGAGTAAAGCTTTCGATAGGATTGAGTGGTCTTTCCTATTAAAAATTCTTGAAAAGATTGGTTTTGACCAGGTATTCATCAACCTAATTGATAGATGTATAGCGAAAGTTCACTTCTCTTTCACATTGAATGGTAAATGTTTTAAACAAGTCACACCCACGCAGGGTTTAAGACAAGGAGACCCATTATCACCATTCCTTTTTATCATCTGTAGCGAGGTCTTCTCCCATCCGGTAGAGGAAGAGATTAGACTTAGGAGGTTACACAGATTAAAGATTACAAGGAGGGCACCAATACTGTCCCATATATTGTTTGCGGATGACACGTTGATTCTAGGGGAAGCAACTGGTCAAGAGGCTGATGCTCTAAAAAGGGTCGTACAACAATATGAGGAAGCTTCGGGACAAAGGGTAAACTACAACAAGTCTTCTACTATGTTTAGCCCAAACACGCCTAATCCAAAAAAATCATACCCTGGGCACGATACAGATGTCAGAGGCTTTCTCTCATGAGAAGTATTTAGGTCTACCAACTATTTTTGGAAGATCAAAATCTACTGAACTTGAAGGGCTAAAAGACAGAATCTGGGCAAAAATTGAGAGTTGGGAACACAAGCAATTCTCCAGAGGGGAAAAGAAGTTCTGATTAAATCAGTACTACAGGCTATCCCAACCTACACTATGTTATGTTTCATGTTTCCCGACATACTTATAGAGGATATTTACAAGTTGTATAACCATTACTGGTGGGGAGTTCCTCTAAAAAGAAGGAAATTCATTAGGCTAAATGGATTGATCTGTGTTTTCCGAAAGGAATGGGTGGATTAGGCTTTAAAGACTTAAATGTCTTTAATATAGCCATGCTAGGAAAATAAGCTTGGCGACTATTGATTAACCCAACCTCCACAATATCACGACTTCTGAAAGCTAAATACTTCCCATCAATATCCTTTTTAGAGGCAAAACTAGGATGGAACCCTTCATATGCATGGAGATATATTTTAGAAGGAAGGGATTTTTTATCAAATGGTATTAGGAAAAGAGTTGGATCAGGGATTAACACGGAAATAAAAAAATGGTCTCTAGCTACCAAGGCTGGCAAGCCAGAATCCCACCTCACTGTCAGAGGATTTTCTGAATGATCTGAGTGTTTCTCATCTAATAACAGAAAATGATAAGAGGTGGAATGAGGCTCTGATTCGAAACACTTTCAATCAAGAAGAATCAGCATTGATCCTGTTATTACAAGGGATCACCATATCCTTAAAACCTGACAGATGGATATGGTAGCCAACAGTGGATGGTGAAACTTGTTATAACAACGGTCTTACTTTTTCAAAATTGTTATATGCAGGGAATATAGTGTCAAGTAGCACAAGAGCTTCCCAACACTAGAAAAAGATTTGGAACTTGACAATGCAAGTAAAGACAAAACATTTCCTATGGAGATTATGCAAGAACAAATTACCAACTGCACCCAATTTAAGAACTAAGCGAGCAAATGCCGAAGTTCTTTGCTTGAGTTATTCTTTAGAAGACACTTCAATGGAACATTTGTTCTTTCATTTTCCCTTGGCACACCAATTATAGTTTGCTGCGGACTTACATGAAAGAATATATCATTTTGAACAACTAAATGTTAGTATGTGGATTCAAGACCTTATCATGGAAATGAATGCATTAGATATGGACATTATAGCTCTCATGTTATCCCAACTGTGGTACCATCGGAACAAACTGCTACACGAAGGAAAACATGACATTCACCCTCAACAGTGTGTGCTATATGCTACAAAATTCTTGTCAGATTTGGCCAAAAAGAGTGTTGATACTACCAGTACATGTGTGGGATGGTACATATGTTCTTCAAATGGAAGCTGGCTGTATGGAGAATCCCAACGCATCCCTTTTGTTTATTCGGTTAAGCAAGCAGAAGCTATTGCTCTTCGCACTGCTCTGATAATAACTATACAGAAGGGCATACAAATTACCTTTATAAAAGGAGATGTGTAATTAGTTATTAATGTTGTGAGAAATAAACAGGAGGATCTTTCTGATTTTGGCGTCATCATTAGGGATGTGCGTAGACTAGTTGAAAATTATCTATCCCTAGACCTGATTTGGGTTAGAAGGAGAGATAACTCTATTGCCCACTTATTAGCGTAACATGCAAAAAATAGTAGAGAAGAAATCTCTCTATGGGATAATGTCCCACACTTTGTAACACATTTCTTTAATCAATGAAATATTTCTTATTTTAAAAACAAAACCACACATGGTTTTTTTTAGCCTTGATAGGTAAGCAGGAAGCAACAGAGAAAGCACTTGGTCCTTCCTAATCAAAGACAAGACAAAAGAAAGATTAAACAGAAAAATAGTACATCAATGCTACTCGCATCATACTCTCTCTGTCTCATTTCAAGCTGTAATTTAATTATTCATTTTGTTGAAACTTCTTAACTTTGACCATAAAATTGAATTAGTGTATAAGTATATACTACTGCAGGCACCCCCCCTCCCTTAGGCACTGGTGGCTGGGGTCAATGGCACTTGTATTTCGTGCCCCCAGTCGATTGGTGCCTAAGTAGGGTGGTGCTGAAACGTAGTTACTATGGAACTGGTAAACAAAATCGGTGCTGAAAACATTGATTTCAGCAACGGTATTTTAGATGCTGGTGTTGACTACCAAATCATTGTTTAGGCACATTGATAATGATCACCAGTTCTTTCGTAGCACCGGTGTATGAACATAAACCGGTGCCTAAAATTGGACAAATTACAAATACCAGCACCATCTTTTAATTAATTTCCCGGTGCTCTGTCTTTGGAGGATGGATATCTAAAGCACCAGTGCTAATATTTGTAAAATCGGTGTTTGATTTTTTTTTCAATTTGCAATTTCCTTTTTTAATTTATCCAGGCCAACCCAAAATCAAAACCCGGGGAAAAATCAAAGAAGAAACTTAGAAGAGGAAAGACCACGTAATATAAAAATTAAATGGATGCTAAGAAAGAACATTTGAAAAGGTAAAAATCTTAACAAGTGAAAAAAAGGAATCCATCCAGATGATGATTTAAGAAAAAAGGTAAATATGTCCGGATCAAATACACGTTGAAATACACTAGGTCCGCCAAACTTTTGGATTGTTAGGAAGACACGTTCACCCAAACTTTACACATTTTGTCCGTGACATCTATTATCTCCTTGTCATTGTATGCTCATCTTGCCGGGGGAAATATCTATTGTGCATAAAATAAGTCAATAATTAATTACGTGAAAGTAATCAATAAGTAAGAATAAGAAACATTTAATTTTTGATATGTAAACTAACCTCCAGAATATTTGTAAAGGTATTGTTCAACACTAGTTCTTTCATTAGGCTTATGGACAGTGCGATTTGTTGAAGAAAACGATTTAAAATGCCTAAATTATGCAATGTTTAAGCACCAAGGAAACATAGTGTGTATAACTATGCTTTAACTATGAATTTAGCATTAACTATGTTTTAATGTTAAACACACCATGTTAAACACTTAATGATAAACATACCATGTTTACTTGGTGCTCATACACTGCAAAATCTCCACATTTTAAATTCTGGAGTTCCACAAATTTTAATGCACTTTTCATAATAGAAGAAGCATTACTTAGTTAGAGGGAACTACATGAATAGAGAGCAACCAATACACCAGAGAAAAATCAAGATTAATCACAAACTAGGCATAAACATGAGCATCAAATCATCAAAACAAGCAAAAGTTTTGCATGCAGTTCTCTATAACTAATGATTCTTCCATTAATTTTGTGCACAGTACAATTTGTCAAAGAAAACGATTAAAATGTCGAAATGATGCAGTTTTTAAACACCAAGGAAACATGTCGTGTATAACTATGTTTTGACTATGTATTTAACATTAACTATGTTTTAATGTTAAACACACAATGTTAAACACTTCATGTTAAATGCCCTATGTTTACTTAGTGCCCATAGATGGCAACATCTCCGCAGTTTAAACATCAACTTGAAATAATCAAAACAAGCAAAAGAGACATGTAAACCTTAATCTAGTTCATCATACAATCAAAACATTGTAGTTGTTCGAGGCATTTCAAACTATATCATAAACACTTCAACATCCCACAATCAACTATATCTCATTCATTTTAGAAAAAACCTTCAACATCGTACATGCTCCATTATATCTCACACGTTCTATGGCAAACACTACAACATCACACAATCAACTATATCACACTTCAACATAAAACAATCGACAATATGTCATACATTTTATAATATGATACACACTATATGACAAACACCTAAACATCACACAATCATCTATATCACAGTTCAACACATAACCAAAAATATCTCACATATTTTAGGACAAACACATAAACATGAAACCATACTCCACTATACAATAACTCACACATTTTAGGACAAACACCTAAACATGAAAAATTCATAAAATTAGAGGAACTCCTCGTATTGGAGGAAATAATTGAAGAATACTCGGAAACACATCTACAAAAACTGCGTATAGGAATCCAAAAAAAAATGGTTCAATTAATCAAGATACATAATGAAGATGGGATCCATACGATTTTGAACTTATCAACAAATATAATCTGTTTTTTTATTCTAAGCGGTTATTTTGTTTTGGGTAATCAAGAACTTGTTATTCTTAACTCTTCGGCCCAGAAATTCCTATATAACTTAAGCGACACAATCAAAGCTTTTTCTATTCTTTTATTAATGGATTTATGTATCGGATTCCACATGAATTTCATAGTAATAGAAATACATGTCCTACCGAGACAGAATTTGTAACTTGCTACCCTCTTTAGGCAAAAAGGGATTCAAAAAATGTAACCCCCGATGCACCGCGTGTACACATACAATAAATACAAGAAAAGTGAGTGCAGTAATGCAAGGATATATTTCATATTTCTCTAATTTTATATCGTTTTGGCGGCATGGCCGAGTGGTAAGGCGGGGGACTGCAAATCCTTTTTCCCCATGGGGAGGCTTTTTTCCCATCGACATATTTAACACAGTTATAATATAGAATAATAAGAATTTGGGTCTATTTTTTCTATCTGTTTTCTAGTTTAGTTATGTTGTGATACGTGTTCCTTCTATTTCTCCAAGTAAAGCTCGGCGTATTGCAATGCCTATCGAGAAATCTATCGATCAATCCCGATTCTTTCTTTTTCTCTTGATTCTTTTCCGTGTTGAATATTTTTCACGGCTCGATAGATAATTTGATAAGCCAATGATTTTTTTCCGTGTTTCAGAATACGGTTAACCAACATGTTAGCTAATCGATTACGATAAATTGGATCAGATTTGGCTGTTTTTTCTTCTGCAGCACCTCGACGTGACATGAGCGTGAAGGGGTTCAAGAATCCATTTTCTTTTTATAAGGGCTAAAATCACTTCTTTTGGCTTTTTTACCCCATATTGTAGGGTGGATCTCGAATCTAAGACCCAATTCAATTCGGTGGGATCTTTCATTCACATTTTTTCCCACCAAGAACGTTTTATAAAACTTTTTGACCCCCGAATTTGGAGTATCCTACTTTCACGCAATTCACAGGGTTCAATAAGCAATCGATATTTCACGATCAGGGGTGTAATACTCTTTGTAGTAGCGGTCGTTCTATATCGTATTAATAATCGAAATATGGTCAAAAGCAAAAATCTCTATTTGATAGGGCTTCTTCCTATACCTATGAATTCCATTGGACCCAGAAATGATACATTGGAAGAATCCGTTGGGTCTTCCAATATCAATAGGGTGATTGTTTCGCACCTCTATCTTCCAAAGGGAAAAAAGATCTTTGAGGGTTGGTTCCTGAATCCGAAAGAGAGTACTTGGGTTCGCCCAATAACTAAAAAGTGTAGCATCCCTGAATCTAACTGGGGTTCGCGGTGGTGGAGGAACTGGATCAGAAAAAGGAGGGATTCTAGTTGTAAGATATCTAATGAAACTGCTGCTGGAATTGAGATCTTATTCAAAGAGAAAGAGCTCAAATATCTGGAGTTTCTTTTTGTATATTATATGGATGATCCGACCCGCAAGGACCGTGATTGGGAATTGTTTGATCTTCTTTCTCTGAGGAAGAGGCAAGATACAATCAACTTGAATTCGGGACCACTATTCGAAATCTTAGTGAAACACTGGATTTCTTATCTCATGTCTGCTTTTCGTGAAAAAATACCAATGGACGTGGAGGGTTTCTTCAAACAACAAGGGGCTGGGTCAACTATTCAATCAAATGATATTGAGCATCTTTCCCGTCTCTTCTCGAGAAACAAGTGGGCTATTTCTTTGCAAAATTGTGCTCAATATCATATGTGGCAATTCCGCCAAGATCTCTTCATTAGTTGGGGGAAGAATCCGCACGAATCGGATTTTTTGAGGAACGTATGGAGAGAGAATTGGATTAGGTTAGACAATGTGTGGTTGGTAAACAAGGATCGCTTTTTTAGCAAGGTACGGAATGTATCGTCAAATATTCAATATGATTCCACAAAATCGAGTTTCGTTAAAGTAACGGATTCTAGCCAATTGAAAGGATCTTCTGATCAATCCAGAGACCATTTGGATTCCATTAGTAATGAGGATTCGGAATATCGTACATTGATCAATAAAAGAGAGATTCAACAACTAAAAGAAAGATCGATTCTTTGGGATCCTTCCTTTCTTCAAACGGAACGAACAGAGATAGAATCAGACCGATTCCCGAAATGCCTTTCTGGCTATTCCTCAATGTCCCGGCTATTCACGGAACGTGAGAAGAAGATGATTAATCATCTGCTTCCGGAAGAAATCGAAGAATTTCTTGGGAATCCTACAAGATCCGTTCGTTCTTTTTTCTCTGATAGATGGTCAGGACTTCATCAGGGTTCGAATCCTACTGAGTGGTTCACTAGAGATAAAAAATTGTTGAAGAAACAACAAGATCTTTCTTTTGTCCCTTCCAGGCGATCGGAAAATAAAGAAATGGTTAATATATTCAAGATAATTGCGTATTTACAAAATACCGTCTCGATTCATCCTATTTCATCAGATCCGGGAAGTGATATGGTTCCGAAGGATGAACCAGATATGGACAGTTCCAATAAGATTTCATTCTTGAACAAAGATTCATTTTTTGATTTATTTCATCTATTCCATGCCCGGAACAGGGGAGGATACACGTTACACCACGATTTTGAATCAGAAGAGAGATTTCAAGAAATGGCAGATCTATTCATTCTATCAATAACCGAGCCGGATCTGGTGTATCATAAGGGATTTGCCTTTTCTATTGATTCCTACGGATTGGATCAAAAACAATTCTTGAATGGGGTATTCAACTCCAGGGATGAATCGAAAAAGAAATCTTTATTGGTTCCGGGCATGAAATAGATTGAACTTAGTATCTGTATGGTACTCTTTCACTGAAGGGAATATAAAATAACTAAATTTAATTTTAATTAGAGTAGTTTTCATTTTAAAATGAATTAGAATTAAGAAATAGGATTTTCGAGATACGGAATAAACAAAAAAAACCATGGATAAATCCAAGCGATCTTTTCTTAAATCCAAGCAATCTTTTCGTAGGCGTTTGCCCCCGATTCAATCGGGGGATCGAATTGATTATAGAAACATGAGTTTAATTAGTCGATTTATTAGTGAACAAGGGAAAATATTATCTAGACGGGTGAATAAATTGACCTTGAAACAACAACGATTAATAACTATTGCTATAAAACAAGCTCGTATTTTATCTTTGTTACCCTTTCTGAATAATGAGAAACAATTTGAAAGAATGGACGAGTCCATTGTTAGAACTACTGGTCTTCGAACCAGAAATAAATAGGCTTAATCTTTCTTCACTTCACTCATCATAATCTTTTTTTTATCTGAACTCAAACGCAGATTGGTGTTTTTTCGATGATCTAGATTGGATTATCATGTGGTAAGAAAAAAACAAATCGGAGAAAGCTTTTTTTATTGAATGCGTTCATTTATTTTGATTACTTTAATCATATTTTCTCATAGGAATTTGGATTCTACCTTCCCGGGGAAGAAACTACGGGAAACTTCGTTTAAATTATTTTGGTAGATTTTTTATAATCTACTTCTTTTATTATCTCATTCGAAATCATGGAAAGACAATTCTTATTTGATATAGCAATTTGTGCAAGTATTTTACGATCGGTGCACCTAACCCACCTACCCACTCATCAATCACGGTGTTCAGCTGACTTGCAAGGATAGACCCCTATTGTATTGGAATTAGGCGCCCATCTTTTTACTGTTGTCAATTAATATCTTCAATGTTCGATCCTACTCTATGTTAGAACATTTTTGTGAATGCTATTCTGATCTAAGTGGTCTTATTCTGTGTCCCGTGCTAAGAAGCATTACTCCTCTTTTAATTCCAAATTCAAGAATACGACCGATACGATTGATTGGTCTGTGCGTCTCTCTTATTACTTTTTTGTATCCCCCTGTTATTCGGATACAATTCGATCCTTCTACGGCCAAATCTCAATTTGTGGAAAGCCTTCGATGGCTTCCTTATGAAAACATAAATTTTTATTTGGGTATAGACGGTATCTCTTTATTCTTCATTAAAAAAATAAGGCCTAATTACACATCAGTTGGTAATCAAAAAGCTTCCTTGTCGTGTGTAATTTGATCCCCCGATTCAGGAGCGATTGAAGCGAATACAATAAAAGAATGCAAGGAAGGGTTCCCCCGTGGCCAACTCGAAGGGGCTGAAGTTCGACGCAGAGCTTTTTGGAAGTTATAGCAGCACTGAGCAACATCCAACAACTCCAGTCCTTCTGCACTAAAGTGGCTTAAGTAGCCCTCGAGGAGTCCGTTTATTCTCTCCGTCTGAGCTTTCAAAGATATACCGACCATAGGTATCTGATGATCAGATACCGACAGGCGTCTTCTAACATTACCAAAATTTCGGGTTTTAATAAATATCACATAAGATAAAAGCTCTTTTCATCATCAGAAAGAACCCGATTTCTGGGAATCCTTTCTCACCCAGCCCTACCTACCCTATGTATTCGAGGGGGAGGCTGGAACCGAAAAAGACCTGGTTTGGTTCCACACATATCAGACAGGCAGAAGGTATGGAACGACCAGTGAGAAGTTTGGTTTCACTCCTTAACTACTTATGTTAAGGACCGGATTCACAATTCATTTATAGAAGAGAAAGTCATGCAAATGAATCATGTACTGTGCCATGCCAGGAACCAGATTTGAACTGGTGACACGAGGATTTTCAGTCCTCTGCTCTACCAGCTGAGCTATCCCGACCTGTCCCAATATAGCATCCTGATTTTACTCAAAAATGGGGACTGTGTCAATTAAAAGAAGGAAAGGGAATTCCCAATTCTTATTTAGGTACTGCAAATTACACCCAAGCATAGCATAGTGGTTCGCTCAAGAAAAGATATTTGCGAGACTTCACTTCCTCGGTAGTGCTTCTAGTTTGAATACCCTATAACCTTCATTCGATTACACACGACAAGGAAGCTCTCGAAACTAAAGAGCTAAAAAGCTACATCAATCCACAGGAATTCAATCCTAGATCTCGTCCCGTAACAGCATGAATGCGCCCTCAAGGGGCAGCCTAAGGAAAAAGGAGGAGGCTTAGATAGATAAAGCGGAAGAAGGAGCAAGGCTTAAAGGCAGATTAGCAAAGGAAGAAGTAAAATTCTACCGAATGTCTTTCAGACAAAGAAAGAGATTGGAATATAAAAGCTCCAACATCGAATCGGTCTTATTCACTCGGATGAGTCCCATATTACACATTTACCACTTGCTTTAGAATTTTTAAAATTGTATTTTTTTATATATTATAAAGTAGACCTTTAGACATTCTACACTCTAATAGATAGACCATAGGGCCTATCTATTAGAATACTACCCCGATCAGAATTAGCTTATTTCCTTTATTTTTAACACGCGAAGATTGGAATCCCTTTTATTAATTTTGGATAAGAACTTAAACTTATTAAGTAAAGCTTAATTCCAATTAATTATTTTCACTGACTGTTTTTACGTAAATTATAAGTAGAAAGGCCGTAGGAACTAGAATGAATAGCGCAGTAGCAATAAATGCAAGAATATTTACTTCCATAATAGAATCTTTTTTACTTCACAATAACTCGGGATTTAATCCCCTCGGTCCCCGATGGCCAGCGGGGGATTGGTATAGCAGCTCACGTTCCTTTGCGCTGCGCGTTCCCGCGGGACTGGACACATGTTAGCTGTAGGAAGTATGGTTCCGAAAGTTACTTCGGTTTGCCAGTTCAGGCTCAACTCCTCGCTTTACGTTAGTGGACCTGCAGGTCGGGCCGGGGCTCCGCGCTCTTTCTTTCTGTGTGGGACGATACCGGGGAGAGAGGGGTCAGGCGGAAAACAAGACAAACTGGCTTTTCCCTCCATGAGATGAGCCCAGTGCATTGGACCAATGGATAAGAGAACTGAGCTGGCCTAAAAAGCGCTCGGGCACTCTACGTACGATGTAGACAAAGTGAAAGAGCGATGGAACGAAACACAGTAATCCAAAAACAAAAAAAGTAGAGTTAGAATGGAAACTAGAAGCAGAATACAGTAGCATTTCCCATTAGACCCACAGCACATTTGCAAAAAATTAGATCTCATTTCCATTTATCATAGGGTTTTTTTTCGCCAAAATGAAGATAATGTATTGGCAAGAGTGTTAGACCATAAAGAATCTATTATATCTCATTTCCATTTATGCATTGCTTAACAATGAACTATATCACTATATCCCATACATTTTGTATTGAATCACAAAATCAAAATAAACAAAACAAGGTGGAAAAATTTTCCTCCAAAGGTAAAACATGGTATTTGTTCAAGGGGTGGAACCTCCTCTTTCTCGCCTTCAGAGGTAATTTATTTGTTTTCCACCGTGTTTTGTTTTGGTGGAGGAAAAGTTTTCCAACACACCTCTCAAATGAAAAAAAATCTCACACACCCCTTGAATGACAAAATGAACAAAACCTTGAATGACAAAATGAACAAAAAATACAAAATCCCACACAAACAGTACCCAAGATTTTAATGGTTGGGTTTGTTTTCAAGAAGGGATTAGGGCGGTGGGGTTAGGCGGCGGCGGATATGGAGAGGTGGAGGAGGAGGAGGGAGAGGATGGAGAGGAGGTAGAAGTTGGATGATGGGAGGGTAATGCGGGAGAGTTAGACTTAGGATTTAAATTTTACTTTTTATAGACAAAGTTTTAATGGTTGGGATTAAATAAAAAAAAGAAATTAATCAATGGTTCGGATGAAACCAAATTTGGCTCTTTTTAAATTAATTTTACCAATGCCCTTTCAACCGAAAAATCAGTGCTAAGTATTTTTAAGCAGCTGCTTGATGCTGCCTGGGATTTTTTTTTCAACCCGAGAGCAGACATATGAATTTAGTGTGTGAATTGGCACTCTGCAAAAAGAGCAACTGTTGCGTGGAAATATTTTTGCAGAGTAACTTGCATTGGATTGTTGAAGAAGACATTGGCATTTTGGACATTTCGCTTTTCTAAAACTAAAACCGATCCTTTCTTTCTCTGTAGAAAGGAATGAGACAAGGGAAGTACATATAACGATATCATATGTATAATGATGTTTTATACAATGATATTTTTATTAATGCATAAATTGAATTTTATAGTTATAGTTATAGTTTTATATATATATATATATATATATATATATATATATATATATATATATATATATTATAGCTATGAAATGTAAAAGGTATATAGTGAAACAGAGAGCATAAATTGATAACGATTCAACAAGTCTAATATTAATTTCTTAATCTGTATCAATTGGTCAAATACCCTCATAGTGATTAGAATGAATATCTTGTATTCAAAATCAAGGATAAATATTCGCTGCATTATATCCACGAAATTCTTTAGTTCATTATATTCAAGGAATTCAGTTTTTCATGTATCCTTGGACCTTGCTATTTAATTGAATTGAGAGGCACAATGAAATAAGATTTTCTACCTCAAATTTTATTTAATAATAATTTTTAACCATTCTTTCAAACTAATTAAACACTGATGAATCATTTCAACAAGTGCTCTTCTTGGTACGTTAATATAACAATTAATCTCAATAATTAATCAAACAAAATTGAAGGGAGTTGTACGTTGAATATTTAATCACACTTGATGTTGCAACAAGCGAAGCAAAGACAATGTCCAGAATTACAGAATCCATGAGCACCAAGTCGAGGTTCATTTTTGTGCAAGTTCACACAATCCGCATTGCAGGTGTTGTCATTGCATCCGGCACCACCATGCGGTGGGATCGATTGTGCGCATAGTCGCCCGTAACCTTCTACCCGTCCCAGAGAGCCTCCATCATCTTTATTTTTTATTCAAATTGCACACATTAATCAGATAAGTTTAGTATGTACATTTACAAATAAAAGTTAATGGCATAAATTTAAATTTGTGTAGTTAAAACTAGCTAGGTTAACCAATGGTAAACACCTTTTTTACACAAAAATATGTTTAGAGATTTTTTTAGAAAAAAACGTAATGTATTGATATACCGCCTCTGCCCTTCTATATATTTGTCCTAATTGCTTTATTTGTTATCTCTATGAAACGTTTTTGAACATGGACAAAAGTAATATTTTGTCCACAAACTATTTTATACTAAAAATTATTTTTTATTCTGATAAGATCGGAAATGGAGAAAGTAATGTAAGAAGAGATCACAACATGACTTGAGAAAACGATTGAATATACAATGAATATATATATATATATATATATATATAGTTTCATAAATATATATATATATAATAATAATGTATCAAGAAGAGATCACAACATGACTTGAGAACATGACTTGAGAAAACGATTGAAAATACAATGAATATATATATATATATATATATATATATATATATATATACATATACATATATATGTATATATATATATCAGTGATGATCAAAAATATTAGAAAGACTAAAATTTGATTTCTACATTAACAGTGAAACAATTAAATTAAGAACATAAGGGTGGAAAATAAAAATAAAAATAGAAATCTAAAATTTTGTTTTCTACATAAACAGTGAAACAATTAAATTAAGAACATAAGAGGGTGGAAAATAAAAATAGAGATAGAGATACAAAATTTTGTTTTCTATATAAACAATGAAATAATTAAATTAAGAATATAAGAGGGAGGAATATAAAAATAAAAATAGAAGCCTAAAAATTTGTTTTCTGCATAAACAGTGAAACAATTAAATTAAGAACGTGAAAAATAGAAGCCTAAAAATTTGTTTTCTACCTAAACAGTGAACCAATTACATAAAGAACATAAGAGGGTGGAAAATAAAAATGAAAATAGAAGCCTACCAAATATGATGGCGAAAAGGATGACCGCGGCAGCAAGCACAGAAAATGTCTTCCGCATCCTATCTTTTCTTTTCTTTTCTTTTCTTATATAATATTTTTCTCAGTGATTATCTAAGAAGCAGAAAATAAATAAGTTTAGACCCCAAAGTGTTGGTATGCCTTGAATACTGTAATAGCCGCTTCTGCGACCCTGGCCTGGAATACAACTACATCTACAATTATGATAAGAATATAATTCCAATTCCAATTTGGACTGATGTTGATTTGGGTCGAATTGTGTTTTGTTCCAATCCCAGTTTGTTAGGGTTTAGTAGAGACAGTATATAAAGTGTCTCTCTTCTCTCTGTAAACATTAATTCTGTTCTGCACTTAGATAGGTAGAAATCTGGCCAATTTCTTGGCGTCTGTAACCTGCTACCTATTATAGTGAATCCGTCTCCCGTGGATGTAGCCAAATTGGTGAACCACGTAAATCTTGTGTCTTGTTATTTTCGTTCATATTTTCTGTTCTTTCTCCATTCCGCACAACAAACTGGTATCAGAGCGGTTTCTTTTTCCGGCGATATCCGTAGTGGGTATATCGGATTCTGGGCTCATCAGATCGGGGCTGATCGGGGAGAAAGATGTCTGGGTTGAACGTGAAGATCCAAAAGTTTACTGGGAGAAACAGTTTCAGTTTATGGCAGATCAAGATGCGAGCTTTGCTGAAACAGCAAGGTTTGTGGACTCCGCTGACGAAGGATTTCGCGAGCAGTTCTGGGGATGTTGTGAGTCTGGAAGAAAAGGCACACTCGACGATTATGTTGTGTCTCGTGGACGAAATCATCACCGAGGTCTCAGATCAGGAGACTGCTGCACAACTGTGGCTAAAGTTGGAGAGTTTGTATATGACGAAATCTCTAACCAACAAGTTGCTTCTGAAACAACGCCTCTTCGGTCTCCGAATGCAGGAAGGTACGCAACTCAGAGACCATCTAGAGCAATTGAATACTTTGTTATTAGAATTGCGAAATATAGATGTGAAAATTGAAGATGAAGATGCTGCTTTGATTTTGCTAGTTTCTTTACCACTTTCGTATGAGAATTTTGTTCAGTCATTTATTGTTGGTAAAGATTCTGTGTCTCTGGAGGAAGTAAGATCCTCTCTCCATAGTAGAGAGTTGCGACATAAGGCAAACAGTACAGGTACAGAAAGTCAGGCCACTGGCTTGTTTGCTAGTGACGGAAACATAAAAGGCAAGGAAACCGGCAATAAGAAGAAGGGCAAGAAGTCATCTTCAAAGGGTCCTAAGGCCAATGATGTTTGTAACTACTGTAAGGAGAAGGGGCATTGGAAAAAGGAGTGTCCGAAGAAGGCTAGTAAATCTGGGAGTACATCTGGTACTGCTGCTGTGGCTGAAGGGGATTTCAGTTCTGAAGATGATTTTGCTCTAGCTGTTACTGGGCAAAATAATCATTCTAATGCGTGGTTTCTTGATTCTGGGGCATCTTACCATGTATGCCCAAGGAGAGATTATTTCTCAACTTATGAGCAAGCTGAGGGCATCATTACTACAGCAAATGGTGTTGCGTGCAAGGTAGTTGGGATTGGTTCAATCAAGATCAGGATGCATGATGGTAGTTTCTGTACTTTGAACGATGTCAGGCATGTTCCATCGATGACAAAGAATCTGATTTCTCTTCCTACGTTGGATAGAAAGGGTTTCGTCTACTCAGGGAATGATGGAGTTCTGTGTGTCTGCAAAGGTTCTAGGCTGGTTCTGAAAGGTGTTCTGCATGGTACCTTGTATTTTCTACAAGGTTCCACGGTTATGGATTCTGTTAATGTTGCATCTTCGGAGGTTCACCAGGATGATATGATTAAGTTATGGCATATGAGGCTTGGTCACATGGGTGAAAGAGGGATGCAGATTCTGTCGAAGTATGATCTTCTTGGTGGCCACAAGATCAAGAGCTTGGACTTCTGTGAGCATTGCATTTTTGGGAAGCATCACTGCAGCAAGTTTCCTAAGGCGATTCATAGAACAAAGGGCACATTGGATTACATCCATTCTGATTGTTGGGGACCTTCCCGAGTTGAGTCACTGGGAGGTCACAGGTACTTTGTTTCTCTGATTGATGATTACTCAAGGATGACTTGGGTTATCATGATGAAACATAAGAGTGAAGCTTTCTCGAAATTCAAGGAGTGGAAAGCTTTGGTGGAGAATCAGACCGGGAAGAAGATCAAGAGGCTTCGAACTGATAATGGGCTGGAATTCTGCTCGTCTGAGTTTGATCAGTTTTGTAGGGATGAAGGGATTGCTCGTCATCATACAGTCAGGAATACGCCACAGCAGAATGGCGTAGCTGAGCGGATGAATCAGACATTGCTGGCGAGAGCGAGGTGCATGCTCTCTAATGCTGGTTTGGAAACGAGATTCAGGGCAGAGGCGGTGAGTACAGCTTGTTACCTGATCAACCGCGGGCCTCACACGGGTATAGAGTGCAAAATACCTATGGAGTTGTGGTCAGGTAAAGTTGTTGATTACTCCAAGTTAAAAGTTTTTGGTTGTACATCTTATTATCATGTTAGTGATGGTAAGTTAGAGCCCCGAGCCAAGAAGGGTGTCTTTGTGGGTTATGGAGATGGAGTTAAAGGCTCCAGGATATGGTCTCCATCTGAGAAGAGGGTTATTCTGAGCAGGGACGTTGTCTTTGATGAAAATTCTTTGCTTAGATCTATGGTGAAGCCCACAGTTGTGCCAGAAACTAGTGGAGTTGATAAACAGGTGGAGCTTGAAGTCACTCAAGGTGAAAATAGATTGGAACAATTTGAGGTGGATCAAGAGCCACAGACAGAATCTGAGATACCGGAATCTCCACCACCAGATCCTCAACCATCAGGAGCTACAGTCCGCAGTTTAGCTCAGGACCGACCCAGGAGGGTTGGAGTTGGGGTGCCAAAGAGATATGGGTTTGAGGATATGGTGGGTTATGCACTGTCAGTTGCCGAGGAAGTGGATACTCAAGAGCCATCAACCTTCAGAGAGGCTACTTCATGTACTGATGCTGATAAATGGCTTGCTGCAATGGGAGATGAGATAGAGTCTTTTCATAAGAATCAGACATGGGAATTGGTCAAACAGCCTCAAGGGAGAAAGGTAATCAGTTGCAAATGGGTTTTCAAGAAGAAGGAAGGAATATCACCTGCAGAGGGAGTCAAGTACAAGGCAAGAGTTGTTGCAAGAGGTTTCAGTCAAAGGGAGGGGGTAGACTATAATGAGATTTTCTCACCAGTGGTCCGACACACTTCCATCAGAGTGTTGCTAGCCTTGGTGACACATCAGGATTTGGAGCTCGAGCAACTTGATGTGAAGACCGCTTTTCTACATGGAGAGTTGGAGGAAGAGTTGTACATGACTCAGCCAGATGGTTTCCAGGTTCCTGGCAAGGAAAAGTATGTTTGCAAGTTGAAGAAGTCTTTGTATGGACTTAAGCAGTCTCCGAGGCAGTGGTACAAGAAGTTTGACAGTTACATGCTTCAGCTGGGATATACGAGGTGTGCTTATGACTGTTGTGTCTACTACAGCAGGTTGAGAGATGGGTCATTCATCTATCTGGTGCTTTATGTAGATGACATGCTGGTAGCCGCAAAGAGTAAGCACGAGGTTCAGAAGTTGAAAGGACTTCTTAGTGCTGAGTTTGAGATGAAGGATCTGGGTGCAGCTCGGAAGATACTAGGAATGGAGATTCTTAGGGATCGAAGTCAGCGGAAGCTTTTCTTGTCACAGAAAGGCTACATTCAGAAAGTGTTGGCTAGGTTTGGCATGTCTACAGCCAAGCCTATAGACACTCCTAGTGCTGCAAATATTCATCTCACCACTATGTTTGCTCCTCAGTCAGACGAGGAGAAGGAGTATATGTCTCGGGTTCCTTATGCCAGCGCGGTGGGGAGCTTGATGTATGCTATGGTTTGCACGAGGCCAGATTTAGCACAGGCAGTCAGTGTTGTGAGCAGGTTCATGGGGCAACCGGGAAAGGAACATTGGCAAGCTGTGAAGAGGATTTTCAGGTATCTTAGAGGTACGTCTGATGTGGGTCTCATTTATGGAGGTGATACCGAGTGCTTAGTTACAGGCTACTCGGATTCTGATTATGCTGGTGATGTTGACACGAGGAGATCGATGACTGGTTATGTATTCACTTTGGGAGGTTCTGTGGTTAGTTGGAAGGCGACTTTGCAACCTACAGTGACGTTGTCTACTACGGAAGCAGAGTACATGGCTTTGACAGAGGCTGCAAAGGAGAGAATATGGCTGAAAGGACTGGTTAGTGATCTTGGTCTACATCATGATCAGGCTACTGTGTACTGTGACAGCTTGAGTGCAATCTGCTTAGCCAAGGATCAGGTCCATCATGAGAGGACCAAGCATATTGATGTCAGATATCATTTCTTGAGGAGTGAGAGGAGAATCAGGGTGAAGAAAGTGGGAACTGCTGATAACCCCGCTGATATGTTCACCAAATCTGTTCCACATAGCAAGTTTCAACATTGTTTGGACTTGCTGAACATCAGAGCTGATTAGGTGCTCTATGGGCAGTCCCGGGAGTGGAGGGCGAAGTCTACTCATCTGGCACTGTAATGGTGCATCTGGAGTTTTCTACTTTGAGGATTCAAGTCAAGGTGGAGATTCGTTGGTATGCCTTGAATACTGTAATAGCCGCTTCTGCGACCCTGGCCTGGAATACAACTACATCTACAATTATGAGAAGAATATAATTCCAATTCCAATTTGGACTGATGTTGATTTGGGCCGAATTGTGTTTTGTTCCAATCCCAGTTTGTTAGGGTTTAGTAGAGACAGTATATAAAGTGTCTCTCTTCTCTCTGTAAACATTAATTCTGTTCTGCACTTAGATAGGTAGAAATCTGGCCAATTTCTTGGCGTCTGTAACCTGCTACCTATTATAGTGAATCCGTCTCCCGTGGATGTAGCCAAATTGGTAAACCACGTAAATCTTGTGTCATGTTATTTTCGTTCATATTTTCTGTTCTTTCTCCATTCCGCACAACACCAAAGTGCACTTATTTATAGGATTAAGTCTGGGTGATTTTAATGTGTAATTTTTAACTTTTAAGGACAGAAATCCCCTACCATTATATTTTGAAAATGTAATAACATTTAACAAATATCATTGTATTTCTAGTTTGGGATTTTGTTTTCGAGCGCATTATAAAATAGACCAAATTATTTTTTTTATCCCTAACATATGACCTAATACGATCTTTTGGTCCTCGTTTCAAAAACTACCTCCTTTCAATACCCTATAAATTCAAAATGATTTGTTTGGTCCCCAAGGCGATTTCCAGGGGTGATTTTTCAGGTGGATTTGGGGACCAAAAAATGATATAAGATCATATGTTAGAGATCAAAAAAATAATATAGTCTACCTGAAAATCACCCGGAATCTGATTTGGGGACCAAACAAATTATTTTGAATTTGTAGGATACTGAAAGGAGGTGATTTTTGAAACGGGGACCAAAAAATTGGTCATATGCTAGGGACTAAAAAAACAATTTAATCTATAAAATACAATCTTTTGATATATATATATATATATATATATATATATATATATGAGACCGTCTCTTGAAAGACGGTCTTTCCATAAGTTATGGAAAGACCAAGGTTTAAAGTGTAAATTAGAAGAAATGGAGATAAAATTTTCGGGTTGCATGAACCGGGTTATAAATTTTATAACTACTACATGTTGCATACTAAAAGTTTAATATTGCAACTAAGACCTTTTACCTTTTATTATTCTAGTTAAACCCCGTCTTTCCATAAGCCTATGGAAAGACCGTCTTTCCCAAGACTTTGCCTATATATATATATATATGTGTGTGTGTGAATTTGTTACATTTATTACTTATAAAAATCTTTATTTATGGGTCACTTTACGGTCATTATATCAATTTAATTTTTTTTCTATTACTATTGATAACTCTCATGTGAAGCATGTTACTGATATCTTATCAGATGATACTACTAATAGATGAATAATATATATATATGTGTGTGTGAATTTGTTACATTTATTACTTATAAAAATCTTTATTTATGGATCACTTTACGGTCATTATATCAATTTAATTTTTTTTCTATTACTATTGATAACTCTCATGTGAAGCATGTTACTGATATCTTATCAGATGATACTACTAATAGATGAATAATATTACACGTGTTAAATGATGTATTTGACCGTCAACAATTATCTCATACTTCCTTCGTGTTAGCCAAAAATTCCTACATTACTTTTTTTCATAGACATTTATATATTTTTTTTTGAAAAATCAATCATTCATTTCAATATGCTGGAAAAATGGCCAGCAACGATTACAATGAGTGAAATTTACATCAAACCTAACTAGCATCTAGCAATAATTAATATATTGCAAGGATATCTAAATTACGTGTCAACTAGACTGATCGTCTGTACTATTACAGATCAAAGATCAAATAAAAATACAGTTACATCGCTCCGAGGATTAACTTGCTTCCCGCAAAAATCATGACCACTTGGCAGAGAGGAGCGTATCACGCATCAATATCACTGCACCAAACAGGGATCTTCTACAGCTGTAACACCACTTGATCCAACCACGATCTATATTGTCCAAACTATAAACACCCTGAAAACGAAAAACACAGATCTGGCGAATCCAAGATAATGTAACCCTAAAATAAAACCACAATCAAAATTATGAACACACGATTTGAACAAGTAGATCGAGAACAATACATCAACATGAATAACTAAATCGAGTTATCATCATGAACACAACGATATAATCGATCAGGTTGAAGAACAAAATTAATTTGTGGAGATAGATCTCACACTTATTCAATAACAAAAATATGAATTAAAATAAACTGTTGTTCCACATCTCCCCTGATGGGAAGATGTGGAAAAAATGAAGAAGAATGGCTAGGCAAGAGAGGGTTCGCATAGACACTTATATGGATTGATGTGGCAGGAGAAGTGTGGGGGGTTTGAATGAGCTGGCTAAATTTCAGCTACTAATTTGAATCTAAATTAGGAAAGACTAAATTATTTTTTTGGTCCCCTACAAAGTATTTTTTACTATTTTTTTGTCCTCATTTGCAAAACAACTCTTAGACGGTACCCAACAAATTCAAAATGATATGTTTTGGTCCTCGGAGGTTGTTTTCTGGTAAGACTAAATGGTTTTCCAGTATGGTCAGGGGTATAATGGTAATTTTACTAATTAAAAAATATTAATTTTAAAATTTTCAGATTTTTACTTCATCCTGAGCCCTTGAGCCTCGAGTCTCGAACCTCTCCCCTCAAGTCCTCTCCCCTCAAGTCCTCTCCCCTCAAGTCCTCTCCCCTTTCCCCTCTCCCCTCATGCCTTGAGCCCTTGAACCTCATGCATCGAGTCCTCGAACCTCATGCCTCGAGCCCTCGAACCTCGAGCCATCGAATCTCCTGCCTCGAGCCCTCGAACATCCTGCTTCCTGACGATTTTTTTATTTTTATTTTTTAAAACTTAGGGGTATAATGGTCATTTTACATATTTTGACCAATTTTACCGTTGACTTTCCCTGAAAACCACCTCTGGGGACCAAAACATATCATTTTGAATTTGTTTGGTACTGTGTAAGGGTTGTTTTGCAAATGAGGACCAAAAGATAGTAAAAGATACTTTGTAGGGGACCAAAAAAATAATTTAGTAATTAGGAAATGGTCAAAATAGAAATATTTGGCTGGAACAAAAGAAAATAGAAAGTAGAAATATGGGAAGGAGGAAGTATATTTTTTCAAGCTCTTTTTCTTCTTTGCAGAATTAGTTCCCGAGAGCAGCATCACCCATGAAAAGAAGCACGACTCACAACTCCGAAGAGCAGCACCATCCACGATCTAGTTCCATCTTTGCCTCCTAATCAACGAGCGGTGAGATGTAAGGAATGTCAGTGAGAACATCCACCGTCTCGAAGAGCAGCTGCACCCATGGCCAGCCCAGCTTCTGATTCCAGTTGGCAAGCCGTGACGATAGATGTTTATGGGTGGAAGAAAACAAGAAAATTAGGAACTGGGAAAAAAAATCAGATGGGCTAATTAGGGTTAAAATATGTATTGAATGGGATGAGTAAATTGGACATTTCACATTTTACATGTTTTTTAAATCAAGAGGGAAATTGGTCCTTTCTGGCAATTACGGCCAAAACTATCAATAATTGGTCATTTTGGCACATTCGGTGAATACTTAGGGTTGATCATCACTTTCGAAGAATTTTGGGGTTTTCAACACTTTCAAAAAAATATAGTGTTATTTTCACACATTTTTCTATTTTTATTGTTCATGTTGTTTATGCAGGAAATATCATGTTTGTGCTTTCTAAAAGTTTATTTTTTATGCACAAATTGTGATTATATGTACAATACTCAGGTAGTCTGTAAATTACGTTTATTTATAAGTTTTATTTTTCAATTTGGTTTATTTAATTTTATTTAATTTCAAATCCAAAATAGAAAAATCAATTTGATTTTTTCACATGTGATTTAGTTATAGTTTTGGGTTTATAAAAAGTCGACCAAATTAAATCGAATCGAATAAATCGAAACATTTGAAAAGCAAAGCGATACCACCCCTATTGTTACCCCAAACATACGTGATTGCACTTATAGAAAAGAAGCAGATTAATTAGCACCTACGCGATCGTCCTAGTGATTAAGTGTCTCGTTAAGTATTTTAATGGTCATGAGTTTGAATCTTGGCAAGCCGCAGCATCAGAATTTTCTTCAATAACAGAGTTTCTCATGGACACCATAAATGATCACCAGACCCTAAAATATCGTACTTTGGCTCCTCATTAACCTGTAACGCCGGAATAACGGTGCTAACAAGAAAAATTGATTTTATAATGATACGAGTTAGGTTTTATTTATTTAATTTTATTAATTAGGGTTTTTAGAATATAGCACTATACTATTTTTCCCACTGGGTTTTTTAATAAGGTAGTGCGATCATTTATTTTATGTTAGAATAAAGCCCATTAATTCAGCCATGTTGGCCTTGTAAGAATTAATGTTTCGGACATGCTTTATTTTAGGGTTTAGAATATTCAGTTTTGATTTGATTAGAATTAGATTTGGTAAGATTAGATAAGGAAATATCCATTTATTTTAGATATTCTAGTTGGATACTCCCTCCGTCCCAGCCAATTCAGCACAAGTTGACTTTCGTCAGTTGACTCAAAAAAAGTTTAATCATTGATATCTATAATCGTGTGTAAATACAGGTTATAAAAAGTTGATTTTGTAAAAAATCATGCCATTACGAATCTAACAAGATCAAACAATATCCTAACTTGTTTATCAATTCAAATTTGAGGTCAAAGTTAAGCAAATTTGACTAAATGAATAGTTAATTGTAGAAATGGCTGGGGCAGAGGGAGTATGGTTTTAGCTTCTTAAAATTGCCATAAGTCATTCCAGTTTCTATTTGTACTGGCCGAATTATACCCTATAAATAGGGGAGACCATTCATGATTATATTACAACACTTTTATCAATCAAATATACAACCTTGCGAGTTCATACTCTTGCTTGCGAGCTTCTTAACCTTGATGGCTAGTTAAGTATCAATAAACCTTGTAATCTGATTCTGAGGGCTAGTTAGAGAGAAAGTCGAGATTAGGCATACCCCGGGGGCTAGACACCTGAATTTCGTGCGAGATAGTGAGGGTTTGCAGATCCCTTCACTAGATCAAAGATATTAATTTCGCAATCGTGAGTCTTCGCAAGGAGATTCATATCAGTTGGTATCAGAGAAAAACAAAAGATCCTTGGACGAATTCATTAACAGGGATTTTGAGTTTGTTTGAATTTATTTTCAAAAAAAAATCATCAGGCAACTTTCGCCGCCAGACATCCACCGCCACCAAAATCTTCACCGCCACCACTCCAGTCATCTTCACCAACCCTGATGCCACAATGCCAATCACCATTGTACCACTCGTCTCCGGCGAGCTCCACCACATTCTCACCGGCCGCTCAGTTCATCTCCGACGAACCCGCCGCTGCACCACCGTTATTCTTCTCCATCTCCAACCATCAAGAAGCTACCGTCCGCCGTTTCTCAGATCGTGATCAGCTTTGACACCAATTGACCACCGAACCCGTCGTATGCTCTCCTTCTTCACCAACTCCAATCGCCGCCGGTGTTCCACCCTTGATCACCACTGATTCACATCAACACCGGTCGGGCCTGCTCCTTTTGTACTCTCAGTCATCTTCAGGCTCTTCAGGAGTGAGCTTCAGCTCCAGCAAAGATATAGTCCGGCAAAAAGAAGTTCAGTAGGCAGTTCAATGAAGAAGACAGTCGGCGTGCGGCACAGACACGTGTGCCACAAACCGGGCATGCGAATACCATGTGCGAGATAGTGAGGTACATCTACCTCACACACTCAGCTCTTGATCTGTATCTCATATTGAGAGACATCCAAAATATCGCGGATTGGGTAATTTATCGCGAGTTATTTGTATTTATCGCTGGTTTGTCTTTTTCTCACTAGTTTAGAGCCACATCAACATACAGTTACTGCCTAGTCAGCATCCAGTCACCGTTTACTACCAGAATTTTACAGGGATGGCTTAGGACTTTTATCTCCATTTATTTTAGCCTAAAGCATAGATCAGTTGCGTAGGGGACTTCGAGTCGTGCCAGAGAATGTGGACTGAGAAACACGAAATGGACGACGAACAAGAACCTATGAATCTAGAGCGTGGTGATCGTGGTATGACCCACGATCTCAAATCCTGAAAGCACGGAATTTTAACCATATCAGCCTATAAATACAACAAGCTTCAAAGGGGCTGAGGTAAGTGTAACTATTAAAAGAAATTCTAGTTCTTGATAGAGTGACTAACTTGATCGTCAGAGCATTTTTCCCGGGATCACTTCCGGGCTTGACTTTGCAGGAAGGAAGACTCGCGGGGTGAGCAGCAAAGGTTCTACCTGACCAGAACACCACATCAGAGTTCATGAACTGTACCAGTCTTACGTATACCGTGAGCATTAGCACGAAGACAAAGGATGGTGGAGGCACTGCTATCAATGAAAATTGCCTAAATACTGTCCTATATGTCCTTTGATGTCGCACAATCAGGGATCTCCGCCAAGGATTTCAGAGTGAGAGAGGAGATCAGAAGACTGCACACACGTTGATCTTCATCAACCCAGAGATCGTGCTCAGCATTGGCCTTCAATAAGCCTCCATAGGATCAACTTTCGTACCACCGCGACCGGAAGTGGAGCTGTCGGCGGCCTGAGCCTAAGTGGGAGAGGCACCACCGGCCTGAGGATGTGGAGGGAGAGTTGGACAGGGTTTGGACCCATCAAGAAAATTGAACAGCTTCCGTGGCTTGAGGACGTAACCAATCTGACTCTTCCACAAGAGATGATTTGATGACGCTAACTTGATTGTCATCATGTGGAGCAAGGTATTGCAAGAAAGTTTGTCTTCAGACATGATGAAAGTTGAGAAATGCCGGGAAAGTGCGTCGGAGAGGGAGGGAATTTTTGTGAAGATCGGCCAAAGGGGAGGGAGAGAGGCCGATCGGTGAAGAAAAAAAAGGGTTGAGGGGATTTGGAAAGTTTTGGACAAGGTTTGCTCTGATACCATGGTAAAATAATTTTCCGTAATGATTCTAATTAATGATGAAGGGTATAAATAAAGTACAAAGTAAACTAGTCTAAATATAACTCTAGCCTAGTCAACAAGAATAAAATCTTATCTAGTGATATGTGTTAATTATGTTGATTATTTTATTGGAATTAACTGTGATTTTACGGGATTAATATGCACTTTAAGTGTTTTATTTGTAACAGGTCACAGTTTTTGGGCTCAAGAGGAATTTGGAGGAGAGTAAGGAGTATTGGACAATTATTGTAAATGAAGCAATCAAATGGAGTGCAGATATTTGGAGTTGATTTGGGCTCTTAAGAAGATATTTGTGAAGATATCTTTGGGGATAATTTAGAGATTTAATTAGACCTTATCTCTTCAAATCAGAATTCAAATTTGGAGAGATTTACGTTTTATTTGGAAGAGTCCAATATGGACATGATTTGTAATTGCTGCATATATATATATATATATATATATATATATATATGTTCATATATATATATATATATATATACACACACACACGCAGACGCAGAGAGGGGAGGGGAGTTTTTAGCCTAAGTTTTGATATTTTTGGATACATTAGTTAGAAAGCAGTACATGAGTTTGAGTTTTAATTCCGTAGACAGCAATGTTTCTTTTGGGTGAATTTTGGTTTCAGTGACCAGAGAGGATATTAGTTCTTCTTGGTTTTCGACTTTTTTTGCACAAGAAACATTGAATCTTGCCTTGTTTTTCGTGCCAAATTAATCACTTGCATTTGCTTTCATTGTTTTCCTTGCGCATGCAGACTTGTTACTGTCTTTGGTTTTTGATTTGATTATCTTCGTTTCGTTTTTATATAATTGCACTTAATATGTTTTCTGTTTATATTTTTTATTTGTTTAGTTTAGTTATCATGAGTAGCTAATTCATATATCGGCAGAGAATAACAAATATTAGTTTATAAACCGTGAGCCTTAATTGCATTATAATTGATTCTTGCATGTTCTTGATTGTTCTTGGTCGAATTTTATTTCTAATATGTTTAAGCCTGATCAACTTAAATGTTTGTAGAATACTGCTATATAATTTCCGCCAATACGTAATTGTTGGATGGGATTAGTAAGTAGCACAGTCTTTTGAAAAACAGCCAACTATCTAAGACCCTAATAGCAAGATAGGGAATAATTGAGCGTGCGTTACTATTTACTTTTACTTTGGTAATTGCTATATCGGGTTCTTTTAATACTTAATGCTATCAAAATGTGTTCCGGTTTAGCGAATACTTTCTGGGAACATTTTGGTAAGGGAAACAGTTAATTAATCATAATTAGTTGTCTGTCGATAAAGTAAGAAATAATTTGTGTGGGGGGGGGGGGAGCATACCTACTTTCCTATAACCGGTAGATGTGTAGGAATTGATTTATTATTGCGCCTATGATTGATATTAACTAGTATGAGTTATTCTTAGCCGATATTATTCCTATATATATATATATATTTATTTATTTCTCATATTTTTAAAGTCGTCATTTGCATTTTAGAATTAGTAAAATCAATATATTTGAGGCGTGGCGGCATCACCGAAAAATGACTTCAAAAATTAGTAGGAAAAATAATTATTGATTATTGCTTTTGCTCCTCGTGGGATCAACCATGCTTATCATTGTACTAATTAGTGTTAATCTGAATTTCAGGTTATTTGGCGAGTGAAACGATGGTCAGGCCCTCAAAACTTCCTTTTGATTTGATTTATTCTTATGTGTGGGGCCCTGCCTCGGTACCTTCTCTCAATGGCAATAGATACTTTGTTCTTTTCATTGATGACTGCACAAAATTTGTTTGGGTTTACTTTCTCACTGCCAAATCTCAAGTCTTTCAGGCCTTTTCTCTATTCAAATCCATGGTTGAAACACAATTTTCTACAAAAATTAAAGCTTTTCAATCTGATTGGGGAGGGGAATATCGAAATGTCTCTACCTTTCTCCAAAATCATGGTATCTTGCATAGAGTTTCTTGTCCCCACACCCTTGAACAAAATGGTGCTGCTGAAAGACGTAATCGCATTGTCGTTGAAAAAGGCCTTGCTTTACTCTCCCACTCTCATCTCTCAATCTCATTCTGGGAACATGCCTTCCAAACTGCCATCTTCCTTCACAATCGTACCATAACTCCTACCCTCGCCAATGAATCTCCCTACACTCGGCTTTATCATCGCCAACCAGACTATCTATTTCTCAAATGTTTCGGTTGTCTCTGTTATCCTTACCTTCGTCCATATAACAGCAACAAGTTGGAGTTTCGCTCTGTTGCTTGCATCTTCGTAGGATTCAACACCAAACACAAAGGATACCTTTGCTTTCATGTCCCCACCTCTCGCACCTATATATCCCGTCATGTTGTGTTCGATGAGTCCTTCTTTCCCTTTCCTGACCACAACTCCAAGTCCTCCCCATCACCCTTCTCCGATATATCCCTTCAAAGTCTGCACCTTGCCTCAGACATTTCTTTCTCACCTATCACTCCACCCATCACCAATCACAGTCCCCCTCCATTTCCACGTAGTCCTTCTCCTAACCTCAGTCCCGGACCATCACTCAGTCTGTCACCATCACTCAGTCCGTCTCCTCCACCCAGTCCCACTCAGCCAATTTCACCGTCTCCGGCCCCTTCTCATCCTTCTACTCAGCCTTCTACTATCAACTCTCATATAGCTCCCTCATATTTCCGCCTGGCTGCCAACTCTACTCATGGTATGATAACTCGTGTGGAAACCGACTCTCTCAAGCCAAAGCTCTACACTGCTACAAAACACCCATTACCTTCTGACGGTTTCGATCTTGAACCGAAATCCTTTCTTCAGGCCAAAAAGAATCCTAATTGGCAGCATGCTATGCAGTTAGAGTATGATGCATTAATGACTAATAGGACTTGGGACTTGGTGCCTGCCCAGGTCATGTGCCTCTAATCTTGTTGGTTGTAAGTGGATTTTCAGGATCAAGAAGAAACCCGATGGTTCAGTTGAGCGCTACAAAGCTCGCCTTGTTGCAAAAGGCTTTAATCAGGAAGAGGGGGTTGACTACTTCGATACATTCAGCCCTGTCATCAAACCCACTACCATTCGGGTGGTTCTTGGTTTGGCTGTTACTCAAAATTGGCCTCTTCGCCAGGTTAACATCAACAATGCCTTCCTCAATGGTGATCTGTCTGAAATTGTATTCATGGAGCAACCACTTGGTTTTGTCTCACCGCAGCAGCCCTCTCATGTTTGCCGTCTTCGAAAAGCTCTTTATGGTCTCAACAGGCACCGCGAGCATGGTTTCAGAAGCTCAACCAGGCCCTTCTACGGCACAGCTTCAAACCATGTGTTTCAGACACCTCCCTCTTCATCAAACATCATGGGTCTGATGTCGTCTATGTTCTAGTTTATGTGGATGATCTCATCATCACTGGCTTGAGCTCCAAGTTCATTGATGAGTTTGTTGGCTATCTCTACTCAGTTTTTTCTTTGAAGGACTTGGGTGCTCTGAATTTTTTCCTTGGGATTGAAGTTCTTCGCAACTCTTCAGGTATACTTTTATCTCAACGGAAATACATTCTTGATCTTCTTGACAAGAGCAAAATGGTTGGTGCAAAACCAATTGCCTCTCCGCCCATTCCAGGCTCGCACCTCGTCATTGGTGGTGATCATTTCCCAGATGTCCATCTCTATCGCAGCATTGTAGGAGCTCTACAGTATGTCACCATTACCCGGCCTGAGCTTGCGTATTCATTCAACCGGGTTTGTCAGTTCATGCATCAACCTTCAGAGATTCACTGGGCCACTGTGAAATGCATACTACGGTATCTCAAAGGCACCATTGATGACGGCTTACTCTTTTGGCCATCTCGGGATGATCGCCTTGTATGTTTTACAGATGCCGGTTGGGCCTCAGATCCTGATGATTGCCGCTCTCAACATGGCTTTGCCATTTACCTTGGTGGTAATCTCATCAGCTAGTCCTCCCGTAAACAACAGGTTGTAGCCCGCTCCAGCACTGAAGCTGAATACCGGGCGATCGCATTTGCCTCAGCGGAGCTCATCTGGCTTCAACAGCTTCTAGCCGAAATGGCTGCCCCTGTCTCTCAGGCTCCTATCCTCCTCTGTGATAATCTCAGTGCTATGTATCTTACTGCCAATCCGGTCTTTCATCAGCGGTCTAAACACATCAAGATTGATTTTCACTTTGTTCGAGAACAAGTCAAAGCTGGGGAACTTGCTGTTCGACATGTGAGCTCCGTTGATCAGATTGCTGACATCTTCACCAAGGCATTGGGTTCTTCTCGCTTTGATAACTTGAAGTCCAAGCTTCTCGTTCGTACCTAATCGTAAGCTTGTGGGAGGGTATTGAAGACTTAAAACACTAGTCCTGGTTCACTGTATCTAGTTTATAGAAATAGTTTACTTTCCCTAATCAGTGGGATTTCTTACGTGTAAATCTTATCCTTAGAACTAGCACTTGTAGTATAAATAGATACGTACAGAGATGAATAAAATCAACCATTCACATCATATCTTTTACACAGAGAAATTGGTACAATTTGACTTTTGAAAGCCAACTGAATCAATATTCAACAACTAATATCTTTATATGAGATTCGATCTTCTTATGATTAATCATAGAGATGCATGTTTCTGACTCATTTTGTTTATATGTAGTCTCTTTTTTGGTTTTTATACTGATGCTATATACTCATATGCTTCTGCAAGTATGGTAAGTTTCCTTTTTAACAGGTAGAGTTTAAAATAAAAGTACAATTGGTCCAAAGACCAAGTACTTACATTAGTTACATCAGATGCAAATTACAACTGTACTACTTGTATTGCTCTCCAACCTGAATTTGTTAAGAAGAAAAAAAAAACCCTAAATATAAACCCCAAATACAGTGAAAATAAGAAATTCTAACCTCTATAGGACCGGATTGAAGAAGACAATGTAATGCAACTCAGAAATTGCAAATTTGAACGGATTTGAGCAGTTGAATCGGGAATTTATGGTAGCGGTTTTCAGAGATTTGAGAAAGGGTTAATGCGAAAAATTGAAACAGAGGGGTTAATGTGAGAGAGAGAAACAGAGGGGTTAGTTGGGCGGTTGAATTTAACTACGGAAGATTGAAAATTATCTAAAATATCTTCCATGCCCCTGAAAATATGTAATTTATGGTGAGACCCTTGGTCTCACCATAAGCTTGGGTGAGACGGTCTCACCCAAGTCTTTGTAATAAACTAATATATTTCACTCAGTTGTATAATTTAAACTGCAAAACGAAATTAATTATTTTTACAACTGAACTTCCATAAACACATACTTATGGTATTGACAACCTCACAAATTCTTAATTAACATAATTATAAAATAAAATATTAGATAATATTGTATTTTATTTTCATTTAACTAATAATTATAAGAGTCTATCTCTTGAAAGACGGTCTTTCCATAAGTCATGGAAAGACCAACGTTTAAAGTGAAAATTAGAAGAAAAAAGATAAAATTTTTGGGTTGTATGAATCGGGTTATAAACTTTATTACTACTACACGTTGCATGCTAAAATTTTAATATTGCATCCTAGACACTTTACCTTTTATTATTTTAATTAAACATCATCTTTTCATAAGCTTATGGAAAGACCGTCTTTCCCAAGACCTTGCCTAATAAGAATATTTTATTTAATTATAAAAATATTCAATTATTAAAGAAAAATACAATTATTTCCATTCTATTCCTAATTAGGAATACTTTTTTACCTTAAATATTGTAATTTTAAAAAATGAAATTTCAATATTGTATTTTAAAAGTTTAAATAAGTAATAATGCGTATTTGAATGTGAAAATAAAAAAATATATAATATAAAAAATATTTTCTAAATTTTTAAATTTAGTACGTAATTTAACAAATGCGGTGTATTAAAGTAAAAACTAATTTGCCTGTCCATAAACTCACCCGTCAGGGGACCCGGTCTTTTGAAAATTGTGCACTATTTTAGTGAATTTGAACAATTGCAGCAGCTGGCCTACCGAAGGGAAGGTTGTATGTGGACGACATTAATTTGAGTACCACTAAGATAAGATAACAAAAATTCAGAATTTTCTTCTTCGTTTTGACAGATCAGTTGGTTTGGAGGCAATTCATTTGGGTGATCACTTCTCTGATTGTGAGTGTGAAAATGGATTGGCAGAAAGAAGACTATCTAACTTGTTTAAATCCTGCACTTGAGGCCTTGGAGAAGCAGTTTCGTGATTATCCTGCTGATGCTGTTGCTGCCGCCGCTGCTGAAGATTCTGCCAGGCACTCAAAAAAGAAAGTTGATGATTCTTTTGCTGGTGAAGATGATTTCTTAGACACAAGTGTAGATTCTTTTGCTGATGTTGTTTTGATGAAGTCCTTTCGAGCCACATATCGGGATCTGAAATTCTTGAAAATGTTTTTCTGGGGACTGGCCAATCAACATGATTCCCATTGGCGCGGTGAATGCCATCTTATGATGCGTTGCTTCAAATCGACTGACGAGGTTTTCAGAGAGCATCATAGATGTATACCAGTCGAAGAAACATGCTCCATAGACTGGGAGCCATTGATTTCTCGTACACGGAAACAAATTGAGCAGTTTAAGCCACTGGTGAAACAAGTTTGCTCTTCTGTACTGGGTGCTGAATCACTCATCCAGCACTTCCACTTTGAGGAGTTGTTTATTGATTACGGACCCGGGACTGAAAGTTTCATCGATCTCATCTTACACAATCTCGGAGTTCTTGATTCCAGCTTTGATCTGGTTCATCCCGCAAAGTACCACTTCCTCTTGATTGAAAGGAGCTTCAAGCTGTTTACAATGTTTGCGAGTGAGATTTCATGTCTTGCATGCTTGTATTGGATTGGGGAGATGGATCAGGAGTTGTTGAAATCGGACATGGAGAGTATGCTTTCTGAAATGATGATGAAATACATGCCCTACAACCCCGAGGTCATGGCGTTGTACCTTGATGTGTTTAAGGCTTCCAGAGGTCACAAGTTGCTAGTTTCTCGCCGCTTCACTGTAAGTTATGCTGATTTTCTTCTTGATCATTTGATTGTATCTGAAGCTCTTCGTGAGAAATTCATAGTCTGCTCATCGTTTGCTGTGGATCACTCGGGTGAAAACGTGAATTTATTGGTAGATATTTTTGACATCGTCACTTGTATGTTGGATGCTGATAGTGATACACCACTCTCATCACGCTTCAATAATTGTCCCAAGACAAATGCAATAGGATTTCTTGATTCTGTCTTAGCAACCTTGGAGAGAATTTCAGATGGGAAGATATATATTATTCCTATGGTTAAGCCTGAGGTTGAAAGAGTCCAAAAACAGTTGGAGTTGATTAGGCCAATTGTCCAAAACAAGCTCAAGGTGCTAAATGAGGACGAGAAACTTAAGGATCTTTGGAGTCGAATCGTGAATGTGTTCTACTTTGCAGCATATGCCATAAAACTGTGCACAGTGAAAAGTTTACATGCTTTGTATGGTATCAGATGCCTTCCAAATGTTATAGAAAATATAAAGATTGTGACGTCGGAGATTGAAAAGATTGAAGATAACCACATCAAAAGTATCATTCCTGGGGTTGAGTTGATTCATGTGTCTAGTAGCAGTAGCGCTTTCCTACCACGAGATACTACTTCAAAATATGAAGGGGATTTTATAGGCTATGAGCAGGATGCGGAGGAAATTCTGAACCTCCTTCTCAGGGGAACGAAAGAGCTCAGAATTATCTGCATTTCAGGAATGGCGGGACAAGGAAAGACTACTCTGGCGAAGAGAATGTACAATGATTCTTCAGTTTGTTATCACTTTCATGAAAAATCGTGGTGTTACATTTCCAAGGAATGTAAACCAAGGGAAGTATTAGCCAAGATTGTAAGTGGGTGTGAGATGCGCGAATCAATTCATGATGTAGCCGATTGTGTAAGGAAAAGTTTGAAAGGAAAGAGATACCTCATTGTTTTGGATGATATTTGGGATGTTGAATTGTGGAATGTGGTGAAAAGTGCATTTCCAAATGATGCAAATGGGAGCCGAATTCTATTTACCAGTCGAAACCATGATCTGGCCTCAAAAGCGGAATCAAACTCAATTTCTCATCGTCTCCGACCATTTTCTAATGAAGAATGTTGGGAATTGATGAAATATAAGCTCTCTACTTGTGATGATATTCCTGGTGAATTTTTAGAAATTGGAAGACAAATTTCAGATCGTTGCAAAGGAATGCCTTTGGCAGTTGCTCTAATTGGTGCTGTACTCAGAAGGGCGGGATCTGTATTGGATTTGTGGAAGGAAGTGGCAATAAACTTGAATTCATACCTTAGTGGTGAAGGGTGTAGGGACATTGTGGAGCTGAGTTACAAGTATTTGGAAGATTATTTGAAACCCTGTTTTCTTTATCTTGGAGGTTTTCGTAGGGATAGAGACATTTCTGCCGGAAACTTGAAACGCCTTTGGATTGCAGAAGGATTCGTGAAGGAGAACCGGATGAAGCTGGCAACGAAGTACTTGGAAAATCTTGTTTCCCAAAATTTAGTTTCAATAACCCAAAGAAGTTCTAGAGGTGGGATAAAATGGTGTAGAGTTCATCATGATCTTTTGTATGACTTGTGCATAGAAAAAGGTTCGCAAGATAATTTCCTACATTTGTGCATAGAAAGAAATGACTTCCATCATCGCTTTTTCAGTATCGGTGCTTATCCTTTTGACCCGTTAGAATCTACTGGTAGCACCAGAAGAGATTTACCAGGTACCCAGATTCACACTCTAGTGATCGCTTGTTTTTCCCCAATGAAGTTCTCACTTAGCAACTTCAAAGTTCTCACTGTGTTGGATTTGAGAGGTTACTCAATATATACGTTCCCAGAGGGGATATTGTTAAATATTCATCTGAGACACTTAGCATTAAGTCTCGGGCTTAAGGAAATTCCACAATCAATAGTTGATTTGTGGAACTTGGAAACTCTCATTGTGAATAAATTCGGGTATGATATTGATGTTCAGATAGCAGAAACCATGTGGGAGATGGAAAATTTAAAACATGTTGAGATAATAAATTTTGGTCTCAACGTGAAAGATTTATGGCAAAGCAATACGGTGGCGGCATGTAATATTGAGGTGCTTAAAGGACTAACTCTTGAGTTTGATGTTAAGGCCGAAGAGTTTTTAAGGAGATTTGCCAGACTTAAAAGGTTGGGGTGCAGTTTGCCTAAGAATAAAGTGGCTCATCCCTTGTGGTTCTCTATGTTTGGATCTCTGAAAATGCTGGAGTCTTTGCATTTACGCCATTCTGGTGCCGGCTACAAGCGACAATTGCCATCATCCATAAACTTTCCAAATAATCTCAAGAAATTGAGCCTGCGAGGATTTGGATTACCCTGGAGTGCCTTGTCACCGATTGGTCAGCTACCTAACCTCGAGGTGCTCAAATTAAGGACAGATGCATGTGTGGGTACTATCTGGCACTTGGGAGATGAAGAATTCTCAAAACTAATGTATCTTGAATTGCTTTTTATGAGAGAGGTTGAACAAATAGATGACTCTGGTTGTGATGAAACTCCCTTTCCATGTCTTCAGAAACTTATTCTGCGGTTCTGTTATAAGCTCAAAAAGATACCTTCCAGCTTTGGAGATATTTGTACCTTGGACACCATTAACATGGAAAATTCCCTTAAACTCTCAACCTCAGTAAGACAAATTGTGGAACATCAACGAGATATGGGAAATGACCGCCTACAAGTAGAAATGCACACATGGGATAGTGAATTTGATGAGGAAAATATTGCTGGAGGAGACACACGGGATAGTGAATCTGATGAGGAAAATATTGCTGGAGGAGAAGAACTAAACAACATGTAGAAGCAATCGGTAAGTCGCTACTAATTTATATTTTCTTCTTATCGGCCTTTCGTTTTGATCATTGTACAATTAAAAGAGTCAAATGTAAGTTTCTTTTTCAACAATCTTTCTTCTAACTTTTGTACACCTAATGTTCACAATGGTTCACAATGGTTAATACGCGAAGCTGGATAAATTTGGTTATCTTTAGTACTTTATATTGTCTTTTTTGAGCAGCTAAATATGCCCTTAGCTCACATTTAAGTTTAAAGCAGCTGTAGAGAGCATAATTACTGCTCGAAGCGACGAATAATGCCTTTAGTCACATATGCTGCGGAGGCATAATCAAGGCTATTTGCAGGTGAAAACTGGGAAATTTTGTCTTACATAATGAGGGGGTTTGCTGTGTTTTTTTAGCATTTCCAAATAGTGTTGTGGAAGATCGAGTCGTGTTGCAGAATATCTGATGGCAAATATGATTGAATGATCTGAAATTTTACAGATTCTTTGATACGGAGTTGTTAATTGTCAGTGAGAAGTACTTTTCACAAACTTCAGAAGTACTCTTCTGATGTTGAATTCTTACTCCTGTGTGTGTTTCCATTTGTTCATTTCTTTTTTGGTCTTTCCCAATTCATAAACTCATAAGATGTTTAATAATTTATCTCAATAAGTTACGGAATTTTTTACATTTTTTCAATTTCAGGTTTGAAATGCAACCGTCTTATATATTAATAGCAGGCACCGCAATTGCCAGACCAGGAGCAATTGGAGGTTTTTCTCTTTTTAGGTAATATTTGTTCTTTTTTTTTGTTTTTTTCATGTTACTGTGGAAAATTCGTATCAAAATACTCCCTTCTATCTGATTCTGATCAGTTATAGTTATATAGAGTTAGAAGTGGTATGATTTCAGTTTATCTAAGAAGGTCTGAATTCAAAAAAGGAATGTCATCAAAAAGTGGTCTGAATTCAGTTCATCAAAAAAGGATTGTCGTCCAATCAGACTATATCAGAAAAGGAATTAAATTTTTGAGGCCAGTAGCAATCTCATTGACAATATATGCAGTGATTAACACATAGATGCAAGCACTGTAATTCCTTATATCTTCGATAATATTCTTTTACTCATGTAGGTAGCTACTAAGAAGAATGAAGATTAAAATTTAAAAAGATCAGAACTCAAAGGCCCAAGCATTTTTCCTGAGAACTTCGGCTTCTTCTTCACGGAGACTTGCCCTTGATCATATCGGCAACGGCTTGATAGGTGAGCTCAAGCAAACCCTTAATGTCCATCTTTTATTTTGTTACTTGCTGTCTATTAAATAATTTGTTCATATCCATCTTTTATCTTGAACTAGAATGCAGGACATTTTTCGGTGGTTGACGACGTGCAAAAGGGCAAATCTGATTGATGCCTTTGCTCAATTTACGGATGATCATGTACTCCCTCTGCTCATATGACACATCAGATCTAGATAGTAAGAACTCCCTATCACATCCACCTTTTCTCAGATCACTTCAATCGATTTGAATGTTTAACATGTATGTTTCGATCGATATGCATGTTCCTTCTCGAGGATTTATATGTTTTACACGTATATTCTGCAGGGAGGAAGAAAACACGATGGCTATTGCTGCCTATTTGCTCGCTATGTTGGGCGAAGGATTCTGCTAAGTTGTTCTTTGTACTATGGCGGTCCTGAATATATGTATATCCGGTCATCAAATGTGCAATCACCGGGCTCTATTCCTGAAGTAAGTTATGTAATGAAGTATGAAATGATTTGATAGATCCAGATTCTAATGAACTTCTCATTAATCTTGCATCAGTATAAGAAAGATGACAATGATCGTAAAGGAAATGACTGGAAATTGGTGGCAAGGTACGATTCTGGTAATATATATCTTGGTAGAGTAGTCTCTGTCCTAACCTATAATAGCCAACTTTTACTGCATCTGATAAAAGTTAGCACGAAGTTTTGAATCTGAAGTCTGATATTCCGAATTCTGATGCAGGCTCGTTTTATTACTAGCACTACCAAGTAAGATCCGAGCTAGGGTGCATGGATTCTCATATTTACTGAAGGTGAACTACAGCAATAAGAAGCAATTCTTGGCATCCCCTTTTTATCTTAATTTGCAGACAAAGATGCATTTTTTATTTTCCAATTGATTGACTTTTGCTTGGTTAGCTAAAGAATCTTTTCATGCTATCTGTAAAGTCAAGGGATTTGCAAGTGAATATTTGATTGGCAATTTTGTGTGAACTTATTTTGAACTGGAAAACATTCCATGTTGGAACATGCTGATGCAGAATATTTACGCCAAGGTTTTATGGAAATCAAAGTCAGAATATTGCAGTAGTTTGGAATAAATGGAATTCGTATATTTGACTATGTATATCAGGCGTGTGAAGCATAGTTGATTTATGGAAAATCTCTACTTATATGAAGGTGATATATTCGAATATATGGGATTTGGATATGCTTCAAGAAGCAGATTTTGAAAAGGAATATTGTGGAGATGATCAAGGAGTATTCCAATCTGTTCGTGAATATAAATTGGGACAAACAAGGCTGCATACTCACGGATTTAACAGAGAAAAAATATGCCTACAGATTTTTGAGACTTTCGAGAATTGCAAAGAGTCAGACTGCTGTGTTCCAACATACCTGACCTGCTGCACAAAGTTCATAATCGTAAACCTTAATTCCTCGGGAGGAGGAGATCCTGCATCGACGGAGTTCGAGATCAGAGGGAGTCTGATCAAGGCGGATCGGTAGCTAGGGGAGCTAGCAGAATTCAAACATTATAGTTAGTAAAGATAAGTATTTTGTAACATGTACTCTGTACTGTATCTCTGTAATTAGTGGATTCATTCTGAACTGCGTAACCAAGTCGTGTGTCTTTTACATTTTACGTTATTATGCACTTGGTTAATTTAGTCATGTTGGAACACACTAGTAAGGGCTAGAAAAAGTGGTAAAACTAAATTTCAATTGGTATCAGAGCTTCGTCACTTATTCCCTTGGTTGTTTCAAGGAAAGTGAGACCCAGTTTTACCATGACGACAAGAGAAGGAGCTTCAGTATCTCGACCACCCTGCTAGAAGGCAACAACTACAACTATTGGAAGGCACGCATGAGGACCACCCTTGAAGGAACTGATACGTATTCGAGGACTAAGATGTGATGTCAACGATGATTATATCATCCATAGATATTTAAATAGAGTTTCCTTTACTTGCTGGCATTGGAGTGATGCAAGTAATTGATCTGGATCAGAAAGAAGAAGGCTGCGCGGGTTCAACTCCAGATCCTCAAACGCTTCACAAGCTGTGACTCCATATTGGTCTCTCATCTTGGTTGTTGTGTGGTGCTGCTAACCACTTCATGCTACTGTTTTACCTTTCAGTTCCCATGTCTGGCCACCTTCCAATCGACACGGGGGTGGAGGTTTGAACGAGTGGAATCATATGGAACGGGCGATAATCTACTTAGAACACGTTAGTTCTCTAGTGAATATCCTCTCATCTTTTGCTGGCAATTAGATTTGCCTTCTAAAATCTTGTGTAATAAGGCAGCTGTTGGTATGCTTTGAATAGGTATTAGCCGCTTCGACACATCAGGATTTGGAGCTTGAACAACTTGATGTGAAGACCACTTTTCTACATGGAGAGTTGGAGGAAGAGATATACATGACTCAGCCAGATGGTTTCCAAGTTCTTGGCAAGGAAAAGTATGTTTGCAAGTTGAAGAAGTCCTTATATGGGCTTAAGCAGTCTCCGAGGCAGTGATACAAGAGATTTGACAGCTACATGCTTGAGTTGGGCTACACAAGGAGTTCATATGATTGTTGTGTCTACTATAGCAAGTTGAGAGACGAGTCATTCATCTATCTGGTGCTTTATGTAGATGACATGTTGATAGCCTCAAAGAGTAAGCATGAGGTTCAGAAGCTGAAGGGTCTTCTTAGTGCTGAGTTTGAGATGAAGGATTTGGGTGCAGCTCGGAAGATACTAGGAATGGAGATTCTCAGAGATAGAGGTCAGAGGAAGCTTTTCTTGTCACAGAAAGGCTACATTCAGAAGGTGTTGGCTAGGTTTGGCATGTCTTCAGCCAAGCTTATTGACACTCCTAGTGCTGCAAATATCCATCTCACTTCCATGTTTGCCCCTCAGTCAGAAGAGGAGAAGTAGTATATGTCTCGAGTTCCGTATGCTGGCACTGTGGGGAGCTTGATGTATGCTATGGTGTGTACGAGGCCAGACTTAGCACAGGCGGTCAGTGTTGTGAGCAGGTTCATGGGGCAACTAGGTAGAGAACATTGGCAAGCTGTGAAGAGGATCTTTAGGTAGCTTAGAAGTACGTCTGATGTAGGTCTCATTTATGGGGGTGATACTGAGTGCCTGGTTATGGGTTATTCTGATTCTGATTGTGCTGGGGATGTTGACACAAGGAGATCTATGACCGGCTATGTCTTTACTTTGGGTGGTTCTATTGTTAGCTGGAAGGCGACTTTGCAACCTACAGTGACTTTGTCTACTACGAAAGCATAGTACATGGCTCTGACGGAGGCTGCGAAAGAAGGTATATGGCTGAAGGGGCTAGTTAGTAACCTTGGTCTACACCACGATCAGGCTACTGTGTATTGTGATAGCTTGAGTGCTATCTGCTTAGCCAAGGATCAGGTCCATCATGAGAGGACCAAACACATTGATGTCAAATATCATTTCCTGAGGAGTGAGAGGAGAATCAGGGTGAAGAAAGTGGGAACTGCTGATAATCCTGCTGATATGTTCACCAAGCCTGTTCCATATAGCAAGTTTCAACACTGTTTGGACTTGCTTAACATCAGAGATCAGTAGTTGCCCGGTGTGGTAGTCCCAGGAGTGGAGGGATAAGTCTGCTCATCTGGCACTATAATGGTGCGTCTTGAGTTTCTGCTTTGAAGATTCAAGTCAAGGTGGAGATTTGTTGGTATTCCTTGAATACGTATTAGCCGCTTCGATAGGTTGTTACGGGGGTCTCGCTACCCGGTCAGCGAGTCGGGGGGTCCAGGGGGGTGGAGACGCCCCCGGCCCGACGGTATAGCATGTCCTCCGTTTGGGCTGTTATTGGCATTCTGTCTCCTGTTCTGGTTTGGGCTAGATTGTTTCTAAGCCCAAAGCCGTTAGGGTTTAAGGTGGAGAGGACTATATATAGTGCCTCATCTTTTATTGTAACTCTAAGAGATAGGATTGGTAGAGAGTAGGAAATCTGTAATTTTGGCATTTCTCTCTAGTGGAACCCGATCTTGGTCGGCCGTGGATGTAGCCAATTGGTGAACCACGTAAAATCTCGGTGTTTTGTTTTTCGCTTTATTTTCTTTGCTTGTTCTTTCTCGGGTATTAAGCACAACAGGTCTCTCATCTTGGTTGTTGTGTGGTGCTGCTAACCACTCCATGCTCCTGTTTTAACCTTTCTGTTCCCATGTCTGGACACCTTCAAATCGACACGGGGGTGGAGGTTTGAATGAGTGGAATCACATGGAACGGGCGATAATCTACTTAGAACGCGTTAGTTCTCTAGTGAATATCCTCTCATTTTTTGCTGGCAATTAGATTTGCCTTCTAAAATCTCGTGTAATAAGGCAGCGACTACTTTAGGAATCTCTATTGTAACAACTACCCTTTATTTTTAAATTTCGATATTGGCCTTGGAGGAGATGAGATCTTACTAGAAGCTTCTGGTTGATCAGGAGTTTGAGTTTCTAAGAAATGCATCATTTAAATTGCTACATTAAGGCAGCATAATGCGTACAAATTCAGGTTGGAGAGCAATACAAGTAGTAGTAATTTGCATCTGATGTAACTAATGTAAGTACTTGGTCTTTGGACCAACTTTGTACTTTTATTTTAAACCCTACCTGTTAAAAAGGAAACTTACCATACTTGCAGAAGCATATGAGTATATAGCATCAGTATAAAAACCAAAAAGAAACTACATATACACAAAATGAGTCAGGAACAACATGCATCTCTTTAATTAATCATAAGAAGATCGAACCTCATATAAAGATATTAGTTGTTGAAAATTGATTCAGTTGATTTTCAAAAGTCAAATTGTGCCAATTTCTCTGGAACGGATAGAGTATTTAACATTAAAGTTGAAGAGTAGTTGCTATATAGCCCTAACATAAAAAGAAATCACAGCTCAAATGCCCAAGCATTTCCCCTGAGAACTTTGGCTTCTTCTTCGGGGGTGAAATCATTCTTGATGTGAAAAGTTTCACGGATCTGTTGCGTAGACTTACCCTTGATCATATTCGCCACAGTTTAAAACTAGGTAATGTGGAAATGTTTGGTAATGCTAGATGTCAAAATTTATGAAGAGTGATGTGGCTAAGTGTGGGGGTGCCACTTAACCAGGTGGTTGCTCTTTTAGTAGTAAGCATAGACTATTAACAATTACTTCATATTCTTAATACTATATCTGGTGTATATGCGGACCAGCGATCTAAAGGCCAATGGACACTAAGCTCAACCCAATGTTATCTCACGGAAAGAGGAATGTGCCCAGCCCAAGGTGAAGAGCAAGCAAGCGCGGAGCTTCTAGTCATGCCAAACTACGTGGGCCGAAGAACACGGAATTGGCAACGAACACGAAGACCATGAACGAAGAACGTGGGATTGTGGCACGCCCATGATCTTAACTCTCATAAATCAAGGAATTGTTAAGGATGTTAGTCTATATATGCAGCAAGCTTTGAAGGAGCTAAGATAAGCATTACTATCTCTAGAAATTCCAGTTCTACAAGGAGAATACTAACTTGATCGTCGGAGCCCTTCTCCCGGAATCATTTCCGGGATAAGCCTTGCAGGTAAAGAAGCTCCTGGAGAGGACGAAAAGATCCCTTGAACTATCTCCCAAAAATTCAGGGGACAACGTCACTGCCAAAGAATCAAAAGATAACCACAACAATTGACTACAACGAAGCTGAGTATGACGAACAGCCAGAAACAGTAATCTTGTCCATACATGGATCTACAGAATCATTGTCCAACAATGCTTGGAAAGCTAGGGCACGATATTCTCCCCCGTAGGAACCGATTGAACTCCACTAGGATGAGGCAATTACTTTTAGTGAGGAGGATGCAGTACCAAACAGTTGGCCTCACAACGATCCTATGATTATCATAGCAAAAGTTGGAAATGCTACGATACACAGAGTGTTCGTAGACGATGGATGTGCGGTCAAAGTTCTATTTGTAGATTGCTTTGATAGACTGGGGTTCAAGTAAACGGGCCTAAAAAAATCCACATTCTTGCTTGTTGGGTTCACATGGCAATCAGATTTTCCTTTGGGAAATATATTACCTGTCACTATCGGTGAAAGTGGAAGGAACTCCACAATCTTGTGTGACTTTGTATTCATGGACGCCTCAAACACGTTTAACGCTATAATAGAAAGACCATGGATGAATAGAGCGAAGGCCATATGGTCCTCTTACCACTTAGTCATGAAATTCCCCCCCACTGGCTGGGATTGCAACTATAAGAGGAAATCAGCCAACAACGAGGCAATGCATGGTCATCGCAATGAAGATGGGAAGAGTGGGGGAGAAAGCAAAGATGGTCAACACAATCTCAAATGGTGGACCACCAGATCAGCCAGAATCAACAGCGAATCCATGGGAAGAAATAGAGCTAATAAGCCTGGATAGCGAATACAGCTCAAGGTGTGTAAGAATAAGAAAATACCTTCCCAGTGAAGAAAAGAAGAGAATCATACAAATCCTGCCAAAACACAGAGACACTTTCGCATGGAGTGTACATAACATGGGAGGATTAGACCCACACAGTGCAACACACTCTTTGAATATTAGTGATGCAGTCAAACCAATTAAACAAAAGTAGTGTTGCTTCGCTAGTGATAGGTAGAAAGCACTTGAAGAAGAAGTTACAACACTACTCCAAGCCGGTATAGTAAGGGAGGTCAGATATCCAAATTGGCTTGCAAATCCAGTAGTGGTAAGAAATTCTGATGGTGGATAGAGAATGTGCATTGATTTCACGGATTTAAATAAGGCATGTCCTAAGGACTGCTAACCCCTACCGAAAATCGATCAACTGGTTGAGGCAATTTCAGTCTATCATATGCTAGAATTTTTGGATGTGTACAAGGGTTACCATCAGATATTGATGAACCCGGAGAACACAGAGAAAACTGCTTTCATAATGATTTTTGGGACTTTTTGTTATGTGAAGATGTCGTTTGGGCTGAAGAACGCAGGAGCAACATACCAAAGAGAAGTGGATAACACTTTTTGCAATCAAACAGGAAAAATGTGGAAGTTTATGATGATGACATGGTCATGAAAAATAGGAAGGTGGATAGCTTTGCAGCAGATCTACAAGAGACTATGGATACACTAAGTGCCATAGGAATGATGCTCGATCCCAAGAAATGTGTATTTGGGGTGGGCACAGAGAAATTATTAGGATATAAAGTATCCTAGAAAGGAATCGAGACCAACCTAGAAAAAGTGTAAGCTATAATCAACATTCCTCAGCCACGAACATTTAAGCAAGTACATGTCCTAATGGGGTAGCTGGTGGCGCTTAGCAGGTTCGTCTCAAAGGCAGCAGATAAGCACTTTACACTGTTCGAAGTTCTAAAGAAAGACAAGAAGTTTAGTTAGAATCAAGAGTGCCAGATAGCGTATGATGGCTTAAAAGAACAGCTTTTAATACTGCCAACGCTAAAATTCCAGGCCCCTGGGGAAACATTATATTTATATTTAGCCATCTCGTAGAACGACGTCAGCTCTGTCTTGGTTCGCTTCAAAAACAAAAAACAAGTGCCAGTTTACTATATAAGTAGAATATTGCAAAGCGTAGAAAAGTCATATATGCCAATGGAAAAGTTTACCTTTGCCTTAGTGTACTCAGCACGAAAGCTGCGAACAAATTTCCATGCTCATCGCATTATAGTTTATACGGGTTTCCCAATCAAGAATGACATTAGCAAGCCAGAGTCATCAGAAAGACTAACGAATTGGACTTTGGAATTAGGCCAATTTGAAATTCAATTCCAGCCTAGGAAGGCGATCAAAGCTCAAGCGTTAGCAGACTTCATTGTCGAAATCACGATCAAAGAAGAACAAAGAGCAAACACGTATCAGAGCTTGAGGATTGATAGAAGAAATTCAAAGTGGGAATAAGTTGCACGGACCTTATTCGTTGATGGTGCATCCAAAAAAGAAGGTTGCGGAGCAGGATTGCTGTTTATAGACCCAGATGAGGGTGAACATAAATACGCATTACGGTTCGATTTCCTCCTCATGAACAACAAAGTAGAATATGAAGCCTTGATTTGCATATTGGACCTCACTGTCAGAATGAAAGTCAAAAGCGTATGAGTATAAAAGCGATTTGCTAATCGTTGTTCAACAAGTGTGAGGGGACTTTGCATTGTGAGAAGAGCAATTGGAAAAATATTGAAAGAAAGTGCAACAACTCATAGCCTTGCTTGAATATTTTAACATACAACATGTACCACGAAGTGAAACTTAAAGACACTGAGCAAGCTAGCAACAACAAGATTTAACTCTTCTAGCGAGCAGAGATACGTTATTGTTGACCATTCCCAAGGGGCGAAAGCAACTCCAAGTTTCTAATCGTAGCAATTAACTACTTCACAAAGTGTGTGGAAGCGAAACCATTAGGATGGGGCACAGCTGAAGTCACCAGGAAGTTTTTCTGGCAAAACATAGTATGTCGCTTTAGAGTGCCACATACCATTGTCGTGGACAATGGTACACAATTCACAATTGGCGTGTTCACCGACTGGTGCTCAAAGCTTGGGATGCTCCAGAAGTTTACGCATGTTGCGCACCCTCAGGCAAGTGTCCAAGTGGTAGTAACGAACAAGACTATCGTCTAAGGAATTCAGAAGCAATTGGAAGGGAAGTGAGCTAGATCGGTAGATGAATTATCAAACACTCTATGGTCGTACAGAACATATATTCTGGAACCAACGGGTAAGACCCTATACAATTTAGTTTATGGTCACAAAGTTGTTATACCTGTGGATATTTTCCACTCAAGTCTTCATGTAACCTATTGTGACGAGAAAGACAACCTATAGGTGATGAAGCTCAGTAAGAAATCGATGTATTTCCACGGGTCTCCCTCGTTCCGTATATGATTCAAATTTGTCGTCGTGGATTAGCAACCACCAAACCAATAGAAGACGGACTAGAAGAGAAGAGAAATTTGGAAACAATTTCATAAGCGAAGTACAAGGAGAGGATGGCCAGAGTTCACAATCTAAGGGTGAAAGAAACTCGGTTCCAGGTTGGCGATCTAGCATTGAGGAAGAACGAAACCAGCCTAGCAGAAGAACACGGAAAGTTATGGCCAAAGTGGGAAGGAACTTACTAGGTTACAAAGGCACATAAATCTAATAGCTACAAGTTAGAAAGGTTGGATGGTACTGCTGTCCCCAACACATGGCATGTTATCAACTTAAGGAAGTTTTATGTCTAAAAGGAGAGTAGCGAACATCTACATGTACAGAAGCCAGGATATTATCCTTGGTGGTTTCTATTCCTTTGTCCCTAATGCAATATTATCACGGGAGTACACTTTTAATATAAAAATACCACTTTGCTAGACCAGGATCACGCTTCTTATTCTTTACTTGCAAATGTTAGAAGTTAGTTTATTCATAACATATTAAGATCAGGATACTCAGAGTTAGAAACTTGAACTTAGTCTGAAAAATAGTAAGCTATGAATCTTGCATAAGTACAAAGGCGTGCAAAATTTGGATTTTGCAGCTTTGCAACTCGAATGATTGCAAGCTATGTATCTTGCTCATAGGATAGCATGCGTCTAAATATAGCGACAAAAGCAAGCAGTATGTCTTGCACAAGTACAAATGCTTGCAAACTTTGAATTTTGCAGCTTCACAACTCGAACAATCACAAGCTATAGATCTTGTTCATAGGAAAACATGCCTCTAAATATAGAAAAAAAAATAAAGCAATAGATCTATACATTAAATTATACTCCACTATACAATAGCTCACACATTTTAGGACAAACACATAAACATGAAACCATACTCCACTATATGTCAAACATTTTAAGATGAACACATCAACATCCAACAATGAACTATATCACTACATCCCATACATTTCGGATTGAATCACAAAATCAAAATAAACAAAACAAGGTGGAAAACTTTTCCAATAAAGGAAAAACATGGTATTTGTTTAAGGGGTGGAACCTCCTCTTTCTCGCCTTCGGGGGTAATTTATTTGTTTTCCATCGTGTTTTGTTTCGGTGGAGGAAAGGTTTTCCAACACACCTCTAGAATGAAAAAGCTCACACACCCCTTGAATGACAAAATGAAATACGGTATTTTGAATAAACAAAATGAAATAATCCCACACACCCCTTGAATGACAAAATGAACAAAATTACAAAAAATACAAAACCCAGCACCAACAGTACCCAAGGTTTTAATGGTTGGGTTTGTCTTCAAGAAGGGATTAGGCGGCGGCGGGGTTAGGCGGCGGCGAATATGGAGAGGTGGAGGAGGAGGAGGGAGAGGAGGTGTTGTCATTGCATCCGGAACCACCATGCAGTGGGATCGGTTGTGCGCATAGTCGCCCGTAACCTTCTACCCGTCCCAGAGAGCCTCCATCATCTTTAGTTTTTATTCAAATTGCACACATTAGTCAGATAAGTTTAGTATGTACATTTACTAATAAAAGTTAATGGCATAAATTTAATTTTTTATAGTTAAAATTAGCTTGGTTAACCAATGGTAAACACCTTTTTTACACAAAAATATGTTTAAAGATTTTAAAAAAAAAACGTAATGTATTGATATACTGCCTCTGCCCTTCTATATATTTGTCATAATTGCTTTATTTGTTATCTCTGTGAAACTTTTTTGAACGTGGACAAAAGTAATATTTTGTCCACAAACTATTTTATACTAAAAATTATTTTTTATTCTGATAAGATCGAAAATGGAGAAAGTAATGTATCAAGAAGAGATCACAACATGACTTGAGAAAGACTAAAATACAATGAATATATATATATATATATATATATATATATATATATATATATATCAGTGACACGATCAAAAATATTAGAAAGACTAAAATTTGATTTCTACATAAACAGTGAAACAATTAAATTAAGAACAGAAGGGTGGAAAATAAAAATAGAAATAGAAATCTAAAATTTTGTTTTCTACATAAACAGTGAAACAATTAAATTAAGAACATAAGAGGGTGGAAAATAAAAATAGAAATCCAAAATTTTGTTTTCTACATAAACAGTGAAACAATTAAATTAAGAATATAAGAGGGTGGAAAATAAAAATAAAAATAAAAGCCTAAAAATTTATTTTCAACATAAATAGTGAAACAATTAAATTAAGAATAAGAACATAAGAGGGTGGAAAATAGAAATAAAAATAGAAGGCTAAAATTTTTTTTCTACATAAACAGTGAAACAATTAAATAAAGAACATAAGAGGGTGGAAAATAAATTTTAAAAAATCGTCAGGCAACTTCCGCCGCCAGACATCCATCGCCACCGGAATTTTCACTGCCGCCACTCCGGTCATCTTCACCCACCCTGCTACCACACTGCCAATCACCTGTGTACCGCTCGTCTCCGACGAGCTCCACCGGATTCTCACCGGCTGCTCATTTCATCTCCGACGAACCCGCCGCTGCACCACCGTTATTCTTCTCCATCTTTAACCATCAGAAACTACCGTCCACCGTTTCTCATACCGTGACCAGCTTTGACACTGACTGACCACCGAAGCCATCGTCTGCTCTCCGTCTTCTGCAACTCCAATCGCCGCAGGTGTTCCGCCCTTGATCACCACCGATTCACATCAACACCGATCGGGCCTACTCCCTTTGTACTCTCGGTTGTCTTCAGGCTCTTCAGGAGCGAGCTTCAGCTCTAGCAAAGATACAGCCCGGCAAAAAGAAGTTCAGCAGGTAGTTCAACGAAGAAGACAGTCGGCGTGTGGCACAGATGCGTGTGCCACCAACTGGGCGTGTGAATACCATGCGCGAGATAGTGATGCACATCTACCTTACACGCTCAGCTCTTGATCCGTATCTCATATTGCGAGGCATCCAAAATATTGCGGATTGGGTAATTTATCGCGAGTTATTTGTATTTATCGCTGGTTTATCTTTTTCTCACGAGTTTAGAGCCACATCAGCATATAGTCACTGCCTAGTTAGCATCCAGTCACCGTTTATTACCAAAATTTTGCAGGGATGGCTTAGGAAGTTTATCTCCATTTATTTAAGCCCAAAGCAGTGATCAGCTGCGTAGGGGACTTCGAGTCGTGCTAGAGAATGTGGACTGAGAAACACGAAATGGACTACGAACACAAACCTATGAATCTGGAGTGTGGTGATTGTGGTATGACCCACGATCTCAAGTCCTGAAAGCGCGGGCGGAATCATAACCATATCGGCCAATAAATACAACAAGCTTCAGAGGGGCTAAGGTAAGTGTAGCTATTAAAAGAAATTTCAGTTCTTGAGAGAGTGACTAACTTGATCGTCGGAGCATTTTTCCCGGGATCACTTCCGGGCTTGACTTTGCAGGAAGGAAGACTCGCGGGGTGAGCAGCAAAGGTTCTACCTGACCAGACCACCACATCAGAGTTCATGAACTGTACCAGTCTTACGTATACCGTGAGCATTGGCACGAAGACAAAGATGGTGGAGGCACTGCTATCATGGAAAATTGCCTAAATACTATCCCATATGTCCTTTGATGTCGCACAATCAGGGATCTCCGCTAAGGCTTTCAGAGTGAGAGAGGAGAATAGAAGACTGCACACACGTTGATCTTCATCAACCCAGAGATCATGCTCATCATTGGCCTTCAATAAGCCTCCATAGGATCAACTTTCGTACCACCGCGACCGGAAGTGGAGCTGTCGGCGGCCTAAGCCTAAGTGGGAGAGGCGCCGCCGGCCTGAGGATGTGGAGAGAGAGTTGAACAGGGTTTGGACCCATCAAGAAAATTGAACAGCTTCTGTGGCTTGAGGACGTAATCAATCTGACTCTTCCACAAGAGATGATTTGATGACGCTAATTTGATTGTTATCATGTGGAGTAAGGTATTGCAAGAGAGTTTGTCTTTAGACATGATGAAGGTTGATAAACGCCGGGAAAGTGCATTGGAGGGGGAGGGAATTTTTGTGAAGATCGGCCAAAGGGGAGGGAGAGCGGCCGATCGGTGAAGAAAAAAAGGGTTGAGGGGATTTGGAAAGTTTTGGACAAGGTTTGCTCTGATACCATGCTAAAATAATTTTCCGTAATGGTTCAGATTAATGATGAAGGGTATAAATAGAGTACAAAGTAAACTAGTCTAAATATAACTCTATCCTAGTCAACAAGAATAAAATTTTATCTAATCATCTACTTACTTTATTCTAACAAAACTGTTACTAACATGGGTGGAACTAGGGGGCGAGGGGGTGCTAGCGCCTCCCCTAAGATCCGGCGGCCCGAAATTTAGGCCTAGAGCCACCGGAAGCCACCGGATTCCGCCCCCTTGAGTTGTCGTCATTTTACTGCGAGGGAGTGGCTGGGGAGGCGGAGGCGAGCAGCGGCGTGAGAGGCGGAGGCGCGCGCAGCGGCTGGCGGAAAGAAACCTGAAGAAGATGATGGTTTTTTATTTTTATTTTTGGTATAACCAAACAAAACGACGTCGTTTTGGCTAAGTGAAACGACGTCGTTTTGCTTAGCGGGTTGAAAAAAAATAAAAGGTCAATTGGGCTCAGCCCAACTGGCCCAAACAAAATTCAATAACCTAACCTAAGTAACTAACTAAGGCAGCAAACCACATTTGCCTCTCCAACTCATCTGCCGCTCCAACTCATCTGCCGCTCCAACTCATCTGCCGCTCGGCCACTGCCGCCAGCCACTTGCCGCCGCCGGCCCACCGCTGCCTGCCGCCGCCGCCGCCTGCCGCTCCTTCCCTTCTACAACCACTATCAGCAACCAACCAAGAGCAAGGTATCAAGGGACTAATATATTTTTGTTATGTAATGTTGAATAACTTGAATTTGTATGAAATTGTGAATATTGAATATAGATATGAATAATTTAGTGATTGTGTTGAAATTGTGAAATTGTGCTAAATATAGATTTGAATAATTTGACATATTTTTGACATATTTAATTAGACATATTTTTTAGACATATTTAATTAGACATTTTTTTGAGACATATTTAATTAGATATTTTTTTGAGACATATTTAATTAGACATTTTTTTGAGACATATTTAATTAGACATATTTAATTAGACATATTTAATTAGATATATTTAATTAGACATATTTAATTAGACCTATTTTTTAGACATATTTAATTAGACATATTTAATTAGACATATTTTTTAGACATATTTAATTAGACATATTTTTTAGACATATTTAATTAGACATATTTAATTAGACATTTTTTTGAGACATATTTAATTAGACATATTTAATTAGACATATTTAATTTGACATATTTAATTAGACATATTTAATTAGACATATTTTTGTATGAAATTGTGAATATTGAATAGCATATACATATTTAATTTGACATATTTTTCTTATTTTATGTCAAATAGGATATGGATAAATTCTTAATTCGAAGTAGTGGATCATCTATTTTTAAGAGACCGAGTGAATCAAATGAAGAAAGGATTAATGAATAGGGTAGTAGTCAAAAACATTCTCGTGTTGAGTTCAATTCGGATGATGTTATAAATGATCCCGGGAAACGTAAACCTATTAAGGATTTTGATGTTTCTATTAGAGATCAAGTGATGAGAGAATATGTGTTGAGAGGTCCTTGCCAACCTAAGGGTCGTTCTCTTCCAAAGACAAAGCAGGGAAATGACTATAGATGTTTTCAACCTTCGTGGTATGAAAAATTTGATTGGTTGGAGTATAGCGCGTCAAAGGATGCAACATTTTGCTTTTGTTGCTATCTCTTTAGGAATTCACATAAGGGATGTCGAGATGGAGAGGATGCATTTACTGTGACTGGGGTTAACAATTGGAAGAAAGCGCTTGATATATATAAGAAACATGTTGGCGTAACGGGTAGTTCTCATAATGATGCAGTTGAACAATTGTATGCATTTAAGCGTCAAAGACAGAGTATCCTTCATTCTTATCAGGCACATGGGCGGGAATCGGAGATTGCATATCGCACGCATTTAACAGCCACTTTGGATGTGACACGGTTCTTGCTAAATCAAGGTATGGCTTTTCGTGGCCATGATGAAGGGCTGGATTCTCTGAATAAGGGCAATTATCTCGAAATGATTGACTGGTATTGCAAGCGAAATGATGTTGTTGCTAAGACCATGAATGAAAATGGCCCTGGAAATTGCAAGCTCACATCTCCCAAAGTACAGAAGGAACTATCAAGTGCCTGTGCAAGTGAGGTAACAAATCTTATTGTTAATGATATTGGAGATAGTTATTTTTCTCTATTGGTTGATGAGGCTAGAGATGCATCAATAAAAGAGCAAATGGGGGTTGTTTTAAGATATGTCAACAAACAAGGATGCGTTCTTGAACGTTTTCTTAGTGTAGTGCATGTGCGTAATACTTCTGCTATTAGTTTGAAGAGTGCTATTGATGAATTGTTTGCAAAGCATAAATTATCAATGTCAAAGTTGAGAGGTCAGGGATCTGATGGAGCCTCAAATATGCGAGAAGAGCATAATAGACTGAAAGCTTTGATATTGAAAGAAAACTCATCTGCAAGGTATGTCCATTGTTTTTCTCACCAGTTTCAGTTGGTTGTTCTTGATGTTGCTAATGATAATCGAACTGTGTGTCAGTTTTTCGTTTATCTTGGTATGATTGTGAATTTAGCTGGAGCTTCATGTAGAAGAAAAGACATGCTTCTTGATTTAGAACATGCTAGAATTGTAGAGGGATTGGAGAATGGAGATATTGTGAGTGGAAGAGGCCAAAATCAAGAGACTAGTTTGAGAAGGCCGGGGGATACTCGTTGGGGGTCACATTTCACTACTATTATTCATTTCATTACTATGTGGGAATCTATTTTGCAATTGATTGAAAACGTCCACGATGATGGTGATGCAAATCTGAGTAAATCTTCAGCGAGCGGTTTTCTTGAGCAAATGGAGAGTTATGAATTTGTTTTTGTGATGCTTATGATGAAGCGTTTGTTGGGAGTTGTAGATGCTTTGTCCCATGCTTTGCAACAAAAGAATCAAAATATTGTGTTGGCTGTGAGTTTGATGAATACAATGAAGTTTGAGTTGCAACAATACAGAGAGAATGGTTGGGATGAGTTGTTAAATGAAGTCAACGCATTTTGTGTTAATCATGATATCTCGGTAGTTAATATGGATGATGAACGAACAATTCGTGGTCGTAGGAAACGACTTACACAAATGCAGACCCATGGTGATTTCTTTCGTGTTGATACTTTTCTCCAGGTATTACTTTCATAATTTACATACCTTATTTTATTTGATTTGATTTGCATTTTTTTTTCACTGCTACATGCTAACCTTTTATTTTCTGAATAATAGGTTGTTGATAGGATGATTCATGAAATGAACAATCGATTTCCGGAAGCAAATACGGAGTTACTCACTTGTATGGCTTGCCTTGATCCAAGAGATTCATTTTCTAAGTTTGATATTGGTAAGTTAATTCGTCTTGCTGAACTATATCCAAGTGACTTCTCTGTAGAAGATCGTTCCCGCCTTCATCAACAACTTAGTACTTTCATTCATAATGTGCAACTTGATCATGAGTTTTTGGCCATTGAGGACTTCGGAAGTCTTGCTCAAAAGATGGTTCAAACAACTAGGCATACATGTTTTCCACTGGTATATCGTCTTATTGAGTTAACCTTAGTTCTACCAGTTGCAACTGCTTCCGTTGAACGAGTTTTTTCAGCCATGAAGAGAATCAAGACTGATTTACGCAACAGAATGGGAGATGAATGGATGAATGATGTTATGACAGTGCATATTGAGAAGGCGGTTTTTGTTGGGATTGATAATGAACCAATTTTGCAACGTTATCAGCGTATGCAACATCGCAGGACACAGTTGTCTCCTGCGGTTAGTGTTTCTAGTTCTAGCAACCCAAGTATTGGAACGTAGTTTTTTATGCAATAGTAGTTCTTTGTTGTAAAAATCTAATTATTATGTATTCATATTATTATGTAAGCGTTGTTTGTTAAAAATTATTTTATTTAGCGTTGCAAAAAAAAATTTTAATCTCATTTTCACCCCTCCTAAAATTTACTCCTGGTTCCGCCACTGGTTACTAACCTATTAAATTGTAAACATGTGACACTTTTATGATGTAGTTTAAAATCGTAACTTCAAGTTGCTTTTTCTGCTAAGCAACAATTTACACAATTATTTGAAAAAACTATTATCTCGTATTCTTTATCATTCTTCAAATCCATGACACTGCAATTATATCTCATTACAACTAAATACTATAAACTAATATATTTCACTCAGTTGTATAATTTACACTGCAAAAAGAAATTAATTTTTTTTACAACTGAACTTCCATAAACACATACTTATGGTTTTGACAACCTCACAAATTCTTAATTAACATAATTATAAAATAAAATATTAGATAATATTTATTTTATTTTCATTTAACTAATAATAATAAGAGTCCATCTCTTGAAAGACGGTCTTTCCATAAGTCATGGAAAGACCAAGGTTTAAAGTGAAAATTAGAAGAAATGAAGATAAAATTTTTGGATTGCATGAACCAGGTTATAAATATTATTACTACTACACGGTGCATGCTAAATTTTTAATATTACAACTTAGACCTTTTACATTTTATTATTTTAATTAAACCTCATCTTTCCATAAGTTTATAGAAATACCGTCTTTCCCAAGACTTTGCATAATAAGAATATTTTATTTAATTATAAAAATATTCAATTATTAAAGAAAAATACAATTATTCCCATTCTATTCCTAATTAGGAATACTTTTACTATTTCCTTTTAAAAACAATAATTAAAATAAAATATATTATATAGTTATTTTTATTTTTAATATATATTTAATGTTTTAGCAGTATTTAGTTTATAATTGATAGTATTTCTTTTATTATACAAAACAAATTAATCTTTACAAAACACATACTCCCTTCGTTCCACTCTAAATTGCTTATTTACTTTTTCACGGTATTCAATGAGCATGTTTGATCATAAATATCTTTAGTTACCTAAATTAATGCAGTATAAAACATTAATATTTAGAAAATAGATGTTAAGATTAATCTAACTATGCCTCACATAATATATTTGTTATATTTATATCAATTTATATTTAGGATCAAAGTTTGACTTCCAAAAAATAATTAAGCAATTTAGAGTAGGACAGAGAAAGTATATAGATGTATTATTTTCTTATATATATACATATTTTTAATATGAATTATCAAAAATAGTTAAGTAAATTATATTTAATAATTATCTATAAATATAATATAATATTAATTATTATGATCATTTTTTAAAAGAGAAAGTCTCAAGAAAGACAGCATTTCCATAAGCTTATGGACAGTCCACAGTGATCTTTACCTTAAATGTTGTAATTTTTTATAAAATTTCAATATTGTATTTTAAAAGTTAAAACAAGTAATAATATGTATTTGAATGTGAAAACAAAAAAATATATAATAAATATTTTCAAAATTTCTACATTAATACATAATTTAACAAATATAGTGTATTAAGATAAAAAATAAGTGGTTTATGCATAAACACACATGCCTTTAAAATTGTGCACTATTTTAAAGAAGTACAATAATTTGAACTATTGCAGCAGCTGCCCTACCGAAGGAAACGTTGTATGTGGACGACATTAATTTGAGTACCACTAAGATAAGATAACAAAAAGCAGCAACTCAGAATTTTTTTTATTTTGACAGATCAGTTGATTTAACATCTATAGAAAATAAGGGTGATAATGTGTGTTCTTATTTATGAATTCATGATACATTATATAGTAGTACATGCTACCTATACAAGTTAGGAAAAGGTAATAGAATACAATTACATCTACAATTATGGTAAGAATACAAATCCAATTCCAATTCCTTAACACTCCTCCTCAAGTTGGAGCATGAGGATCGGAAATGCCCAACTTGCCAAGTAAAGAATGGAACTGGTTACGTCCGAGAGCTTTAGTGAACAAATCCGCAGGTTGGTCTATCGTACGGATATGTTGAATAACAATAGCGCCAGATTGTACAAGATCTCGGACAAAATGACAATCAACCTCAATGTGCTTCGTGCGTTCATGAAAAACCGGGTTGGCCGCTATGTGGAGAGCTGATTGATTGTCACAAAACAATTTCATAGGAAAAGAGTGTGAAACCCCTAAGTCCTTCAGTAAGGACCTAGGCCATAACAACTCACAGCAGGTAACTGCCATAGCACGATACTCTGCTTCAGCAGAAGATCGAGAAACAGTAGGTTGCTTCTTAGTCTTCCAGGAAACCGGGGAATCACCAATCATAACAAAATAACCAGATAGAGAACGCCTAGTAATTGGGCAAGTGGCCCAATCCGAATCACAATAAGCAGTCAATTGTAGAGTACTACGGGAAGAAAGAAATAAACCTTGACCAGGATGACTCTTCAGGTAATGCAACACACGAACCACAGCTTGCCAGTGAGGGACACAAGGAGACTTCATGAATTGCGCAAGAGTATGAACTGAATAACTAAGTTCAGGACGAGTAATAGTCAGATATATCAGACGCCCAACCAAACGACGATACTGCTCCGGGTCATGGTAGGTTGGACCTTCAACACGTGCCAAATCATGTTGTTGCTCCGTCGGAAAATCAATTGGTTTAGAAGCAGATAAACCTGTATCAGATAGGATGTCCAAAGCATATTTCCTTTGCGAGAGAAACATCCCCTCCGGTCGAATCTCTATGCCCAAAAAAAAATTAAGCAAACCAAGGTCCTTCATGTGAAAACAAGAACCCAAGTATTTCTTGAACTCAGAGATGAGCGAAGAAGAACTACCAGCGATGACCAAATCATCCACATAAACTAGAACATGTAAAGACTTTGATCCACGGGAAAGGACAAATAAAGAGTAATCTGCCTTACTTTGAACAAAACCAAATGTCCGTAAAGCCTTAGCCAGTTTAGCAAGCCAATTCCGAGGAGCCTGGCGAAGACCATAAAGAGATTTCTGAAGGCGAAAAACCTGACTAGGCGGGACTACATAGCCAGGCGGAGGACGCATGAACACCTCTTCATGTAAATCACCATGCAGGAAGGCATTATGAACATCCATCTGATGCAGTTCCCAACCACGTATAACAGCAACAGACAGGAACAATCGAACAGAACTCATCTTCGCAACCAGAGCAAAAGTCTCAGTGTAATCAATTCCTTCTACCTGGCGATTTCCAAGAACCACTAGACGCGCCTTGTGACGTTCAATAGTACCATCTGAACGAAAATTCGTCCGGTAAACCCATTTGCATCCAATAGCCTTCTTATGCGCAGGTAAAGGAGACAAATTCATGTCTGATTTCGCTCTAGTGCAGTAAGTTCCTCAACCATAGCATCTCGCCAATGAGAATGACGGGAAGCCTCAGAGTAAGTAGTGAGATCTGCACTAGAAGTTACAGCATCCAAAAATCTAGAATGCATACTAGAAAAATTGTCACAATTTACATAATCAGTAAGAGGATAGAGGACACCTGAGGAAAGAGACGACGCATGAGGGAATGTAGTCGAAAGGGGGGGTATTCAGTAGTAAGAGTACAAGCATAATCATCACAGTCGTAATCTGCCAAGTACGATGGAGGACGACGAGATCGAACACTCTGTCTTGTAGGTGGAAACTCAGTAGCAGAACTATCTGGTACCAGATAAGCTGGTAAAGTAGAGATCGAGGATGTAGCATCGTTGGCAACTGGCGGAGAATGACCAGCAGTAGACGGCGAAGGTAGGCCGACGGCGGCCGGCATAAAGGAACCATTGTCGGGCGACGGATAATGGCCGGTAGATGCCGGTGATAACTGGCTGGCGTTGATCGGTGTTGACTGGCCGGTGACTGGGGTCGGCGACTGCCGGCAGTCGCCGGAGTTGACTGGCTGGTGTTGACCGGTGTTGACTAGCCGGAGTTGACCGGCGGTGAGTGGCCGGCGGTGACCGGCGAGACAGCAGATGGCAGTAGATGGCCACTGGCGGATGGTGGAAAACCAACGGCGACCGGCGGCGGTGAATCGGCAGCGGAAGGCTGAACTAAAATTCCATGCAGCTCCGGCGAGAAGGAGGAGGAATCCGGCGGTGGTGTGGTGGCGCCGCCGGTTCATCGGATAAAGCAGATGTCGAAGTTGTAGAGTACGGGAACTGGTCTTCAAAGAAATCAGCATCCCGACTGTTAAAGATCACTCGGGATTCCAAGTCAAAAAGGCGATAGCCTTTCTTTCCAGCAGGATAACCAAGGAACAGACACCGCCGACTTCGTGGTGCAAACTTGTCACGGTATCTGGGAACATGAGCAGCAAAACACAAGCATCCAAAAACCCTTAATGATGAATAATTTGGAGCCTGCCCATAGAGCAACTCAAAGGGAGTACAACCATTAAGATGCTGTGTCGGTGTTCGGTTAATCAAGTAAGCAGCAGTAAGAACACATTCTCCCCAAAACGCAATAGGAAGACTGGCTTGGAATCGTAAAACACGCGCCACATTGAGTAAATGGCGATGCTTTCTTTCAACCCGACCATTCTGTTGTGGTGTGTCAACCATAGATGTCTCAAAGATGATCCCAGATGCAGCAAAATGGGATTGCAAAGGCGGAAATTCAGTCCCATTATCAGCCCGAACACGTTTTATTGGTTCGGCCCCACTGGTTCTTCACTAAGGCACTAAATTCTAAAAATCTAGAGGCTACTTCAGACTTAGCGACTAATAGATAAACCCAAACAGCTCAGGAATAATCATCGACTATCGTCAAAAAATAAAATGCACCACTAGAGGATGGAGTTCGATAAGGTCCCCAAACATCACAATGTACTAATTCAAATAATGTAGTAGCATTTGTAGAACTCAATGGAAAACTATGTCTAGTCTGTTTTGCTCTATAACATAGAGAGCAAGGTATAGTAGTATTATTTGTGCTAAAAATAAGAGTTGGAATAGAAGACAACACCGTAGATGATGGATGACCAAAACGTTGATGCCATAAATTAGATGAAGAAACCGAAGCAACTATCGAAATAGACTGCAGGATATGAGGACGAATGCGAGTAGAAAATAAGACGAGTGCTCTGATACCATGTAGAAAATAAAGGTAATAATGTGTGTCATTATTCATGAATTCAAGATGCATTATATAGTAGTACATGATACCTATACAAGTTAGGAAAATGTAATAGAATACAATTACATTTACAATTATGGTAAGATTACAAATTCAATTCCAATTCCTTAACAACATTTGTTTAACATTCATGGAGGCCTCAATTGTAGAGGTAGAAGCAGATATGGAGCACGCAAGAGAACTTGTTCACTACCTGGAGAACCGATCACCCTAAGTTTTGCACTTAGATCTCAATCTCAGTATGTGCATTCATGATGACCTCGATTTTACACTTATTAGAAGGCTTCCTTTGTTCGAGGTAGAATCGGATTCAGAAGGGCTCACTTCTTCAAAACAAGATCAAATGCAAATTATATAAGTGTTACACCATGGCAAGTTGGCAACAATTTCAATATATATTGCTAAAACTTGTGTTATCCACTGTAACGCTTGAAGATGTATCATTTATGAAGTGCTGCTGTTGTTTAATTTTAGTACTTATCAAGTGGCAGTACCATGTATTTTATGTTCTGTATATATCACTATATGTCATGATGTTTGATGTTGTTTTAGCTTTTATCTTTAGGCATTCATCTCTCTGTTCCCATTGAATTAAGAGGTCTAATTAATGAATGTGCAATTTTTCTAGGCTTACAAAATACAGCACATATGCTTCCTTGATTTTTCTCCCCATAGTGGCAAAAAAAGTGGAAACAAAAGTGAATTACAATTTGAACTTTTGCAGCACCTGCCCCACCAAAGGGAGCATTTTGAGTACCACTAAGATAAAATAACAAAAAGCAGCAACTGAGAAGCATCTCAGTGTTCTCTTTTTCATTTTAACAGATCACTTTGTTTGGAGGCAATTCATTTGGGTGGTCACTTCTCTGATTGTGAATTTGTGAGTGTGAAAATGGATTGGCAGAAAGAAGACTATCGAACTTGTGTAAATCCTGCACTTGAGGTCTTGGAGAAGCTGTTTCGTGATCCTCCTGATGCTGATGCTGGTGCTCGTGCTCTTTATCGTGCTGGTGCTCATGCCATATATCGGGATCTGAAATTCTTGAAAATGTTTTTCTGGGGACTGGCCAATCAACATGATTCCCATTGGCGCGATGAATGCCATCTTATGATGCGTTGGTTCAAATCAAATGACGAGGTTTTCAGAGAGCATCATAGATGTATTCTAGTCGAAGAAACATGGTTCATAGACTGGGAGCAATTGATTTCTCGTACACGGAAACAAATTAAGCAGTTTAAGCCACTGGTGAAACAAGTTTGCTCTTCTGTACTGGGAGCTGAATCACTCATCCAGCACTTCCACTTTGAGGAGTTGTTTATTGATTACGGACCCGGGACTGAAAGTTTCATCGATCTCATCTTATACAATCTCCGAGTTCTTGACTCCAGCTTTGATCTGGTTCATCCCGCAAAGAACCACTTCCTCTTGATTGAAAGGAGCTTCAAGCTGTTTGCAATGTTTGCGACTCAGATTTCATGTCTTGCATGCTTGTATTGGTTTGGGGAGATGGATCAGAAGTTGTTGAAATCGAACATGGAGAGTATGCTTTCTGAAATGATGATGAAATACATGCCCTACAACCCCGAGGCCATGGCATTGTACCTTGATGTGTTTAAGGCTTCCGGAGGTCACAGGATTTTAGTTTCCCCCCCCTTCACTGTAAGTCACAAGTTCGTAGTTTCTCGCTGCTTCACTGTAAGTTATGCTGATTTTCTTCTTGATCATTTGATTGTATCTGAAGCTCTTCGTGAGAAATTCATAGCCTGCTCATCGTTTGCTGTGGATCACTCGGGTCAAAACGTGAATTTATTGGCAGATACTTTTGACATCATCACTTGTATGTTGGATGCTGATAGTGATACACCACTCTCATCACGCTTCAATAATTGTCCCAAGACAAATGCAATAGGATTTCTTGATTCTGTCCTAGCAACCTTGGAGAAAGTTTTAGATGGGAAGATATATATTATTCCTATGGTTAAGCCTGAGGTTGAAAGAGTCCAAAAACAGTTGGAGTTGATTAGGCCAATTGTCCAAAACAAGCTGAAGGTGCTAAATGAGGACGAGAAACTTAAGGATCTTTGGAGTCGAATCGTGAATGTGTTCTACTTTGCAGCATATGTCATAAAACTGTGCACAGTGAAAAGTTTACATGCTTTGTATGGTATCAGATGCCTTCCAATTGTTATAGAAAATATAAAGATTGTGACGTCGGAGATTGAAAAGATTGAAGATAACCACATCAAAAGTGCCATTCCTGGGGTTGAGTTGATTCATGTGTCTAGTAGCAGTAGCGCTTTCCTACCACGAGATACTACTTCGAAATATGAAGGGGCTTTTATAGGCTATGAGCAGGATGCGGAGGAAATTCTGAACCTCCTTCTCAGGGGAACGAAAGAGCTCAGAATTATCTGCATTTCAGGAATGGCGGGACAAGGAAAAACTACTCTGGCGAAGAGAATGTACAATGATTCTTCAGTTTGTTATCACTTTCATGAAAAATCGTGGAGTTATATTTCCAAGGAATGTAAACCAAGAGAAGTATTAGCCAAGATTGTAAGTGGGGGTGAGATGCGCGAATCAATTCATGATGTAGCCGATCGTGTAAGGAAAAGTTTGAAAGGAAAGAGATACCTCATTGTTTTGGATGATATTTGGGATGTTGAAGTGTGGAATGTGGTGAAAAGTGCATTTCCAAATGATGCAAATGGGAGCCGAATTCTATTTACCAGTCGAAACCATGATCTGGCCTCAGAAGCTGAATCAAACTCATTTTCTCATCGTCTCCGACCATTTTCTAATGAAGAATGTTGGGAATTGATGAAATATAAGCTCTCTAATTGTAATAGTATTTCTGGTAAATTGTTAGAAATTGGAAGACAGATTTCAGATCGTTGCAAAGGAATGCCTTTGGCAGTTGCTCTAATTGGTGCTGTACTCAGAAGGGCGGGATCTGTATTGGATTTGTGGAAGGAAGTGGCAATAAACTTGAATTCATACCTTAGTGGTGAAGGGTGTAGGGACATTGTGGAGCTGAGTTACAAGTATTTGGAAGATTATTTGAAACCTTGTTTTCTTTATCTTGGAGGTTTTCGTAGGGATAGAGACATTTCTGCCGGAAACTTGAAACGCCTTTGGATTGCTGAAGGATTCGTGAAGGAGAACCGGATGAAGCTGGCAACGAAGTACTTGGAAAATCTTGTTTCCCAAAATTTAGTTTCAGTAACCCAAAGAAGTTCTAGAGGTGCGATAAAACGGTGTAGAGTTCATCATGATCTTTTGTATGACTTGTGCATAGAAAAAGGTTCGCAAGATAATTTCCTACATTTGTGTATAGAAAGAAATGACTTCCATCATCGCTTTTTCAGTGCTGGTACTTATCATTTTGACCCATCAGATGCTACTAGTAGCACAAGAAGAGAATTACCAAGTACCCAGATTCACACTCTAGTGATTAGTTGTTTCACAATGAAGATTGAAGCATGGTATAAATTTCTTAGCAACTTCAAAGTTCTCACTGTGTTGGATTTGAGAGGTTACTCAATATATAAGTTCCTAGAGGGGATATTGTTAAATATTCATCTGAGACACTTAGCATTAAGTCTCGGGCCTATGGAAATTCCACAATCAATAGTTGATTTGTGGAACTTGGAAACTCTCATTGTGAATAAATTCGGGTATGAAATTGATGTTCAGATAGCAGAAACCATGTGGGAGATGGAAAATTTAAAACATGTTGAGATAATAAGTTTTGGTCTCAACGTGAAAGATTTATGGCAAAGCAATACGGTGGCGACATGTAATATTGAGGTGCTTAAAGGACTAACTCTTGAGTTTGATGTTAAGGCCGAAGAGTTTTTAAGGAGATTTGCCAGACTTAAAAGGTTGAGGTGCAGTTTGCCTAAGAATAAAGTGGCTCATCCCTTGTGGTTCTCTATGTTTGGATCTCTGAAAAAGCTGGAGTCTTTGCATTTATGCCATTCTGGTGCCGGCTACAAGCGACAATTGCCATCATCCATAAACTTTCCAAATAATCTCAAGAAATTGAGCCTGCGAGGATTTGGATTACCCTGGAGTGCCTTGTCACCGATTGGTAAGCTACCTAACCTCGAGGTGCTCAAATTAAGGGAAGATGCATGTGTGGGTACTATCTGGCACTTGGGAGATGAAGAATTCTTAAAACTAATGTATCTCGAATTGCATAGTATGACAGAGGTTGAACAAATAGATGACTCTGGTTGTGATGAAACTCCCTTTCCATGTCTTCAGAAACTTATTCTGAAGTTCTGTTATAAGCTCAAAAAGATACCTTCCAGCTTTGGAGATATTTGTACCTTGGACACCATTAAAATAAAAGATTCCCGTGAACTCTCAACCTCAGTAAGACAAATTGCGGAACATCAACGAGACATGGGAAATGACTGCCTACAAGTAGAGGAGACATGGGATAGTGAATCTGATGAGGAAAATATTGCTGGAGGAGACACACGGGATAGTGAATCTGATGAGGAAAATATTGTTGGAGGAGACACACGGGATAGTGAATCTGATGAGGAAAATATTGCTGGAGGAGACACACGGGATAGTGAATCTGATGAGGAAAATATTGCTGGAGGAGAAGAACTAAACAACAACATGTAGAAGCAATCAGTAAGTCGCTACTACTTTATATTTTCTTCTTATCGGCCTTTCCTTTTGATCATTGTACAATTAAAAGAGTCAAATGTAAGTTTCTTTTTCAACAATCTTTCTTCTAACTTTTGTACACCTAATGTTCACAATGGTTCAGGAGCATTAACTACAACGACCTAAGGTGCTGGAACGAGGTTCTATGATGAATTTGAATGTGTGAAAGTTTATTACATGTCATTGATGTCGAAGAGAATGCTCGCAATTGCTATCATGTAGTTTGCTACTCAGGAAATGGTTATGAGTCAAGCAATTCTTATTCCTATACGTCAAAGCTGGACAAATTTGGTAAATAAGTGGTAAAACAATGGGAAGGTATTGGTAAATAAGGCATAGTGACATTGACATGTACTATTAAGTGAGTAGCTAGCAACTAACAAGTAGTAGTGGACTAAAAGGACTAGGACAGGTTCACTCTACAATATATCAAATTGTAGAGTGAACTTGTTGGTTAATACGCGAAGCTGGATAAATTATATTGTCTTTTTTGAGTAGCTGAATATGTCCTTAGCTCACATTTAAGTTTAAAGCAGCTGTGGAGAGCATAATTACTGTTCGAAGCGACAAATGATGCCTTTAGTCACATATGTTGCGGAGGCATAATCAAGGCTATTTGTAGGTGAAAACTGGGAAATTTTGTCTTACATAATGAGGGGGTTTGCTGTGTTTTTTTTAGCATTTCCAAATAGTGTTGTGGAAGATCGAGTCGTGTTGCAGAATATCTGATGGCAAATATGATTGAATGATCTGAAATTTTACAGATTCTTTGATACAGAGTTGTTAATTGTCAGTGAGAAGTACTTTTCACAAACTTCAAAAGTACTCTTCTGATGTTGAATTCTTACTCCTGTGTGTGTTTCCATTTGTTAATTTCTTTTTTGGTCTTTCCCAATTCATAAACTCAGAAGATGTTTGATAATTAATCTCAATAATTTACTGAATTTTTTTACATTTTTTAAATTTCAGGTTTGAAATGCAACCGTCTCATATATTAATAGCAGGCACCGCAATTGCCAGACCAGGAGCAATTGGAGGTTTTTCTCTTTTTAGGTAATATTTGTTCATTTTTTCCCCCTGTTACTGTGGAAAATTCGTATCAAAATACTCCCTTCTATCTGATTCTGATCAGTTATAGTTATACAGAGTAAGAAGTGGTCTGAATTCAGTTTATCAAAAAAGGTCTGAATTCAGTTTATCAAAAAAGGTCTGAATTGAACAAAGGAATGTCATCAAAAAGTGGTCTGAATTCAGTTCATCAAAAAAGGAATGTCATCAAAAAGTGGTCTGAATTCAGTTCATCAAAAAAGAATTGTCGTCCAATCAGACTATATCAGAAAAGGAATTAAATTTTGAGGCCAGTAGCAATCTCATTGACAATATATGCAGTGATTAACACAGAGATGCAAGCACTGTAATTCCTTATATCTTCGATAATATTCTTTTATTCATGTAGGTAGCTACTAAGAAGAATGAAGATTAAAATTTAAAAAGATATGCATGTTCCTTTTTGAGGATTTATATGTATATTCTGCAGGGAGGAAGAAAACATGTAGGTTATTGCTATGTTGGGCGAAAAATTCTGCTAAGTTGTTCTTTGTACTATGGCGGTCCTGAATATATGTATGTCCGGTCATCAAATGTGCAATCACCGGGCTCTATTCCTGAAGTAAGTTATGTAATGAAGTATGAAATGATTTGATAGATCCAGATTCTAATGAACTTCTCATTAATCTTGCATCAGTATAAGAAAGATGACAATGATCGTAAAGGAACTGACTGGAAATTGGTGGCAAGGTATGATTCTGGTAATATATATCTTGGTAGAGTAGTCTATGTCCTAACCTATAATAGCCAACTTTTACTGCATCTGATAAAAGTTAGCACGAATTCCGAATTCTGATGCAGGCTCGTTTTATTACTAGCACTACCAAGTAAGTTCCGAGCTAAGGTGCATGGATTCTCATATTTATTGAAGGTGAACTACAGCAACAAGGAGCAATTCTTGGCATCTCCTTTTTATCTTAATTTGCAGACAATGATGCGTTTTTTATTTTCCAATTGATTGACTTTTGCTTGGTTAGCTAAAGAATCTTTTCATGCTATCAACTGTCTCAGTGCTCCCAGAAGTCCTCTTGATTTGAGTGAGAACGCATTGGATGCTAATAAAGTCCATGCTAGAGTGGATAAATGATCGTGGATGATCATCTTAGCTATAGCGGCTTCTAAACATATGTTGAGCCCTACCTATTGGCTGCTCTTGTGAGGTTGGCATCTATGTGGTCACCAAATCATCACCATCTAGACGTGATTCTGATGTATTATTTTCTGCAACATTTGTGCTCGTGTTTTGTGTATATTTACAGCAATCTGCATGCTTTGCTTCCTGAAACTATGTGGATTGGAGGGATAGTTGTTTCTGAGTACCTTGTGTTTAGAATTTGCCTGCTGATGCATTTTGTTTTAGCTCTTGTCTAGCTCGCTTCATGGCCATAAATTTGAATTTTAACAGTAGTTTCCAGGTATTGTTGATTCCTTTTTTTCTGAACCAATTCAGCTCCCACAACAAAACAAAAGTCATCGGCGGGATGTATGGAAAATGGTTGTATGTATATAAATTCTCATATTTGGAATTAGCAGATGATATTTATGTATACTTGCATTTTAATACCTGTCAACCAGGTATGCTTTTGGCCAGCATTGTCACATATTGATGCTCCCACTCATGTTCCCTTACTCTCTGGGAGATTGTTTTCCAGTTACTTTAAAACTCTGTTATATCATAGCCTTTGTCAGGCTTCAGTTTAATTGTTTCTAATCCATTTTCTCCTTAAGTACAGCCTTCACCCTCACATTCTAGAAGATCACAGTATGATTCGGGCGGCTATGGTGGGAGAAATAGCAGATTTAAGGATGCTGATCTGAGCCTCAGTTACAAGGAATCTGACGAAGAGATTGAAGGAGGAATCGATGCTCAAAGATGCTCTGTCAGGGCTATTAGATTTTCAGAAGGTAGATTGTAGTCCGCTTCTTTGTATCTGCTTTAAAGATTTGTTGTTTCTACTCTGACGGGAATGCATTCTTCTTCAATGCAGCGTGAAACTGCTGCAAGAATATGATTAACCCTTGCTAATTCTCAGAAATGTAAGAATTTTTCAGAAAGGAAGCTGTGTTGCAGTAGAAATACTCTTGATCTATAATGTTGCTCAACTTTTGCAGGCTTTTTGAGTAAAACTCTCTGAACTTTCCAGTGATTCAATTCCTTGAAGGAACTGATACATATTCGAGGACTAAGACGTGATGTCGACGATGATTAAATCTCCGCTCAACTTTTACTTGCTGGCATTGGAGTGATGCAAGCAATTGATCTGGATCAGAAGGAAGAAGGTTGCGCGGGTTCTACTCCGGATCATCAAGCGCTTCACAATCTGTGACTCCATATTGGTCTCTCATCTTGGTGGTTGTGTGGTGCTGCTAACCACTTCATGCTCCTGTTTTAGCCTTTCTGTTCCATGTCTGGCCACCTTCGAATCGACACGGGGGTGGAGGTTTGAACGAGTGGAATCACATGGAACGGGCGATAATCTACTTAGTTTTCTAGTGAATATCCTCTCATCTTCAGCGGGCAATTAGATTTGCCTTCTAAAATCTCATGTAATAAGGCAGCGACTACTTCAGGAATCTCTACTGTAACAACTACCCTTTATTTTTAAATTTCACGGCAATTACTTACGGAATCATGGAGCAAGAAACGGAGATGAAGTCGAGTAAATTCTTACGCCACCCGTTGAATATCTATGCGCGGTATAGCGGAATAATCCTCCGACGCTAAACAGCAGCGGCGGAAACCTGGAAAAACTGCCCTATAAATTCGCCGGTGGGAGCACTGAAATGGAACCCTACTATCTCACCGCTGGAGTAGGAGACGCCGTAGGTCAGCAGGTTGCCGGAGTTCCAAGCTCGGTCGAGGATCTGCCGTAGAACCAGAAGCCGGTGGCGGTGAATCAGTGATTGGGTTGGGCGGCCGGAGGCAAGCTTCGCCGGAGATGGAAGATTACCAGGAAACAAACGCCGCTAGGTCAGGAGCTCAAATCAGCCGGAAAATTCTCACTGGCGGGATATCGATTGTGCCGGCGAAGGACATAGAAGGCGGAGCACTGAACACAACGAAGAATAAGGATATTGGAGGAAATCCTTTTTTGCTTGGGGACTTAGGAGGAGATTTTGCTAAAAAAGGGAAAAAAATGAAATTCATGGATAAGGCAGGGACTAAGGATGCAGTTTTGAAGTCTGAACCAAATAGGGCTGGTATAGAAAATATAGCCCAACACTCTCCAACCTAGGCCCAGCTATCTTTCTTTAAGAGAAAGTTAGACTTTGATGATGATTTTGGTGAGGGACTTGCTATATCCCGCCCTGTATTTTACTATCCTCGCCCTAATACGTATAAATACACGTATTTTGAATTAAAATAAAATAATTTTAAATTTTAAAAAAACATAAAAAAGAAAAAAAATATTAAAAACCCTATAAATACCCCTCCCCTCTCTCCATTTCCCTCTCCCTTCCCTCTCCCCTTCCCTCTCCCCCTGCCCTCTCTCCCCCTGCCCTCTCCCCCTTCCCTCTCCCCCTTCCCTCTCCCCCTTGCCTCTCCATTTCCGACCGCCGCCCGGCGCCGCCGCCCGCCGCCGCCCGCCGCCGCCGCCCGCCGCCGCTGGAATCCCGCCGGAAAATTGTAAGTTTTTGAGAAATTTTTTTTTCTTTTCGTGGGAATCGTTGCCCGATCTATTCGAATTTTGTTGAACTTGTCGGAATTGTTAGAATTTTGTTGAGTTTGTCGGAATTGTTAGGATTTTAGTTATGTGACATAATAGAAGTTATTGAGAAACGATTTTTTAGAAATTGTGCTTCTTTGGAAATTGTTTAGCTATGTGACATATGTGGAATTAATGACATAATGACATAATTGGACATGATGACATAATTGGAAGCTTATTGTGTTTTTTAGTAATTATTTAGTTTAAATTTGGCCATAATATTTTAGAAATTGTATTTTTAAGAAGTTGGGTTTTTTAGAAATTATGTAGTTATGTGACATAATAGAAATTACTTAGGAATTATTTGTTTAGAATTTGTGTTGTTCTGGAAATTATTTAGGTATGTGACATAGTTGGAATTAAAACGAAGAAATTGTGTTCTGTGTAAATTACTTAGTTTAAATTTGGACATAATATTTTAGGAATTTTTTTTTTTAGAAATTGGGTTATTTAGAAATTATTTAGTTATGTGACGTAATAGAATTTATTTAGAAATTGTATTTTTTAGATATTGGGTTATTTAGAAATTATTTAGTTATGTGACATAATTGGAATTAAAACGAAGAAATTGTGGTTTGTAGAAATTACTTAGTTTAAATTCGGACATAATATTTTAGAAATTGTATTTTTTAGATATTGGGTTATTTAGAAATTATTTAGTTATGTGACATAATTGGAATTGAAACGAAGAAATTGTGTTTTGTAGAAATTACTTAGTTTAAATGTGGACATAATGGTTTAGAAATTGTATTTTGTAGAAATTGGGCAATTTAGAAATTATTTAGGTATGTGACGTAATTGGAATTAAAACGAAGAAATTGTGTTTTGTAGAAATTACTTAGTTTAAATTTGGACATATTGTTTTAGAAATTGTATTTTTTAGAAATTGGGTAATTTAGAAATTATTTAGTTATGTGACGTAATAGAAATTATTCAGAAATTATTGATTAGGAATTGTGTTTTTTGGAAATTATTTAGTTATGTGACATAATAGAATATAGTTCTACGTAAATAAACTTTAGTAATCCGATGTAAACAATTGTGTAGTAAACTGTTACGATATGTTTTAACTATTGTTTCCTTGAATGTTAATAATAGTGCGATGTGGTAAGAAAATAAGATTATTTAGTTATGTAATCTCCAATTTGTAACTAAAAAAAATGTCCCAGTTCGTTGATGCACTGTTCGAAAATATTAGTTCACACGTTGTTGAAATGTATGTTAATTTATCTTATCATATCAGTTTGATTCACTTGTTGTTATACTAATTACATATCTTGTGTCGTAGATGAGCACTGGTGGTCAACCTGACGGTCATGGTCGTTCCATACGACGAAGATGTGTTAGTGCCTCGGCGAGACAGGCTAGAGGCCGCGTGGTCGAGGATGAACCGTCGCCTCGCCCGCGGGAGTTTGATGTAGGAGCGGAGCAGCCTTCTCCACCGAGCGTTCGTGCATTCGATCCCATGCCGACATGGGACGGTCCGGAGATTAACATCCTCGCGTCCGGTGGTATCCGTCATGATAGTGATTGGCAGATGAATTATGACCTGCCCGCAGATGTCCCCCCGGTGGGCCAACCTGGTTCGAGTGTTCCATTGGATGCCGGGTTCGAACGTTATGCTGAAGCTGGAGCCAGGCACACCGTGAGGAACAGAGCTGGTCAATTCGCACAGTCTTCTGGTGGATCGTGCAATGCCGGTGAGCCCAGCACCGGAATGGCACCGAGGAATAGGAGGAAGCGACCCGCCGATGACACGTGGCTAGTGCGGGGACCGATGGCTGGTGGCCCGCAGGATGACCTCGTCATACCAAGCTTCGGAGGACACGTCGCGCTTGACGTTTGGAATGGTATAGAGCGAGGTGTGCTGAGATGCCATGCTCGGTCGCCGCTATGCAAGCAGCTAGTCGACACGCTCCCCGAACTGAGCGATGTTGCACAGGCCCGGATACATGCGACCGGGTTGGGCCACCTGCCTGCGATTATGTTCCAGTTCCTTGACATGGCACTGATATCCGCTTTTGTCGAGAGGTGGCAGCCGGACACGAACACGTTTCACATGCCGTTTGGGGAGATGACCATCTTGATGCATGACGTTGAGATGATTCTTGGCATTCCCATCGATGGTGGCGCTGTTGCGAGTACCATTTCGGCGGAGACTATTGAGGAAGCGTGCGCTGAACTGTTTGGGAAAGACGTGGAGTCCTTTGTCGCGGAAGACTGGAACGGGGGTAACATAGATGCCCAATCTTTGATGGCGAGGTGTGTAGCGGCGGGGCAGAGCCAGAACTTCCAATTTATGTGCTACATGCTGACCCTGTTTTCATCCACGCTTTTTGTGGATAAAACTGGGAATAAGGTTAGAGCCAACCTTCTACCCCTGCTTGGTTCGCAGTTGTCGTGGGGCTCGGCGACGTTGGCCAGTTTGTATCTGCAGTTGGGAATTGCGTCCCGGTCCAAGGCGCGCGGCCTATGCGGATGTTGCACGCTGCTTCAAGCATGGATATACGAGTACTTTCCGATGTTTCGGCCGGGACCGAGTACGTTGCCAGCTCTTCCGGGTCGCGCCAGTCGGTGGCACACAGGGGATAGATCGGGGAGGGGTACGGGGAGGCTCGGTGCCATCAGGCGACAGTTGGATGCCTTACAGCCCGACCAGGTATGAATTCCATGCTTTTACTCTTATTCTGACAGTAGTGGATAGATCGGATTCCATAGAAACGTAACATGTCTGTGAAACTTTTTGCAGGTGGATTGGTTGCCATATGGGGTGGACGTGGTTAGGGCTGCGGGGGGGAGGACTCACTACCGCGGCGTGATTCGACACCTCGACGCAATGGAGGCGTACATGCCAGATCGCGTTGTGCGGCAGTTCGGTCTCCTACAGGGTATATCGCGGGGTCTTGCAATTGCGCCCGAGCCTTGTTCCCGTCCGGCTGATCCAGCCGGCTATTCAGTGACCTACCCAGGGAGGCTGCAGTTGACCCTATGGGAGATGGCACACAGTTGGCACAACGGTCAGCTTGCGGCGTTCCCGATAGCCACGAGCCCATCAGAGTGTACCATGGATTACGAGGGCTGGTACGCGACCCATTCGCACCCATTGATCGCAAATCCTGAACATGCTGCCGCGAGTGGACCGGACAGGATACATCATCAGTTATCGGTAAGTTTTCCCGTACTGTTTGCTTCGAGTAATTCTATTACATTTTACTGTTTCGTTATTGTAAACTCTGTTTCCTGTGCAACAGATGCTGAGTGACATGATGGGCGACCTGGATCCGTTTGACTCGGCGACCGTTGATGGACTCGCCGACCCCTGCATGAGGGAGTTGATGACGACTTTTGTCAGTCGTCGCGATGAGTACCGCAGGCTCGGTTATGGACCCATTCCTTAGTCGGACGTTTGCTTATGTACGAACCCACAGTTTTGCCATAGTTTGCTCATTTATGTAATCGGTAACTGTTTGTGCATGTCAAATACATAAGTCATCGATTTTCGCAACAGTAATGCTATCAAAATAATTACTCCATGCTTCGATAGTAAATGTAGCGGTTGCGTACATGCTAAAATGTTTCTGGCGATTTACAACAGTTAATTACTCTGAGAGTATGCTCTTCTCCAAGCCCTTAGCCTCCTACGAAAGGGTAACTCCCAACCTACGACATCAGCCTTCCTCAACGTGGTCCACATATTAACCACGGGGGGCATGGGACAGTTTTCCTTCACGTGTACCCGGACGAAATGGCTTGCACTGCGAACGTATACAATGTGTAGCTCCCTACTTGTTCCATCCTCGCCCCCGCCTGCCCTCAGTGGAAGGACTGTACAGCAATGGTCCGCCGACCCATTCTCTAAAATGTAATATAGAACTACAACCGCGTTGTAGTAGGTGGCCACAGGAAACATGTCTGCAATGACCGTAAACCAATGCTCCGGACCACATGGACCGCTGGTGTGGTGTATACGGGCTCTGGCGAGTTCAACGTCATTCCGCGAACCGTATATGGGAACATAGTCAGGCCAATGAGTTGATATCTCGTTAAATACCGCCCGACGCGCTGTAGACCATTCACCTTCACCGTCTACGTGGAACGCATCAGCAACGCATCTGAAGCCACAGTTTCCATCACTCGCGACATCGTTCCATCCTTCGATGTAGCGCCGGACAATGTGGGGGACACTTTCGAGGAACGGGAATGTCGCTGCAGGAGAACACATTAAGATAAATATCTTGTGCAGGAGGCGTTCATTAGGAAGAATGGTGCTTGTACTCACCGTGCCGGCGACCGCTCCCTGAAGCACGCCCCGGGGACCGTGAACTACTCCCGTATCGCCTGTTCACGTGCTCGTGGTAGCTCGGTGAACGCCGGGTTGATCTTGATCGGGGGACCTGCTCGCTTGGTCTCCCACGTGCACTGGTGCAATTGTCCGGCTCGCCAATGCCGCTCTCCTCCGGCCGCAACTGCGCATCTATGTAGGATGAAACTCGTCGGCGGACCGAAGGGTCGCTGCGTGCCAGCTCCTCCAACAGAGTGTTGAACCGCGACTGATCTTGTTCGGCCCTCGCAATGTTGTCCGTGCTCCGCACGTGATCACCCAATGCCAGGCTCTTGAACAGCGGATGAATGTCGTCCAAGTACAAGGGGATTCCTTCAGCAACTGCCCCTGCCATGATGCATGCACACGGTATTCCGTGTGTCGAGCGCAGCACACATCCACAGTAAGCATATACCTGTGCTCCGAGTGCATCAATCCTCCCGGACTCGACCGTCAATTTATCCAGACAGTATTTGGACACATTGTTGATCAAGTTGCTGAAAAGGGCCCTACGGTGCAATCTTCCAACGACAGTTCTTGATTTCTCCAGGCCGGTCTTGATCATAGTAATCTGCTGGGCTATCTGCAGGTCGACACGCCTCCATACCGTGTCCAGCGAACCAGTCGACGTATGTAACCACCCTTTCAATGACGAGTGTGCACTTTCGACCCTGCATGTAGTTGTGTTCCCGAAATGCAGAAATCTGTTCGTCCATGCCCTCACAAATTTCTCCTTATGGGGGGTGAGCCACGTCGTCTCAGCGTAACTAACAACAGCCTCGTTCCAGGACCATCCAGTCCTCATATCCACCAAAGCGGTTTCGTACTCTGGAACGGTGGACGCATTGCAAACTCGGAACCATGCACCATTCTTGAACGCTGCCCCGTTCCTCTTATTCCCTGTCAGCACAGTAACACGTGCCTCCACATCCTTGTTAATATGCCAGGTGCAGAGCAAATGGTTCAATTCCGGAAACACAGTCCGAAGTGGCCTAATCAGTCCCATCTCCCGATCGGTGACCACAACCTCAGGGAACGGTCCATCCACAAGCAAGTTCTTCAGCGCGTTCAGCACCCACTCATAGGTATCTGCCGTTTCGTCAACGACAATTGCGTAGGCAATCAGGAAGTTTGTGTTGCAAGGGGACATCCCAACCATCTCAATGAACGGCATGCCGTAGCGATTGGTCTTGTACGTTGAGTCGATGGCCACCACCCACGGAAACGTGCGAAATGCCACAACAGCATCGGGATTGGCCATGAATAAATGAGTCAAAGTACCATCACCTGCTGAGCGGTGACTAGTGACATACCCTTTCTCGGTGGCCAGATGCAAACAATTCTCCGCTGTGTTGCGCCCGCCTCGCCTTTCTGTTGCATATGCCGACCTCTCATTGTACACCTGCCTAATGTTCTGATGCAGGTCCGGAAACGAATTACTGAGGCTGGCATTGATATGCCTTGGGGCAGTTTCTGAATCTGTCAAGTCTCTGATCATTTGCTTCGCGTCCGCATGGAGCTTGCTGCTCTGTCTATGACCCTCGGGGTACACTGAGAAAGGGTGGTTGTGCATCCCTCGTCTAGGATCCTTGCACGGCACTACATTCCAACCATTCCCCGTGATGCTCTGTTTCAAGACAATCGCGAACGGGCAGCCACAACTGCTGGTCGAGCTGCTACTCCGTCGGACTACATCAGATTCGCTCGTATCTACATCCTTATCCTTCCGGCCCCGATTGCAAATGCAATATAACCTCAGGGGACCATTCCTATTCTGTTTGTAGGACCCCGTCACAAGTTCAAATCCCACCTGCAGAGCAATCCGTTGCAGGTAGGAGTAAGCCTCGGCAACGTCTGGGAACACAGCTGAGGTGGCAAATGGAGAGTATCCGTTCCGCCCTGCAGCAGCTTCACATGACTGATGGTCATCCTTAAATAGCAATAAACATCAAGTAATTAGTTACACTCAACTGCTATACCAATTACAATATCAAAATTAACGTAAAAAAATGTAAATTAACGTTACAATAATTAACAAAACAACAACATTAACGTCACAATAATTAACAAAATAACAAAATTAACAAAACAACAACATTAACGTTACAATAATTACAATTAACGTTACAAAAAATAAAATTAACGTTACAATAATTTTTACGTTACGATTAATAAATTAAAATACTAAGATGAGCATAAATTAAAAAACTAAGATGAGCATAAATTTCTTTCTCATTAACAGCTGAAACATACATGTAGTGAGAAAAAAATGCAATAACATCGTGGCTAGAATTAATATAACATTCTTACAGTTCAACAAATTAAAATATCAAAATAACGTAAAAATACGTAACTTAACGGGACAATAATTAACAAAATCACAAAATTAACAAAACAACAAAAATAACTGCTTCAATAATTAGTAGGACATACATTAACGTTACTGCTATTACCAGGAGATAAATTCATAGGAGATAAATGTGCAATAATTTCATCGTAGCAGTTAATAAATTAAAACACAAAGACGAGCATAAATTTGTACGGCAAAAATTATTAAATTTAACAACTACTTACGGACAGAATTAGAAAGCTAATTAGTAAAATTACCTCCGAAGACATGGAATTTCTAACATCATTTTCGGGGTAATTTTTGCTCGTCTTGGACAGCAATATTTTTCGAGTGCCCTTCGAATGAGCAAGAATTCGAGTGCCCTTTGAATGAGTATGAAATTCGAGCTCATTTATAGCAGTGCGATTTTTGGAAGCAGGCTGGCACGGCTCGCGCCCAGCCCACGGCGAGCCGAGGCGCGTCCGGCTCGCGCCCCAGCCCTGGCGAGCGGCCCGCGCGCGGCTCGCGCCCACCGCACGGTGAGCCACGGCTCGCGCCCACACGCCGGCGAGCGGCCCGGCGATGGCTCGCGCCCTGTCGGTGGCGACCGGCCCGCCGGCGGCTCGCGGTCCACCGGTGGCGAGCGGACCGGCGGCGGCGCGCGGCCTGTCGGTGGCGACCGGCCCGGCACCGGCTCGCGGCCAGGCCGCGGCGACCGGACCGGCGCCGGCTCGCGCCCAGGCCATGGCGAGCCGACCGGCGGCGCCTCGCGCCCAGGCCGTGGCGAGCCGGGTCCGGCGACGGCGGCGGCGGCGGCGGCGGCGGCGGCGGACGGCGGCCCGGCGGCGGCGGACGGCGGCCCGGCGGCGGCGGACGGCGGCCCGGCGGCGGCGGACGGCGGCCCGGCGGCGGCGATGCAATTTCGATTAATTAACTAACTTCGTTCCGTTAATATTAACTAACTACGATTATCTAAATTGATTTTCATTTACCTATTGAAAATAGAAAAATAAAAAATACTGTATACGTATTAGGGCGAGAATAGTAAAATACAGGGCGAGATATAGCGATCCACTTTTGGTGATGGGCTGAATCAGGAGGCCAAGAGACAAAAGCAAGAGTTGATTGTTCCTTTGACTCTCCTGGCGGGGATGACTTTTAATATCTCATTTGGACCAGGACGGCAACTGGAAGACTCAGTCATGCCGAAATCCATGAGTCTACTAAGTTATAACTGTCGAGTACTTTCACACACTCGCATAGTTAGACATTTCAAATGTATCTTTTGCAAATTTTCTCCTTCTTTAATTTTCCTATTTGAAACTAGATGTAGTTCTGATAAGCTTGTAGGACAAGGGACTCCTTAGATTGGCATGATATCTTTGTTGATGCTATTGGCAACTAAAGGGGTCTGGCATTATTTCAAAATAAAGACTTAGATGTTTCGGTTTTGGGTTATTCTTTTAATTTTATTTATTTTACTGTAAAGGATCCACGGTCTAATAAACTCTGGCGATGTATAGGTGTCTACGGGGAGCTAGAAACCTATAAACGTTCTGGCAGAAATTTCCCAACCTTGCAATAACACCAACTTACCTTGGCTATACATTGGCGATTTAATGAAGTTTTGCACCAGCATGAGTTTCAAAGTGCTAATAGATGGCCACCAAATCAAATTGATGATTTCCAGAAAACACTTGACTACTGCAATCTTTAGGATATTGGTTATGAGGGTTATAAATATACTTGGTTCAGAAACTGGAAAAATCGTCACATTGTGAAAGCTAGGTTAGATAGAGTTGTAGCATCACAAGAATGCCTGGATATATTCCCTACAACAAAACTAAACTACGAGGAAAAGGAGGAAGAATTTTAATTGGAGGATCATTCTGACCCAACCTTGGATTTGACTCCTTGGTTTGATCAAAATGCCCTTGTACCTAACTTTCTGTTTCTGTCGGGGGCCTCTGTTTGGCCAAATCGAGGCCTCCTGCAGACTGCTCCGACTGCTTCTTAGCTCCTTTTGCTGCGGTCTTCGGAGGTAGTGGCTCAAGCTCCTTTCCACTTCTTAATGTGATCTGATTGGCCGTCTCTCTGTGGTTGAGTTGCAATTGAGATGGTAATCCAGGTTGCTTCATTCGGAGCTCATTCATGGAATTCGATAAATGGGTGATTTGTCGCGTATGCTCCTCTAAAGTTGTTTCAATCTTCTCAAACCTTTGGTGTTGCTTTTGCATCATGTCCATCATTATGTCCAGCTTGTCATCCATAGACTTCCCTTGAGGAGGTGGTGGATTATGAGAAAAAGGTGGGGGAGGAGCTCGATGGGGTGGAACATATGGTTGTTGTACAGGATTTCCCGGATCTCGCCATCGAAAGTTGGGATGATCTCTCCATCCCGGATTATAGGTAGCTGAGTATGGGTCCCTTCTTGGCTACCTATCATTCCAATTCCCCATTGCATTGGCCTGGACAGTTTGCTCATCCATAGCAAAATGACACTGCAGGGTGACTTGGCCGAAGGTGCCACAAATGTCACAAGGTATCTCTTGAGGACCGGCTGTGGTGCTAGCGACTGTAACCTTATACACCACCTTGGATAGTACCCTTTCCATCCTGTCCAACCTCTCCCTAAAATCATCTTGGCTCGAGGGCTCTGTTTGTGCCACCTTTTTTAGGATTCGGATCTCATCAGTGTCATACTCCTTCTTGGAATTGATCAACTTTTTCACTATCTCCTTTGCTTCATTGACTCTGATTTATGAAAATCCACCATTGCTTGCGGTATTTAGCAAATCCTTGTTCGCAGACGTGGATCCTTGGTAGAAATACTGTAGCAGTTGCCCCTCGGTGTATCGATGGTTAGGGCAACGATCCACCAATCGTCTGAACCTCAGCCAAAATGTACTCAGCGGCTCATCATACTCCTGCTTGATGCTCGAAATTTCTTTCCTCAGGGCATCCGTTTTAGTGGCTGGGAAGATATAGTCCAAAAACAGCCTCTTGAGCGCATTCCAGGAAGTGACGGAGTTAGGAGCCAAGCTTGAAAACCACTGGTTCGCTGTCCCTGACATGCTGAACGGAAAAGCCACCAACTTGAATTGATCTTCTGTGACACCAGCTGGTCTTTTCTGAACCTTACAAATCTTGATGAACTCGTTCAAGAAATTGTAAGGGTCTTCGTTACTCTTCCCATAGAACTTCGGAAGAACATTCAGCAGTGCAAGCTTTATCTCCACAGGGGTCGCAGCATCTGGCAAAGAAATAGGTGTGGGAGGGTCTTCTTCGCTGTGCCCCGTTAATTCCCACATGTACGAATTGTCAGCATTGGGATCTGCCTCTCCTCTGTCCCCCATTACAGTATCAAGAACAGATTTAATCTCTAATTCGGATTCTGTCTCGGAAACAGCCTCTGTTTAGCCAAACAGAGGGTCTGCGGCAGCTTTCAGCTTCCTCTCCCTGGCGAGTTTGTAATTCTTCCTGGCTGTCTTTTCAACTTCAGAATCAAATATCAATTCCTGCTCCTGGGACCTGGTCATGTACCAATAACTAAAGAACAAAAATTAGTAGCAAAATAAATAGAAATTAACTACCGTTCCCCGGCAACGGCGCCAATTTGGTGAACGTCGTTTCACTCACCAAAATAATCTGCAAACTCTACAGATGAGATTAGCACAGTAGTAAGCAGAGTCGATCCCACGAGGAACGGAGCAAAATCTATAATAAAATTCCTACTAATATAGAGCAATTTTGGTGTAGCCACCACGCCTTAATTTTTAGATTTATCTAACAACTAATAATGCAACTAACAAATATAAAATAATAATGCAACTAACAAATATAAAAATCTAGCTAATATATGATGAATGCAATCGGCTCGGAATAACTCACATTAGTTAAACATCGATCATAGGCGCAAAGATAAATCAATTCATATGCATCTATCAGTTATAGGAAAGTAGGTACGCTTAACCTCCCCAATTCCTTCGTACTTTATCGACAATTAACCAATTATAATTAATTAATTGTTTCTCTTACCAAGATGCCCCCGGAAAGTATTCGCTGAACCAGATACACACCTCGATAGCATTAAGAATTAAAAGAACCTGACATAGCAATTACCCAAGTATTTGCAAGTAGTAACGCACACTTAATTGTTCCCCATCTTGCTATTACAGTCTTAGCTAGTTAGCTGTTTTTCACAAGAACTCGCTACTTACTAACCCTTTCCAACGATTACGTATTGGTAGAATTAGATAGCATTATCCCAATAATATTCAAGTTGATCATGCTTAAATATATCAAGAATAAAATAAACCAAGAACAATCAAGAACACATAAGAATCAATTATAAAACAATTAGGCCCTCACGATTCATAAACTAATGCTTGTTATTCCATGCCGATATATAAATTAGCTACTCATAATAATTAAACTAAACAAACATATAATATAATAATCAAACATAATTAAAATAATAATTAAATAACTAATGAAAAGCAAACAACAAACCAGGAATTGGTTTGCATGCAACCAAATTAATCTGCAAGTCTGCGCATCTCATATTAATATGTATGTTCTTCCGTCTCCTAATTCCTTTCCAATCCTCCTCCCAGCCGTGTATTTATATACACCAAACCAAAACCAAATTCAAATCAACTTCTAATTACTTTTCTTCTTATGAAAGAAATAAGGAAATAAGATAATATCTATTCTAATTCTAAATAACTAATTCCTACAATTAAGGAATTTTAAATGGAAGAGATAATACAATCTTTATCAATATGGGCAGTGAATATATTTATTTCCTTCAAATCCACATGTCTTCAATAATTCACTTTTCACCCCATAACTTCAGCAATTCTGCTTTTGCCTCTCTTCCTTCATCCCTGGAAAAATGTCTTATAAGATAAGAACATTTTCCATTGGAGCACATCGCCTCATTAAAAACCTTAACCTGGAAAACCCAGTGGGAAAAAACCGTTGGTTAAGGGAAAAAGAGTACAATGTATAGCTCCCTCTCAATTCTCCGCAATTAATGAATTCCTGCACCAAAAACACCTTAAAGTGCAAATTATATCTCAATAAAATCATAATAATCCCACCAAATATGAACACAATATAACACACATCAAATATCCTCATACTTGAATCATGCTTGCCCTCAAGTATGAAGTGAAGAATATAAGATCAATCAACAATCCACAGTGTTCATAAATTTCTCATTCCCTCATATGACTCTATCTAAAATGACCTAATAAAAAGAAAAGGTAAGATAGAAACACCAATCACACAACTAAACAGATAAAAATTCAACATTTAAAAACTCTAGTTTCTACTCTTATAACGATAAATTTTCCCCTGCCAAGGAATAAAGGATCACGTTAACGCACCTGGAAATCATCAACCTTTAAAGTAATTTAAATGAAAATGTTCAAGATCAGGAAATCTAATCATCAATTCAGTCAAAATCAGACAAGCAATGAATATTTCTCACGGCTTCACTCAATCACTCTCAATATATGAAGGACAATCACTCACATAATTCACAAGTTATAACATAGAGAAGTTAATATGCAAATCAGGAAGGTCTTTCTCAAGGGTTGTAATGGGGCTAGGGACCATTCAGATTGGTGAGATCCTAAGGGTTCTAAGCTCAAACAATATCGATCAAAATATTATGCATGTTTTCTTCTTCTTCAACCATCATCCATGTATAGTAGATATTCACCAACAATCTTCATCTCATGGCTATTATGAGAAAGCCAAGATAGGTGCTATATTTTTTTTTCTTTTCTTTTCTTTTCTTTTTTTTTCTATTTTTTTCATTTTTTTCCTTTTTTTCTTTTTTTTTCAGCACCATCTTCTCCAATACAGTCCAAAATCAGTACTTTTTTTAGAGAAAAATTGCAACATAAAAATATGATTTTTCTCTCTCTTTTTTTCACTGTTACGCCCCTCTGTTTGGCCAAACAGAACCCCAGTGTCACTGTTCATCATAAAATTCAGCCTTCATTTTTCGAAACCGTTCAGTCTGGGCAAACTGGACACATACTCAGTAATGTCATCAACTCAAGAGAACACAATGGATGAATTCATCAACATTAACTCCAAGAACATGTATAATAGGGCCAAGAGAAAGGATAAAACATGGCTTTGGCTAAATATATAGTAACTCATTCAAAGAACATAGTCAAAGCTTCAAAGTGTTTCACTAGGGGTTAATGTAATTGGTAGGCAATTTAAGCTGTGTGGTTCATCCTAGTGCCTTCCATCACTTTCACACATAACAACTCCAATTATAACAATGTGATCTCTCAGAACAAAGATTGATGTAGAGAGTGCTCTACTCTAGCTCAAACCTCACTTTAGTAGGCTAAAATATTCAATTAAACTTGTCCTTTTTCGTCATCCCAAAAATCATATCAATCAAATTTCACAAATCATAGAAAATCTCATTCAATAACTTCAAGGCATATTAGATTTACCAAGTTTGTTACAATGAATTTTACAACCGGCAGGGTACTGTTATCAAGAGCCACTAGAATATTCTCATGTCAAATTATCGAATCAAACAACACAAAAAAAACACATGTTTCACTGTAAAAAAAAACTGAAATAAAAGATTTTTTTTATTTTTTCCAAAAATACAAAACAAAACACACAAGAAACCTCCTCACACTTAAACTTTGCTTGCCCTCAAGCAAATAATGCAAAGCTCTTATGAGAAAAGGTTTAACACATATTCAACATCATAATAAAAATAAAAGGGAAAGAGGGAACTTATAGTGGTGGGTTTCGAAAAAATTCCCAATCAAGAGGAAAGCGTTTGATCATAGTCAGGTTCTGCCGCAGGCCTCCGTTTGGCCAAATGGAGCCCTGCGAGTCCAGCTTTCCAAATGTGTGAATTATCCATGGTGCGAATTCAAGTACTTCAAATCTGCATATCAAGAATTGAGATCAGATGAAAAATTGAAATTCCTAAAAATAAATTAAAAAATTAATTTAAAAAAAACTAAGAAATTGGGTTGCCTCCCAACTAGCGCTTTTGTTTATAGTCTTTGGCTAGACTTTTGGATGCCTTTAATTAATATTCGTTGAGCACAATGGAATTTCTTCCATTAATGCCACCTGAGAAGTATCATAGTACGGCATAAGGCGATGACTATCGATGATGAAAGCCCTTTTTGCGTCCATGCTTATAATCTCTACCATCCCATCTGGCCAAACATAAGCCACTTCGAATGGTCTAGTCCATTTAGACTTGAATTTCCATGACATATGTCGAAAGTTTGACTCAGATAAAAGAACTATCTGCCCAACCACAAATTTCTTAGGCTTCAAATCTCTGTCATGCCACAACTTATTGCGCTCCTTGTACCGCATAGCTGGATCAAACCCATTCAATCTTAGATCTTTCAATTCTTGGAGTTGGAACTTTGTTTCTTCCTCACACTTGAGCGACTCCATACTCACTGGAAGAGTATCAACATCTTCTTGATAATCACTTGAAACTTGAACATTTTCCTCTTCTGGACTTGTAGGCATTTGAATTCCCAACTTGTCCTGCAAAACTTTAGTCTCAAGAGAATCTTGGACAAATAGGTCAGTATGATAAATTGCATTTACATTCTCAGCATCTACAGTCGTCTACAGTTATTGAGTGTGTACTTATCACCAAAATAATCAAGAGAAATAGTTCCATTCCCAACATTAATAATGGTGTTTGCAGTTTTCAAGAATGGACGACCTAACAATACCCCCTGTGTTCCCTTATCATTGGTATGATTCATTTTTACCACATAAAAATCTGCTGGGTACACAAAGTTATTGACTCGCACAAGCACATTTTCCAACAACCCTTCAGGACATACACAAGATTTATCTGCCAATTGAATTATTACTCTAGTATGTACCATTTCTGCCCCTTTCAAAGATTGATATACAGGTAATGACATGACATTAATTGAAGCTCCTAAATCACACATGGCAGCATTGATCTTCTTATCTCCTATATAACAAGGTAAGGAAAACATACCTGGGTCCTTGCACTTTTGAGGCATTTTCTTTTGGATTACAGCTGAAACCGACTCGCCCATTATGATCTTGCTTGAGTCTTTAGGTTTCCCTGCCAGTGTTCTAAACGGCGGCGCCTAGGCGGTCCTAGGCGGCGCCACCAAAACGCCCGGATTAGAGCCTGTTCGGCAACATTAGGCGTTTTCGCCTCTGGGCGGCGCCCAGACCCGCCTAATCGCGCCCAGACCCGCACCGAACCGAATTTAAAATTCGAATTCGGTTTAAAACCGAACTAAACCAATTAAACCGAATTTATTCTTAATTCGAATTTTTTAGCCACAAATTTAAAATAATTACAACTCCATAATTCAAAACCAAATAATTTATTACTCAAAGCCCAATTGGCAATTGCCAATTACATCAGAAGGCTGATGATTTTCTTTGCTTTGCTTTGAAAGAGAGGGAGAGTGAGTAGTATTTATAATGGTGAGAAGGGCCAAGTTTCCTTCCTTTTGCCGATGTGGGACAAAATTTGTAGTGTAAAAATGCTTTGCCAATCTCACGCCAATCTCCTTCCTTGGCTCTCTTCAGTCTTCACGCCTTCACCATTTTCTCACGCCTTCACCATTTTCTCACGCCTTCACCTTCAGCCCTTCACAAGTTCACACGCCTTCAGCCTTCAGCCCTTCACAAGTTCACATGCGAAATTCATTTCCAAATTTTCAATTTTATTATTTTTTTTGTTGAATTTATTATGAGTCTATCTCTTGAAAGACGATATTTTCATAAGTCATGAAAATATTATGGTTTAAAATACAAATTAGAAGAAATGAAGATAATTTTTTTGGGTTGAATCAATCGGGTTATAAACTTTATAACTACTACACGTTGCATAATAAAATGTTAATATTGCAACTAATACCTTTTACTTTGTATTATTATAATTAAACTCTGTCTTTCCATAAGCCTATGGAATAATGGAAAGACTGTATTTTCCAAGATTTTGTCATTTATTATTACATTATTTAATTTGAGGGGTATTTTGTGGCTGAAGATTATTTAATACCGTTTAATCTCAAATCCTTTTTATTATTATTACCCTGTTAATTTGACTTATGTTTTTACCATTTCCATACATGATGAATGTGTTTATAATATATCTTATGATTTCTTTCTCTTCTATTTATATAAGTAATTTAAAAACATTTAGAGGGTTTAGGGTTTAGGTTATTATGACTTGGGAAATAGGTTTTTATTTTATTTTTAAATATAATTTGTATTATTTTATTAATTATATATAAAAAATAATTAAATAATACAAATCCGCCTAGACCGATTAATCCCCGATTAATCCCCTAGGCGCTAGGCCCCAGCAAACCGCCCGACTAGCGCCTAGCGATTTTTAGACCACAGTTCCCTGCAATAAAATCTTTCAAAAACTTGCTCATGGGTGGAAGCCTTATAGCCTGCAAGAAAGGTAGGTTAATCTCCATTTTTCCAAAGATAGATAGGAAATCAACAGAATTATCTTTCTTTCTAGCTAAACTACGAGGAAAAGGAGGAAGAATTTTAATTGGAGGATCATTCTGACCCAACCTTGGATTTGACTCCTTGGTTTGATCAAAATGCCCTTGTACCACTTTCTGTTTCTGTCGGGGGCCTCTGTTTGGCCAAATCGAGGCCTCCTGCAGACTGCTCCGACTACTTCTTAGCTCCTTTTGCTGCGGTCTTTGGAGGTAGTGGCTCAAGCTCCTTTCCACTTCTTAATGTGATCTGATTGGCCGTTTCTCTGGGGTTGAGTTGCACTTGAGATGGTAATCCAGGTTGCTTCATTCGGAGCTCATTCATGGAATTCGATAAATGGGTGATTTGTCGCGTATGCTCCTCTAAAGTTGTTTCAATCTTCTCAAACCTTTGGTGTTGCTTTTGCATCATATCCATCATTATGTCCAGCTTGTCATCCATAGACTTCCCTTGAGGAGGTGGTGGATTATGAGAAAAAGGTGGGGGAGGAGCTCGATGGGGTGGAACATATGGTTGTTGTACAGGATTTCCCGGATCTCACCATCGAAAGTTGGGATGATCTCTCCATCCCGGATTATAGGTAGCTGAGTATGGGTCCCTTCTTGGCTACCTATCATTCCAGTTCCCCATTGCATTGGCCTGGACAGTTTGCTCATCCATCGCGAAATGACACTGCAGGGTGACGTGGCCGAAGGTGCCACAAATGTCACAAGGTATCTCTTGAGGACCGGCTGTGGTGCTAGCGACTGTAACCTTATCCACCACCTTGGATAGTACCCTTTCCATCCTGTCCAACCTCTCCCTAAAATCATCTTGGCTCGAGGGCTCTGTTTGTGCCACCTTTTTCAGGATTCGGATCTCATCAGTGTCATACTCCTTCTTGGAATTGATCAACTTTTTCACTATCTCCTTTGCTTCATTGACTCTGATTTCTGAAAATCCACCATTGCTTGCGGTATTTAGAAAATCCTTGTTCGCAGACGTGGATCCTTGGTAGAAATACTGTAGCAGTTGCCCCTCGGTGTATCGATGGTTAGGGCAACGATCCACCAATCGTCTGAACCTCAGCCAAAATGTACTCAGCGGCTCATCATACTCCTGCTTGATGCTTGAAATTTCTTTCCTCAGGGCATCCGTTTTAGTGGCTGGGAAGAAATAGTCCAAAAACAGCCTCTTGAGCGCATTCCAGGAAGTGACGGAGTTAGGAGCCAAGCTTGAAAACCACTGGTTCGCTGTCCCTGACATGCTGAACGGAAAAGCCACCAACTTGAATTGATCTTCTGTGACACCAGCTGGTCTTTTCTGAACCTTACAAATCTTGATGAACTCGTTCAAGAAATTGTAAGGGTCTTCGTTACTCTTCCCATAGAACTTCGGAAGAACATTCAGCAGTGCAAGCTTTATCTCCACAGGGGTCGCAGCATCTGGCAAAGAAATAGGTGTGGGAGGGTCTTCTTCGCTGTGCCCCGTTAATTCCCACATGTACGGATTGTCAGCATTGGGATCTGCCTCTCCTCTGTCCCCCATTACAGTATCAAGAGCGGATTTAATCTCTGATTCGGATTCTGTCTCGGAAACAGCCTCTGTTTGGCCAAACAGAGGGTCTGCGGCAGCTTTCAGCTTCCTCTCCCTGGCGAGTTTGTAATTCTTCCTGGCTGTCTTTTCAACTTCAGAATCAAATATCAATTCCTGCTCCTGGGACCTGGTCATGTACCAATAACTAAAGAACAAAAATTAGTAGCAAAATAAATAGAAATTAACTACCGTTCCCCGGCAACGGCGCCAATTTGGTGAACGTCGTTTCACTCACCAAAATAATCTGCAAACTCTACAGATGAGATTAGCACAGTAGTAAGCAGAGTCGATCCCACGAGGAACGGAGCAAAATCTATAATAAAATTCCTACTAATATAGAGCACTTTTGGTGTAGCCACCACGCCTTAATTTTTAGATTTATCTAACAACTAATAATGCAACTAACAAATATAAAATAATAATGCAACTAACAAATATAAAAATCTAGCTAATATATGATGAATGCAATCGGCTCGGAATAACTCACATTAGTTAAACATCGATCATAGGCGCAAAGATAAATCAATTCATATGCATCTATCAGTTATAGGAAAGTAGGTACGCTTAACCTCCCCAATTCCTTCGTACTTTATCGATAATTAACCAATTATAATTAATTAATTGTTTCTCTTACCAAGATGCCCCCGGAAAGTATTCGCTGAACCAGATACACACCTCGATAGCATTAAGAATTAAAAGAACCTGACATAGCAATTACCCAAGTATTTGCAAGTAGTAATGCACACTTAATTGTTCCCCATCTTGCTATTACAGTCTTAGCTAGTTAGCTGTTTTTCACAAGAACTCGCTACTTACTAACCCTTTCCAACGATTACGTATTGGTAGAATTAGATAGCATTATCCCAATAATATTCAAGTTGATCATGCTTAAATATATCAAGAATAAAATAAACCAAGAACAATCAAGAACACATAAGAATCAATTATAAAACAATTAGGCCCTCACGATTCATAAACTAATGCTTGTTATTCCATGCCGATATATAAATTAGCTACTCATAATAATTAAACTAAACAAACATATAATATAATAATCAAACATAATTAAAATAATAATTAAATAACTAATGAAAAGCAAACAACAAACCAGGAATTGGTTTGCATGCAACCAAATTAATCTGCAAGTCTGCGCATCTCATATTAATATGTATGTTCTTCCGTCTCCTAATTCCTTTCCAATCATCCTCCCAGCCGTGTATTTATATACACCAAACCAAAACCAAATCCAAATCAACTTCTAATTACTTTTCTTCTTATGGAAGAAATAAGGAAATAAGATAATATCTATTCTAATTCTAAATAACTAATTCCTACAATTAAGGAATTTTAAATGGAAGAGATAATACAATCTTTATCAATATGGGCAGTGAATATATTTATTTCCTTCAAATCCACATGTCTTCAATAATTCACTTTTCACCCCATGACTTCAGCAATTCTGCTTTTGCCTCTCTTCCTTCATCCCTGGAAAAATGTCTTATAAGATAAGAACATTTTCCATTGGAGCACATCGCCTCATTAAAAACCTTAACCTGGAAAACCCAGTGGGAAAAAACCGTTGGTTAAGGGAAAAAGAGTACAATGTATAGCTCCCTCTCAATTCTCCGCAATTAATGAATTCCTGCACCAAAAACACCTTAAAGTGCAAATTATATCTCAATAAAATCATAATAATCCCACCAAATATAAACACAATATAACACACATCAAGGAGTTGTTTATTGATTACGGACCCGGGACTGAAAGTTTCATCGATCTCATCTTACACAATCTCGGAGTTCTTGACTCCAGCTTTGATCTGGTTCATCTTGCAAAGTACCACTTCCTCTTGATTGAAAGGAGCTTCAAGCTGTTTACAATGTTTGCGAGTGAGATTTCATGTCTTGCATGCTTGTATTGGATTGGGGAGATGGATCAGAAGTTGTTGAAATCGGACATGGAGAGTATGCTTTCTGAAATGATGATGCAATACATGCCCTACAACCCCCGAGGTCATGGCATTGTACCTTGATGTGTTTAAGGCTTCCAGAGGTCACAAGTTACTAGTTTCTCGCTGCTTCACTGTAAGTTATGCTGATTTCCTTCTTGATCATTTGATTGTATCTGAAGCTCTTCGTGAGAAATTCCTAGTCTGCTTATCGTTTATTGTGGATCACTCGGGCGAAAACGTGAATTTATTGGTAGATATTTTTGACATCATCACTTGTATGTTGGATGCTGATAGTGATACACCACTCTCATCACGCTTCAGTAATTGTCCCAAGACAAATGCAATAGGATTTCTTGATTCTGTCTTAGCAACCTTGGAGAAAGTTTTAGATGGGAAGATATATATTATTCCTATGGTTAAGCCTGAGGTTGAAAGAGTCCAAAAACAGTTGGAGTTGATTAGGCCAATTGTCCAAAACAAGCTCAAGGTGCTAAATGAGGACGAGAAACTTAAGGATCTTTGGAGTCGAATCGTGAATGTGTTCTACTTTGCAGCATATGCCATAAAACTGTGCACAGTGAAAAGTTTACATGCTTTGTATGGTATCAGATACCTTCCAAATGTTATAGAAAATATAAAGATTGTGTCGTCAGAGATTGAAAAGATTGAAGATAACCACATCAAAAGTGTCATTCCTGGGGTTGAGTTGATTCATGTGTCTAGTAGCAGTAGCGCTTTCCTACCACGAGATACTACTTCAAAATATGAAGGGGATTTTATAGGCTATGAGCAGGATGCGGAGGAAATTCTGAACCTCCTTCTCAGGGGAACGAAAGAGCTCAGAATTATCTGCATTTCAGGAATGGCGGGACAAGGAAAAACTACTCTGGCAAAGAGAATGTACAATGATTCTTCAGTTTGTTATCACTTTCATGAAAAATCGTGGTGTTACATTTCCAAGGAATGTAAACCAAGGGAAGTATTAGCCAAGATTGTAAGTGGGTGTGAGATGCGCGAATCAATTCATGATGTAGCCGATTGTGTAAGGAAAAGTTTGAAAGGAAAGAGATTCCTCATTGTTGTGGATGATATTTGGGATGTTGAAGTGTCGAATGTGGTGAAAAGTGCATTTCCAAATAATGCAAATGGGAGCCGAATTCTATTTACCAGTCGAAACCATGATCTGGCCTCAAAATCGGAATCAAACTCAATTTCTCATCGTCTCCGACCATTTTCTAATGAAGAATGTTGGGAATTGATGAAATATAAGCTCTCTACTTGTGATGATATTCCTGGTGAATTTTTAGAAATTGGAAGACAAATTTCATATCGTTGCAAAGGAATGCCTTTGGCAGTTGCTCTAATTGGTGCTGTACTCAGAAGGGCGGGATCTGTATTGGATTTGTGGAAGGAAGTGGCAATAAACTTGAATTCATACCTTAGTGGTGAAGGGTGTAGGGACATTGTGGAGCTGAGTTACAAGTATTTGGAAGATTATTTGAAACCCTGTTTTCTTTATCTTGGAGGTTTTCGTAGGGATAGAGACATTTCTGCCGGAAACTTGAAACGCCTTTGGATTGCAGAAGGATTCGTGAAGGAGAACCGGATGAAGCTGGCAACGAAGTACTTGGAAAATCTTGTTTCCCAAAATTTAGTTTCAATAACCAAAAGTTCTAGAGGTGGGATAAAACGGTGTAGAGTTCATCATGATCTTTTGTATGACTTGTGCATAGAAAAAGGTTCGCAAGATAATTTCCTACATTTGTGTATAGAAAGAAATGACTTCCATCATCGCTTTTTCAGTACCAGTGCTTATCCTTTCGACTCTTTAGAATCTACAAGTAGCACCAGAAGAGAATTACCAAGTACCCATATTCACACTCTAGTGATCGCTTGTTTTTCCCCAATGAAGATTGAAGCATGGTATAAATTTCTTACCAACTTCAAAGTTCTCACTGTGTTGGATTTGAGAGGTTACTCAATAGATACGTTCCCAGAGGGGATATTGTTAAATATTCATCTGAGACACTTAGCATTAAGTCTCGGGCTTAAGGAAATTCCACAATCAATAGTTGATTTGTGGAACTTGGAAACTCTCATTGTGAATAAATTCGGGTATGCTTTTGATGTTCAGATAGCAGAAACCATGTGGGAGATGGAAAATTTAAAACATGTTGAGATAATAAATTTTGGTCTCAACGTGAAAGATTTATGGGAAAGCAATACGGTGGCGACATGTAATATTGAGGTGCTTAAAGGACTAACTCTTGAGTTTGATGTTAAGGCCGAAGAGTTTTTAAGGAGATTTGCCAGACTTAAAAGGTTGAGGTGCAGTTTGCCTAAGAATAAAGTGGCTCATCCCTTGTGGTTCTCTATGTTTGGATCTCTGAAAAAGCTGGAGTCTTTGCATTTATGCCATTCTGGTGCCGGCTACAAGCGACAATTGCCATCATCCATAAACTTTCCAAATAATCTCAAGAAATTGAGCCTGCGAGGATTTGGATTACCCTGGAGTGCCTTGTCACCGATTGGTAAGCTACCTAACCTCGAGGTGCTCAAATTAAGGACAGATGCATGTGTGGGTACTATCTGGCACTTGGGAGATGAAGAATTCTCAAAACTAATGTATCTTGAATTGCTTTTTATGAGAGAGCTTGAACAAATAGATGACTCTGGTTGTGATGAAACTCCCTTTCCATGTCTTCAGAAACTTATTCTGAAGTTCTGTTATAAGCTAAAAAAGATACCTTCTAGCTTTGGAGATATTTGTACCTTGGACACCATTAACATGGAAAATTCCCTTAAACTCTCAACCTCAGTAAGACAAATTGTGGAACATCAACGAGATATGGGAAATGACCGCCTACAAGTAGAAATGCACACATGGGATAGTGAATTTGATGAGGAAAATATTGCTGGAGGAGACACGCGGGATAGTGAATCTGATGAGGAAAATATTGCTGGAGGAGAAGAACTAAACAACATGGAGGAGCAATCAGTAAGTCGCTACTAATTTATATTTTCTTCTTATCGGCCTTTCCTTTTGATCATTGTACAATTAAAAGAGTCAAATGTAAGTTTCTTTTTCAACAATCTTTCTTCTAACTTTTGTACACCTAATGTTCACAATGGTTCAGGAGCATTAACTACAACGACCTAAGGTGCTGAAACGAGGTTCTATGATGAATTTGAATGTGTGAAAGTTTATTACATGTCATTGATATCGAAGAGAATGCTCGCAATTGCTATCATGTAGTTTGCTACTCAGGAAATGGTTATGAGTCAAGCAATTCTTATTCCTATACGTCAAAGCTGGACAAATTTGGTAAATAAGTGGCAAAACAATGGGAAGGTATTGGTAAATAAGGCATAGTGACATTGACATGTACTATTAAGTGAGTAGCTAGCAACTAACAAGTAGTAGTGGACTAAAAGGACTAGGACAGGTTCACTCTACAATATATCAAATTGTAGAGTGAACTTGTTGGTTAATACGCAAAGCTGGATAAATTATATTGTCTTTTTTGAGTAGCTGAATATGTCCTTAGCTCACATTGAAGTTTAAAGCAGCTGTGGAGAGCATAATTACTGTTCGAAGCGACAAATAATGCCTTTAGTCACATATGTTGCGGAGGCATAATCAAGGCTATTTGTAGATGAAAACTGGGAAATTTTGTCTTACATAATGAGGGGGTTTGCTGTGTTTTTTTTAGCATTTCCAAATAGTGTTGTGGAAGATCGAGTCGTGTTGCAGAATATGTGATGGCAAATATGATTGAATGATCTGAAATTTTACAGATTCTTTGATACAGAGTTGTTAATTGTCAGTGAGAAGTACGTTTCACAAACTTCAGAAGTACTCTTCTGATGTTGAATTCTTACTCCTGTGTGTGTTTCCATTTGTTAATTTCTTTTTTGGTCTTTTCCAATTCATAAACTCAGAAGATGTTTGATAATTAATCTCAATAATTTACTGAATTTTTTTACATTTTTTAAATTTCAGGTTTGAAATGCAACCGTCTCATATATTAATAGCAGGCACCGCAATTGCCAGACCAGGAGCAATTGGAGGTTTTTCTCTTTTTAGGTAATATTTGTTCATTTTTTCCCCCTGTTACTGTGGAAAATTCGTATCAAAATACTCCCTTCTATCTGATTCTGATCAGTTATAGTTATACAGAGTAAGAAGTGGTCTGAATTCAGTTTATCAAAAAAGGTCTGAATTCAGTTTATCAAAAAAGGTCTGAATTGAAAAAAGGAATGTCATCAAAAAGTGGTCTGAATTCAGTTCATCAAAAAAGGAATGTCATCAAAAAGTGGTCTGAATTCAGTTCATCAAAAAAGGATTGTCGCCCAATCAGACTATATCAGAAAAGGAATTAAATTTTGAGGCCAGTAGCAATCTCATTGACAATATATGCAGTGATTAACACAGAGATGCAAGCACTGTAATTCCTTATATCTTCGATAATATTCTTTTACTCATGTAGGTAGCTACTAAGAAGAATGAAGATTAAAATTTAAAAAGATCAGAACTCAAAGGCCCAAGCATTTTTCCTGAGAACTTCGGCTTCTTCTTCACGGAGACTTGCCCTTGATCATATCGGCAACGGCTTGACAGGTGAGCTCAAGCAAACCCTTAATGTCCATCTTTTATTTTGTTACTTGCTGTCTATTAAATAATTTGTTCATATCCATCTTTTAGCTTGAACTAGAATGCAGGACATTTTTTGGTGGTTGACGACGTGCAAAAGGGCAAATCTGATTGATACCTTTTCTCAGATCACTTCAATCGATTTGAATGTTTAACATGTATGTTTCGATCGATATGCATGTTCCTTCTCGAGGATTTATATGTTTTACACGTATATTCTGCAGGGAGGAAGAAAACATGATGGCTATTGCTGCCTATTTGCTCGCTATGTTGGGCGAAGGATTCTGCTAAGTTGTTCTTTGTGCTATGGCGGTCCTGAATATATGTATATCCGGTCATCAAATGTGCAATCACCGGGCTCTATTCCTGAAGTAAGTTATGTAATAAAGTTGATCTAGTATGAAATGATGTGATAGATCCAGATTCTAATGAACTTCTCATTAATCTTGCATCAGTATAAGAAAGATCACAATGATCGTAAAGGAAATGACTGGAAATTGGTGGCAAGGTATGATTCTGGTAATATATATCTTGGTAGAGTAGTCTATGTCCTAACCTATAATAGCCAACTTTTACTGCATCTGATAAAAGTTAGCACGAATTCCGAATTCTGATGCAGGCTCGTTTTATTACTAGCACTACCAAGTAAGTTCCGAGCTAAGGTGCATGGATTCTCATATTTATTGAAGGAGAACTACAGCAACAAGAAGCAATTCTTGGCATCTCCTTTTCATCTTAATTTGCAGACAATGATGCATTTTTTATTTTCCAATTGATTGACTTTTGCCTGGTTAGCTGAAGAATCTTTTCATGCTATCAACTGTTTCAGTACTCCCGAAAGTCCTCTTGATTTGAGTGAGAACGCATTGGATGCTAATAAAGTCCATGCTAGAGTGGATAAATGATCGTGGATGATCATCTATGGCTATAGCGGCTTCTAAACATATGTTGAGCCCTACCTATTGGCTGCTCTTGTGAGGTTGGCATCTATGTGGTCACCAAATCATCACCATCTAGATGTGATTTCGATGTATTATTTTCTGCGACATTTGTGCTCGTGTTTTGTGTATATTTACAGCAATCTGCATGCTTTGCTTCCTGAAACTATGTGGATTGGAGGGATGGTTGTTTCTGAGTACCTTGTGTTTAGAATGCTGCCTGCTGAAGGAGGAATCGATGCTCAAAGATGATCTGTCAGGGCTATTAGATTTTCAAAAGGTAGATTGTAGTCTGCTTCTTTGTATCTGCATTAAAGATTTGTTGTTTCTACTCTGACTGGAATGCATTCTTCTTCAATGTGCAGCGTGAAGCTGCTGCAAGAATATAATTAACCCTTGCTAATTCTCAGAAATGTAAGAATTTTAAGAAATTTTCAGGAAGGAAGTATTTAGTAGAAATACTCTTAATCTATAATGTTGCTCAACTGTTGCAGGCTTTTTAGTAAAACTCTGAACTTTCCAGTGATTCAATTCCTTGAAGGAACTGATACGTATTCGAGGACTAAGATGTGATGTCGACGATGATTATATCATCCACAGATATTCCAATAGAGTTTCCTTTATGTAAAGTCCAGGAGCGTTGGACTCAGTTGTGGCATATTATGTGAACTAGTGAAGTGGTGTTCTAACACCATCACAATCCAGTTTTCTAGACAGCAAGTATTTAGCCACGTTTTATGGAGCAAATTATGGAGGAAAATCATGCGATCAGAACAGAATATTGTGGAGATCAATGTGTGATTTCTTGGCAACCTATTTCTGGTAAACAAATATTCCTTGTAATAGTTAGGAATTAATTAAGTAGTTTATTTATGGTACAAGTCCTATTAATAAAGGATTGTCCATTTAAAAACCAAATTAGGATTAGATCTGTTGCTGTTTTAGAGAAACACAAGCTATTTAAGTATGATTGGATTCGAGTAGTTGTGAGCTCGGGATGTTAAAAACAAGTTTGGTGGTGCGGAGTGCATACTTGTATAAACTATCTACGAGCTTACAGTTCTGGGAAAGATAGATCATTCCAACTACTTCCATATTTATACATACTTATAAGGATGGTGGTATATATTATCTGACTCCTTAAAGGATGAAGATGAACTAAGGATGTGTACGTGATGCAGTGTTTGCAGCATACTCAACTTACTGCATTGTCATGTGGAAAAATACACAAGTCAGAGTTTATTAAAATTCGGATAACTACGATACACTGGATGTTGAAAATGAAATCATTTACGTGAGAAGATGTGTTGTTTCAGAATTCATCTCTGACAACTAGGATATATCAGATGTGAAAATATAATCATTTGTGGAAAGATACATTGTATTACAATTGTATCAGTGCATCATAAAACATGTTGATCTATAACCCACACAATCTGTCGTGTCTTTTCAGAACATCTCCTATATATACATAAGTATACATTCACAGAAAAAAATAAAAGAGAAAATCTTAGAATTTTCATATTTACTCAGTAACCAAAAATACAGCACTCAAAGCCGTTCTCTTGTTTCAAGCCTAGATCAAGAGGGTAATTTCGATTGTTTTATCCTCGAGGAGAATTCGTGTAACCCAAGGCAGTAACTGGGTCGAATTACTCTTTAAGGAAAGCGTATGTTAACGCGACTCAAATCGATATCCAAGTTCCATTACACCAGCAACCAACATTTACCAGAATACAATTTTATAAATTTACTTCTACTTCTACCAAAAGCCAAATTACCATATTTCTTTTTCCAGTGTTTCATTTCCTGACCATTTGCACAACAAGATCTTTCCTTAGTCTAGAAGTCTATTCTTGGTAGAGTTAGACAAGGAAAGAGTTATGCACAAGGAAGGAGTGCACAGGTGATAAAAGCGAAGAGATACAACGCAAACGGTGACGGCTCTACCAAGTTTTCATCTCTACGTGAGATACGTTGTTGGAGTAGTTCGTCTCGTGGTTTGGAGGTTTGTCAAATCAACCGACCAAGTTCATAAAGATCAGAAATAAGGAAGCCGTAATTCCTCGGGAGGAGGAGATCCAGAGAGACGTGTTGATCGTGGGGGTTTAACGGCGTAGGATCGGCGGTGAGGGGATCTCACAACAGCCACTCAATAGGTTAGCAATGGATTAGTATTTAAGTTAAGCTTCTTGTACTAAAGACTGCTTTCTAGTGGATGGTTTCTGATCTGGGCTAGGCCCCACAGACGTAGGTGTATTTGCACCGAACTGCGTAACCAAGTTGTGTGTGCACTGCGTATTTCATTTTGCGTTTTAACACCAAACTGATCTTGGTGTTTCAACACCAAACTGTTAAACAACTTGGCATAAACGTTTAGAATTTAGGTGAAACTGAAATTCAATTGGTATCAGAGCACGGCACTTGCTGACCCCTAAACAGGGAGAGTGAGATCAGGTTTCACTATGGCACCAAAGGAGGGGGCTTCGGTCACGCGACCACCGTTGCTGGAACAAGGAAATTATGCCTATTGGAAGGCACGCATGAAGGTGTTCATTGGAGCATTAGATGATCAAGCTTGGAACAATGTCATAAATCAGTACACTCCACCTACAGTAGCCGAATCTAAGGGATCAAGCTCATTGACGGCTAAACCATTTTCTGAATATTCTGCCGAGGAGCACAAAGCACACGTGTCCAACTCAAAGGCATTAAATGCCATTTTTACGGCAGTGGATGAAGATCAGTTTAAGATGATTTCAAATTGTGAGACTGCTAAAGATGCGTGGGATGTGTTACAAACTTATCATGAGGGGACAAGCTCCGTCAGAGAATCAAAGTTGCAGTATTACACGGCAAAATTCGAAGATCTAAAGATGCGCGAAGATGAGACTATTTCTGAGTTCAATGGACGAGTCCGAGATATTGCCAACAAAGCTTTTCAGTTTGGCAAAAAGTACAAAGATCACAAGCTTGTAAGAAAGGTTTTGAGAGCACTACCTCCACGTTTCAACATGAAGGTCACAGCAATTAATGAAAATGGAAGGATAGGGACAATGACGCTTGATGAACTTATGGGATCACTGGAATCTTATGAGATGGAAATGCTGCAAACAAAAGCAGGTAAGAAAGAGATGGCTTTTTCAAGCATAACCTTTGGAAAGTCAGAAGATCATACAAATAATGAAGAGTCCGATGAAATTGCAAACATAACCAGGAACTTCTCCAGATTTATGAAGAAGATGGGCAGGAAGCCACAAGAGAAGTCAAGTGTAAGCAAAAATCCAAACGCAAACTCCACTCCAAGATTTGGCCAAGCAATTGGTGTTGAAACACCAAAGTTCAAATCAACAAATCCAAACCTGAACAGGAAAATCCAGTGTAGAGAATGTGAAGGTTTCAGGCACATACAAGCTGAGTGTGCCAATACACTTAAAAGACAAGGAAAATCGTATACCGCAACCTGGAGTGATGATGACGGAGGAGATGATGGTAAGGATGGAGAGGAGTATACCAATCATGTTTCTTTGCTTTCGGTGTGACAGTGGTGGAGTTAGAAGAATCTTTCGAGGAAGGAGTCAGTGTGCTGAATGAAAGTGAGAGTGGTAGCTCAGATGAAGAGACTAGGAGCATTAGTGATGATGACATTCGCAAGGAAAGCATGGAAATGTACAAGATGTGGTTAAAAGTGGCGGATGAAAACAAAGAGCTCAAGTCCGAGAACAAGAGATTGAGTGAAAATGCTAAAATGAAGGAACTTGAAAAAGAAAAGGCAATCAGCGAACTTGAAAGAATCAAGAAGGAATTTGCTGGAATGGTGCAACGAGCAGAGGCAGCAGAACAAGCTATTAGACGTCTCAATACAGGGAAAGCTAAGCTCGAAGATTGTCTAAGAATGGGACAGACGACCAAATACGGAATTGGCTATGAAGAATCTTCACCGGTGAATTCATGGAGCAACAAGGTAGATCAAGGTGCACCAGCTCCAGGAATAATTGAGAGAAATTGCCCCACCAAAAGGATCAGACAATGCGGATACTGTGGAGCTCAAGGGCATGTGAGAAATAGGTGCTTTAAGCTGCTTAGGACACTTTCCTTTAACTCAGCAGATCGATGTTTCAACACCGTGCCAGGATATGATACAGGGCGTTGTTTCAACACTGGAGACTACAGAACCAGAATTCTGAACACACGTGTCAATCCAAGGCCGCATAACATCACTCGACCTCAAAGCAAGGTATGGATTCGAAAATCTCAAGATGTTTGTTTTTCAAGTTTCGTATGTTTTGGTGCACATACAGGAAATTCCTGGTTTCGATAGTGCTTGTTCAAGGCATATGACTGGAGTCCCTGAATTTCTGCGAAAATTCAAACCTGGATTTGGTGGATATGTTAGATTTGGTGATGGGAAACGCAGTAGAATAATCGGCAAGGGTGAGTTAGCCATCAAAGGGCTTCCGGTGTTCCAAGATGTGTTACTGGTGGAAGGTCTGAAAGCAAACTTGTTAAGCATTAGCCATATATGTGACAATGAAATGACGGTGTTTTTCGACAAGGAGAAATGTGTAGTAAATCATGGAACTGGAGTATTCACTGGATCTAGATCAATGGATAACTGTTATTTGCTCGATCAAGATGTCACCTGCTTTAGCTCGAAAAAAGAAGTCAGTGCTCTGTGGCACAGAAAATTGGGACACATAAATTATAAATCCTTAGCACGCATTTCTAGACTGAATGCAGTTAGAGGTATTCCTGAAATCAGTGACAACAAGGAGGCTGTTTGCGGGTCTTGTAAAGAAGGAAAGCAAATCCAGATACCACACCATGCGGTACACGATGTTTCAACGTCAAGACTTTTGGAACTCCTGCATATGGACTTAATGGGGCCGGTCAACACCCCTAGTGTGGCAGGGAAGAAGTATATTTTCGTATGTGTAGACGACTTCTTGAGGTATACGTGGGTATCATTTCTCAAAGAGAAGTCAGAGGCCGCTGAAGTTTTCAAGACCTTGGCGCACAGGCTACATGTAGAAAAGGGAACCACCCAAGAAAGAATTGCACGGATCAGGAGTGATCATGGAAAAGAATTTGAAAATTCTAAGTTTCATGATATTTGCAAGACACTTGGAATACACCACGAGTTCTCTGCCCCCATAACGCCTCAACAAAATGGTATAGTAGAGAGAAAGAACAGGACGCTGCAGGAAATGGCACGAGCAATGCTAGCCGAGAGAAAAATTCATGCTAGATATTGGGCTGAGGCGGTACACACAGCATGCTACACTATCAACAGAGTATACTTGCGTCCGTTTACTGAGAAGACACCATATGAAATCTGGAAAGGGAAGAAACCAGATGTGTCGTATTTTCATGTCTTTGGGAGTAAGTGCTATATTCTGAAGGACCGAGAGCCTTTGGCTAAATTCGAGTCTAGAAGTGATATCGGTATATTCTTGGGTTATTCTCCTACTATTCGAGCGTTCCGAGTTCTAAACCAACGCTCTGGAGCAGTCATGGAGTCTATTAATGTGATTGTTGATGATTCAGAGGAATATACTATGGGTGAAAGTGATATCCTCAACACAGTGAATCCTACTGGTGTTGAAACACCAGCACAGTCAACCGGTGTTGGAACATCGAAAACAGTAACACATGAATCTGAACAAAGTCCAGCCAAATACATGCAGTTACGAGATAAGCCACGGGTAAATTACAGAGAATTGACAGAGAACTCAGCTAGAAACTTGCAGTACTCGATCACCTTTGCCAGAATCTTGGCGATGACGTTGGGAATGGGGATGGCACTTTACTCGATCACGTTCAGAATTGAATACTAGATAACTCCCACGCCCCGATGTACGGACTTATAACGAAAATTTAAGATATAATATAATTTAAAATTTAGATAATTATTGAATTGTTATAATTTGTATATGAGAATTACACATAGAGAATTTATAATAAATTAATATTATATTAATATTATAATGCATCGAATGAAAGTAAATTGACTCGATCCTTGTCGACACGTCCCATTTTTACGTAGAAAATGATTAATTATTGTATAATAATACTTTACGTTTAAAAGGTATAATAATAAAAATAAGATTTGTAGGAAGAAATGGAATACATGAAATAAGAATTGTCAGTTTTATAAATATGTAATTATTTATTTATAATATTATCTCATATAAAAACATCCTAATAAAATGTAATGTAACTTTAAATTTAAAAACCTATTTTCAAACTATTCATTGAAAATGGATAAATATTTGTTATCATTCAGTGTTAAAATGCATTTATGACAATAACAATTATTCAATTTTTTAAATTAAAAATAAAAAAATCTCAAATTAAATAATATTAATGAAAATTGGTAAGGAATAAAATCTATTTTTAAATCAAAATAATGTTTGGAAGCTAAGAATTAAATAATTATAATGCTGGAATATAATCATTCAAAAATCACAATAATCAAAATTTAGAAATCAAATTATTTTGTGGTAAACACTAAATCTAATTATGGGAATTATTTTTTATATTATAATCTTATTAAAAATAAAAATAATTTTTTTTAAACTAATCAAGACACAAAAATAAAATAATTACAATTGGAAAAGATTTCGAATCTCTACCAACTATGGCGCTCATTGTAATATAAATAAAAACTTATTACAAATAATACTTCCCATGTCTCATTTCAAATTGTAATTTAATTATTCATTTAGTTACAATCTTTGAGTAAATTTCCTTTTTAAAGTAAATTTCCTTTTTAAAGTAAATTTCCTTTGATTACGGTTTAATTGATACGAGTTTAATTGTAATAAATAAATTTCTTTTCATTACGAAAACTACGAAAACATATAAGCATCAATAAGTATTAGTTATTAAGTAAATTTGCTTTGATTATGGTTTAATTGATGCAAGTTTAATTATAATAAATCATTTTCCTTTCATTACGGAAGCAGAATACAGTATAAAAGTCAGAATAAATATTAGTCAAAGTATTTTAAAAGCAATTGATGTCGCAATGTTTGGTAATGTCAGGTGTTAAAATTTTGTGAAGAGTGATGTGGCTAAATGTGGCTAAATTGATGTCGCAATTATTATTTTTTTTCATAAATCCGTGCATCGGCACGAGTATTATCTAGTATTATAATATTGTACTGATTTTATTCTTTACTATATATAATTGATACAAGCCATATAATTTCCTTTGATTCCATATTTTGAAATCCGCCAAAATTAATATAAGTTAAAGTATTCCTTTGATTCCAACATTTGAATATAGCCAAATTTAATGTGAGTTAATTTTTTAAAACTAGGTAACGTGGAAATGTTTGGTTATGCTAGGTGTCAAAATTTTATGAAGAGTGATGTGGCTAAGGGTGGGGGTGCCACTTAACCAGGTGGTTGCTCTTTTAGTAGTAAGTATAGACTATTAACAGATACTTCATATTCTTAATACTATATCTGGTGTATATGCGGACCAGCGATCTAAAGGCCAATGGACACTAAGCTCAACCCATGTTATCTCACGGAAAGAGGAATGTGCCCAGTCCAAGGTGAAGAGCAAGCAAGCGCGGAGCTTCTAGTCGTGCCAAACTACGTGGGCCGAAGAACACGGAATTGGCAACGAACACGAAGACCATGAATGAAGAATGTGGGATTGTGGCACGCCCAAGATCTTAACTCTCGAAAATCAAGGATTTGTTAAGGATGCCAGTCTATATTGCAGCAAGCTCTGAAGGAGCTAAGATAAGCATTACTATCTCTAGAAATTCCAGTTCTACAAGGAGAATACTAACTTGATCGTCGGAGCCCTTCTCCCGGAATCAATTCCGGGATAAGCCTTGCAGGTAAAGAAGCTCCTGGAGAGGACGAAAAGATCCCCTGAACTATCTCCCAAAAATTTAGGGGACAACGTCTACACTGCCAAAGAATCAAAAGATAACCACAACAAAGACTACAATGAAGCTGAGTATGACGAACAGCCAGAAACAGTAATCTTGTCCATACATGGATCTACAGAATCATTGTCCAACAATGCTTGGAAAGCTAGGGCACGGTATTCTCCCCCGCAGGAACCGATTGACAAAAGACTCCGCTCGGATGAGGCAATTACTTTCAATGAGGAGGATGCAGTACCAAACGGTTGGCCTCACAACGATCCTATGATTATCATAGCAAAAGTTGGAAATGCTATGGTACACAGAGTGTTCGTAGACGATGGATGTGCTGTCAAAGTTCTATTTGTAGATTGCTTTGATAGATTGGGGTTCAAGTAAACTGGCCTAAAAAAATACACATTCTCGCTTGTTGGGTTCACGTGGCAATCAGATTTGTCTTTGGGAAATATATTACCTGTCACTACCGGTGAAAGTGGAAGGAACTGCACAATCTTGTGTGACTTTGTATTCATGGACGCCTCAAACACGTTTAATGCTATAATAGAAAGACCATGGATGAATAGAGCGAAGGCCATATGGTCTCCTTACCACTTAGTCATGAAATTCCCCACACTGGTTGGGATTGCAACTATAAGAGGAAATCAGCCAACAACGAGGCAATACATGGTCATCGCAATGAAGATGGGAAGAGTGGGGGAGAAAGCAAAGATGGTCAACACAATCTCAAATGGTGGACCACCAGATCAGCCAGAATCAACAGCAAATCCATGGGAAGAAACAGAGCTAATAAGCCTGGATAGCGAATACGGCTCAAGGTGTGTAAGAATAAGAAAATACCTTCCCTGTGAAGAAAAGAAGAGAATCGTACAAATCCTGCCAAAACACAGAGACACTTTCGCATGGAGTGTTCATAACATGGGAGGATTAGACCCACACATTGCAACACAGTCTTTGAATATTAGTGATGCAGTCAAACCAGTTAAACAAAAGTAATGTTGTTTCGCTAGTGATAGGTAGAAAGCACTTGAAGAAGAAGTTACAACACTACTCCAAGCTGGCATAGTAAGGGAGGTCAGATATCCAAATTGGCTTGCAAATCCAGTAGTGGTAAGAAATTCTGATGGTGGATGGAGAATGTGCATTGATTTCACGAATTTAAATAAGGCATGTCCTAAGGACGGCTAACCCCTACCGAAAATCGATCAACTGGTTGAGGCAATTTCAGTCTATCATGTGCTAGCATTTTTGGATGTGTACAAGGGTTACCATCAGATATTGATGAACCCGGAGAACACAGAGAAAACTGCTTTCATAATGAGTTTTGGGACTTTTTGTTATGTGAAGATGTCGTTCGGGCTGAAGAACGCAAGAGCAACATACCAAAGAGAAGTGGATAACACTTTTTGCAATCAAACAGGGAAAATGTGGAAGTGTATGATGATGATATGGTCATGAAAAATAGGAAGGTGGATAGCTTTGCAGCAGATCTACAAGAGACTATAGATACACTAAGTGCCATAGGAATGAAGCTCGATCCCAAGAAATGTGTATTTGGGGTGGGCACAGAGAAATTATTAGGATACAAAGTATCCTAGAAAGGAATCGAGACCAACCTAGAAAAAGCCCAAGCTATAATCAACATTCCTCAGCCACAAACATTTAAGCAAGTACAAGTCCTAATGGGGTCGCTGGTGGCGCTTAGCAGGTTCGTCTCAAAGGCAGCAGATAAGCACTTTACACTGTTCGAAGTTCTAAAGAAAGACAAGAAGTTTAGTTAGAATCAAGAGTGCCAGATAGCGTATGATGGCTTAAAAGAACAGCTTTTAATACTGCCAATGCTAAAATTCCCGGCCCCTGGGAAACATTATATTTATATTTAGCCATCTCGTAGAATGACGTCAGCTCTGTCTTAGTTCGCTTCAAAGACCAAAAACAAGTGCCAGTTTACTATATAAGTAGAATATTGCAAAGCGCAGAAAAGTCATATATGCCAATGGAAAAGTTAACCTTGGCCTTAGTGTACTCAGCACGAAAGCTGCGTACAAATTTCCATGCTCATCGCATTATAGTTTATACGGGTTTCCCAATCAAGAATGACATTAGCAAGTCGGAGTTATCAGAAAGACTAACGAAGTGGACTTTGGAATTAGGCCAATGATGATCAAAGAAGAAAGACAAGCGTTAGCAGACTTCATTGTCAAAATGATGATCAAAGAAGAACAAAGAGCAAACACGTATCAGAGCTTGAGGATTGATAGAGGAAATTCAAAGTGGGAATAAGTTGCATGGACCTTATTCGTTGATGGTGCATCCAAAAAAGAAGGTTGCAGAGCAGGATTGCTGTTTATAGACCCAGATGAGGGTGAACATAAATAAGCATTACGGTTCGATTTCCTCCTCATGAACAACAAAGCAGAATATGAAGCCTTGATTTGCATATTGGACCTCACTGTCAGAATGAAAGTCATAAGCGTACGAGTATAAAAGCGATTTGCTAATTGTTGTTCAACAAGTGTGAGGGGACTTTGAAGTGTGAGAAGAGCAATTGGAAAAATATTGAAAGAAAGTGCAACAACTCATAGCCTTGCTTGAATATTTTAACATACAACATGTACCACGAAGTGAAACATAAAGGCACTGAGCAAGCTAGCAACTACAAGATTTAACTCTTTTAGTGAGCAGAGATACGTCATTGTTGAAGTCATCCCGGTCAGAAGCACTGTGTCAACCATCCAAGATGATGAAGTTAACTGGATGTCCCCACTAATAAACTTCTTCGTCAATAGGACGCTACCAAAAGATAAGATTCATGCTAGGAAGTTGGAGTTACGTTCTACTAATTACACCTACAAAGATGTGATCTTATACAAAAAAGGTTTTGTCTCTGTGGATAAAGTGCGTGAAACCAACACAAGCAGCAAAGATTCTAAAAGAAGTTCATGAAGGCATGTGTGGAACACATCAAGGAGTAAAAATAATAGCAAAGAAGATCATCCAAGTTGGATACTACTAGTTGACTATGTTCAACGATGCACACAACTTTGTGCTTAGGTGTAGGAGTTGCCAAATCAATGCTTCGTTATCGCATAAGCCACAAACAGCTTTGACAGGAATCTACGGTGCATGGTTGTTTGATATGGGGGATTGACTTAGTTGGACCATTCCCAAGGGGTGAAAGCAACTCCAAGTTTCTAATCATAGCAATTAACTACTTCACAAAGTGTATGGAAGCGAAACCATTAGGATGGGGCACAGCTGAAGTCACCAGGAAGTTTTTCTGGCAAAACATAGTATGTCGCTTCAGAGTGCTACATACCATTGTCGTGGACAATGGTACACAATTCACAATTGGCGTGTTCACTGACTGGTGCTCAAAGCTTGGGATGCTCCAGAAGTTTACGCCTGTTGCGCACCCTCAGGCAAGTGTCCAAGTGGTAGTAACGAACAAGACTATCGTCTAAGGAATCCAGAAGCAATTGGAAGGGAAGTGAGCTAGATCGGTAGATGAATTATCAAACACTCTATGGTCGTACAGAACATATATTCGGGAACCAACGGGTAAGACCCTATACAGTTTAGTTTATGGTCACAAAGTTGTTATACCTGTGGAAATTTGCTACTCAAGTCTTCATGTAACCTATTATGACGAGAAAGACAACCCAGAGGTGATGAAGCTCGAACTGGACGAACTAGAAGAGAAGAGAAATTTGGAAACAATTTCATAAGCGAAGTACAAGGAAAGGATTGCCAGAGTTCACAATCTAAGGGTGAAAGAAACCCGGTTCCAGGTTGGCGATCTAGCATTGAGGAAGAACGAAACCAGCCTAGCAGAAGAACGCGAAAAGTTATGGCCAAAGTGGGAAGGAACTTACTAGGTTACACAGGCACATAAATCTAATAGCTACAAGTTAGAAAGGTTGGATGGTACTGCTGTCCCCAACACATGGCATGTTATCAACTTAAGGAAGTTTTATGTCTAAAAGGAGAGTAGCGAACATCTACATGTACAGACGCCAGGATATTATCCTTGGTGGTTTCTATTCCTTTGTCCCTAATGCAATATTATTGCGAGAGTACACTTTTAATATAAAAATACCACTTTGCTAGACCAGGATCACACCTCTTATTCTTTACTTGCAAATGTTGGAAGTTAGTTTATTCATAACATATTAAGATCAGGATACTCAAGACTTTAGAAACTTGAACTTAGTCTGAAAAACAGTAAGCTATGGACCTTGCATAAGTACAAAGGCGTGCAAAATTTGGATTTTGCAGCTTTGCAACTCGAACGATTGCAAGCTATATATCTTGCTCATAGGAAAGCATGCGTCTAAATATAGCGACAAAAGCAAGCAGTATGTCTTGCACAAGTACAAATGCTTGCAAACTTTGGATTTTGCAGCTTCACAACTCGAACAATCGCAAGCTATAGATCTTGCTCATAGGAAAACATGCCTCTAAATATAGCAAAAAAAATAAAGCAATAGATCTAAACATGAAATCATACTCCACTATACAATAGCTCACACATTTTAGGACAAACACCTAAACATGAAACCATACTCCACTATATGTCAAACATTTTAAGATGAACACATCAACACCCAACAATGAACTATATCACTACATCCCATACATTTCTGATTGAATCACAAAATCAAAATAAACAAAACAAGGTGGAAAACTTTTCCTCTAAAGGAAAAACATGGTATTTGTTCAAGGGGTGGAACCTCCTCTTTCTCGCCTTCGGGGGTAATTTATTTGTTTTCCACCGTGTTTTGTTTCGGTGGAGGAAAGGTTTTCCAACACACCTCTAGAATGAAAAAGCTCACACACCCCTTGAATGACAAAATGAAATACGGTATTTTGAATAAACAAAATGAAATAATCCCGCACACCCCTTGAATGACAAAATGAACAAAATTACAAAAAAATACAAAACCCAGCACGAATAGTACCCAAGGTTTTAATGGTTGGGTTTGTCTTCAAGAAGGGATTAGGCGGCGGTGGGGTTAGGCGGCGGCGGATACAACTAAATACTATAAACTAATATATTTCACTCAGTTGTATAATTTACACTGCAAAAAGAAATTAATTTTTTTTACAACTGAACTTCCATAAACACATACTTATGGTATTGACAACCTCACAAATTCTTAATTAACATAATTATAAAATAAAATATTAGATAATATTTATTTTATTTTCATTTAACTACTAATAATAAGAGTCCATCTCTTGAATGACGGTCTTTCCATAAGTCATGGAAAGACCAAGGTTTAAAGTGAAAATTAGAAGAAATGAAGATAAATTTTTTGGGTTGCATGAATCGGGTTATAAACTTTATTACTACTACACGTTGCAGCTAAATTTTTAATATTGCAACTTAGACCTTTTACCTTTTATTATTTTAATTAAAGCTCGTCTTTCCATAAGCTTATGGAAAGACCGTCTTTCCCAAGACTTTGCATAATAATAATATTTTATTTAATTATAAAAATATTCAATTATTAAAGAAAAATACAATTATTCCCATTCTATTCCTAATTAGGAATACTTTTACTATTTCCTTTTAAAAACAATAATTAAAATAAAATATATTATATAGTTATTTTTATTTTTAATATATATTTAATTTTTTAGCAGTATTTAGTTTATAATTGATAGTATTTCTTTTATTATACAAAAAAAATTAATCTTTACAAAACACATACTCCCTTCGTTCCACTCTAAACTGCTTATTTACTTTTTCACGGTATTCAGTGAGCATGTTTGATCATAAATATCTGTAGTTACCTATTGATGTGTGTTATATTGTGTTCATATTTTGTGGGATTATTATGATTTTATTGAGATATAATTTGCACTTTAAGGTGTTTTTGGTGCAGGAATTCATTGATTGCGGAGAATTGAGAGGGAGCTATACATTGTACTCTTTTTCCCTTAACCAACGGTTTTTTCCCACTGGGTTTTCCAGGTTAAGGTTTTTAATGAGGCGATGTGCTCCAATGGAAAATGTTCTTATCTTATAAGACATTTTTCCAGAGATGAAGGAAGAGAGGCAAAAGCAGAATTGCTAAAGTTATGGGGTGAAAAGTGAATTATTGAAGACATGTGGATTTGAAGAATTAAAGATATTCACTTCACATATTGATAAAGATTGTATTATTTCCTTCCATTTAAAATTCCTTAATTGTAGGAATTAGTTATTTAGAATTAGAATAGATATTATCTTATTTCCTTATTTCTTCCGTAAGAAGAAAAGTAATTAGAAGTTGATTTGGATTTGGTTTTGGTTTGGGTATATAAATTGCGGCCGAAGGAGACTTGTAATTGGCGGAAGACGGAGACTTGTAATATTGCGGAGAGATTTTAATACAGAGACATTCACCAAGTTGATGTGTGCGCAGACGTGAAGAAAAGTTTGGTTTTTTGCATGCAAACCAATTTCCTTGTTTGATATTTGTTTTCGTTAGTTATTTAATTATTATTTTAATTATGTATTGTTTTTATATTATATATTTGTTTAGTTTAATTATTATGAGTAGCTAATTTATATATCGGCATGGAATAACAAGCATTAGTTTATGAATCGTGAGGCCTAATTGTTTTATAATTGATTCTTATGTGTTCTTGATTGTTCTTGGTTAAATTTATTTCTGATGTGTTTAAGTCTGATCAACTTGAATATTATTGGGATAATGCTATCTAATTCCACCAATACGTAATCGTTGGAAAGGGTTAGTAAGTAGCGAGTTCTTGTGAAAAATAGCTAACTAGCTAAGACTGTAATAGCAAGATGGGGAACAATTAAGTGTGCGTTACTACTTGCGAATACTTGGGTAATTGCTATATCAGGTTCTTTTCATTCTTAATGCTATCGAGGTGTGTATCTGGTTCAGCGAATACTTTCCGGAGGCATCTTGGTAAGAGAAACAATTAATTAATTATAATTGGTTAATTGTCGATAAAGTACGAAAGAATTTGGGAGGTAAAGCGTACCTACTTTCCTATAACTGATAGATGCATATGAATTGATTTATCTTTGCGCCTATGATCGATGTTTAACTAATGTGAGTTATTCCGAGCCGATTGCATTCATCATATATTTACTAGATTTTTATATCTGTTAGTTGCATTATTATTTTATATTAGTTAGTTGCATTATTAGTTGTTAGATAAATCTGAAAATTAAGGCGTGGTGGCTACACCAAAAGTGTTCTATATTAGTAGGAAATTTATTATAGATTTTGCTCTGTTCCTCGTGGGATCGACTCTGTTTGCTACTGTACTAATTTCATCATTAGAGTTTGCAGATTATTTTGGTGAGTGAAACGACGTTCACCAAATTGGCGCCGCTGCCGGGGACCGGTAGTTAATTTCTATTTATTTTGCTACTAATTTTTGTTCTTTAGTTATTGGTATATGACCAGGTCCCAGGAGCAGGAATTGATATTTGATTCTGAAGTGGAAAAGACAGCTAGGAAGAATTACAAACTCGCCAGGGAGAGGAAGCTGAAAGCTGCCGCAGACCCTCTGTTTGGCCAAACAGAGGCTATTTCCGAGACAGAATCCGAATCTGAGATTGAATCCGTTCCTGATACTGTAATGGGGGACAGAGGAGAGGCGGATCCCAATGCTGACAATCCGTACATGTGGGAATTAACGGGGCATAGTGAAGAAGACCCTCCCACACCAATTTCTTTGCCAGATGCTGCGACCCCTGTGGAGATTAAGTTGGCATTGCTGAACGTGCTTCCGAAGTTCTATGGGAAGAGTAACGAAGACCCTTACAATTTCTTGAACGAGTTCATCAATATTTGTAAGGTTCAGAAAAGACCATCTGGTGTCACAGAAGATCAGTTCAAGTTGGTGGCTTTTCCGTTTAGCATGTCATGAGCAGCGAACCAGTGGTTTTCGAGCTTGGCCCCTAACTCCGTCACTTCCTGGAATGCGCTCAAGAAGCTGTTTTTGGACTATTTCTTTCCAGGAAAGAAATTTCGAGCATCAAGCAGGAGTATGATGAGCCACTGAGTACATTTTGGCTAAGGTTTAGACGATTGGTAGATTGTTGCCCTAACCATCGATATACGGAGGGGCAACTGCTACAGTATTTCTACCAAGGATCCACAGCTACGAACAAGGATTTGCTGAATACCGCAAGCAATGGTGGGTTTTCGGAAATCAGAGTAAATGAAGCAAAGGAGATAGTGAAGAAGTTGATCAATTCCAAGAAGGAGTATGACACTGATGAGATCCGAATCCTGAAAAGAGTGGCACAAACAGAGCCCTCAAGCCAAGATGATTTTAAGGAGAGGATGGACAGGATGGAGAAGGTACTATCCAAGTTGGTGGATAAGGTCACCGTTGCTAGCACCTCAGTTGGTCCTCAAGAAAAACCTTGTGACATTTGCTGCAGTCCAAACCACGTCACTTTACAATGCCCTCTTGCAATGGATGAACAAGCTAATGCCATGGGGAATTGGAATGAAAGGCAGCCAAGGAGAAACCCGTACTCAGCTACCTATAATCCGGGATGGAGAGATCATCCAAACTTTTGATGGCGAGATCTGGGAAATCCAGTACAACAACCATATGTTCCACCCCATCGAGCTCCTCCCCCTCCATATTCTCAGAATCCACCACCTCCTCAAGGGAAGTCTATGGATGACAAGCTGGACATGATGATGGGCATGCTTCAAACCCATATCCAAAGTTCGAAAAAGACTGAGGCCACCTTGGAGGAGCACACACGGTAGATTTCACAGCTGTCAAACTCGATGAATGAGCTCCGAATGAAGCAACCTGGATTACCATCTCAAGTGCAACTCAACCCCAGAGAGACAGCAAATCAGATCACGTTAAGAAGTGGCAAGGAGCTTGAGCCACTACCTCCTAAGACCGCAGAAAAAGGAACTACGAAGCAGTCGGAACAGTCTGCAGGAGGCCCCCAGTTGGCCAAACAGGGGCTGACGACAAAAACAGAAAGTGAGGTACAAGGGCATTTTGATCAAACCAAGGAGTCAAATCCAAGGTTGGGTCAGAATGATCCTCCAATTAAAATTCTTCCTCCTTTTCCACGTAGTTTAGCTAGAAAGAAAGAGGATTCTGTTGATTTCCTTTCTATCTTTGGAAAAATGGAGATTAACCTACCTTTCTTGCAGGCTATAAGGCTCCCGCCTGTGAGCAAGTTTTTGAAAGATTTTATTGCAGGAAAGACAAAGGATTCAAGCAAGGTCATAATGAGTGAATCTGTGTCAGTTGTGATCCAAAAGAAAATGCCTCAAAAGTGCAAGGACCCATGTATGTTTTCCTTACCTTGTTATATAGGAGATAAGAAGATCAATGCTGCCATGTGTGATTTAGGAGCTTCAATTAATGTTATGCCATTATCTGTGTATCAAACTTTGAATGGAGCTGAAATGGTAGACACTAGAGTGGTAATTCAATTGGCAGATAAATCTTGTGTATGTCCTGAAGGGTTGTTGGAAAATGTGCTTGTGCGAGTCAATAACTTTGTGTACCCAGCAGATTTTTATGTGGTAAAAATGAATCATACCAATGATAAGGGAACACAAGGGGTATTGTTGGGTCGTCCATTCTTGAAAACTGCAAACACCATTATTAATGTTGGGAATGGAACTATTTCACTTGATTATTTTGGTGATAAGTACACACTCAACATTGATAAACCCATGCAGAAATCTATAGATGCTGAGAATGTAAATGCAATTTATCATACTGACCCATTTGTCCAAGATTCTCTTGAGACTAAAGTTTTGCAGGACAAGTTGGGAATTCAAATGCCTACAGGTCCAGAAGAGGAAAATGTTCAAATTTCAAGTGATTATCAAGGAGATGATGATACTCTTCCAGTGAGTATGGAGTCGCTCAAGTGTGAGGAAGAAACAAAGTTCCAACTCCAAGAATTGAGAGATCTAAGATTGAATGGGTTTGATCAAGCTATGCGGTACAAGGAGCGCAATAAGTTGTGGCATGACAGAGATTTGAAGCCTAAGAAATTTGTGGTTAGGCAGATAGTTCTTATATCTGAGTCAAACTTTCAACATGTGTCATGGAAATTCAAGTCTAAATGGACTAGACCATTCGAAGTGGCTTATGTTTGGCCTGATGGGATGGTAGAGATTATAAGCATGGATGCAAAAAGGGCATTCCTCGTCGATAGTCATCGCCTTATGCCATACTATGATACTTCTCAGGTGGCATTAATGGAAGAAATTCCATTGTGCCCAACAAATATTCATTAAAGGCATCCAAAAGTCTAGCCAAAGACTATAAACAAAAGCGCTAGTTGGGAGGCAACCCAATTTTCTTAGTATGTATTTGAATTACCACTCTAGTGTCTACCATTTCAGCTCCATTCAAAGTGAAAATGGTACTAATATATATTTGAATGTGAAAATAAAAATATATATAAAAAATATTTTCAAAATTTCTACGTTAGTACGTAATTTAACAAATATAGTGTAGTGTATTAAGATAAAAATTAAGTGGTTTATGCATAAACACACCTGCCTTTAAAATTGTGCACTATTTTAAAGAAGTACAATAGTTTGAATTATTGCAGCAGCTGCCCTACCGAAGGAAACGTTGTATGTGGACGACATTAATTTGAGTACCACTAAGATAAGATAACAAAAGGCAGCAACTCAGAATTTTTTTTATTTTGACAGATCAGTTGATTTAACATCTATAGAAAATAAGGGTAATAATGTGTGTCCTTATTTATGAATTCATGATACATTATATAGTAGTACATTATACCTATACAAGCTAGGAAAAGGTAATAGAGTACAATTACATCTACAATTATGGTAAGAATATAAATCCAATTCCAATTCCTTAACACTCCTCCTCAAGTTGGAGCATGAGGATCGAAAATGCCCAACTTGCCAAGTAAAGAATGGAACTGGTTACGTCCGAGAGCTTTAGTGAACAAATCCGCAGGTTGGTCTATCGTACGGATATGTTGAGTAACAATAGCGCCAGATTGTACAAGATCTCGGACAAAATGACAATCAAATTCAATGTGCTTCGTGCGTTCATGAAAAACTGGGTTGGCCGCTATGTGGAGAGCTGATTCACTGTCACAAAACAATTTCATAGGAAAAGAGTGTGAAACCCCTAAGTCCTTCAGTAAGGACCTAAGCCATAACAACTCACAGCAGGTAACTGTCATAGCACGATACTCTGCTTCAGCAGAAGACCGAGAAACAGTAGGTTGTTTCTTAGTCTTCCAGGAAACCGAGGAATCACCAATCATAACAAAATAACCAGATAGAGAACACCTAGTAATTGGGCAGGCGGCCCAATCCGAATCACAATAAGCAGTCAATTGTAGAGTACTACGGGAAGAAAGAAATAAACCTTGACCAGGATGACTCTTCAAGTAGTGCAACAGATGAACCGCAGCTTGCCAGTGAGGGACACAAGGAGACTTCATGAATTGCGCAAGAGTATGAACTGAATAACTAAGTTCAGGACGAGTAATAGTCAAATATATCATACGCCCAACCAAACAACGATACTGCTCCGGGTCATGGTAGGTTGGACCTTCAACACATGCAAAATCATGTTGTTGCTCCATCGGAAAATCAACTGGTTTAGAAGCAGATAAACCTGTATCAGATAGGATGTCCAAAGCATATTTCCTTTGCGAGAGAAACATCCCCTCTGGTCTTCTAGCAATCTCTATGCCCAAAAAATACTTAAGCAAACCAAGGTCCTTCATGTGAAAACAAGAACCCAAGTATTTCTTGAACTCAGAGATGAGCGAAGAAGAACTACCAGCAATGACCAAATCATCCACATAAACTAGAACATGTAAAGACTTTGATCCACGGGAAAAGACAAATAAAGAGTAATCTGCCTTACTTTGAACAAAACCAAATGTCCGTAAAGCCTGAGCCAGTTTAGCAAACCAATTTCGAGGAGCCTGGCGAAGACCATAAAGAGATTTCTGAAGGCGAAAAACCTGACCAGTCCGGACTACATAGCCAGGCGGAGGACGCATGAACACCTCTTCATGTAAATCACCATGCAGGAAGGCATTATGAACATCCATCTGATGCAGTTCCCAACCACGTATAACAGCAACAGACAGGAACAATCGAACAGAACTCATCTTTGCAACCGGAGCAAAAGTCTCAGTGTAATCAATCCCTTCTACCTGGCAATTTCCAAGAACCACTAGACGCGCCTTGTGGCGTTCAATAGTACCATCTGAACGAAACTTCGTCCGGTAAACCCATTTGCATCCAATAGCCTTCTTATGCGCAGGTAAAGGAGACAAAATCCATGTCTGATATCGCTCCAGTGCAGTAAGTTCCTTAACCATAGCATCTCGCCAATGAGAATGACGGGAAGCCTCAGAGTAAGTAGTGGGATCTGCACTAGAAGTTACAGCACCCAAATATCTAGAATGCATACTAGAAAAATTATCACAATTTACATAATTAGTAAGAGGATAGAGAACACCTGAGGAAAGTGACGACGCATGAGGGAACGTAGTCGAAAGGGGGGGGTCTTCAGTAGTAAGAGCACAAGTATAATCATCACAGTCGTAATCTGCCAAGTACGATGGAGGACGACGAGATCGAACACTCTGTCTTGTAGGTGGCAACTCAGTAGCGGAACTATCCGGTATCAGAGAAGCTGGTAAAGTAGAGATCGAGGATGTGGCATCGTAACTGGTGGAGAATGACCAGCAGCAGACGGTGAAGGTAGGCCGACGGCGGTCGGCATGAAGGAACCATTGTCGGGCGGCGGATAATGGCCGGTAGATGCCGGCGATGACCGGCTGGCGTTGACCGGTGTTGACTGGCCGGCGACTGCCGGCGTTGACTGGCCGGTGTTGACCGGTATTGACTAGCCAGAGTTGACCGGCGGTGAGTGGCCGGTGGTGACCGGCGAGACAGCAGATGGCAGCAGATGGCCACTAGTGGATGGTGGAAAACCAATGGCGACCGGCGGCGGTGGATCGGCAGCGGAAGGCTGAACCAAAATTCTGTGCAGCTCCGGCGAGAAGGAGGATGAATCTGGCGGTGGTGTGGTGGCGCCGCCAGGTTCATCGGATAAAGCAGATGTCGGAGTTGCAGAGTACGGGAACTGGTCTTCAAAGAAATCAGCATCCCGACTGTTAAAGATCACTCAGGATTCCAAGTTAAAAAGGCAATAGCCTTTCTTTCCAGCAGGATAACCAAGGAACAGACACCGCCGACTTCGTGGTGCAAACTTGTCACGGTATCTGGGAACTTGAGCAGCAAAACACAAGCATCCAAAAACCCTTAATGATGAATAATTTGGAGCTTGCCCATAGAGCAACTCAAAGGGAGTACGACCATTAAGATGTCGTGTCGGTGTTCGGTTAATCAAGTAAGCAGCAGTAAGAACACATTCTCCCCAAAACGCAATAGGAAGACTGGCTTGGAATCGTAAAGCACGCGCCACATTGAGTAAATGGCGATGCTTTCTTTCAACCCGACCATTCTGTTGTGGTGTGTCAACCATAGATGTCTCAAAGATGATCCCAGATGCAGCAAAATGAGATCGCAAAGGCAGAAATTCAGTCCCATTATCAGCCCGAACACGTTTTATGGTTCGGCCCCACTGGTTCTTCACTAAGGCACTAAATTCTAAAATTCTAGAGGCTACTTCAGACTTAGCGACTAATAGATAAACCCAAACAGCTCGGGAATAATCATCGACTATCGTCAAAAAATAAAATGCACCACTAGATGATGGAGTTCGATAAGGTCCCCAAACATCACAATGTACTAATTCAAATAATGTAGTAGTATTTGTAGAACTCAATGGAAAACTATGTCTAGCCTGTTTTGCTAGAGAGCAAGGTATAGTAGTATCATTTGTGCTAAAAACAAGAGTTGGAATAGAAGACAACACCGTAGATGATGGATGACCAAAACGTTGATGCCATAAATCAGATGAAGAAACCGAAGCAACTGTCGGAATAGACTGCAGGATATGAGGACGAATGCGAGTAGAAAATAAGACGTATGCTCTGATACCATGTAGAAAATAAGAGTAATAATGTGTGTCATTATTCATGAATTCATGATACATTATATAGTAGTACATGATACCTATACAAGCTAGGAAAATGTAATAGAACACAATTAAATCTACAACTATGGTAAGAATACAAATCCAAATCCAATTCCAATTCCTTAACAACATCTGTTTAACATTCATGGAAGCCTCAATTGTAGAGGTAGAAGCAGATATGGAGCACGCAAGAGAACTTGTTCACTTCCTGGAGAACCGATCACCCTAAGTTTTGCACTTAGATCTCAATCTCAGTATGTGCATTCTACACTCATAATGACCTCGATTTTACACTTATTAGAAGGATTCATTTGTTCGGGGTAGAATCGGATTTAGAAGGGCTCACTTCTTCAAAACAAGATCAAATGCAAATTATATAAGTGTTACACCATGGCAAGTGGGCAACAATTTCAATATATATTGCTAAAACTTTTGTTATCCACTGTAACGCTTGAAGATGTATCATTTATGAAGTGCTGCTGTTGTTTAATTTTAGTACTTATTAAGTGGCAGTACCATGTATTTTATGTTCTGTATATATCACTATATGTCATGATGTTTGATGTCGTTTTAGCTCTTATCTTTAGGCATTCATCTCTCTGTTCCCGTTGAATTAATGAATGTTCAATTAATGAATGTGCAATTTTATGTATTTTATGTTCTAATTTATGTTCTAGGCTTACAAAATACAGCACATATGCTTCCTTGATTTTTCTCCCCAAAGTTTGAAAAGGTATCTTTTCTTTTTTAAAAAAGTGGAAACAAAAGTGAATTACAATTTGAACTTTTGCAGCACCTGCCCCACCAAAGGGAGCATTTTGAGTACCACTAAGATAAAATAACAAAAAGCAGCAACTGAGAAGCATCTCAGTATTCTCTTTTTCATTTTAACATTGGAGGCAATTCATTTGGGTGGTCACTTCTCTGATTGTGAATTTGTGAGTGTGAAAATGGATTGGCAGAAAGAAGGCTATCGAACTTGTGTAAATCCTGCACTTGAGGCCTTGGAGGAGCTGTTTCATCATCATCCTGCTGCTGCTGCTGCTGCTGCCGCTGCGGAAGATTCTGCCAGGCACTCAAAAAAGAAAGTTGATGATGATTCTTTTGCTGCTGAAGATGATTCATTAGATGCAAGTGCTGAAGATGATTCATTTGATGCAAGTGCTGAAGATGATTCATTAGATGCTGATGCTGTTATGATGAAGTCCTTTCGAGCCACATGTCGGGATCTGAAATTCTTGAAAATGTTTTTCTGGGGACTGGCCAATCAACATGATTCCCATTGGCTCGATGAATGCTATCATATGATGCGTAGGTTCAAATCAACTGCAGAGCTTTTCAGAAATCAGCCTTCTAGTGAATGGCTCACACACTGGGAGGCATTGATTTCTTACACAAGGAAACAAATTGAGCAGTTTAAGCCACTGGTGAAACAAGTTTGCATTTCGGTACTGGGTGCTGAATCACTCATCAAGCACTTCCACTTTGAGGAGTTGCTTATTGATTACGGACCGGGGACTGAAAGTTTCATCGATCTCATCTTACACAATCTCGGAGTTCTTGACTCCAGCTTTGATCTGGTTCATCCCGCAAAGAACCACTTCCTCTTGATTGAAAGGAGCTTCAAGCTGTTTACAATGTTTGCGACTCAGATTTCATGTCTTGCATGCTTGTATTGGATTGGGGAGATGGATCAGAAGTTGTTGAAATCGGACATGGAGAGTATGCTTTCTGAAATGATGCTGAAATACATGCCCTATAGCCCCGAGGTCATGGCATTGTACCTTGATGTGTTTAAGGCTTCCAGAGGTCACAAGTTTGTAGTTTCTCGCCGCTTCACTGTAAGTTATGTTGGTTTTCTTCTTGATCATTTGATTGTATCTGAAGCTCTTCGTGAGAAATTCCTAGTCTGCTCATCGTTTGTCGTGGATCACTCAGGTGAAAACGTGAATTTATTGGTAGATATTTTTGACACCATCACTTGTATGTTGGATGCTGATAGTGATACACCACTCTCATCACACTTCAATAATTGTCCCAAGACAAATGCAATAGGATTTCTTGATTCTGTCTTAGCAACCTTGGAGAAAGTTTTAGATGGGAAGATATATATTATTCCAATGGTTAAGCCTGAGGTTGAAAGAGTCCAAAAACAGTTGGAGTTGATTAGGCCAATTGTCCAAAACAAGCTGAAGGTGCTAAATGAGGACGAGAAACTTAAGGATCTTTGGAGTCGAATCGTGAATGTGTTCTACTTTGCAGCATATGTCATAAAGCTGTGTACAGTGAAAAGTTTACATGCTTTGTATGGTATCAGATGCCTTCCAAATGTTATAGAAAATATAAATCTTGTGACGTCGGAGATTGAAAAGATTGAAGATAACCACATCAAAAGTGTCATTCCTGGGGTTGAGTTGATTCATGTGTCTAGTAGCAGTAGCGCTTTCCTACCACGAGATACTACTTCGAAATATGAAGGGGCTTTTATAGGCTATGAGCAGGATGCGGAGGAAATTCTGAACCTCCTTCTCAGGGGAACGAAAGAGCTCAGAATTATCTGCGTTTCAGGAATGGCGGGGCAAGGAAAGACAACTCTGGCGAAGAGAATGTACAATGATTCTTCCGTTTGTTATCACTTTCATGAAAAATTGTGGTGTTATATTTCCAAGGAATGTAAACCAAGGGAAGTATTAGCCAAGATTGTAAGTGGGTGTGAGATGCGCGAATCAATTCATGATGTAGCCGATTGTGTAAGGAAAAGTTTGAAAGGAAAGAGATACCTCATTGTTTTGGATGATATTTGGGATGTTGAAGTGTGGAATGTGGTGAAAAGTGCATTTCCAAATGATTCAAATGGGAGCCGAATTCTATTTACCAGTCGAAACCATGATCTGGCCTCAAAAGCTGAATCAAACTCATTTTCTCATCGTCTCCGACAATTTTCTAATGAAGAATGTTGGGAATTGATGAAATATAAGCTCTCTAATTGTAATAGTATTTCTGGTGAATTGTTAGAAATTGGAAGACAAATTTCAGATCGTTGCAAAGGAATGCCTTTGGCAGTTGCTCTAATTGGTGCTGTACTCAGAAGGGCGGGATCTGTATTGGATTTGTGGAAGGAAGTGGCAATAAACTTGAATTCATACCTTAGTGGTGAAGGGTGTAAGGACATTGTGGAGCTGAGTTACAAGTATTTGGAAGATTATTTGAAACCTTGTTTTCTTTATCTTGGAGGTTTTCGTAGGGATTGGGACATTTCTGCCAGAAACTTGAAACGCCTTTGGATTGCAGAAGGATTCGTGAAGGAGAACCGGATGAAGCTGGCAACGAAGTACTTGGAAAATCTTGTTTCCCAAAATTTAGTTTCAATAACCCAAAGAAGTTCTAGAGGTGGGATAAAACGGTGTAGAGTTCATCATGATCTTTTGTATGACTTGTGCATAGAAAAGGGTTCGCAAGATAATTTCCTACATTTGTGTATAGAAAGAAATGACTTCCATCATCGCTTTTTCAGTACTGGTACTTATCATTTTGACCCATCAGATGCTACTAGTAGCACAAGAAGAGAATTACCATGTACCCAGATTCACACTCTAGTGATCAGTTGTTGTTTCACAATAGAGATTGAAGCATGGTATAAATTTCTTAGCAACTTCAAAGTTCTCACTGTGTTGGATTTGAGAGGTTACTCAATAGATAAGTTCCTAGAGGGGATATTGTTAAATATTCATCTGAGACACTTAGCATTAAGTCACGGGCTTAAGGAAATTCCACAATCAATAGTTGATTTGTGGAACTTGGAAACTCTCATTGTGAATAAATCCGGGCTTGATATTGATGTTCAGATACCAGAAACCATGTGGGAGATGGCAAATTTAAAACATGTTGAGATACAAATGTTTGGTCTCGACGTGAAAGATTTATGGCAAAGCAATATGGTGGCGACATGTAATATTGAGGTGCTTAAAGGACTAACTCTTGAGTTTGATGTTAAGGCCGAAGAGTTTTTAAGGAGATTTGCCAGACTTCAAAGGTTGAGGTGCAGTTTGCCTAAGAATAAAGTGGCTCATCCCTTGTGGTTCTCTATGTTTGGATCTCTGAAAAAGCTGGAGTCTTTGCATTTATGCCATTCTGGTGCCGGCTACAAGCGACAATTGCCATCATCCATAAACTTTCCAAATAATCTCAAGAAATTGAGCCTGCGAGGATTTAGATTACCCTGGAGTGCCTTGTCACCGATTGGTAAGCTACCTAACCTCGAGGTGCTCAAATTAAGGACAGATGCATGTGTGGGTACTATCTGGCACTTGGGAGATGAAGAATTCTCAAAACTAATGTATCTCGAATTGCATAGTATGACAGAGGTTGAACAAATAGATGACTCTGGTTGTGATGAAACTCCCTTTCCATGTCTTCAGAAACTTAGTCTGCGGTGCTGTTATAAGCTCAAAAAGATACCTTCCAGCTTTGGAGATATTTGTACCTTGGACACCATTAATATGGAAAATTCCCTTAAACTCTCAACCTCAGTAAGACAAATTGTGGAACATCAACGAGATATGGGAAATGACCGCCTACAAGTAGAAATGCACACATGGGATAGTGAATCTGATGAGGAAAAAATTGCTAGAGAGACACACGGGATAGTGAATCTGATGAGGCAAATATTGCCGGAAGTGAAGAGCTAAACAACATGTAGAAGCAATCAGTAAGTCGCTACTAATTTATATTTTCTTCTTATCGGCCTTTCCTTTTGATCATTGTACAATTAAAAGAGTCAAATGTAAGTTTCTTTTTCAACAATCTTTCTTCTAACTTTTGAACACCTGATATTCACAATGGTTCAGGAGCATTAACTACAACGACCTACAATATATCAAATTGTAGAGTGAACTTGTTCGTTAATACGCAAAGCTGGATAAATTTGGTTATCTTTAGTACTTTATATTTTCTTTTTTGAGTAGCTGAATGTGTCCTTAGCTCACATTTAAGTTTAAAGCAGCTGTAGAGAGCATAATTACTGACAGTAAATTAATTCGATGCGATAAATAATGCCTTTAGTCACATATGTTAGAGGTATCTGACAAAATTTTGTTACTAAAGAGCTCTGTTTTGTAGTGATACTGTAATCGTTGTTAAACCCTAATTTATTGAAGGGTGTGAGAATTATTAGCTTCAGAATTGGGTGATTTTTTACCTGTGGGAAATAGACAGAAGTTTTGGGGAAGAAAAATGAGGTCAAATAGTTTGTGGATTTCTATGTTCCAATCTTGCGGAGGCATAATCAAGGCTATTTGTAGGTGAAAACTGGGAAATTTTGTCTTACATAATGAGGGGGTTCGCTGTGTTTTTTTAGAATTTCCAAATAGTGTTGTGGAAGATCGAGTCGTGTTGCAGAATATCTGATGGCAAATATGATTGAATGATCTGAAATTTTACAGATTCTTTGATACAGAGTTGTTAATTGTCTCTGAGAAGTACTTTTCACAAACTTCAGAAGTACTCTTCTAATGTTGAATTCTTACTCCTTCCATTTGTTAATATCTTTTTGGGTCTTTCCCAATTCATTAAACTCAGAAGATGTTTGATAATTTATCTCAATAATTTACTGAATTCATTACATTTTTTTTTATTTCAGGTTTGAAATGCAACCGTCTTATATATTAAGACCAGGAGCAATTGGAGGGTTTTCTCTTTTTAGGTAATATTTGTTCCTTTTTTTTGTTTTTTTCCTGTTACTGTGGAAAATTCGTGTCAAAATACTCCTTTCTAGCTGATTCTGATCAGTTATAGCTATATGTGTGGTACTCAAATGCACTTCTGATCTTTGCTTAACTTTGAGCACACGCATTTTTCATGTTAGCTATGTGAATACATCATGGTATGATCCGTTTGTTTAGCTATGAATTTGTAAAAGAGTGGTATATTACTTTGCATTTTGTAGATTGTAGATTTGTTAAGGTTTGATTCAACAAGATCAGACCAAACACTGGTTTATGCATGTTCCTTTTTGAGGATTTATATGTTTTACATGTATATTTCGATCAATATGCATGTTCCTTTTTGAGGATTTATATGTTTTGCATGTATATTCTGCAGGGAGGAAGAAAACATGAAGGTTATTGCTGCCTATTTGCTCGCTATGTTGGGCGAAAAATTCTGCTAAGTTGTTCTTTGTACTATGGCGGTCCTGAATATATGTATATCCGGTCATCAAATGTGCAATCACCGGGCTCTATTCCTGAAGTAAGTTATGTAATAAAGTATGAAATGATCCAGATTCTAATGAACTTCTCATTAATCTTGCATCAGTATAAGAAAGATGACAATGATCGTAAAGGAAATGACTGGAAATTGGTAGAGCAGTCTATGTCCTAACCTATAATAGCCAACTTTTGCTGCATCTGATAAAAGTTAGCACGAATTCCGAATTCTGATGCAGGCTCGTTTTATTACTAGCACTACCAAGTAAGTTCCGAGCTAAGGTGCGTGGATTCTCATATTTATTGAAGGTGAACTACAGCAACAAGAAGCAATTCTTGGCATCTCCTTTTTATCTTAATTTGCAGACAATGATGCGTTTTTTATTTTCCAATTGATTGCCTTTTGCTTGGTTAGCTAAAGAATCTTTTCATGCTATCAACTGTTTCAGTGCTCCCAGAAGTCCTCTTGATTTGAGTGAGAACGCATTGGATGCTAATAAAGTCCATGCTAGAGTGGATAAATGATCGTGGATGATCATCTATGGCTATAGCGGCTTCTAAACATATGTTGAGCCCTACCTATTGGCTGCTCTTGTGAGGTTGGCATCTCTGTGGTCACCAAATCATCACCATCTAGATGTGATTTTGATGTATTATTTTCTGCGACATTTGTGCTCGTGTTTTGCGTATATTTACAGCAATCTGCATGCTTTGCTTCCTGAAACTATGTGGATTGGAGGGATGGTTGTTTCTGAGTACCTTGTGTTTAGAATGCTGCCTGCTGATGCATTTTGTTTTAGCTCTTGTCTGGCTCGCTTCACGGCCATAGCTTTGCTGTCTGAACAGCCGTTTGTCCACATAAATTTGAATTTTAACAGTAGTTTCCAGGTATTGTTGATTCCTTTTTTTCTGAACCAATTCAGCTCCCACAACAAAACAAAAGTCATCAGCGGTATGTATGGAAAATGGTTGTATGTATATAAATTCTCATATTTGGAATTAGCAGATGATATTTACGTATACTTGCATTTTAATATCATAGCCTTTGTCAGGCTTCAGTTTAATTGTTTCTAATCCATTTTCTCCTTAAGTACAGCCTTCACCCTCACATTCTAGAAGATCACAGTATGATTCGGGCGGCTATGGTGGGAGAAATAGTAGATTTAAGGATGCTGATCTGAGCCTCAGTTACAAGGAATCTGACGAAGAGATTGAAGGAGGAATCAATGCTCAAAGATGCTCTGTCAGGGCTATTAGATTTTCAGAAGGTAGATTGTAGTCCGCTTCTTTGCATCTGCATTAAAGATTTGTTTTTTCTACTCTGACGGGAATGCATTCTTCTTCAATGCAGCGTGAAACTGCTGCAAGAATATGATTAGCCCTTGCTAATTCTCAGAAATGTAAGAATTTTTCAGAAAGGAAGCTGTGTTGTAGTAGAAATACTCTTGATCTATAATGTTGCACAACTTTTGCAGGTGTTTTGAGTAAAACTCTCTGAACTTTCCAGTGATTCAATTCCTTGAAGGAACTGATACGTATTCGAGGACTAAGATGTGATGTCGACGATGATTATATCATCCACAGATATTTCAATAGAGTTTCCTTTACTTGCTGGCATTGGAGTGATGCAAGCAATTGATCTGGATCAGAAGGAAGAAGGCTTAACTCCGGATCCTCAAGCGCTTCACAATCTGTGACTCCATATTGGTCTCCCATCTTGGTGGTTGTGTGGTGCTGCTAACCACTTCATGCTCCTGTTTTAGCCTTTCTGTTCCCATGTCTGGCCACCTTCAAATCGACACGGGGGTGGAGGTTTGAACGAGTGGAATCACATGGAACGGGCGATAATCTACTTAGAACGCGTTAGTTCTCTAGTGAATATCCTCTCATCTTTAGCGGGCAATTAGATTTGCCTTCTAAAATCTCATGTAATAAGGCAGCGACTACTTGAGGATTCTCTATTGTAACAACTACCCTTTATTTTTAGATTTCGATATTGGCCTTAGAGGAGATGAGATCTTACTAGAAGCTTCTGGTTGATCAGGAGTTTGAGTTTCTAAGAAATGCATCATTCAAATTGCTACACAAAGACTTAACAAATTCAGGTTGGAGAGCAATACAAGTAGTACAGTTGTAATTTGCATCTGATGTAACTAATGTAAGTACTTGGTCTTTGGACCAACTTTGTACTTTTATTTTAAACTCTACCTGTTAAAAAGGAGACTTACCATACTTGCAGAAGCATATGAGTATATAGCATCAGTATAAAAACCAAAAACAGACTACATATAAACAAAATGAGTCAGAAACATGCATCTCTATGATTAATCATAAGAAGATCGAATCTCATATAAAGATATTAGTTGTTGAAAATTGATTCAGTTGGCTTTCAAAATTTAAATTGTGTCAATTTCTCTGGAATGGAGGGAGTATTTAACATTGAAGTTGAAGAGTAGTAGCTATATAGCCCTAACATAAAAAAAAAATCACGGCTCAAACGCCCAAGCATTTTCCCTGAGAACTTCGGCTTCTTCTTCGGGGGTGAAATCGTTCTTGATGTGAAAAGTTTCACGGATCTGTTGCGGAGACTTGCCCTTGATCATATTCGCCACAGTTTGACAGGTGAGCTCAAGCAAACCTAAAATGTCGAGATAATTCGCGGCCAATATGAGATCGAACAGGGTATTCTGATCAACTTTCATAAACTCAGCCTCGAAATCATCGTCTTCTTTCCGCCTGGCAACCTCATCTTCAGCCGACGACGGCGATCTGGCATTGACCTCAGCTAGAAACTTGCAGTACTCGATCACCTTTGCCAGAATCTTGCCGGTGACGTTGGGAATGGGAATGGCGTTGTCGGCGCAGTCGTCCTCGATCAAGTGCTTAAGGGTCTTCGATTGCAACGCCACCGCCTCCGGCAACTCGAAACGCTCTCCGTCCGAGCTATGCAGAACGATCAATTTCGACATGCTGAATGAATCTATGCTGAAAACTTATGATTCTTCACCGATCGACTCCTCCTATATTTATACGGCGTACGTTTCCGTTTCCGTTTCCGATTCTGACTTTGATTTCTCTATTTCCTAACTCCCATTGTCGGTGGGATTCTCTTTTTTCCTTTTTATTTTAGGAATCAGATCCCATCATTCGAGAATGTGAAATAACTAATTTTAAAAGTACAGATTTAATTTTGGATATATCGATGAAATAGTTAATTTGAAAAGTTCAGATTTATTTTCAGATGTTTATCACCTTTTCTCGGAAGCAAGTATCCCGGTGCCTTTTAGGTGGAAAACGGTGTAGTATAGTTAGCACAGTTAAAAATAGAAAAAAAAATGTTTTTATAATAACCTGATTGACATAAGTGTCAATATAACCTTTCATTATTTGAAAGTGTCAATATAACCCTATCTAGTTAGTGAAAGTGCCAAATATAACCCTCTCTGGCAACTTTTAGCCATAATTTAATAAAATTACATGTTTGCCCTTTTGAAAAAAAATTAAAATACAAAAAAATAGGAAAGGACATTATTACCCTTAGACTCATTGTCGGACCACCGCCGGACCGCTGCCGGAACAGGTAGGGTTATATCAGCACATTATGAAATCTTATTGGGTTATATCAGCACATTCCTAATGTTTGTAGGGTTATATTTGCACATTTCTAATGTTTGTAAGGTTATATCAGCAAATTCTTAAAACTTATAGGGTTATATCAATAAATTCTTAAAACTTATATGATTATATCAGCACATATTATAAATATTAAGTGTGTGGTACTTGGATGGCCTTAACGACCGACCACATCATCATATACACCATTATAACATCATAACAATATCATATACAACATAAAATTTGACATCATGACACCATCATCACATATCATAGCCTCATTTCAAAACTTATCAACATTAAAAACCCTAGGTCGAAGAACACAGCAAAATAACTATCACACACAACACCAAAGGTCATCGAATCATCAATCCGGACTAAACACAACAAAATAAATAAAATATCATTAAAACCATATATTCTACAGTATGTGCTGACATGACCCTACATTTTTTACTAATGTGCTGATATAACCCTATAAATTTTAGGAATGTGCTGATTTAATCCAACCAGTTTTCATAATGTGCTGATATAACCCTACCTAGTCCGGCGGCGGTCCGGTGAACTATGAGGGTAAAATTGTCCACATAATTTCATATTTAGCCCAAAGGGTATTTTGGTCAATTTACATAGAGTCAACGCCGAAAAATTGAGGTCAATGCCAGAAATGGGGTCTGAGGGTTATATTGGCACTTTCATTACTATATAGGGTTATATTTGCACTAATGGTGAGCGTCGTTTTACTCGCCAAATAACCTGCAAATTCAGATTAATACTAATTAGTACAATGATAAGCAGGGTCGATCCCACAGGGAGCAAAAGCAATAATCAATAATTATTTTTCTACTAATTTTTTAAAACCTTTTTGGTGATGCCACCACGCCTTAAATATAGTGATTTAACTAACTCTAAAATGCAATGCAGACTTAAACTTGTGAGAAATAAATATATGAATGAATGATATCGGCTAAGAATAACTCATGCTAGTTATTATCGATCATAGGCGCAATAATGAATCAATTCCTACACATCTACCGGTTATAGGGAAGTAGGTACGCTTAACCCCCCCAATTCTTTCTTACTTTATCGACAGTCAACTAATTATGATTAATTAACTGTTTCCCTCACCAAAATGTTCCCAGAAAGTATTCGCTAAACCAGAACACATTTTGATAGCATTAAGTATTAAAAGAACCCGATATAGCAATTACCAAAGTAAAAGCAAATAGTAACGCACACTCAATTATCCCCTATCTTGCTATTACAGTCTTAGCTAGTTAGCTGTTTTTCACAAGACTGTGCTACTTACTAATCCCATCCAACAATTACGTATTGGCGGAAATTAGATAGCAGTATTCTAAAAACATTTAAGTTGATCAGGCCTAAACATATTAGAAATAAATTCAACCAAGGACAATCAAGAACATGCAAGAATCAATTATAATGCAATTAGGCCTCACGATTTATAAACTAGCATTTGTTATTCTCTGCCGATATATAAATTAGCTACTCATGATAATTAAACTAAACAAATATATATAATAATATATAAACATGCTTATTGAAATTGAATGAAAAGGAGACAAGTAATTAAAGAAAGCAAAACCACTGCTTGTACTAAGTCTGTATTCACGTCTGGGAAAATAGCAACACAGAGAGAAGAAAACCAATGTTAAAGCTGCTCCCTCTGACTCTTTCGTCCAAAGCCAAAAAGGAAAAAAAAAGAAGAAGGAGAAGAATGTTTGTCTTCTTCCTTCCCTAAAGCTACTTCCTGACTTACGTCCCAAAAAAAAATAAAAACAAAAGCTCCTCTCTCTGTCTCCATCCGTATATTATATAGCTGCCATTACAAACTCATGTCCATATTGGACTCTTCCAAATAAAATAGAATTCTTGCCAAAATTAAATTCTGATCCAATCTTCACATTATCTTCAAATATCTTCAAGAATATTTCCAAGAATATCAGTCCAATCTGCTCCAAATTAATTGCTACGATTCTGATCTTCATTTGATTGCGATAATTTGCGATAATTGCCCGATTCTCCCTACTCTCCTCCAAATTGCTCTCGAGCCCAAAAACTGTGATCTGTTACAAATAAAACATTTAAAGTGCCCATTAATCACGTAAAATCACAGTTAATTCCCAATAAAATAAACGACATAATTAACACACATCAAATATCCTCACACTTGGGTCATACTTGCCCTCAAGTATGAAATGAGAATCAAAGCATGTCGTTTATTACAGAGTTCCAAGTATCCCCTAACTGACTCTAAGAAAGACTCAAAAGAAAAATAACAAAAAGACACTAACTACAGCCCAACAAACAGTCAAACTCAGCATACCAATCCTTAATTTCTTGATTCATAGACAAACTTTACCTTACTAATAAGAAATGCTCATAAATAACACACTTGACACTCTCACACCTTTCAAATGACATTGGTAAATTTATCCTCAAATTAATGCAAACCAGCCCTCAACTTAGTCAAAATCAGACAAGCATCTAACATTTCTCACGTTTCACACAATCGCTCTAGATGTAAGGGACGGTCACTCAATATATAAATTTCACATGGCAATACTCAAATCATTCAATGCAAATCAGAAAGGTCTTTATTCAAGGTGGTAACGGGGCTAGGGGGAATAAAAACGAGGTAAGGTCCTAAGGGTTCTAAGCTTAAGAATAAATATACATGCATGCTCTTTCAGCCCAAAAATTCCTCAATCAAATAGATAATTTTCAGCCTCCAATAAGTGAAAAACTGCTCTGAACTAGCTGTAATTACCAAGTATTGGTGCTGGATTTTTTTCTTTTTTTTTCCTTTTTTTTCTTTTTTTTCTGATTTTTTTTCTGGGCACATCAGCCCCTTTTTTTCGAATTTCCAGCACCAAATCACTCATTTTTTTATTATTCTACTGCACTTTTAAACCCAGTACCACATGGTCACTTCATACATCAAAATCAAGGTACTCATTGATATTTCTTTAAGCACATCAGTAGCAAATAAACTGAGAAACCTCTCATAATCACAAGCATGCATATATAAGGGACACAAAAGAGGGGATAAAAATAGGCTTTGGCTTCATTTTTCTGTGGTTTAAACAAAGAAACAGGTCAAGGCTTCAAAGGGTTTACTAAGGGTGATGTATGGTAGGCAATATAAGCTGTGTGGTTAAATCCTAATGCCTTTCATCATTTTCACACCAAATAATTCAAGTAATGCCATGACTCTCAGAAAAAAGATTGATGTAGAGACTGCTCTACTCTAGCTCAAACCTCACATTTAATGGGCTAAAATGTTCAATTACTTGTCTTTTTTCGTCATCCCAAGTATCATCTAGGCCAATTTACACCAATTATATTAGACTCATTTACCAAGTAATTTTAGAGGTGTATCAAGTAACCAAATATGTCACACAAGAGCTTTCTCACAGGCAAGTGCAGTCCGTCAAGAAACAATAATATCAAGAATAGTATGCTGAATTTGACTCGACTCAAAAAAATCAAAAATATTTTTGTATTTTTTTATTAAATGACACTAACACATAACACATAACATATACTCCTCCTCACACTTAAACCTTGCTTGCCCTCAAGCAAGTTGAGTAAAAATGTAAGAAGGAACAGAATCACCTAAAAACTATACTCAACTAAGATAATAAAAAAATGGAAATAAAAATAAAATCAAGGATAGGGGAACTCATTGGGAGGGGCCAGCCACATTTCGGAGGGCTAGCAGGATCAGCTCATTCTGCTCCAAGAGTCGATCCACCTTCTGTTGGAGGCTTTTGAGGTCCTCATTGATGGAGACAAGAAAGATGTGACCTGCAGGAGTAGAAGAGCTCGGGGTAGGATTTCCCGGCGGAGGAAACTGGGGGCACTTGTTAGCATCCAAATAGATCAAATTAGATTCAACCATAGCATTCAAATTGAGAAGAAAAGGAGCTTTCACTAATTCCAGCTGAGGTAAACCATCAAAAATCACATTGTTCTCAAGAAACATAGCAAGAATATGGCACAACGTGACATGGCGAGTAGTGTGTGTAGCAATGTCAAGCAAGGCCTCAGCCAACCAGTACCCTAAGTTCAGTTTTTTGTTGGTGTGCATACACCACAAAACGAAAAGGGTTGGTTGGCTCACCTTAGCCCAAGAAGTGGTACGACCAAACACATTTCTCACAAGTATAAGATGGCACAGACGCAAAGCAGGATCAGAAATCCAATGTACAGTAGACACAGTGGGATCATAAATATCAGGGCATGAGGGAGCAAGTAATTTCCAAGCAGCATTGGGATTAAATCCCGGATAAGTCACGTAAGGACCGCAAAAAGCAGACTCATACTCTTCTGAAAATAATTGCTCCCTGGATGCTAAACCCAAGGATAAATTCCACTCATCTACAGACAAATGAACCATATTCAGACCAATACGAAAAAATATGCTAGGCTCAGATGATGTCATATCATTAGACTTCTCAAAATGAAAACTCGTAATAAATTCTTCGGCAAGCTCCTCATACATAGGCAGAACATGACAATTTAGCAAAGTAGCCCAACCAATCGCAGTAAAATAATGAGAAACTCTATCAGCAATATTTGCAACTCGTAAGGCTGGAATACTCACCTCCCAACCAGCTTCGTATTTTTTACCTTTTCTCTTCTGCAATGCCTCCCTGAGCTTTGGTTCCTCGAATTCCCCAAATACGGCTGGATCATCGACTCGCACATGCAAGGGGAAATCACCGTAGGTATGGACTCTGGGCCGTGGAGTGGAAGTATTATCTACCCCAGAACTGGCAGCGGCGGATTTAGCCCTCTTGGTGGTTGAAGGTGGGCAGTCCGAATCAGGTGCACTCCTTTTGCATGAGTGTTTTTCTGGTTGCCTCGCTTTTGTGGTTGTCGTTTCATCACTTTTCGTGGAACCTCAGAAGGAACCCCATCAGCGGGAGTAGGAGCGGTCACTGGTTTATGTACTCGCTTCTTGGCCACTGATTTTCGGCGCATCGGATGACCGGAGGTTGATGATGCCGGAGCTGGAACGGGAGTTGGGGAAGGCTCGGTTGAAAGGCTATCTACAGGAGCAGCGGCTGGTGCTGGTGGCGCGTGGGCGGCGCGTGGAGGTGCGTGGGCGGTGCGTGGAAGCGCGTGGAGGTTAGTCGGCCTCTGCTGACGACGGATCTGCAACTGCAACTCTTGTGGACTTCGATTCCACCGTCGGCAATGGCGGGCGAGCGGGCACCATTGGAGAGGACGTGACCGGAGGTGGTGGACGACCACGGTTACTCTGGCGAGGCTTCCCGGTGGGCAAGGAGGCGGCGAGTGGAAGTGGAAGCTCGGCTGGTGTCGGCGAAGCAGCGGAAGAAAGAGGCTCCGCCACGGCCACGACGTCCGTAGGAGGTGGTGAGTTCGGCGGCGAGGAGAGTCCGTCGGATATGGGTGGTGGAGCTCTTCGTCGTTGGCGGCCCATGGCGGATCCGGTGAAGATGGAGGTGGTAAGGTGGTGTGAAGGTGGCTTAGAGGAGGAGGCGAGAGAAAGTGAGGGTGGTGCTATGGCGGCGAGAGGAGGTAGTTTTAAGGTGAAGGAGAAAGAGAAAAATGGTAAGTGGAAAAGTAAGGAAGAAGGAAGGGAGAAGAAAAGGAATGCAGCCAAATTTAATTATCACTTAAGCCCCTAAAACCTTGGTTATCTCCTTTTAGCCCCCATGACTCCTCAAGCTCTCCTTAGCCGAAAATGGGCCTTTTCCAAAGCCCAAAAGCCTTTTATTCAACCCATTTGCCTTCCTTCATGAAGATGTTGCTCATATTGTTCCTCCATCTACAAGAAAACATGAAAAACACAACTTAGAATAAAATTCATAATTGTTTTATATTTTTTATATATTTTTTTTATTTTTGAAAAAAAAATTTCATTTTTTTTTATAAAATAAAATTAACCAAAATCAAATCAAATCAAGACAAAGAAACAACTGGGCTGCCTCCCAGTAGCGCCGTCATTTATAGTCTTGGGCCAGACTGTAGAATCCCTCAATTTTGCTTGGTGGTGTTTAGTGGAATTTCGTCCACCATTTCCACCTGAGAGGAATCATGATACGACTTGAGGCGATGACCGTTGACCAGAAAACCTTTATCTGTCTCCAAACTTTTAATCTCGACTGTTCCGTTTGGCCAAACCGAAGACACCACGAACGGGCCTATCCATTTTGATTTAAGTTTCCCGGGCATTAATCGGAGCTTGGACTGAAAAAGTAGTACTCTTTGCCCAACCACGAACTCCTTGGTTCTCAAATTCTTGTCATGCCACATTTTTGTTCGATCCTTGTACCACATAGCATGATCAAATGCCTCTAAACGGAGTTCCTCTAGTTCCTGAAGTTGAAATCTTCTCTCCTCCTCACACTTAAGGGATTCCATATTCGCTTGCTTTACAGCCCAAAATGCCCTATGCTCAAGCTCGACAGGTAGGTGGCACATTTTTCCGAACACAAGGCGATATGGCGACATCCCTATAGGTGTCTTGAACGCAGTACGGTATGCCCAAAGCGCATCCTCCAATCGCTTGCTCCAATCCTTCCTGGAAGGATTTACTGTCTTCTCTAGGATTTGCTTAATTTCTCTATTTGACACCTCTGCTTGGCCATTGGATTGAGGGTGGTAGGTAGTGGCGAATCGATGGTGCACTCCATACTTTTTCATAAGAGCTTCAATGGTCCGATTCTTGAAGTGAGTTCCCTGATCACTAATGATTGCTCGCGGTACTCCAAACCTGCAGAATATAGTTGATTTCAAGAACCCTGCAACAACTTGAGCATCATTAGTACGGGTGGCTTTAGCTTCCACCCATTTCGACACATAATCAACTGCTAATAAGATGTAAATATTGCCGAAAGAACTCGGAAAAGGACCCATAAAGTCCATGCCCCACACATCAAATATTTCACAAACAAGTACAGGCATTTGTGGCATTTCATCACGTTGAGAAATATTTCCAGTCATTTGGCATCTATCACAATTCTTACAAAATGTATAGGCATCCTTATGCAATGTCAGCCAGAAAAAACCACAATCAAGCACTTTACGAGCAGTACGTTTAGGTCCAAAATGTCCACCACATGCATATGAGTGACAGTGTAAAAGAATACTACCTTGCTCGTCATCAGGGATGCAGCGTCGAATAATCTGGTCAGAACCAATCCTCCAAAGATACGGTTCATCCCAAATGTAATGCTTGCAATCACTTTTTAATTTTAATTTTTGGGCACAACTCAGTGTATGTGGAATATCTCCAGTGGTCATAAAATTTACGATGTCCGCATACCAAGGATCCGAGTCCGACTTACCTGAATTCAGTTCCGGCAGGGGGTTCCGTTTGGCCAAACGGAACCCTGTCGCAGTGTACAAATGTTCTTCGGGAAATGCCTCGGGAATGGGAATATCATCCTCAGGCCTGAGTAAACGGCTCAAATGATCAGCAACATGATTTTCTGCGCCCTTCTTGTCTCTGATCTCAAAGTCAAATTCCTGCAACAATAAAACCCAACGGATTAATCGAGGTTTAGAATCCTTTTTAGTAAACAAGTATTTTAGTGCATAATGATCAGTATAAATAATAATTTTAGAGCCAAGTAAATAAGATCTGAATTTATCCAAAGCAAAGACAATGGCGAGCAACTCCTTCTCAGTGGTGGTGTAATTGCTTTGTGCAGGATTCAAAGTTTTTTATGCGTAATGAATCACATGGCTCTCCTTCCCTGCTTTCTATCCCAAGACTGCACCAACCGCATAATCGCTTGCATTGCACATCAACTCAAATGGAAGATCCCAATTGGGTGGTTGCATGATTGGTGCTGAGATCAACTTGTTCTTCAATAAATCATAAGAAGTCTTGCGCTCTTCATTCATCTCAAAAGGGACATCATCTTGGAGAAGTTTCGTCAAAGGTTGAGCAATCTTTGCAAAATCTTTGATGAATCTCTGATAAAATCCCGCATGACCCAAAAAACCACGAACCTCACGAACAGTAGAAGGGTATGGAAGCTATTCTATGGTCTCCACCTTGGCCTTGTCCACTTGAATTCCTTTCTCTGAGATCACGTGTCCCAAGACTATGCCATCCTTCACCATGAAGTGACATTTTTCAAAGTTAAGAACAAGGTTCCTCTTCACACAACGAATTAAGACTTGTTCTAGACGACTCAAACACACATCATATGAGTCACCATAGACGCTGAAATCATCCATAAACACCTCGATGCTCGTCTCAATCAAATCAGAGAAAATACTCATCATACAACGCTGGAATGTGCCTGGGGCGTTGCATAAACCAAAGGGCATTCTTCTGTAAGCATAAGTGCCGAAGGGACAAGTAAATGTGGTCTTCTCCTGGTCCTCGGGGTTCACACAAATCTGAAAATAGCCGCTGTACCCATCCAAAAAACAGAAGAAACTATTTCCCGCAAGTCTTTCCAACATCTGATCGATGAAAGGAAGCGGAAAATGATCCTTGCGAGTGGCGGCATTTAACTTCCTGTAGTCGATGCACATTCTCCATCCAGTAACCAGCCTTGTAGTCACCATGTCTCCCTTGTCATTTTTCACTACTTGCAACCCCGACTTCTTAGGTACCACATGAACAGGACTCACCCACTTGCTGTCAGAAATGGGGTATATGATCCCAAGTGAGAGTAATTTCAATATTTCCTTGAAGACCGCCTCTCTCATGTTGGGATTGAGCTTCCTCTGAACTTCCCTAGTCGGTTTGGCATTGTCTTCCAACAAAATGTGGTGCATACAAATGTCTGGGCTGATTCCCGTAATGTCCGCCAATGTCCATCCTATAGCCTTCTTGTATCTTTTTAGCAAGGCAAGTAATATCTCCTCTTGAGATGTGGATAACTCCGTGCTAACTATTACTGGAAGAGTATCATTGTCACCGAGATATATATATTTCAGATTCGGAGGCAAGGGCTTTAACTCCAAAATTGGGGCTTTTACGTCTGATGGTACTGGTCTGCCGGACGGGTCCGGTTTGGCCAAACGGGACCCTCCCTGCACTTCAGAATTTTCTCGAACTTCCAAACTTGACCCGGATGAGTTGATTTTTCTGGGGTCTATATCAGTACTAAACACCCCTTCCTGAGAGTATATTGAGTACAGCAACTCACTGATCTCCTTGTCACTCAATCCTTGAATATTTATCTCTTTTGATCCCGATGGCGATTGAATTCCATCTCTTTCCTGCAAAATTTCAGTCTCAAGATGTTCTTGGACAAGAGGTTCAATGAGATCAATGGAAAATACATTCTCAGCATCAATTGGCTTTTTCATGGCCTCATCAATACTAAAAGTATACTTTTCACCATAATAATCCAAACAAATTGTACCATTTCCCACATTAATGATAGTATTAGCAGTTCTCAAGAAAGGACGACCCAACAAAACTCCTGTTGTTCCCTGACCACTAGAATAATTCATTTTTACCACATAAAAATCTGCGGGATACACAAAATTATTGACTCTCACAAGTACATTTTCCAACAATCCTTCTGGAAAAACACAAGATCGATCGGCCAACTGAATCACTACTCTCGTGTTAACCATTTCTGCTCCATTTAAAGTTTGATATACAGACAATGGCATCACATTTATAGAGGCTCCTAAATCACACATTGCAGCATCAATCTTTTTATCTCCAATATAACAAGGTAAGGAAAACATACCTGGGTCCTTGCACTTGGGTGGCAATTTCTTTTGAATTACAGCAGACACCGATTCACCCATTATTATTTTGCTCGAATCCTTGGGCTTCCCTGCAATGAAATCTTTCAAGAATTTGCTAATTGGTGGTAACTTTATGGCCTGCAAGAAAGGAAGATTAATATCCATTTTTCCAAAAATTGATATAAAATCCAAAGGTTCTTCCTTTTTCTTTTCTAATCTACGAGGGAAAGGAGGCAAAATTTTAAGTGAAGGATCATGTAAACTCAACCCCTTACCTACCTCAGGTGTTACCTTGGATTTACCTTTATCTTGGACCTCAGCATGCTCAGGATCCTCAGAGTTCGTGATGGTTTTGTCGTCTTTTTCCTCCATCACTTGATTCTGAATTTCTGCCGCAGGGTTCCGTTTGGCCAAACGGAACCCTTCGTCAGTGAACTGGTCTGCTTCTTTGTTCGCGGATTTCGACAGCGGCGCACCAACTATCTTTCCACTTCTGAGTGTGACCTGATTTGCCATCTCATGGGGGTTCACTTGGACCTGCGAGGGCAATCCTCCGGGTTGCTTCATCCTGAGTTCATTCAGAGAATTTGATAGCTGGGTGATTTGCCGAGCATGCTCTTCCAACGTTGATTCAGTCTTCTTTGATTGCTTCACCCATCATGTCCATCAACATGTCCATCTTTTCATTCAGAGATTTATCGTGACCTCCTTGTTGGGGCTGGGGAAAAACTGGAGCTTCTCGTTGCATTGGTGGAACATAGGGTCGTTGGTAATGCTGAGGCTGCTGTGGCGGGGGACCTTGTTCTCTCCACTGTAAGTTAGGGTGATCCCTATACCTTGGATTGAAATTTTGTGGATATGGTCCTTTTTGCTGTCTCTCATTAAAATTTCCCATAGCATTTGCTTGAACAGGTATTTCTCCCATAGTAAGAATGCATTGCGACGTCGTATGGTTGACTGCTCCACACGTATCGCAAGGCCCTTCTTGTACAGACGCCACCTTGTCAACGACCTTGGAAAGCATCTTCTCCATTCTTTCCATCCTTTCCTTGATCTCATCTTTTTCGGAAGTGGATGTCTGTGCCACCTTCTTCAAGATTCGTACCTCCTGTTGATCATATTCCTTTTTAGAATTGACCAACCGCTTGATGATCTCTCTAGCTTCATTCACTCGAAGGTGAGAAAATCCACCACTACTGGAAGAGTTCACCAAGTCTTTGTTGTTGGATGTCATCCCTTGATAGAAACATTGAAGCAACTGGCCTTCCGTCATTCTATGATTAGGGCAACTGTCTACCAACTTCCTAAACCTCAGCCAAAACATACTCAATGGCTCATCATATTCTTGCTTGATGCTTGTGATCTCCTTCTTCAAAGCATCCGTTCTTGTGGCCGGAAAGTAGTTCTCCAAGAACAATATCTTCAATTCTGCCCATGTCGCAATGGAGTTGGGGGGCAAGCTCAAGAACCACTGGTTTGCTGCTCCTGTCAAACTGAATGGGAATGCCACCAATTTGAATTGATCTTCCGTTACGGAGGATGGCCTCTTCTGAACCTTACAAATCTTGATAAATTCGCTCAGAAAATTATAAGGGTCTTAAGTGCTTCTCCCGTGGAACTTGGGAAGTACATTCAAGAACGCCAGCTTGATTTCAATCTGATTTTCGGTCTCTGGCAACTGAATGGGAGTGGGAGGATCATCTTCACTATGACCGGTAAGTTCCCACATGTATGGGTTGTTTGGGTTCTGCCCAGGAATCAGATTTTGGTCAGCTCCGTCCATCTCGATGTCCGTTCCCGAATCAGAAGTAGTTGCTAAAATTGCGATGGGTTCGGTTTGGCCAAACCAAAGGGTCTCGGCAGAAATTGTTTTTCTCTCTTTTGTTCGCTTTCTGTTCTGCTTGGCTGTCTTCTCAACTTTCGGATCGAATATTAAATTCGGCCTAGATGATCTACTCATAAACCAAGCACACTAACACACAGATTAGTAGAAAAAAATTAAAATTAATTGACTTACTGCTCCCCGGCAGCGGCGCCAATTTGGTGAGCGTCGTTTTACTCGCCAAATAACCTGCAAATTCAGATTAATACTAATTAGTACAATGATAAGCAGGGTCGATCCCACAGGGAGCAAAAGCAATAATCAATAATTATTTTTCTACTAATTTTTTAAAACCTTTTTGGTGATGCCACCACGCCTTAAATATAGTGATTTAACTAACTCTAAAATGCAATGCAGACTTAAACTTGTGAGAAATAAATATATGAATGAATGATATCGGCTAAGAATAACTCATGCTAGTTATTATCGATCATAGGCGCAATAATGAATCAATTCCTACACATCTACCGGTTATAGGGAAGTAGGTACGCTTAACCCCCCCAATTCTTTCTTACTTTATCGACAGTCAACTAATTATGATTAATTAACTGTTTCCCTTACCAAAATGTTCCCAGAAAGTATTCGCTAAACCAGAACACATTTTGATAGCATTAAGTATTAAAAGAACCCGATATAGCAATTACCAAAGTAAAAGCAAATAGTAACGCACACTCAATTATCCCCTATCTTGCTATTACAGTCTTAGCTAGTTAGCTGTTTTTCACAAGACTGTGCTACTTACTAATCCCATCCAACAATTACGTATTGGCGGAAATTAGATAGCAGTATTCTAAAAACATTTAAGTTGATCAGGCCTAAACATATTAGAAATAAATTCAACCAAGGACAATCAAGAACATGCAAGAATCAATTATAATGCAATTAGGCCTCACGATTTATAAACTAGCATTTGTTATTCTCTGCCGATATATAAATTAGCTACTCATGATAATTAAACTAAACAAATATATATAATAATATATAAACATGCTTATTGAAATTGAATGAAAAGGAGACAAGTAATTAAAGAAAGCAAAACCACTGCTTGTACTAAGTCTGTATTCACGTCTGGGAAAATAGCAACACAGAGAGAAGAAAACCAATGTTAAAGCTGATCCCTCTGACTCTTTCGTCCAAAGCCAAAAAGGAAAAAAAAAAGAAGAAGGAGAAGAATGTTTGTCTTCTTCCTCCCCTAAAGCTACTTCCTGACTTACGTCCCAAAAAAAAAAAACAAAAGCTCCTCTCTCTGTCTTCATCCGTATATTATATAGCTGCCATTACAAACTCATGTCCATATTGGACTCTTCCAAATAAAATAGAATTCTTGCCAAAATTAAATTCTGATCCAATCTTCACATTATCTTCAAATATCTTCAAGAATATTTCCAAGAATATCAGTCCAATCTGCTCCAAATTAATTGCTACGATTCTGATCTTCATTTGATTGCAATAATTTGCGATAATTGCCCGATTCTCCCTACTCTCCTCCAAATTGCTCTCGAGCCCAAAAACTGTGATCTGTTACAAATAAAACATTTAAAGTGCCCATTAATCACGTAAAATCACAGTTAATTCCCAATAAAATAAACGACATAATTAACACACATCAAATAAAAATTATCATAAGGTTATATTGGCACATAATCAAGTAGATAGGGTTATATTGGCACTTATCCCTTAAAAATATAAAGAATGGTATTCCCCGTCTTTAACATGTTTTACCTCAAAGGTGATGCAAGGCGAATGATGGCCAAAATTGAAGAAGCAATGACTCGTCGCAAATGTCCGATACAATTTTGAGCACAACTTTTGCGTCTGGTGTCAGAATCAGGCGAGGATGATAGTATTGGAACTGTTTCGACGAGGAGAACAATTTACTGTGATTATTGTTCTTCTCGTTTAGGGTTTCAAAACGGCGATTTTATTGTTTTCCAATTATTTCTTTATTTTTTACTTTCATTTTTTATTCCAAGATTTCCTTATAGTATTTAAGGACGTCTTGTACTATTCAGATATTTTATCTTTCATAATAATATTTTCGAGAATATTTTCTCTCTGGTGGACTTCAGAACCAAAACCTAGGGTTTGTACTTGCATGCCTTGATCGTTCTTCAAAGATTCGTGCTTGCGGATCTCTTTTGACATTCCAACGGCATCAAATGGGGAGAGAAATAGTTTGAGAAGACCGAGACAAATCAGAGAGACTTTCTGGAGCAAAGTGATAGAATTTGATAGAATTTGCAAATGAAAGAGTTAAAATAGAAGAAGTGAATTTGTAACAACATAAGATAGGAGGTTTTTTGAAAATAAATGTAATGATGCTTGCCTAAAAAATTGACAAAAAAATGTGAGTATCCGCACAAGATGATGACACATGGCTTGAGCGAATATGAAGTGTGTGAACGTAAATCTTCAATATATTTTTTCTAAGGAACAGACCTTGGGGATGGGGTAGTACTTCAACACCAAGAAAATACGACAAGGAAGCAAGATTTTTCAAAGAAAACCTGAGTGACGTTGGTCGGTTCAGTTGGATGACCATGGACTGTAGTATAATGAGCAAACTTTAGGTTAGGCTTTGTAATGTTATTCTGAAGCTTTGTAACCATAGTGCAAGTTGGAGGAGGAGGAGCACAGAATGGTGATGGAGATGGTGTAACAAAATTAAGAGGTGACGGAGAATAAGGATAAGTGCAAATTAAGGATAAGGATTGTTGGAGAATAAGGATAAGGATATAACATTGTTAGAGTTAGTCCCACATTGGTGGTTGACAGTCATATAATTCAGTATATAAGATCATAGGTCACCTCTACATAGTACCAATTGGTTTTATGATAGAAGCACGTGATTCTAATATGGTAGCAGAGCCCAAGGTCGGCCCGTTACCCCCATTATGTCACGTTTGCGCATTGATTCATGCCGCTGCACGTGAGGGGCATATTAGAGTTAGTCCCACGTTGGTGGTTGACAGTCATATAACTCAGTATATAAGATCATGGGTCACCTTTACATTATGATAGAATCTCATGATTCTAATAAACACCGCTCATCAACTGAAGTAGTTCGCGATGGTGATTCAGATGGACGAATAATTAGGTACGAAGAGATATCCTCAACGAACTTAACATGCCTAGATGTATATATGCGATTTGTGGGTGGATGGAGACAATAATAAGCACTCTGATATGGTGAGTAGCCAACAAAAATGCAAGGTAAAGAGCGAGAGTCTAATTTATGGGAAGAATAAGGTCGTAACCACTGATAACATAAGCACCCAAAGTTTCTAAGTTTGTGAGAATTTTGCTGAAGTTTGAGAAAGATTAAGGTAGGGAAGCCTATTTAAGGTAGGTCATCCTCTCCAGGAGCTTCTTTACCTGCAAGGATTATCCCAGAAATGATTCTGGGAGAAGGTTCCGACGATCAAGTCAGTATTCTCCTTGTAGAACTTGAATTTCTAGAGATGGTAACGCTCACCTTACCTCCTTCAAAGCTTGATGTATTTATAGACTGACATCCTTAAGAGTTCCTTCATTTTTTAGAGTTAAGATCGTGGGCGTGCCACGATCCCACATTCTTCGTTCGTGGTCTTCGTGTTCGTTTTCAATTCTTTGTTCTTTGGCCCACGTAGTCTGGCACAACTAGAAGCTCCGCGCTTTCTTGCTCTTCGCCTTAGGCTGGACACATTCCCCTTTCCGTGAGATAACATTGGGCTGGGCCTAGTGTCCATTGGCCTTTTGATCTCTGGTCTGCATATACACCATAAGGTCCCCTAGCCATGAAGACCATAAGAAACGAAGTGATAGTGCGGTTTGTGTCTTAAGTGCGAACTGATGTCGCTTGTCCACAAAATGGTTGTCGCAAAATGCTACTTTCGTCAGCATTGTGAAGTGATGTTTTCTTTTTGGCTACTCTGTCCTCAATCATTTTTCAACTTTTGAGTATTTGAATTTTGAGCACCTCATAGTAAGGCTATTTTTGCGATGGTTTTGTTTTTTAAAATCCAAGATTTGCTTCTCGTTCTTCGGTATTCAAGTCACAATTTCCTGACGTTTATTTTCGCTGTATCTATTAAATGGAGAATTTGAAATGAAGAATTTAATGTAGCCCTCAATCAGTGTGTTGTTTTTTCATATACCGCCGCCGTCTCGTTATAAGTAAAAGGTATTTTGCTTTTTGTGTCATATAATCACCATTGTATTTTCCTAAAATTTTTGTCCTCCTTGATTGTGCCTTTTATTACTTATATTTAAGTGTCCTTTATCGCTTTCATTTCAGCTCCTCATCTCCATTATCTAGGGTTTCATCTCCTCTGCACCTCTCCTCTGCACCTTCTTAAATTTTTTGCGCGTCATCCTCTTTCAGCTCATTCCAGAGTAAGTTTCGTTGTTAAATTATTTCCCATATCTTTGATGTATTCTTTGGGATTGATACGCTGGAGTAATTTCTCTGATTCTGGTGATTTTGGTGGTTTGTGTAACTAATTTTCGGTCATCTTCTCCGGTTTGCTTTTTGTAAAACCTTTTTCTACAAAAATTGTTTCCGTTGAATTTGATTTTAACTCAGATTGTTACCTCCAACTTTTAGGATCCATATGTCTTCTTCTAACCGTGGTAAGTCTCCCATAGAAGATACTGCTTTCGCCGGGGATTCCGACCATGTTGCCGGATCCTCCACCATACCTAGTATTCTAACCAGTTCTTATGTAAATGATTTAAAGGATTTATTTCCTTTTCTATCTTCTTATAAGTTCGCCTTCCAAATATGAATGCGTTCACACCCCCTGGCTATATTTCCTATTACTTAGTGTATCTGAAGTTTGACCTTTATTTTCCTCTTTCTGAACACGTGATCGCACTTCTTCGCTCATATAAAATTGTGTTGTCTCAATTTCATCCTAAGGGCATCGCTATTATAATGGGGTTTCTTCGTGTGTGTGAGAATGCAAACATACCTTTCACAATCGATTTGTTCAGTAATTTCTATCACCTTCGAAAGGTGAAAAACACCATGGACGAATTCACCTTGTATCTTATGATTTGTGGGGTTGAACTTGTGAGCGGTTTTCCAAGTAATATTAGTGATTGGCGTAGGAGATACTTTTTTATAAAAGAAAAACAAATTCCTGAGTCTGGTGTACCTTCATGGAACTACAAAGTTCCTAAGTCTAAGCTTCCTAATCTGACTGTCAGTTATACCGAGCAGACGCCGATCGTGACCACGCTTCTTGTGCATACACAACATCTTTTCCATGCTGACTCTGATGCTAAAGGTGTCTTTTTAGCTTATATTTTAATGTGTTTACTCTGTACTCTTTCTTATTTGGTGTGCTATTATCTTCTCTATCTTTGCGCATGTTTTTTTTATCTATGATGTTCATCTTGTGTTAGATATGGATCTTTCTAAAGGTGAGATTGACCCGTCATTCTTCAATGATGAAGAAGTGAATGTGGCCGCTATTCAGGCCAAAAATGTTGATGGTGGTAACACCTTGTCCCAGGGGGTGAACACTACAGGCCCTAATGATAAGGATAAGTAGACTGAGGGTGAGCAGACCAGTAATCGTTGCCCTGTTAATTTGTATAATGAGAAGAATAAGAGGGATAAGGTTAGTGAGCCTTTGGGGCATTCTGTTCCCCCCTTGAAAAGGGGGTGCGTTAATCCAACCGGTTTACAAATTATTACGCAAATTGAGAGCCCTTTGGCGGAGGGGATGATCTCTGATATCTTATCAAACCTCTCTTTACCTGACACACTAGGTGCGGTAAGGCTGCAAATAAACTTTAGTAATGCTTCCTATATCTTAACCTGTTGTATGTAAAATACTGATTAACTTCGTCCCATGTGTTGTTGCTTGATAAGGTTGGTGAAGGACTTCAAATTGCAAGCAAGCAGCTGTTCAAGTATTCTTCTATTGATGATTCATTGTCGGAGAAGTAAAAAACGTTGGAAACCAAGTGTTAAACAGTAGAATGCTTACTTGAATATGTTGAGGAGAAGGTGAAGGCCACTGAGGAAAAGGCGAGCGATGTTGTGGAGTGTGTTAGGTTCGCAGGGGTGGAGACTACCGAGCTTTGCTCTCATTAGATGAAATGCGCACCAATGGACCTGCCTCTCCTCAATACCCTTAAGTGCTGGTAGATCAAGTTTGCAAGAAAAAGTAATTCTATAAGTTTTTTGAAGACATCTCCAAAGCTGCTCTCACTGTCGGGTATTGTAAGGCTATGAAGAATCAGCGAGAGTGGAACCCATCTTGTGCTTGTAAAAGTTTGCCTTCTCTGAAGAAGTGCATTGATACCCTGGAGAACAAGAGGATGAAATGAATCAATCCTTTATCCAGAAGATCGCTGACGGGGGACACCTGCATGCTCTGTTTTCGTATCTTGCTATCCTTCCAAACCTTCCTTCTGTGGCTAAGCTGAAAAAATGTGAGGTGGATTATTTCAAAGATCTTCCATTCAAGCCTAGCGCTGATGTTGTAGTTCCTAATCCAGATGCTAGTGTGGCTAGTGCGACCATTGAAACTTCCATCTAGCAGCCTAACAGGGGGAACTCTGCTTAGCAGCCAAGCCAAGAAGCATTTGCGATCGTTTCTCAGCTTCCGACTAACCCTAACCCTGAAGTTAGTTGATTACTACCTTTTTTTTAATTATATTTTTGGATTTTAATCTTAAAAAAATATTTCAATGTTTTTAATGTACTGCTTGTGCGACTTTAGTTATGACAGTTGATATATTTGCTGCCCTTTTTTTCTTATCACCCTTACTTGTGTGCAGGGCTTCAATATATTGATTGATCATAAATTCCTGAAAAGCTTTAATTTTATGAGACATAATGACCCTATTTTTTATCCCGTTAGTTTGCTTCGTGCTACCTAATCTTTCACCGGAGAATGTGCAGGGGGGTTGTTTATTCTTATCTGTTTACACGTATGGAATCGCTTCCCTTGTGTATTGGGTGGAAACTTCCCATTCCTTCTTCGTCTCCATCTTCGTCCATCAGTTTCCCTTGTAATAATCTTATTCCTGATAGATACAATGTTGAATCTCTTAGCTAGGACATTATTTGCGGTTTAGTCGATCTTGAGTCTGCTGGTACGTATATACAATTGCTTAACCTTCCCGTGCACATTCAAGAGTGAGCGCTATGTTTTGGTATTCATTTGAAGTATATGCTTCTGGGTATCAATAACCTTGAAAATAAGTGGGATGAAACTGTAAAGGACACCCAGCATGCTTTGCAAGATCTTTGTAGGATTCTAAACGAGCAGAATGGTCTTATTCATCGTCAGCAGCTAAACCTTGCGAAGATGCTTCGCCAGCAAGTAGTGGTTAGGGAATATGTCACGAGCAAGACCCGCGAGGCTCCTCAGAATATGTTAATTATTGATAAGCAATATGTTCGTATCGATGATTTGCTGGTAAAGCTCAAGAAAATACAGGATGAGTGTGATCACTTCTAAACTTTTGTCGTCGGCTGGAAAAATAAATTTGACAAACATCTTGCCATAAACACACAGCTATGAGGAGAAAATGAAGAACTTAGTAGTAATCATCTTGATTTGTCTGTGCACCAATTAGAGCAAGCATTTGCTGATTACAAGGATCAGCTTAAAGCTCTTCCTTCGTCATCGCGTCGATCCACTAACCGTGATGATTTGACTGTTGGAAGTAGCGGGAAAAGGATTAAATTATCTGATGTTGTCTGATCACATATTCTCTATCTTGAAGAGGAAGTTTGGAATTTGAAGGCTAGAATGGAACAGTATGAGGAAACAGTTAACGTTATGAGCATGCAGTTGGATCGCGAGGAATTCGGCCCTATAACTGACTTCAAGGTGTATTATGCTAGATATCTTGATCATATAGGGTGAAAGTGCATGACTTTCCATCCTGCGTACTTAAATATGAAATGGAAATATGAGCACTTAGTTAGCAAGAATCGCGAGGCAGAGGAAAGCCTTTGTAGAGCTAAGCAGCGTTCTTAAGGTGCTGAAGACTCTTCTCGTGAAGCCGATCTCCCTCCTTACGAATCTGAACATAGTCATCGTTGTATTGGTTCCTCTTCGTCTTGACCATCATGACATCTAGGCGAGAGAGTATGCATTGTTTTTCTGTTTTTCCCCATAATGTTTTTTTTTTTGTTATAGATGGTATGATCATCTACTTATTCGGATGTTGTTCGACTCCATGACTTGTCTTTTTTGATAAAAAACATCTTCTATTTTTCTGTTGTTGTGTTTTTCCTTTGAGATTGGTTTATTGCGAATCTGCAAGGTGCCTAGGTTTTCTTTAGTCTGTGCTTTGTGGGCATATCTGCCTTGTAGCAAGATCAATTGCTTGCTAAGTTGATAGTGAAAAGTCTCAAGATCTATTGCTTTCTTCTTTTTCTACATTTAGAGGCATGTTTTCCTATGAGCAAGATCTATAGCTTGCGATTGTTCGAGTTGTGAAGCTGCAAAATCTAAAGTTTGCAAGCATTTGTACTTGTGCAAGACATACTGCTTGCTTTTGTCGCTATATTTAGACGCATGTTTTCCTATGAGCAAGATATATAGCTTGCAATCGTACGAGTTGCGAAGCTGCAAAATCCAAAGTTTGCACGCCTTTGTACTTATGCAAGATCCATAGCTTACTGTTTTTCAGACTAAGTTCAAGTTTCTAAAGTCTGAGTATCTTGATCTTAATATGTTATGAATAAACTAACTTCCAACATTTGCAAGTAAAGAATAAGAAGCGTGATCGTTGTCTAGAAAAGTGGTATTTTTATATTAAATGCATACTCCCGCGATAATATTACGTTAGGGACAAAGGAATCGAAACCACTAAGGATAATATCCTGGTGTCTGTACATGTAGATGTTCTCTACTTTCCTTCTAGACATGAAACTTCCTTAAGTTGATAACATGCCATGTGTTGGGGACAGCAGTACCATCCAACCTTTCTAACTCGTAGCTATTGGATTTATGCGCCTTTGTAACCTAGTAAGTTCCTTCCCACTTTGGGCATAACTTTCTGCGTTCTTCTGCTAGGATGGATTCGTTCTTCCTCAACGCTAGGTCGCCAACCTGGAACCGAGTTTCTTTCACCCTTAGATTGTGAACTCCGGTCATCCTTTCCTTGTACTTTGCTTATGAAATTGTTTCCAAATTTCTCTTTTCTTCTAGTTCGTCTAGTTCGAGCTTCATCACCTCTGGGTTGTCTTTCTCGTCATAATCGGTTACAGGAAGACTTGAGTGGCCAATTTCAACTAGTATAACTTCATGAACATAAACTAAACTGTATGGGGTCTTACCCGTTGGTTCCCGAATATCCGTTTTGTACGACCATAGAGTGTTTGGTAATTCATCTACCCATCCAGCTCGCTTCCCTTCCAATCGCTTCTAGATTCCTTAGACGATAGTCTTGTTTGTTACTTCCACTTGGCCACTTGCTTGAGGGTGCGCAACAGACGTAAACTTCTGGAGCATCTCGAGCTTTGAGCACCAGTCGGTGAACACGCCACTTGTGAATTGTGTACCATTGTCCGTGACAATGGTATGTGGCACTCTGAAGCGACATACTATGTTTTGCCAGAAAAACTTCCTGGTGACTTCAGCTATGACCCATCTTAATAGTTTCGCTTCCACACACTTTGTGAAGTAGTTAATTGCTACGATTAGAAACTTAGTGTTGCTTTCGCCTCTTGGGAATGGTCCAACTAAGTCATTCCCCCATATCAAACAACCATGCACCGTAGATTCCTGTCAAAGCTGTTTGTGGCTTATGCGACAACGAAGCGTTGATTTGGCAGCTCCTACACCTAAGCACAAAGTTGTGTGCATCGTTGAATATAGTTAACCAGTAGTATCCAACTTGGATGATCTTCTTTGCTATTGTTCTTACTCCTTGATGTGTTCCACACATGCCTTCATGAACTTCTTTTAGAATCTCTACTGCTTGTGTTGGTTTCACGCACTTTATCCACGGAGACCGGAAACATTTTTTGTATAAGGTCACATCTTTGTAGGTGTAATTAGTAGAACGTAACCCCAACTTCCTAGCCTAAATCTTATCTTCTGGTAACGTTCTATTGACAAAGAAGTTTATTAGTGGGTACATCCATTTAACTTCATCATCTTGGATGGTTGACACGGTGCTTCTGACCGGGATAACTTAAAAAATGGCGTCACTCTGCTCGCTAAAAGAGTTAAATCTTGTTGTTGCTAGCTTGCTCAGTGCCTTTATGTTTTCACTTTGTGGTACATGTTGTATGTTAAAATATCCAAGCAAGGCTATGGGTTGCTGCACTTTCTTTAAATATTTTGCCAATTGCTCTTCTCACACTTCAAAGTCCCCTCACACTTGTTGAACAACGATTAGAAAATCGTAGGATACTCGTACATTTTTTACTTTCATTCTGAAGGTGAGGTCCAATCTGCAAATCAAGGCTTCATATTCTGCTTTGTTGTTCGTGAGGAGGAAATCAAACCGTAATGCGTATTTATGTTCGCCCTCATCTAGGTCTATAAACACCATTCCTACACCGCAACCTTCTTTGTTGGATGCACCATCAACGAATAAGGTCCATGCAACTTATTCCCACTTTGAATTTCCTCTATCAATCCTCAAGCTCTGATACGTGTTTGCTCTCTGTTCTTCTTTGCTCGTCATTTCGACAATGAAGTATGCTAATGCTTGAGCTTTTATCGCCTTCCTAGGCTCAAATTGAATTTCAAATTGGCCTAATTCCAAAGTCCACTTCATTAGTCTTTCTGATGACTCCGGCTTGCTAAGAATGTTCTTGATTGGGAAACCCGTATAAACTATTATGCGATGAGCATGGAAATTTGTTCGCAGCTTTTGTGCTGAGTACACTAAGGCCAAGGTCAACTTTTCCATTGGCATATATGTCTTTTCTGTGCTTTGCAATATTCTTCTTATATAGTAAACTGTCACTTGTTTCTGGTCTTCGAAGCAAACCAAGACAGAGCTGATGGCGTTATGCGAGATGGCTAAATAGAAATATAATGTTTCCCCAGGGGCGAGGAATTTTAGCATTGGCAATATTAAAAGCTGTTCTTTTAAGCCATCATACGTCATCTGGCACTCTTGATTCCAGCTAAACTTCTTGTCTTTCTTTAGAACTTCGAACAGTGTAAAGTGCTTAACTGCTGCCTTCGAGACGACCTGCTAAGCGCCACCAGCGACCCCATTAGAACTTGTCCTTGCTGAAATGTTCGTGGTTGAGGAGTGTTGATTATAGCTTGGACTTTTTCTGGGTTGGTCTCGATTCCTTTCGAGGACACTTTGTATCCTAAGAATTTCTCTGTGCCCACCCCAAATACACATTTCTTGGGATCGAGCTTCATTCCTATGGCACTTAGTGTATCCATAGTCTCTTGTAGATCCGCTGCAAAGCTATCCACCTTCTTGCTTTTGATGACTATGTCATCATCATACACTTCCAAATTTTTCCCTATTTGATTGCAAAAACCGTTATCAGCTTCTCTTTGGTATGTTGCTCATGCGTTCTTCAGCCCGAACGACATATTCACATAACAAAAAGTCCCAAAACTCGTTATGAAAATGGTTTTCTCTGCGTTCTCCGGGTTCATCAATATCTGATGGTAACCCTTGTACACATCCAAAAATGCAACCACATGATAGGCTCAAATTGCCTCAACCAGTTGATCGATTTTCAGTATGGGATAGCAGTCCTTAGGACATGCCTTATTTAAATCTGTGAAATCAATGCACATTCTCCATCACCATCAGACTTTCTTACCACTACTGGATTTGCGAGCTAATTTGGATATCTGACCTCCCTTACTATGCCGGCTTGGAGTAGTGTTGTAACTTCTTCTTCAATTACTTCCTGCCTACCACTAGCGAAGCAATACTACTTTTGTTTAACTGGTTTGACTGCATCACTGATATTCAAAGAGTGTGTTGCGATGTGTGGGTCTAATCCTCCCATGTTATGAACACTCTGTGCGAAAGTGTCTCTGTGTTTTGGCAGATTTGTACGATTCTCTTCTTTTCTTCATTGGGAAGGTATTTTATTATTCTTACACACCTTGAGTTGTATTCGCTATCTAGGCTTATTAGCTTTGTTTCTTCCCCTAGATTCGCTGTTGATTCTGGCTGATCTGGTGGTCCACCATTTGAGATTGTGTGGACCATCTTTGCTTTCTCCCCCACTCTTCCCATCTTCATTGCGATGACCATGCATTGCCTCGTTGTTAGCTGGTTTCCTCTTATAGTTGCAATCCCAGCCAGTGTGGGGAATTTCAAGACTAAGTGGTAAGGGGACCATATGGCCTTTACTCTATTCATCCATGGTCTTTCTATTCTAGCGTTAAACGTGCTTGGGGCATCCATGAATACAAAGTCACACAAGATTGTGTAGATCCTTCCGCGTTCACCCATAGTGACAGGTAATATATTTCCCAAAGGCAAATCTGATCACTGCATGAACCCAATAAGCGAGAATGTGGATTTTTTTAGGTCCGTTCGCTTGAACCCCAGTCTGTCAAAGCAATCTACAAATAGAATTTTGACCGCACTTCCATCGTCTACGAACACTCTGTGTACCGTAGCATTTCCAATTTTTGCTATGATAATCATAGTTACGTTTTGAGGCCAACCGTTTGGTACTGCATCCTCCTCACTGAAAGCAATTGCCTCATCCGAGCGGAGTCTTTTGTCAATCAGTTCCTGCGGGGGAGAATATCGTGTCTTAGCCTTCCAAGCATTGTTGGACAATGATTCTGTAAATCCATGTATGGACAAGATTACTGTTTCTGGCTGTTCGTCGTACTCAGCTTCCTTGTTGTCAATTGTCGCGGTCATCTTTTGATTCTTTGGCAATGTAGACATTGTCCCCTGAATTTTTGGGAGATCATTCAGGGGATTTGTTCGTCCTCTCCAGGAGCTTCTTTACCTGCAAGGCTTATCCCGAAAATGATTCCGGAAGAAGGGCTCTGACGATCAAGTTAGTATTCTCCTTGTAGAACTGGAATTTCTAGAGATAGTAACGCTTATCTTAGCTCCTTCAGAGCTTGCTGCATTTGTAGACTGACATCCTTAACAGTTCCTTGATTTTTGAGAGTTAAGATCGTGGGTGTGCCACAATCCCACGTTCTTCGTTCATGGTCTTCGTGTTCGTTGTCAGTTCCGTGTTCTTCGTCCCACGTAGTCTGGCACAACTAGAAGCTCCACGCTTGCTTGCTCTTCACCTTGGGCTGGGCACATTCCCCTTTCCATAAGATAACATTGGGTTGAGCTTAGTGTCCATTGGCCTTTAGATCGCTTGTCTGCATATACACCAGATATAGTATTAAGAATATGAAGTATATATTAATAGTCTATACTTACTACTAAAAGACCAACCACTTGGTTAAGTGGAACCCCTTCACTTAGTCACATCACTCTTCATGAAATTTTGACACCTGGCAATATCAAACATTTCCACATCACCTAGTTTTAAAAAAAAAATAACTCACATTAAATTTGGCTATATTCAAATGTTGGAATCAAAGGAATACTTTTACTCATATTATTTTTGGCGGATTTCAAAATATGGAATCAAAGGAAATTATATGGCCTGTATCAATTATATATAATAAATAATAAAATCAGTACAATATTATAATACTAGATAATACTCGTGCCGATGCACGGATTTATGAAAAAATATATAATTGCGACATCAATTTAACCACATTTAGCCACATCACTCTTCACAAAATTTTGACACTTGACATTGCCAAACATTGCGGCATCAATTGCTTTAAAAAAAATACTTTGACTAATATTTATTCTGACGTTTATATTGTATTCTGCTTCCGTAATGAAAGGAAATTTATTTATTATAATTAAACCTGAATCAATTAAACAGTAATCAAAGCAAATTTACTTAATAACTAATACTTATTGATGCTTATATGTTTTCGTAATGAAAAGAAATTTATTTATTACAATTAAGCTCGTATCAATTAAACCGTAATCAAAGAAAATTTACTTTAAAAAGGAAATTTACTCAAAGTTAAAAGATTGTAAATAAATGAATAATTAAATTACAATTTGAAATAAGACATAGGAAGTATTATTTTAATAAGTTTTTATTTATATTACAATGAGCACCATAGTTGGTAGAGATTCAGAATCTTTTCCAATTGTAATTGTTTTATTTTTTGTCTTGATTAGTTTAAAAAATAACTTTTAATAATATTATAATATATTAAATAATTCCCATAATTTGATTTAGTGTTTACCACAGAATAATTTAATTTATAAATTTTGATTATTTTGATTTTTGAATGATTATATTGCAGCATTATAATTATTTAATTCTTAGCTTCCAAACATTATTTTGATTTTAAAATAGATTTTATTTCTTACCAATTTTCATTAATATTATTTAATTTGAGAGTTTTTTATTTTTAATTAAAAAATGAATAATTATTATTTTCATAAATGCATTTTAACACTGAATGCTAACAAATATTTATCCCTTTTCAATGAATAGTTTGAAAATAGGTTTTAAAATTTAAAGTTACATTACATTTCATTATGATGATTTTATATGAGATAATATTATAAATAAATAATTACATATTTATAAAACTGGCAATTCTTATTTCATACATTCCATTTCTGCTTACAAATCTTATTTTTATTATTATATTTTTTTAACGTAAAGTAATTTTATACAATAATTAATCATTTTCTACGTAAAAATGGAACGTGTCGACAAGGATCAAGTCGATTTACTTTCATTCAATATTATAATATTAATATAATATTAATCTATTATAAATTCTCTATGTGTAATTCTCATATACAAATTAGGCAAAGTCTTGGGAAAGACGGTCTTTCCACAAGCTTATGGAAAGACGGGGTTTGATTAGAATAATAAAAGGTAAAAGGTCTTAGTTGCAATATTAAACTTTTAGTATGCAACATGTAGTAGTTATAAAATTTACAACCCGGTTCATGCAACCCAAAAATTTTATCTTAATTTCTTCTAATTTACACTTTAAACCTTGGTCTTTCCATAACTTATGGAAAGACCGTCTTTCAAGAGACGGACTCTACAAATTATAACAATTCATTAATTATCTAAATTTTAAATTATATTATATCTTAAATTTTCGTTATAAGTCCGTGCATCGGCACGAGAGTTATCTAGTATTCAATTCATTAAATATCTAAATTTCAATTATATTATATCTTAAATTTTCGTTATAAGTCCGTGCCGATCGGGAGTTATCTAGTATTTATTTACTTCACATTCTCGAATGATGGGATCTGATTCCTAAAATAAAAAGGAAAAAAGAGAATCCCACCGACAATGGGAATTAGGAAATAGAGAAATCAAAGTCAGAATCGGGAACGGAAACGTACGCCGTATAAATATAGGAGGAGTCGATCGGTGAAGAATCATAAGTTTTCAGCATAGATTCATTCAGCATGTCGAAATTGATCGTTCTGCATAGCTCGGACAGAGAGCGTTTCGAGTTGCCGGAGGCGGTGGCGTTGCAATCGAAGACCCTTAAGCACTTGATCGAGGATGACTGCGCCGACAACGCCATTCCCATTCCCAACGTCACCGGCAAGATTCTGGCAAAGGTGATCGAGTACTGCAAGTTTCTAGCTGAGGTCAATGCCAGATCGCCGTCGTCGGCTGAAGATGAGGTTGCCAGGCGGAAAGAAGACGATGATTTCGAGGCTGAGTTTATGAAAGTTGATCAGAATACCCTGTTCGATCTCATATTGGCTGCGAATTATCTCGACATTTTAGGTTTGCTTGAGCTCACCTGTCAAACTGTGGCGAATATGATCAAGGGCAAGTCTCCGCAACAGATCCGTGAAACTTTTCACATTAAGAACGATTTCACCCCCGAAGAAGAAGCCGAAGTTCTCAGGGAAAATGCTTGGGCGTTTGAGCCGTGATTTTTTTTTTATGTTAGGGCTATATAGCTACTACTCTTCAACTTTAATGTAAAATACTCCCTCCGTTCCAGAGAAATTGACACAATTTAACTTTTGAAAGCCAACTGAATCAATTTTCAACAACTAATATCTCTATATGAGATTCGATCTTCTTGTGATTAATCAAAGAGATGCATGTTGTTCCTGACTCATTTTGTTTATACGTAGTTTCTTTTTGGTTTTTATACTGATGCTATATACTCATATGCTTCTGCAAGTATGGCAAGTTTCCCTTTTAACAGGTAGAGTTTAAAATAAAAGTACAAAGTTGGTCCAAAGACCAAGTACTTACATTAGTGACATCAGATGCAAATTACAACTGTACTACTTGTATTGCTCTCCAACCTGAATTTGTTAAGTCTTTGTGTAGCAATTTGAATGATGCATTTCTTAGAAACTCAAACTCCCGATCAACCAGAAGCTTCTAGTAAGATCTCATCTCCTCCAAGGCCAATATCGGAATTTAAAAATAAAGGGTAGTTGTTACAATAGAGATTCCTAAAGTAGTCGCTGCCTTATTACATGAGATTTTAGAAGGCAGATCTAATTGCCCGCTAAAGATGAGAGGATATTCACTAGAGAACTAACGCGTTCTAAGTAGATTATCGCCCGTTCCATGTGATTCCACTCGTTCAAACCTCCACCCCCGTGTCGATTTGAAGGTGGCCAGACATGGGAACAGAAAGGCTAAAACAGGAGCATGAAGTTGTTAGCAGCACCACACAACCACCAAGATGAGAGACCGATTTGGCCATTCAGGAGCAAAAAAGCAAACTGGTCACCAAGTATAGGTCTTACGTCTGATGGAGTTGCAGATTGTGAAGCTTTCTGGCCCGAACTGGACACTCAATAGCAAAAGAGAAAACTGGTGAAGGTCATATCTCTGAAATGGTTAACATATAGTGATGTTTACACCATTCCTATTGTTCATGTGTAGGAAATAAGGGTAATAATGGTTTCTATTCATCAACTCAGGATACATTATATAGCAGTACCGATACAAGCTAGCAAAATGTAATAGAATATAAATACAATTACAAGTAATATTCTAATTCCTTAACACCCTTCCTCAAGTTGGAGCATGGGGATTAGAAATGCCCAACTTGCCAAGTAATGAATGAAACTGGGTACGTCCGAGAGCTTTGGCAAATAAATCCGCAGGTTGATATGTAGTGCGGATATGATGAGTAACTATAGCACCAGACTGCACAAGATCCCGGACAAAATGACAATCAACTTCAATATTCTTCGTACGTTCATGGAACACTAGATTTGCTGCAATATGAAGAGTAGATTGACTATCACAAAACAAACGCATAGGAGCAGTATGCGCAACCCCTAAGTCTTTCAGTAAAGACCTAAGCCATAACAACTCACAACAGGTAACAGTCATAGCACGATACTCCGCTTCAGCAGAAGATCGAGAAACTGTGGGTTGCTTCTTGGTCTTCCAAGAAACTGGAGAATCACCAAGCATCACAAAGTAACCGGAAAGAGAACGCCGGGTAATAGGGCAGGCAGCCCAATTAGAATCACAGTAAGCAGTCAACTGTAACATACTACGAGAAGAGAGAAATAAACCTTGACCAGGATGACTCTTCAGGTAGTGCAACACACGAACAGCAGCTTGCCAGTGAGGAACACAAGGGGACTTCATGAATTGCGCAAGAGTGTGGACTGAATAACTCAGTTCAGGACGAGTAATAGTGAGGTAGATCAGGCGCCCAACCAGGCGTGATACTGCTCCGGGTCATGGTAGGCTGGACCTTCAACGCATGCCAAATCATGTTGATGCTCCATCGGAAAGTAAGTCGGCTTAGAGGAAGATAAATCGGTATCCGATAAAATGTCCAAAGCATATTTCCTTTGCGAAAGGAACACCCCCTCCGGTCTTCGAGCAATCTCTATGCCCAAGAAATACTTAAGCAGACCAAGATCCTTCATATGGAAACAAGAACCTAAGTATTTCTTGAACTCAGAGATGAGCGAAGAAGAACTAGCAGCAATAACCAAATCATCCACGTAAACCAGAACACGTAAAGAAGTTGATCCATGAGAAAAGACAAACAAAGAGCAATCGGCCTTACTCTGAACAAATCCAAATGCTCGTAAAGCCTGAGCCAGTTTAGCAAACCAATTTCTAGGAGCCTGTCGAAGACTATAAAGAGATTTCTGTAGGCGACAGACCTGACCAGGCGGTACAGCGTAGCCAGGTGGAGGACGCATGAACACTTCTTCATGCAAATCACCATGGAGGAATGCATTATGAACATCCATCTGATGCAGTTCCCAACCACGAATAACTGCAACGGACAGAACAAGCGAACAGAACTCATCTTCGCAACCGGAGCAAAAGTCTCAGTATAATCAATTCCTTCAACCTGACGATTCCCAAGAACCACTAATTTTGAATTGCTTGTTATATTTAATTTAATCATGAGTAGCTAAATTCTTAATCGGCGAGGTTAATTCGATGGTTCATGAATTGTGAGGCTTCGGGTTTTCAGAGATTTAATCCTATGAGTTTTTAATTGTTTATGCCTAAAATCTATGCTTGCTTGTTTGAGTTTGATCACCTCAATCTTGTTAGGCTATGGCTAATTAAGTAGCACCTCCTGTGAAAAACAGATAACAATTATGACTGTAATAACAGGATGATAAATAATTAATTGGATGAACTGCATGCAAATACGTGCTTGTTGTCTAAATTGGGTTCCCTAGTTCTTAAGATCGTTAAGATATAACTAGTTTAGCAAATACTTGCTAGGAATATCTTAATTAGGAAGATCACGGGTTTAGCAAATACTTGCTCGCGATTGGAAATTTAAGGGGAATTAAGGGGAAATAGCAAATACTGTTCCTGCTTATAACCAATTAATTCATGGGGGTTAAATGACTTTTGAGTAGTCGATGATCAAGGAATGAACCAAAGATTAACCTATGCCGATCCTTTGTTATCCATATATTTGTTCGTAATTTATCTCTGCATTTTTCTGCATTTTTTTTTTGTCCTATTTTTAGCTTAGTAATTCATTAGTTTATTAAACAAATCTAAAATCATAGGCGTGGTTGCTAAACCAAACTTTGTGGTAGTTTGAAATTGATAGAAATTACACCGTTCTCTGTGGATACGACCTGCTTCTACTATACTAATCTGTGTGCTAGTTTGCAGTTTATTTGGCGAGTAAAACGACGCTCACCAAAATGGCGCCGTTGCCGGGGAACGGTAGTTAATTTCTATTTATTTTGCTACTAATTTTTTGTTCTTTAGTTATTGGTATATGACCAGGTCCCAGGAGCAGGAATTGATATTTGATTCTGAAGTTGAAAAGACAGCCAGGAAGAATTACAAACTCGCCAGGGAGCGGAAGCTGAAAGCTGCCGCAGACCCTCTGTTTGGCCAAACAGAGGCTGTTTCTGAGACAGAATCCGAATCAGAGATTAAATCCGTTCCTGATACTGTAATGGGGGACAGAGGAGAGGCAGATCCCAATGCTGACAAGCCGTACTATGATACTTCTCAGGTGGCATTAATGGAAGAAATTCCATTGTGCCCAACGAATATTAATTAAAGGCATCCAAAAGTCTAGCCAAAGACTATAAACAAAAGCGCTAGTTGGGAGGCAACCCAATTTTCTTTGTTTTTTTTTAATTTTTTTTATTTTTAGGAATTTCAATGTCTCATCTGATCTCAATTCTTGATATGCAGATTTGAAGTACTTGAATTCGCACCATGGATAATTCACACATTTGGAAAGCTGGACTCGCAGAGCTCCATTTGGCCAAACGGAGGCCTGCGGCAGAACCTGATTATGATCAACCGCTTTCCTCTTGATTGAGAATTTCTCTCAAACCCACCACTATAAGTTCCCTCTTTCCCTTTTATTTTTTTTATGATGTTGTCTCTGTGTTAAACCTTTTCTCATAAGAGCTTTGCATTATTTGCTTGAGGGCAAGCAAAGTTTAAGTGTGAGGAGGTTTCTTGTGTGTTTTGTTTTGTATTTTTTAAAAAAAATAAAAAATTATATTTTTAATTATTTTAGGTTTTTTTTTTTTACAGTCAAACATGTGTTTTTGTGTTTTTTTGAGTCGATAATTTGACATGAGAAAATTCTAGTTGCTCTTGATAAAAGTACCCTGCCAGTTGTAAACTTCATTGTAACAAACTTGGTAAATCTAATATGCCTTGAAGTTATTGAATGAGATTTTCTATGATTTGTGAAATTTGGTTGATATGATTTTTGGGATGACGAAAAAAGACGAGTTTAATTGAATATTTTAGCCTACTAAAGTGAGGTTTGAGCTAGAGTAGAGCACTCTCTACATCAATCTTTGTTCTGAGAGATCACATTGTTATAATTGGAGTTGTTATGTGTGAAAGTGATGGAAGGCACTAGGATGAACCACACAGCTTAAATTGCCTACCAATTACATTAACCCCTAGTGAAACACTTTGAAGCTTTGACTATGTTCTTTGATATGAGTTACTATATATTTAGCCAAAGCCTTGTTTTATCCTTTCTCTTGGCCCTATTATGCATGTTCTTGGAGTGAAGTTTATGAATTCATCCATTGTGTTCTCTTGAGTTGATGACATTACTGAGTATGTGTCCAGTTTGCCCAAACTGAACGGTTTCAGAAAAATGAAGGCTGAATTTTATGATGAACAGTGACACTGGGGTTCCGTTTGGCCAAACAGAGGGGCGTAACAGTGAAAAAAGAGAGAGAGAAAAATCATATTTTGGTGTAGCCACCACGTCGTTGTAGTATAGTGGTAAGTATTCCCGCCTGTCACGCGGGTGACCCGGGTTCGTTCCCCGGCAACGGCGCCAATTTGGTGAACGTCGTTTCACTCACCAAAATAATCTGCAAACTCTATAGATGAGATTAGCACAGTAGTAAGCAGAGTCGATCCCACGAGGAACGGAGCAACATCTATAATAAAATAGCTACTAATGACGTTCAATAGTACCATCTGACCGAAACTTCGTCCGATAAACTCATTTGCATCCAATAGCCTTTAGTGGTAAGAGCACGAGCATAATCATCACAATCATAATCTGCCAAATACGAAGGTGGACGAAGAGATCGAACACTCTGTCTGGTAGAAGGTGGACCGACGACAACTGGCGGAGAAGTACCGGTGACGGACGGTGTAGGTAGAGCGACGGTGGCCGGCAAAAAGGAACCGGCGTCGGGCGGCGGATCAGGGCCGATGGATGCCGGCGTCGTGACATCGGAGATGACCACCGGGAGTTGGTCAGTGACTGTCGTCGGTGAATCAGTGGTGTTGACCGGCATTGACCGGTCGGCATTGACCATTGTTGACCCACCAGGGTTGACCGAAGTTGACCCACTGGCGTTGACCGGAGAAAATGGTCGGAGACGATGAGAAATTGAGTTTGATTCCGCTTTTGAGGCCAGATCATGGTTTCGACTGGTAAATAGAATTCGGCTCCCATTTGCATCATTTGGAAATGCACTTTTCACCACATTCCACACTTCAACATCCCAAATATCATCCAAAACAATGAGGTACCTCATTCCTTTCAAACTTTTCCTTACACGATCAGCTACATCATGAATTGAATCATAGATCTCACCATCACTTAAAATTTTGGCTAATACTTCCCTTGGTTTACTTTCTTTGGAAATATAACACCACACTCTTTCATGAAAGTGATAACAAACTGAATAATCATTGTATATTCTCTTTGCTAGAGTTGTCTTGCCTTGCCCCGCCATTCCTGAAACACAAATAATTTTGAGCTCCTTCGTTCCCCTGAGAAGGAGGTTCCGAATTTCCTCTACATCCTGCTCGTACCCTATAAAAGCCCCTTCATATTTCGAAGTAGTATCTCGTGGTAGGAAATCGCTACTACTACTAGACACCTGAAACAACTCCACCCCAGCAGTGACACTTTTGATGCGGTTATCTTCAATCTCCGACGTCACAGTCTTTATATTTTCTATAACATTTGGAAGGCATCTGATACCATACAAAGCATGTAAACTTTTCACTGTGCACAACTTTATGGCATATGCTGCAAAGTAGAACACATTCACGATTTGCCTCCAAAGATCCTCAAGTATCTCGTCCCCATTTAGCACCTTCGCCTTGTTTTGGACAATTGGCCTAACTGGTGCCAATTGTTTGTGGACTATTTCAACCTCGGGTCCGTAAGATGAGACGATGAAACTTTCAGTCCCGGGTCCGTAATCAATAAGCAACTCCTCAAAGTGGAAGTGCTTGATGAGTGATTCAGCACCCAGTACAGAAGAACAAACTTGTTTCACCAGTGGCTTAAAATGCTCAATTTGTTTCCTTGTGTAAGAAATCAATGGCGAAATCAATGCCACCCAGTGCGTGAGCCATCTACTAGAAGGCTGCTTTCTGAAAAGCTCTGCGGTTGATTTGAGTTCACACATCATATCATTACATTTACAGCGCCATTGGGAATCATGCTGATTGGCCAGTCCCCAGAAAAACATTTTCAAGAATTTCAGATCCCGATAAGTAGCTCGAAAGGACTTCATCAAAACGTGATAAGTATCAGCACCAGGAGAAACATTATCCTCAGCAGCAGCATCGGGATGATTATAAAACCACCACCCCAAGTGCTCAAGTGCAGGATCAACACAAGTTTGGTATTCTTCTTCCGGCCAATCCATTTTCACACTCACTATCAAACAAATGATCACCCAAATGAATTGCCTCCAAAACAAAACGAAGAAGAGATTTCTGAGGTAGGCCTGATGCCTCTCAGTTGCTGACTTTTGTTGTGCCAGATTAAATTACACATAATCTTTTTACAGTGTTCAACACATACGTGTGACCATTAATATATTTAACAACATATAATATCGGTGAACAAAAAGTTAGAAACTACTTGTTATGACGAATCCAATGATATTATATACAACAATATTATTGTTTATATATTTATTCAAATATATAATTAAAATTTTCTTAATTTAACTGAATTTTTTGATGTTGTGTAATTTAATATAGGACGGGTGGAGTATTCAAATTGATGTCTTCCACATAAAATGTTCCCTTTGTAGGGAAGGTGCTGCAACAGTCAAATTATAATTCACTTCTGTTTCCGCTTTTTGAAAAAAAGGTAAGGCAAAGTCTTGGGAAAGACGGTCTTTCCATAGTCTTATGGAAAGACGGGGTTTGATTAGAATAATAAAAGGTAAAAGGTCTTAGTTGCAATATTAAAGTTTTAGTATGAAACATGTAGTAGTTATAAAATTTATAACCCGGTTCATACAACCCGAAAATTTTATCTTAATTTCTTCTAATTTACACTTTAAACCTTGGTCTTTCCATAACTTATGGAAAGACCGTCTTTCAAGAGACGGACTCAAAAGGTAAAAGATGCTTTTCAAACTCGGGAAAAAAAGATATATGTCAATATTTATCTATTTGAGTAAATGTCAATACAACTATTAGATAAATTTTAGTGTAAAAATAACTCTAACTAGTTAATGAAAGTGTCAATATAGCCCTCAGACCTCATTCCCGGCATTGATTTCGAATTACCGACGTTGACTTTATGTAAATTGACCAAAATACCCTTTGGGGCAATAACGACATATCCTATTTTTTTAGTTTTTTTTTTCTAGAATGGAAAAAAAATCTTTTCATGACATTCCAACTAAAAGTTGCCGCAAATGTTATATTTGCACTTTTACTTATTATCTAAGATTATATCGGCACTTTCAATTATCAAAATATTATATTTATCTTATGTGAATCATATAAGGTAATACATGTACTTTTCTCTTAATTTGTTAGACCTCTTAATTCAAACGGGAATAGAGAGAGTAGTACCTAAAGCTAAAAGGCTTAAACAATATCAAACATGACATATAATATGTACGGAACATAAATTACATAGTATCCCCTCATTTTCTTTATATTTGGCTAAAATGAATTGATAAAATTGAATTTAAAAAATAAAAAGTAGAATGATTGGATGAAATTGAAGGAAAATGAAGGCTTTGAATCAACCTGATAGAAAGAGAATGTAGCCGTGGTCGATGAGGGTGATGTTGATGACAATGCTGACGAGGGGAAGAGGGATTGGACCCAAGGTTGTTTTAGAAGAAAAAAAAAGATGAAGATAAAGATATAGTGTATAAATGAAGCCTTCTGATAAGCGTAAAAAATGAGGCTATTCTGAGTGTAAAATGGCCTATGGAGGTTGAGGTATAAATGCAAAACTTCAGGTGGTCAATTTTCTAGGGTAGGAAAAGAACAGGTTCTCTAGCCTGCTCCATATCTGCTTCTACCTCTACAATTGAGGCCTTCTTCGAATGTTAAACCGATGTTTAATGTGGTGAGTGCTTCTTCATTTTTGAGGTCCAGAGTCCAAACCGCGAGATGTTTCCATTCTTCGCTTGTATAACCCGTTCAACCACAGGTTCTACCTTGGGAAATGTCGCCGAGGTTGGGGCCTTCTATAAAGTGGTCTCCAAATTAGTGTTCAGAACTTGACGATGACCTGATAATCTGAAACCGAACGAGACAGATGGAAAATCAGACAGACATTTCGCCAAAATACAGAAGGATGTCGTCCTGTTGCGCTGATGAGTACATTTTTTAAAAGAATCGCATCATTTTTGCCATTTCCATGTTCAAGAAAACAAACTCAAATGATGTGAAACAAAATCGAATCCTAATGTTGCTACAGACATACCCAAAAGGTCACCAAAACGCCTATGGCAAATAACAATCCTTTTTCAAAACCAAAATCTCAACATTCAAAAAGAAAAGGCTGCAGAAGACATACACTGAAGTCTATTCTTCTTCATCAGCAGTTTCTTCTCTGCAACTGCAGCCATAAATTCATCAAACATCTCCACCTTTCCCAGCACTATCTCAATCTGTAGAGTGACCATGTAGTCCATTGCATATAATATGATAAAAACACAGCATGTTTCTATAACTCTGAACAACCAAAATCAAATTCACTTCCGAGACAAACCAGAAAATCACACATGCGATGCTTTAAACTGATTGCGGAAAAATTTCAACCCCTAGTCATGAAATAGGCAGATGCTAACATAATGATGTTACTTTCAATACTCGGCCGGCCATATATTAAAATAAAGAAAGCATCGACATTACAAATTAACCAACTTATGACTGCCAGTATTCACTTTTACCTAAATGTAAAGCAAAACTTCCTCATAAGGTGGGTCAATCGTGTACAAATTAGATTCAGTCTGTGTACGCTGCATATATCTCCTCCATCTCCATTTCAGAGCCACCTGCAGGTGAGACATCGTCTAAACCACGCAGGGTCTCGTGCTGTTCATTGTCAAAATAGATACCATCACTCTCAGACTCATCCGCGAAGAAGTCTTCATCTTCCATATCAGACAAATAATCGATCCCGGCCACCACAGTTCCCTGTTTCTTCCTTCTATAGTCTATATGGCTGTTGACCTTTTCTCTCCAAACGACTAATGGATGCTTTTCAATTAGCTCTGACCCTTCGTAAGCTTCATTCAGGAACACACTGAACCGCCTACCCTTTTCTGAAACATAGAAGATACCGAAATGCTTCAGCAGCAGTCTCATCAACTTCTGAGGCATAACAAACTCTCTTCTAAAATGTGTCAAATGATCGGTTACCAACCTCTTCTCCATCGTGAAACTCAGTAGCTCGTGCATCATGGCAACGGCTCTTTTATCAAACTCTTTTGAGCCTGCTTTCAGATCTCTAGCATCAGCATATGGAGACAAATACTCCATCTTCTGGAAACTATTGATTTGCTCAGTGTATCGTGACAACACCTTTTTATAATTTGGTGGAAATTTCATTGGGAAACCTAATGTAAGCAATCCAGGAACATCACTTTGACCATTGATTTCCAAAGTTTTCCCTAACTTCTTCTCCAACTCTGTGATAGCCCAACTAGGATTCCAGTCAACGAGCTCTAAATACTCCCTCTCATCATAAGGAACAAAAGGCTTCACTACTCTAAAATTTTCAGGATATCCGTGCACCCATTTGCTTCTAAAATCAAATGGCAGTCCAAGATCCCTCCTAAAATGCGCTATTTTCTCCAACGGAAGCCTCTTATCAACAGACATCATCAACATCCTCGAAACATATTCTGCAGCTTTATCACTGTTCTCTTCAATGATTTTTCCCTCCTCATCAACCAATTTCTCCGTCAATTTCGTCATACCACACCACAAAAGCCCCTTATCATCTTTATACAGCTCAAAAAGTTTAGGAGACTTCCTCAAAAAGGCAGATATCTTATGCGGTTTAGGAAGGTTAATTTGCCTTCTGTGTCTATCTAAATCTCTGACAGGCATGACTTGCTCAGGCTGATCCTTCAACATTTCAAAGACAAACAGAATCTTGGAAAGAATTTTGTGCTTTTCCAAAGCAACTTCAAGGTCATGAACTCGCTTCTTCTTGCTCCTATCTTGGACCCTTTTGCTGGTAGTCATCATTCGCCACTGCATGCAGCAGTGATGTGTGTGATTGCAATTACTATGAACGGCATTCTCATTTGTTGAGGGCCTTCCCAACCTCCATAGTACTTGTGAAGAGAGAATATTAGCAGCGTTTCTACGAACATTAACCATACTAAAGATATGTGAACAGAATCTTCCCCAAGCATCGTATCTCATCGCAATGTCTGCGAAAGCACGAACATATTGTTTAATAACCGCAAGCTCCAAGCTTCATCAATGGTCTTTCAGCCACACCAACAAACCAGGGAAAGTCAGGTCATGACAAGGGAAAAGACAGGTGGACACTGAAGATTTCAGGCAGTCCTGCATCGTACACATCAACACAAAATCAACACTGTAGTAATTGCATAATATAAGCATTTATACAAGTCTGAATACCCAACTGTAATGTAGAGAAAAGCACAAAGCATAGTCAGTATCTCAAAAACTCATCTAATCTGTGGCTTAAATATGCCATATAGTATCAAACATCAAAAGCGCAAAGCATAGACAGTATCTCAAACACTAATCTAACATGTGGCTTAAATATGCCATATACTCTTTGTGGCATGATGTCAAGATCCCCATATATTTGTGGACATCTTCCAAAAGCCCAGTTGATAATATATGCTGTGGCTTATATATTTAATATATACTACAAGAACACACTGCACAAAAATCTTCATGGCTAGTATCAACCTGCATAACAATGGAAAACTGATAAGCCACATGTTCTCTTACACACTTATATCATCAACTAGGTTTTTGTCCTGATCTTTCAGAATGTACAGTTTCGATCTAAAAGGCAATAAACATCACCCAAAGAAAATTTGTCTCAAATCATCTTCCCATCACCTCAAACATTCCAACATTGCAATCTTCCCAATCATATTTACAATCAAATTTCTGTTCCACTGAAAACAATCACCAGGTATTGAATACTACCAATAAACAAAGAAAAATGGAATATAAATAGTTCTGTGGGGAGGAGATGACAGTTTAAAGTGGGTGACAACAGCTAGTTTAATACTGAACGGGCAGAATTGGATGACCTGCCAGCCTTCCTGAAACTGATTAGGATGCATACAAGACAATGACAAAAACAATTCTTGGATTCATTTTCTCAGTTATGTCATCCATATACTCTGTAATAGGATATAGCTGTTTTCCAACCTCTCTGCTAGAGCCTTTGGCAAAACATTCGCTTGATGGTGGTGAAGATGGATGACCTGATAAACACGTTTTCTGACTCTACACTCCACGCCTACTTAATGTACTAAGATGAGCAGTAGCTAAAAACAAGAAGTTACCTGGAGGCTGGATATGATATGTACGACACTTCAAATCCCCCGAAAAGAATTCTGCTTAGAGACACTTTCTTCTGCCAAAATCTTTCATAAATCAACCCTTAATGTCTCACTCATGATCACTTAATCCTAGACTACAATCTTCTGCTAATAATTATCGAACTCAGTAATCCCTGATTGATCACTGCTGCAATGCACCACCTCTGTACTCAGTGGATTGACACCTTCTTGCGGCATCACCCCTTTGATTTCATGACATCCCTTTCCGAGTAAATAATAAAATCGCGGGACAATCAATTACATCCTGAAAAAGACTCCATCTTTCTACTCCAGAGGGAAAAGCACAATTCGAGAATACTAACTTAATCCAACCTCGACACTAACATTACAGTCAAATTCATGCTCAAAAACTAACTTACAGAGCGATGAATGAATCCAAACCCAAATTGTTAATATAAGCAATCGCTACTTCTTGATTGGCTCTTATAACTAATTGTCCGCTAAACTAACATGTGAACAAAATTGAGAAAACACCAAAAGTAAAGCAATCTGGAAAAACGCAAAGCATGAAAAAGGGGATTCTTTAGAATTGAGACATCAAACTGAGATTAAAAAAAAACAATCTTCACCTGTTGCAGAAGTGCTCATAAGGGCCGGAGAAGACAATCAACTCAACCTCCCCATCACATAGAACGGATAGAAATAGTTCACGAGCTTTCTTCAGCAGAACATTTTGACGCTTACAGAATGTTGCCAATTTGCAGCAGTAAATAAATAGACAGTAGCACTGGGTCAGTTTCAAGCTAAGTTTTCTTTGAAACGGCGAAATAGCGCTGAGGGGAGCGTTTCAGAGTTTAGTTCGAGCATGAAGGAGTAAAAATTATTAGGGTAATATGCACTTTGAGGAAAGTGCAGCTCAATTGTTTTTTAGTGCTAATATAATATAACTTATTGAATGAAAGACTAAATATAGTCTTTCGATCGTGATTTTGGGGTTAACTAACAAATTCCGGCCATTTACCCACTCGAAAAGATTAAAATATCTTTCTGCCCCAAGAATTAAATGACAAGGACAATTTTACTCTCACCGCCAACCACCACCACCCCACCCGCCTGGCTCCACCACCACCCGCCAGGCCACCACTACCTTCAAACCCCCGCCACCACCTTTCAACCACCACCATATTCACCACCTTTCAACCACCTTCATCACCTTTAAACCCCCACCACCACCTTGCAACCACCACCAGCATCTCACCGTCACTGCCAAACCTCACCACTCAGATGAACCCATAAATGGTTATGTACTCTCCGGCGGTGAAACCCAGATGAACCCAGAAATTAAACCCATATTGTAAACCCATAAATTGATATGTACTTTCCGACGGTGAAATATCCTACACCGATCCGAACACCTATCAAACACTTCCATGCCCAAACCACCACAACCCCTAGCCTCAACTCCACCACACCAAGCCCCTCATCGCCGCCAATCATTCTCGGCAACATCGAGTGGAAGGAGACCCCAGAAGCCCACATCTTCAAAACTCACCACCATCCGTCGACGAGGAGACCCACTATAATCAGGGTGTTGCTCCTTCCACCCCACGCCTCACGCCACCATCGACCATCTCCATCTGCCGTAGACGAGCCCGAACTGCCATCCCACCACCATGCATCACGCCACCACCATCCACCTCATGCCTCACGCCACCATCGATCATCTCTATCTGTCGTCGAATAAGCCCAAACCACCAGTCGCCTCCATTATCATCTTGACTTTGACGCCGATTCAACCTAATTTAACTCACGTCGTCCACCGCTAGATTCAACTCACGTCGTCCACTTGGTAGTCCACTGAAACACTAGCCCCACCATTAGCCACCATATCTAGCGCCGCTCAGCTAAGCGCCGAAAAATTGACAAACCTTCGTGGAGCTCATCGACGTGGTGGAGTGGAAGAATAGAACGCGAAGAGAAGTGGTGTACCATGGGAAAGCTTATGTAAGGTCTGAGACGGAAAAAGTACCGTGGGAAAGCACCTGCGGTGAAACATATGAATGGAACAAAATTGAACAAAAAGAAGTAAACTTTACTACTTTTTTCATCTCAGAAATTGCAGACGGATATGGTAGTAGGATGGATTGGCAGACGGTGAAAAAAGAAGATGGTTTTAGGGGTTTAGGGGCACAAATGTAATTTCAACATTTTTTTGTTTTTAAAATTTTTATAAAGGGGTAAAATAGTATTTTCACTAAATTCCGGCCCCTAACTACTGGAAAAGGTTATATTTGCACATAACCTGAATCATTTGGGTTGTATTTGCACTTTCAATTAGCGTAGGGTTATATCAGTACTTTGTGAATTATATATGGTTATATCTGCACTTTCTCAAATTATTAGGTTGCGTTTGGTTAATGGAATTGGAATTAGGTAAAATTGTACTAGTTGAGAATTGGGAAAAAAAATACTTCATCCATTTCATTATGTTTGACACCATAGGTTTAGTTTTTTTTTAAAAGTTGAAATGTGTGGAGGAAATTGCGTGAGGAGAGTAAATTTTTTTATGAGTGACTGAGAATAATGTACTTTTTACTATAAAAAAAATTGACAAACTTAGAAAAACATACATAGTAAGTGTGTCAAATTTAAGAAAATAGAGGGAGTATCTTGTGAAATTAGTGACGCTAATTAAATTGCTTTCCAAATTTTGAATGAGAAAATGACATATTTGGTAGAGTCTGTCTCTTGAAAGACGGTCTTTCCATAAGTTATGGAAAGACCAAGGTTTAAAGTGTAAATTAGAAGAAATTAAGATAAAATTTTCGGGTTGCATGAACCGGGTTATAAACTTTATAACTACCACATGTTTCATACTAAAACTTTAATATTGCAACTAAGACCTTTTACCTTTTATTATTCTAATCAAACCCCGTCTTTCCATAAGCCTATGGAAAGACCGTCTTTCCCAAGACTTTGCCATATTTGGTATCCATTTTTAGGCGAGATTAGAGGCTATGTTTTTCTATTTTCAAATTGTTCCCAAAACGCTCCCTAATTGTTATGAAATGTTCTCAATTTATTCTCACATATTGTTAGTTAGAAGTGGGTCAACACTGAGTCGATCTTTCTAATGATGATAATGTCGCTATTGGGAAGCAAGGAACATGGAGAGCAATGACGATAGAAGAAAAAATGAGTATGGTTGGATTTGTGGTATTCAGAACACGGTGGATGAGGCAGTTGAGAAAAAACTACAGAAAAAGAAGAAAATTAATTTAACCTCAAAAGTTGTTAAATTATAATTTTTTAGATCTCGGTAACCATTGGCGCGTTCGTTAACTTAATTAAAGGAACCATTAACGCGTTAACTTACCAATATTTAACCGTTGACGCGTTCGATAAAGGAACCAATTGAAAGCATTTCGTAATAATCTAGGAACTTTTTAGGAACAGGAAGCAAAAAGAGGAACAAAACCTGTAATTTCACCTAAAAGTGGGCACCTAAAATGCCATTTTCTCATTTTTGAATGTTAACCTAAAGGGAAAGTGCTTAGGTGATTCCAAGTTTCCGCGTGGTGGTTCCGATTTTTTTAGCAACGGTTCATTGGTGGTGCAGTGGTTGACTGTATTAAGAAGAAGGACGTCTCTAATTATTTAAATGGATGGAGTTTTAGAATTCAATGGAAATTTAGTGTTGTGTCTCCTAATTTAGTGTTAGAGTGAGATGTTTAAATGAAATTTGGTTGTATGTAAATTTTTTTTTTAAAGGTTTCCTTATCATATGGACAAAGTTTTGGGAAAGACGGTATTTCCATAGGCTTATGGAAAGATGGGGTTTAACTAAAATAATAAAAGGTAAAAAGTCTTAGTTGTAATATTAAACTTTTAGTATGCAACATGTAGTAGTTATAAAATTTATAACCCGGTTCATGCAACCCACAAATTTTATCTCAATTTCTTCTAATTTACACTTTAAAGCTTAGTCTTTCCATAACTTATGGAAAGACCGTCTTTCAAGAGACAGACTCTATCATATGATCTTCAATTTTTCGAAAGTGTAGATTTATCTAAACCGACATTAATTTAAAAATTATAACCCCGATGCTTGAGATCATTGTTGGCTGTTGAAATTTTAATGGAAAGTTTTAAGTAAATAACATAAATACCCTATGCAATTTGGTTAATTTCATCTACCACCACTATTCTTTTACCACCACTATAATTTTGTAGCTAAGCAAAGCTAAAATTTTCACAAATAGTTGAATACTCCCTTCGTTTAGTTGTATATAACACTATAATTTTAAATGCTTGGATTTATAGTAAATGAAATGGGTACATGAAATTAAATTTAAAAATAAGAGTGCGTCTCTTGAAAGACGGTCTTTCCATAAGTCAGGGAAAGATCAAGGTTTAAAGTGTAAATTAGAAGAAATTAAGATAAAAGTTTCGGGTTGCATGAACCGGGTTATAAATTTTATAACTACTGCATGTTGCATACTAAATTTTTAATGTTGCTACTAAAACCTTTTACCTTTTATTATTCGAATTAAACCTCGTCTTTCCATAACCTCATGGAAAGACCGTCTTTCCCAAGACTTTGCCTAAAAATAAAAATAAAATAAGTGAGTAAAATTAAAAAAATATTTCCAAAATGAAATTTACTTTCTCCGTTTCTCTATTAGTGGCATGCTCTATTTTTTTGGTTGTTTATTTTATATTGACACACTTTCTATTTTTTGTAAGATTCCCCCAATTTTATCCATTCATTCTACTTTTTACTTTATATATTCAACTCCATTCACTTATTTACTTCACTTAAATCCAAACACATAAACCTATGAGGGAAAGTCTCAGGAAATACGATATTTTCATAAGCTTATGAACAGTCCTCAGGGGCATTTGCCTTGAATGTTGTAATTTTTTATAAAATTTAAATATTGTATTTTATAAGTTAAAATAAATAATACTATGTATTTGAAGGTGAAAATATAAAAATATATGATATAAAAAAATATTTTCAAAATTTTTAAATTTTATATGTAATTTAAGAAATGCAATGTATAAGGTAAGAAATAAGTGACATATCCATAAGCTTATGGACAGATCGCCTATCCAAAAACCCCCTCAAACTATAATACCACTATTATTGAAATGGAGGGAGAATTGTCAATGAAACAAAGGGAAGTACCCAGGCATTTACCTATAGTTTGACCCAAAAATTCTACGACTGAAAAGAAAAAAAGAAAAGTGTACCAAGTAGGGGTACATTAAAACGGAGGGAAATAAGTATTTCCTCAGGTCATCTAATATTGACTTTCGTAATTTTTTTATATTAATTTTTTTTGACAAATACTAGATTATTTTCATTCATTTAATTTACTTTTTTATCTTTCAATACAATTTTCACCACTAATCCGGCATTTTCTTAAAGATTGTGTCATTTTATAAGAGGCCAATATATAAAAACTAGAGGGAATAGTATTTACATAGTTTGTCCCAAAAAATAAAAGGGCAAAATACAAATTAACCATATATTTTGGTCATAAATGTCAATATGACCCTGCAAAATAGAAAATGCTATTATAACCCTATGTTTTACATTAGAAAGTGCCGATACAACCTTTTGACACTATCCGATGTTGACTTATAATCCCTGGCGTTGACCTGATAAAAGGACTAAAATACCCCTAATATTCAAATTACAAATATATTAACTAAAATAATTTAGGGTTATTCTTCCCATTCATCTCCAAAAGCACAACCACCATCACTATCATCACCGCCGCCATCACACCGCCGCCACCTCCGCGTCGCTCCAGCTGCAACAATGCCCAGAATCTCACCACTGTCGAATTTCTGTCACTCCACCACCACTGTTGGATCTCCGTCGCTCCACCACCATCATCTGCTTCGCAATCACATCTTGAACCCTCTAAACAAAAACCCTTTCATTTTGGGGTGAAGAATCAAAATCCATCCGATGAAACCCTAGAAAAAACACACATAGAGTCATCCTCTCACCCTTTTCGAATCAAATCCAAATGATTACCGTAATTAATTACCATAAATCTCAATCACAAAATCAATGCATCCAACAGAACCAGTAGAGTAGCACATACAATCCGATTACAGTACGAAGAATGTGATTGCACACAAACAAAAACAAAAACCAAACTAACTTGCAATTGGGTTCGAGATGGCTGACAAAAATGTTATATATTTTTAAATTAGGGGTATTATAGTTCATTCACAAAATTTCAGTCAAATTTAAGTCTCCATAATTAGATTAACACTTTCAATCAAATAATATAATTATAATCACACTTTTAAATCTTTCAGAATTATATTAATACTTTTAACCAGAGTGAGTCTCCTGACAGGCGGCTTGTCCATAAGCTTATGGACAGACCACTTATTTCTTACCTTATATACTGTATTTCTTAAATTACATACAAAATTTAAAATTTTTAAAAATATTTTTTTATATCGTATATTTTTATATTTTCACCTTCAAATACATATTATTAGTTGTTTTAACTTATAAAATGCAATATTTAAATTTTATAAAAAAATTACAATATTTAAGGCAAATGCCCCTGAACATTGTGAATAAGATTATGGAAAGACCACCATGAGACTTTCCATTTTAACCAAAACATAATCTCACATATTTATTTAACTCGAAATAAAAACCATACTCCTTCAACTAAAAGGAAGAAAAGGAGAGAAGATTCTAGAATTTCTCTACTGCCAATACATAATCTCCACCGTCCAATTCCTCGATCCGAAAATAAAGCCTCCAAAGTCCCCACTTAGGAAACCCTCTCTCACACCCTCTCTTCCGTAAGCACTCCAACGCCGCCGTTCGCCGCCGTCAACCACCAGGTACTCCCTCCGTGCACCTCCCGTCCTTTCAATTCTTACCGCTATTTCAATCGCGGATCGTTGATTTTTCGTGTCTCTCTGCAGATCAGCGACGATGTTTGGAAGGGCGCCGAGAAAGAGCGATAACACCAAGTACTATGAGGTTCTAGGTGTTTCGAAGAACGCCTCCCAGGATGATCTCAAGAAGGCCTACCGCAAAGCCGCCATCAAGAACCATCCCGATAAGGGCGGCGATCCGGAGAAAGTAAGCTAATTTTGCCCAATTTTGTGATTAGGGGTTTTAATTATTGTTTTGCGGATCCGTTTTTTAGTAGCGTTTTTGTGGAAATTAACATGTATGTTCATATTTGCTTGTGTGTTTTCTAATCCGAGTATTTCTCTTTGGTGAACTCTTTTTTCCTTTCTTTTATGCATGTAATTTATGTTGATCAGCTGTATAAAATGTAAAAGAAAGAAAGTTGATTCATCATATTGCTGTTGTGGGTATTTTAATCTGAGTAATTCTTTTAGGTGGTTTGTTCTGTGCTAGCAAGTCGTGTTGATTAGCTGTGTAAAATATAAAAAAGAAAGAAACTTGATTCATCATATCAATTGTGCGTGTATGCGTATTCAAATCTGAGTAATTCTGTTAGGTGAATTTTTTTTCTATGCATGTCAATTATGTTGATTAGTTGCCGGAAATATAAAACTTGATTTATCATATCACTGCTATAGAGATGATTATTGAAACTTTGACCTGTTGGAATTTGTGACATTGTAGCTGTGTGTTGTCATGCTGCCTGGTCTCTATCTAGCTCTACCTGGTTTAGTTATAGATTTCAGCATTGATACTTAATGAACTATCAATAGTTTGTGTTTTTCAGTAGTTGTTTTGTAGGGAGTGTGGGTAGTGGTATTTTAAAAGTGGGCTTCAATTTATGTTTCTCTTTCCCTTACATTCTATAGTGTAATTTTGTGCTCTCTAATTCTATTTAATATAGGCGGGTCTGTTGGTTTTTAATGTAAGGCCTTGTAATAAATAGTGTGTTTTTTGGTATTCGATACTCGATATACAGTATGTGGGTTCTGATATGTGTATTTACTTGTTGATTGGGGGGCTTTTAGGTAGTTTTAGATACCTTTATTTTGTGTGCAGTATATATAGATCCAGTATTGGTACTATTTCGAAATATGAATGGTTTGAGTTTACAAAATTAATAAGTTTGGAGTACTTCTGAAGAGGGAGATTCAATTTCTTTATATATACCTTCAATGTACTTATCTTATGTGTAATTGTGTGGTGAAATTTTTGTGTTCAGTTCAAAGAGCTTGCCCAAGCGTATGAGGTGCTCAATGACCCCGAGAAGCGGGAAATCTACGATCAATATGGTGAAGATGCCTTGAAAGAAGGAATGGGTGGTGGAGGTGGCGGTCATGACCCATTTGATATCTTCCAGTCGTTCTTTGGTGGTGGAAGCCCATTTGGTGGTAGGTCATTATGACTGTTATTATACCCTGGTATGGCTTGATACTGTGCTGTAGAAGTGTAATCTGAATGTTTTTCCTTGACAGGTGGTAGCAGCAGAGGCCGCAGACAGCGCAGGGGAGAGGATGTTGTTCATCCACTCAAGGTTTCTCTGGAGGACCTCTACAATGGGACCTCGAAGAAATTGTCCCTCTCGCGCAATGTTTTATGTGGGAAATGCAAGGGGTGAGTGATCTGTCAAATGTATCAAGTGACATTTTTTTTCTGTCAGTGTGGTGGGTTTTCCGGTTTTGATGAGATGCAATTTACTTAACTTCTTCAGGAAAGGATCCAAATCTGGCGCTTCAATGAAGTGTTCAGGCTGCCAGGGTTCTGGAATGAAAGTGTCTATTAGACAACTCGGTCCATCCATGATTCAGCAAATGCAGCATCCTTGCAATGACTGTAAAGGAACTGGTGAAACTATTTCTGACAAGGATCGCTGCCCACAATGCAAGGGTGAGAAGGTTGCACAGGAGAAGAAGGTGTTGGAGGTTGTAGTTGAGAAAGGTATGCAGAATGGGCAGAAGATCACATTTCCTGGTGAAGCTGATGAAGCTGTAAGTCAAAGTTCTCTCCTATCCTGCTTTTACCCCCCACAATATTACTGTCAAAGTTCTCTTCTATCCTGCTTTTCTCATGGCCTCTAACCTTCAATGCTCGTCTTTTGCAGCCTGACACTATTACAGGGGACATTGTTTTTGTCCTACAACAGAGAGAGCACCCTAAGTTCAAGCGAAAGCATGATGACCTCTTCTATGAGCACACACTGTCCCTAACTGAGGCTCTCTGTGGCTTCCAATTCGTCTTGACTCACTTGGATGGCAGGCAACTTCTCATCAAATCCCATCCCGGAGAAGTGATCAAGCCTGGTAAGTCGAGAATCAATTACTTATTTTGCTGGTAAATTTTGTCATAGTTAATTGTCAAAATCCTTGAACGTACCTCTTGTTATGATGACAGATCAATTCAAAGCAATAAATGATGAAGGAATGGTGGTGTATTCGAGGCCATTCATGAGGGGTAAATTGTACATTCACTTCAATGTAGAATTCCCAGACTCCCTGGACCCGGAGAAGTGCAAGGCGCTTGAAAGCGTGTTGCCACCTCCGAAGGCCAAACAAGTATCCGACATGGAGCTGGATGAGTGCGAGGAGACTACACTCCATGATGTCAACATTGACGAGGAGATGCGTAGGAGGCAGCAGGCACAGGAGGCATATGAGGAGGATGACGACATGCATGGTGGTGGTGCCCAGCGAGTCCAATGTGCTCAGCAGTAAGTTGAATTACGCGCTGTCAAGGCCTGTTGCATCTGGCTGTTAGGGGGAATAGATGCTAGGCACCATCCGTGGTAGTCTAAATTTAATTTCTTGTCCAAACTAAAACTGTGCTCAGTTATAATTCTGAGTAGTGAGCATTATATGTGTGATTTATACTTGGTTTTCTTCCATCTGCTCCACCATTTTGGAGTTAGGATACCACCTTATCAGCTTACTGTGCAATAGTAGTAACCTATTGTGATAAAATTTCAATAGATGATTTTCTTCCAAGTATACGTCCGGAGCATCTCCAATAGTATGAGGTCTTACATATATTTAGGTTCCATGCGTTGGATTTCGAATAGAGTTTACGTAATCAGATATTATTGATTGACGGTAGTTTTACAATTTTGATCTCCAATGTGACTGCAAGAATTACAACTTTAATATGACCATTTAAGTATATAAATGGTTAAAACTTTGATGACATGATAGTAAAATGAGAAGAAGGCCAAAATTTAATAATGTGACAAATTGACGGCCCGACTTTGAGTTTCAACTAATTGAAACACTAGTTGAAGTTGTCTCTTACGATTTATGCTACATAAAATTGCACCTACCATTGACTCTTGCATTGGTGATGTATTTTAGCATTTAGGATTGCGGGTCTGTTAAAAATGGATGCTTACATTGGAGATGCACCAATATCACACACAAAATATTTTTTATATAAATCTAAAGAAAGGATGTTTAATAAGCACATATTTCATACCAGTTGAGTTGCAGAATGCCATATACAGGAAAATTTTATGCTGTACACAGTTCCAGAAGAAATGAAAAATGAAAATTAAAGTGAAAATTGCTTATATTACCTTGAAGGATTCAAATAAGTGCAAATAAAATCTTATGATAACTGATAGTGCTAATATAATTCTAAATAATGAGTGAAAGTGTAAAATTATCCTTTTTGACATCTTTTAGTTGGAATTTCATGAAAAAATATTTTTGCCCATTTGAAGAAAAGTAAATGAAAAATAAGGAATGTCATTATTGGTCTTAGAGCGTCATAAGTATCCGAATTATTGCTGCATTGCCACCGCCACATCTCCGCACCAATGGTCACTTCCGCCACCGTAACATGTAGGGTTATGTTAGCACATTATGAAAATTAATAAGGTTAAATTAACACATTCCTAAATCTTACAAGGTTATATCCGCACATTCGTAAAAAATGTAGGGTTATATCAACACAAACTATAAAAAATAAAGTGTCATATTAGTACAAAATCAACGTCAACTGCACGCAGCCGCCATTTCAACCTCTTCTACTATTCACCGACATTCCAGAGGTTGATTCCAACGGCGATGGAGGCGCTCTGGTGAGGTCGACGAAGCGGACGATAACGTGGAGGTGTGGGAACCCTTCAAAATTGGTATCTTTATGACATTGAGTTTGATTATGTGATTTTCATTTGCTTCTCGCTATATGAATAGATATATGCGGTATATATGGCATAAAATACACAGGTTTTGATGATATTTTATTTATTTTGTCGTGGTTATCCTGAATTGATGTTGGATGACCTTTGGTATTGTGTGCAGTTTTGCTACGTTCTTTGACCTAAGGTTTTTAATGTTAATGAGTTTTCAAATGAGGTAGGATATGTGATAATGGTGTTTTAATATAATGAGAGTGTTATGATGTCGAATTTTATGGTGTTTATGATGTTATTATGATGTGATAATGGTGTTTTAATATGAATGAGAGTGTTATAATGTCGAATTTTATGGTGTTTATGATGTTATTATGATGTGATAATGATGCATATGATGTTGTTATCGCATGTTAAGGCCAGCCGAGTGTATTACCATACACTTTGCTTTCATTGTATGTGCTGATATAATCTTACATTTTTTACGACTGTCCTGATATTACCCCATAAGTTTTAGGAATGTGTTGATATAATCCTAAAAATTTTAGGAATATGTTGATATAACCCTACCTGTTACAATGGCAGCGGTGGCCGGTGGCGGGCGGTGTTGCGGTGGCAGTGGTGAGGGTATAATTGTCCACCCAAATTCAGCTTTTGATCCGAGGGTTTTTTTGTCGTTTTGAGTATGGTCAACGACTGAAATGTCAAGATCAACGCTTGGTGAGCGTCGTTTGACTCATCAAATAACATGCAAACTCAGATTTTACTAATTAGTACACCGGCAAGCAGGGTTGATCCCACGAGAAGCATAAACAAGAATTTATAATTATTCTATATACTGATTTTGAAAACCTTTTTTGGTGATGCCACCACACCTTAAATTCACGAGTTTTTCTAACACTAAAAATGCAAATGATTAATCTAAAAATGAGAGATAAATCTATATGTGAATGATAACAACTAAGAATAACTCATGCAAGTTAATATCGATCATAGACACAATATTGAATCAATCTTTACATATCTATCGATTATAGGGAAGTAGGTACGCTTTAACCCCCCAATTCTTTCTTACTTTATCGACAATTAATCAATTATAATCAATTAACTGTTTCCTTACCAAAATGCCCCCAGAAAGTATTCGTTAAACCAGAACATATTTTAATAGCATTAAGAATAAAAAGAGCACGGTATAGCATTTGCCAAAGTAAAAGTAAATAGCAATGCACACTCAATTATTCTCCATCTTGCTATTACCGTTTTAGTTAGTTAGTTTTTTTTCACAAGATTGTGCTACTTACTAATCTCATCCAACAATTACGTATTGGCGGAAATTAGATAGCAGTATTCTAAAAACATTCAAATTGATTAGACTTAAACATCTCAGAAATAAAATCAACCATTAACAATTAAGAACATGCAAGAATCAATTACAATGCCATTATGCCTCATGATTTATAAACTAACATTCGTTATTATTTGCTGATGTATGAATTAGCTACTCATATTAATAAAACCAAGCAAATAAATATTAGAGTTCGTCTTTTGAAAGACGGTTTTTCCATAAGCCATGAAAAGATCAAGTTTTAAAGTGCAAATTAGAAGAAATTAGGGCAAAATACTCATATAACCCTATGTTTTGGTGGTTTGTGCTAATATGACCGTGGAAAGTGCTATTGTAACCCTGTCTTTTGCATCAGAAGTGCCGATATAACCCTATGACACTATTCCAGCATTGACTTTGTAATTTCTGGTGTTGACCAAATACAAAAAGACTAAACTACCCCTAGTTATAAACCTGAAAGTATAAAGACAATAATACCCCTATATTTTTCTACTTCTTTATCTCCAAAAATCAAAGTCATCGCTGCCCTGCCTCTGCACCACCGCGCCCAATAGCTGCCTTGCCTCTGAATTGTCGCTTCCACCACTTCAACCACCAAATCCAGCAACTATATCAGAAAAAATAAGCAACACAAACTCAAAGAATCGCTCAGTTGCTAATCAAATATGGCATAAAGGAATGTAACGGAAGAAGAAGTCACTTACCCGCCTCTGCACTCAGCCTCTGCACCACCGCACTCAGCCTCTGCACCACCGCACCCAACCTCTGCCCCACCGCACCCAACCTCTGCCCCACCGCACCCAACCTCTGCCCCACCGCACTGCATCCAGCGACATCGAGACAATTCCTATTCTTCTTCTTCATCTCCTCATCTCCAAAGCAACTGATGCTCCGTCGCCTTCTACAACACGCGAAGCCCGCCATTATTGCCGCCACCGGCTCCGGCACCATCTTTTCCATCGCCACCTTCGTTAGCGGCACCAAAACCGTCCCCACGCCCTCCGTCGAACCAAACCTAAAATGCCGTCATCCCACCGCCACAGTCATTGCCACCATGAGAGTAGAGTTCGGTTCACCGAATTCTACTCCTCCACCGCTTGTCGGCACCGATTCGATCCTCCAGCTCTGCCCTGCTCCGGCCCGCCCAACACCAGACCCGCCCAGATCTACTCAACACATATTGAAGAGCCTACCAAGGGATGTCACCACCCGTCCGCCCAGATCCGCCCTGCCCTAGCTTCTGAATCCCGCTCCTCCAACGCTCGTCGGCACCGGGGAAGATTTGTTGATGCGACATGGAGATGAGATAATTGCAAGAAGAGCGCGGCGGAGGAGATGAAATCAAGACAATTCTTTGAGAGAATTGCTTCAGGAGCTCAGGGGGAGGCGCAAAAGTATGACAAGAATTTAGGGTTTTGAGGGGCAATATAGTCTTTTTTAAGTTTTTGAATAATTATTTTTTAAAAGATAAGGGTAAAATAGTTAATTCGTAAAATTCAGGCCAAATTCAGGCCTCCAGCGTTATATTAACACATCCAAGCAAAACACAGGATTACAATAGCACTTTCCAACTTCACAGGGTCATATTAGCACAAACTATCAAAACATTGGGTTATATGAGCACTTTACTCAAGAAATTAAGATAAAAATTTTGGGTTGCATGAATTTGGTTACAAACTTTATGACAACTACACGTTGCATAATAAATTTTTAATATTGCAACTAAGACCTTTTACCTTTTATAATTTTAATTAAACCCCATCTTTGCATAAACCCATAAAAAGATGGTTTTTCCCAAGAATTTACCTAAATATTATATAAACAAAACATAATTAATCTAATTAATTAATAACGAAACTAAAGCAAACCGTAAAACCAAACCAAGCTGTTAACTTCAAATTGGCAAACGCGTACGCCGTGTTCCGTAGCTTCAAGAACCGAAAAATGAACCGGCCCGCCTAACATTTCTAGGTAAGTGCTTTTCGGTTCTTTCCTTTTCTTTTCTTTCCTTTCTTTTTTGCAGGCAATGCACAGCTGTTTAAGGACGACATGGTCCACCAAGAGCGGAACCTGAAGGGAAGACCAGGCAATTTTGAAGGCCAAGGTCACCTTCACCACTGTTTAGGTATACTTGGTAGAACCAGTTTACAAGGCCTCACTCCAAGGAAGCAAACCACTTTATATTTTTTTTGTAGAAGTGGGACGGAGAAAAACTATTTTTGAAGGCCAACAACACCCTAATATAAGTGTATGTGGTAGAACCGGATGACAAACCCATCCGGTTAACCACTTCATATTTTTGCAGAAGTGGGGGAAAAAAAACACAGAGGCCTTTGCCTTCGAGTGCTCGACGGGCCTTCGCCTACGAGTGCTCGAGTGGCCCTTCGCCTTCTTTCGAGTACTCGAGGGGCCCTTTGCCTTTGAGTACTCGAGGTCGCATTCGAGTGCTCCAGGGGGCATCCGCTTTCGAGTGCTCGAGGGGCCCTTGCTTTCGAGTACTCGAGGGCCCTCTTCGAGTGCTCGAGGGTTTCTCTGTCTACGAATGCTAGAGGGTTCCTTTGCCCTCGAGTGCTCGAGGGGTCCTTTGCCTTTGTGTGGTTGAGGATTCCTCTGCCTTGGTGTTCGAGGGATCCATTGCCTCGAGTGCTCGGGGAAAAAATAGAAATAAATAAAAACAAAAACAAAAAAAAGAGGGGGGGGGGGGGCAGCCACGAAGGGATTCGGTCCTAGAAGGGGTCAAACCTCGAAGGGATCCAGTCCTCGAAAGGATCAGGCCACGAAGGGATCCAGTCCTCGAAGGGATCCGATCCTCGAAGGGGTCAAACCTCGAAGGGATCCAGTCCTCGAAAGGATCAGGCCACGAAGGGATCCAGTCCTCGAAGGGATCCGATCCTCGAAGGGGTCAAGCCTCGAAGGGATCCAGTCCTTGAAGGGCTCACACCTCGAAGGGATCCAGTCCTTGAAGGGCTCACACCTCGAAGGGACCTAGTCCTCGAAGGAGCCATGCCTCGAAAAGATCCAGTCCTCAGAGGGAGCAAGCATCGGAGGAACCCAATCCTCGAATCGATCACTTCCAGTCCACGAGGGGGTCAACCCTCGAAGGGATCCAGGCCTCGAAGGGAACCAGAGGTCACCCTTCCAAAATAAATTAAAAAAATAAGAATAAAAAGAAATAGAAATTAGGAATTTTTAATCGAAAATATTTTTTAAAAAGTAAATTACTACAATACCCCTGGCTATATCGGAAAACCATTTTGGTTTAACTAAAAACCACCTCTAAAGACCAAACAAATCAATTTTAGTATGTTAGTATTGGTCCTAGCGACCAAAAGAAGGTATTGCACGATATGTAAGGGACTAAAAAAATAATTTAGTCAAATATTATCACGGGAAACCCTAATCGAGGCTAATCTTTGAATAAAAAAACTCAGAACAACAGGAACACCAAGAACAAGGGCATTTAAGTCACTCATCGGCCAAATAAATTGAAGAAAACCACCGACAATCACAAAATAAACATGCTTTTGCAGTCAAAAAATTCAAAAAAAAAGGACAAATCATCACATGCAACCGGTTTTCAACAACAAAACTCAAGATCCATGGATATTCTTACGGATTGAACACATAAAACACAACGAATCAAGAACCCACAACTCAAAAACCAAGGTTATTAGTTCAAAACCCACCAAATCACGGAGCAAAACATAGACCGGGACTCAAAATGCTATGATGAACATTAACATAGCAGAAATCGTGTTAATTTTGACGACCCCCAAACAACTCACGAAAACCCTAGTTATCAAAACCCAAAAGCTGTGATAAAAACAACCACCAGAGCATCTAATCACCAAGGAGCAATGAAATCATTATAAAAATGAGAGAGAAACACCATGGAACAAAGACAAATCAGATCGAGAAAGGCTAGGGTTTTTTGGGTTGAGGGAAAAGAGAGAGAGAGGGGCTGTGATTTTGAAGAGAGAAAAGAGAGAAATGAGAGTTAAGTGGAGCGTTCAGGAGAAATCGAGAAGCCAAACTGGAGCGTTAGGAGAGCAATAATTGAGCTTGGGAAGAGTGAAAGTCAGGCATGTGATACCAAACCCAATTTTGAATTAGATTCGCATGCCTCCACCAATATGCCAACACGCATCCAGGGGTGGGCCAACTTTCTTAATTAATTAGGTTTAAGGCCTGTAAATATGCAAAGGTCCAGGGGCATTTTTGACTTTTCACACATGATCAAATGAGCCAATTTTTAAAATTTCTGACCCACTGCATTTTAATTAGGGACAGACTAAAATGGAAAGTATGTAGTTTATTCCGGAATGGAGGGAGTAATGAATTCCTAAGTCTAGGTAACCGAATCTAATGTCTGTGTCAAATGTATATATTGCAAACCCTTTGTGGCGTATGTGTATATATACACACGCAGATTACAAAACCCAAGCCCATTCGAATTCTTCTTCCAAAATAAAATATAATAAAATTTATTCCAGTTATAACTAACTAATTCCTAAAATTAAGGAATTTCAATTGGAAGGAGATAATGAAATCCTTATCAATATAAGAAGTTAATATATTTAAATTCTTCAAATCCACATCTCTTCAATAATTCACTTTTCACCCCAAAACTTCAACAATTCTGCTTTTGCCTTCTTTTCTCTATCCCTGGAAAAATGTCTTATAACATAAGAATATTTTTCATTGGAGCACATCGTCTCATTAAAAACCTTAACATGGAAAACCTTGTGGGAAAAACCGCCGGTTAAGGGAAAACGAGTACAATGTATAGCTCCATCTCAATTCTTCACGGTCCATGAATTGAAGCACCAAAAACAACTAAAAGTGCAAATTATATCTCAATAAAATCACAATAATCCCACAAAATATAAACACAATATATAACACATCAACGCCAGAAGTGCCATCTGAGAGTTATATTGGCATTTTCATTAAATAATTAGAGTTACTTTTTACTTTAAAAAAATGAGGGTTATATTGGCACTTTTGCAATAATATAGGGTTATATTGGTATATGCCCAAAATTAAAACTAAATATTGAAACCACCTTAATATAAATGAAAAGTGTAATAAAATAAATATTTTAAAAAGAAAAGCGCGTCACAAATATTCAAATATGCATTGTACACCAGTACATCTTAATAAGCGTTATCGTGATCATGTTTTTCAAATAACCGACTAGAGTTTAGCCCTAGATCTGGAAGAATGATAACCTGTAGAACCTAAATGCTTCGCGTTGTCGATCACCGCCATCATCTGAAGGTAATTTGATGGAAAGCTGTCATCATTTTTTTAGATTTGGGGCATCTGGCAATGTCCACCACAGCTATAACGAGGTGGCCATGGCCACATACGGCCGCAGTGGAGTGTGAGAGAGGCAATAGAGAGTGATGGATTCAGAGAAGGATGATGATGAGAATGGCTCTGTAGGAAGAGGCCGCCGACCAATTGTATTTTAGCGTGCTCATATTTCAAAGGGTAAGTGTTTGAAAACTATCTACTCCCTCCATTCCATAATGAAGTTTGTACTTTTCATTTTCGTCCATTATAACATAACATAAGGTTCCTATTATGACTATTTACTTATTTTCGTACATTCAGATCGACAAAAGAGTTGAACTATATTGAACTGGCATAATCCATATTGTATATTTGAAAGAGGTTAGCCTCTCCGTTTCTCTCAGGCTACATCTCTTTTCCATTGAGTCCCTCTCTCCCGGATCCCTAGGGATGAAATGTAAGAAAGGTACCAACAATTCATCAAAGAAGAGGGGATTCAGATGGAACTGTAATTTTTACTTAGCTTATACCCCTTCAATTTGAAATCATAACCTCCCATCCCCAACACCTCCCCTCCATCTTTTATCAAGATTTTCAAGACATGCTTAATTATAAAATTCAAAATATATATTAGTAATAATGTTATCATTTGAGATATAGTCATATATATGATAATATCATTTTTTATATACTATCAATATAGTTATATATAATCATAAAAATCAATGCTAACAAATGGGAAGAAAGAGAAGTATTGAATGTGGACATGATTGTACATCGTTTATAATGGTGACTTCTTAACATTAAACCTATACATTAAGAATAAATCTTGTTTTAGACTGACTAACCGTTAGACATAGTCATTTTATAATTGATATTGAAACTAGGTAATTCACCATATTTGGTGTGTCTATCGTATTTAGAATAAATAGAGTACAATGGGCTAATTACATTGAACCTAGACTGTTCTATTTATGTACAACATCAATCATGATCAGTCAAGATATTCTATCTACTCTATCACCCCCTCAAGCTAAGCGTAGGACTATCAGATACGAAATGCTTGGAACAAAAAAATAAAAAAGATCACGAGACAAACCTTTAGTGAAAATATCAACAACCTGCAGTGATTATGGGACATGACTAACACGAAACAAATTCACTAACAAAGTGATAGTCGATGTCGATATGCTTGGCCCAATTGAGTGCAACCGGATTTTGAGCAATGAAGATGGCACTGTTGTTATCGTAAAGCAGGAGAGACGACGTTGAGAGAGGAACCCAAAGCTCTTTGAGCAGATTGCACACCCAAGAAAGTTTAGCCGTAGTGTTCGCCATGGAATGATACTCAAACTCACAATTGGATTGAGAGACCATAGGTTACTTCTGGCACTCCAAGAGATAAGATTGTCCCCAAGAAAAATGGTATAACCTTAAGTAGATTGACAAGTGTCGAGGCAACAAGCCCAATCAACATCAGAGTAGCCCAAAAGTAAAAGACCACTAGGAAATGGTCAAAAGGTGTGACTATAATGAAGCGTGCCACGTACATAACGAAGAATTCTAGTGGCAGCCTGATACTGATCTTCACTAGGAGACTGAAGGAACTGGTTGACAGAGTTGAACGCATATGAAAGATCTGGGTGAGTGATGGTCAAATACTATACGACACCAACCAGTGAGCGATAGAGCTTTGGGTTCGAGAACTCACAGCTCCATGAACTGTGAAGTTGAGAACTAGGAACAGAAGGTGTGGTGAAGGGAACAATGTCCGTTATACCTGTGCACTGAAGTATCTCCATTGCATACTTAGCCAGCCCAAAAAAAGTCGCGATGAAGAATAAGAGACCTCCAATCCTAAGAAATAGTGAAGAGAACCAAGATCCTTAATAGCAAACTCACGATCAATGCGAAAGATGAACCGACGAATGAGGAGGGGGTCATTGCCGGTAAGGATGATGTCATCCACATATACCAACAGGTATAGAATCTTTGATCCGTGAGAGAAAACAAAGATTGATGTATCAACTGAATTGCACCAAAATCCCAGACGGAGTAGGTAGGAGCTGAACTGCTGAAACCAAGCTCGATGGGCTTGTTTAAGGCCGTATATGGCCTTTCGGAGACAACGTACATAACTCGGATGAACAGGGTCAGCAAAACCATCTAGTTGTTCCATATATACTGGGGCATCAAGAAGATCATTAAGATATGCATTCTTAACGTCTAACTGATGAAAGGGCCAAGAAGTAGTAGCTAAGGACAAGATTATTATGACAGTGGAGGTTTTAACAATATGACTGAAAGTGTGTGTGAAGTCAAAGCCTGTCAGCTGAGAGTATCCCTGTGCAACTAATCGAGCCTTGTATCGATCAATAGTGTCATCCTATCGATTCTTGAGATGGTAAACCCACTTGGAGCCAACAATGTTGACACCAGTAGGGGGAGGAACAAGATCCCAAGTGTGTTTCTTACGAAGAGCGCTCATTTCCTCATCTGTGGTTGCTACCCAGTGAGAATCCTTAAGAGTAGAGTGAAATCCACGAGGTTCGGTCTGTGATAGTAATGCTGCAAGAAGCCCTGTCATCACATAGTCCTTGTACTATTTTACCGTGCAACTACCTGTATGAGAATGAGTGGTCATGCGATGGCCCCCAATCGATGGAAAAGGCAGTGGCTCGACATGATGGGATGGGGTAAGAGAACCATTAGAAGACGACAATGGAGAGGCCGATGTAGGTGAACTAGAAGATAGTGATGAGACTAAAGTATCAGAAGTAGGATCTGAGGGAGAGATTGTCGGGGGCCCAGGCAAGACATCGACGTTGGGATCCATAAATGTCGAGACATCAAGAGATTCTAGAGTAGCAAAGGCAGTGTCAACATCAAATGGGAAAGAAGTCTCATAAAAACGAGCATGACGAGTCAGATAAATCTTCTTGGAGATTGGATCCAGACATAAAAAACCCTTATAAAGAGCATTGTAACCCACAAAAATGCATGGAATACTCTAGGGCCAACTTGTGGGAAGTAAAAGACCAAATGAAGGGATACACCTAGCATCCAAAGGGACAAAAATTGGAATAGTTTGGATGACGACCATAGAGAAGAGAATATGGGGAAGCGTTGCGAAGAACAGGTATGGGAAGCCTATTGATGGTTTAGGTGGCCGTGGCAAAAGCAACATCCTAATACGAGATCGTCAAGCTAGAAGAGAAAATCACAAATAATCTTATCTTTGCTACGTGGTGATGTTTACGTTCCGCTCTACCATTCTGCTCTGGCGTAGATGGACGAGAAATCTGGTTAAAAATCCCTTTGTCGACAAAGTGGTATCGTAGGCGTGCATTTGTTAGTTCTGCACCCCTATCACTGTGAAACACTTTGATCGAGCAGGAGAACTGGTTTTCAACCAAGTTCTGAAACTACAAGAATGTCTCAAAGAAGTCTAATTTGCGTGCCAACGGATAATACCAAGTAAATTGCAGGAAATCATCAACAAAAATGGCATAGCAAGAATATCCACTCTCATATAAAATTGGAGCAGGGCCCCACAAATCACAATGCACTAAATTAAGTACAGCATGTGCCCATCTAGGATTGTCAACAAAAGAAAGCTTTTTACCTTTCGGCATTTCACAAGGCAAACAAAGAGCAAGTTTAGGAGGTAAAGAAACAACTTCAACAAGGTTCAGTTTATTTAACATCGAAATAAGTAGAAAGGAAGTACGTTCTAGTTTAGCATGCCAACTATCAAAAGAGGCTTTATTTTTATTAGCTCGAATATACGCAACAAAGGCAACATCACTTCTCTCAAGCACATAAAGACTGTGATCAAATCGACCTTGGCCCACGACCTTCTTTGTGGACCTTTTCTGAATCACAAACGAATTCTTATCAAAAGAAATCAAAACATTTAAATCCTTCGCCAGTTTACTAATGGAAACTAGGTTTTTCGTAACATCAGGGACCACCAACACATCAGACAAAGATAAACTACAAGAAAACTGACGATGCCCAATATGAATAATAAGAATAGAATGACCATTAGCAACGGTGACATGACGATTACCAGTGTAGGGGACAACATTGTTCAGGCCAGAGGAAGTGGAAGCCAGTGATTTATCACACCAGAATCCAAGTACCAGTCAGAGGCTAAATCGTCAAGTGAGACAGAGGGATGGAAAGCATCAGCTAGATGGGCCGACTCAGAGTAACGCGCTGCCGACGCAAGCTTAAAACACTGTGGAGCTATGTGACCAAAATTGTGACAAATTTGACATTTTGAATTCCAGCGCTTTTAGCGACCAGAATCAGAACCACTTGCAGAGCACACTGGACGACTAGATCCGCCCCACAGTTGCGCGTGGTGGTCGATGGACTAATGGGCGGCGCATGAGATTCATGCGCCGTCGATCTCGCTCCATAGTCGCTGGAACATGTAGAACATAGGTTGTGAACGCAACTGGAGCATTGTCTGACCCGGTTCCTGATGAACCCTACATTGTCTGATGAAAGATCTCATGGCTTTTGGCTCGGGCAACCGCATCAGAGTACGACGGGAGCAGCAACAGGTGCCTAGAGCGCAAAAAATGATCATGACTCGGTCTCTAAGAGATACCTTGACACCCATGGAAGTAAGCCCATCAACGATGGCTTTGAAACGACGGTGAAATTCCAAGATCGATGATGAACCCCGACGAATATTGTGCAGTTCATCGCGAAGCTGCAATTTTTTGGACACCGAGTTATTGTCGAAGGTAGCAGACACGGAGTCCCACATCTCCTTCAAAGTGGCGCAACCTATCGTCTCCAGCATCGCCTCCTCGATGAGAAATGAACAGAGCAACGCCTAGAACAGCTTGTCTTGCACAACCCACGATTTGACAACAACTTGTATCCGAGAAAAATCTGGCATGGCATCACCGGATTTGGAGGAGTCACCATCAGCAGTAGAGGAACTCGAAAGAGTGCTGTTGGCGGAAGCAGTTGGCCGAGGGTTTGAGCCGTCCAAAAAACTAAATAAACTCTCGGATTCAAGGAGCACTTGAACTTGCGACTTCCACATCATATAGTTACCATAATTGATTTTAATTGACAACATATGAATAAGGGTCGAATATCTTAATGGATTGTCTGCCATTGAAGTGGAGAAAAACTTCAAGAATTTTGAAAACAGTTAAGAAACGACAAGGATGGATTTGGAGAAGACGAAGCAAAGAATCGATTACCCGTCTGATACCATGAAAGTAGGTAATTCACCATATCTGGTGTGCCTGTCGTATTTAGAATAAATAGAGTACAATAGGTTAATTATATTGAACCTACACTGTTCAATATATGTACAACATTAATCATGATCAATCAAAGATCAATCAAGTTATTCTATCTACTCTATCAGATTTAACTAATGTGGTAAATTGATATTTGCTTTTATTTATGAAGTTCTTATAACTTTTAAAATGTATCGCAATGTATAAATAATTATAGTTTGATCTTAAATGTTATTGAAATGAGATTTTTTATGATTGGTCTAACCATTAGTCGATCTTACATGAGACTTTCTCATACATTAATTTTTCATGATTGATATAACCATTAATCGTTCTAACCGGAGACTTTCTCATACACTAATTTTTATTTCATTGCCTCAATAACTATTATTCTAGTTATCGAAGTTTTACTGATTCTTTTTCAAAATTCTTGCACTCGCCACATTTTTCTCTGATGGGCCACCGTTTAATTTCAACTGGGCACAGAAATTGGGCCATATCGATTCTTCATCAAACCGGCGTTAATGAAATAAAGTATTCTGATCGTTCTTAAGACCGGCGTTTAGGAAATCCCAGATTCGAAGTCGATTTGCAGAGAAGAAATTACAAGCTGGATTCTGAGAATGCCCTTAAGGTGGAATTCGTTGCAGGAATAGATGGTTAGGAGTATGAGAGTGTGCAGTGGGTGGAAGAGGCTTCTTTTCTGCTTGCCTGTGCTTTTTTTCTTGCCACATTTGCTGTCAGGTGATAAATCTTCTGTTCTGATTTGTGGGTTCTTGTTGTATTGCAAAAAAGTTGAAATCTTGATGATGAACTGAACTGTTTTGTGTTTGGGTGTTCAGTTTCTAAGCTACAGCAGCAGTTAACTTCACAGGATTTGCACTCTGAAAAACCCAAGAAAGCCAATAGCCTGGTTCTTGGACCTGCAACTGGTGTAGGTTTGGCTGATCGTCTGCAATGCCAAGGTTTTTTCTATGATTCTCCGTGTTTTGGTTTTGCTTATTGATTGATTCCTGCATTGTATTGGCTAATCCTGTACTAGTATGTAAATTTCCACGTTGTAGCTGATTTGATTTGCTTTGTGTCTCCATTGAACACGATGACATGATATGATTCATGTAAGTAATGGGATGAAGGCCTAGTTGCTGCAGTACGATCTCGGTTGCATAATTAGAGTCCACTTTCTAATATGGTTTCTAGTAGCATGGAGTGTGATCATAGGACAGAGGGAGTAGCTGTGGGGGGAATTTATTAATGGTTCCCAAACCACACCTTAAACGAACAATAATCGAGTTTAGTAGTTACAAGATATTCTTTTTGCTTTCTCCAAAAGCATATGCAATTTAGCATACTGCATGGAATTTTTTAAGAACAGAATGGAAAAAGGAGGCGGAAATCGATACAAATAATGTATTAATGCTAAACTAGACAACTTGTTTAAGATCTGATCTTCATTCTGTTGAATTTGGCTGCTCGATCAAATCTCTGGTAATGCCTGCCAATCTTTACATTCTTTCGGTAACTGCTGATTTGGATAGGTGATTGATGTTTGAGAACATAGAATACTCATGAACTGAGGTTTGTTGTTCAGGCACCAGAGCTCTTAATAGGACACAATTTTCTGCAGCCTTGGACAGTTCAGAGTACGGAGATCGAGTTTCGCTGGTAACTGTTTTCACTACGTACAACTCAAGTGCTGATGGGCGGGGGAATGAGAAAAGGGGGGATTTGGTTACCGTTGGGAATGTTTCATATGACAAGGTTGGGAGATCATTGGCTGTCTTGAATATCTTTATTAGTTTCATTCAGGTAACACATCTACCTTATGTGTACTACAAGTTTCAAGTTTGACAAAGGCATTCATGGTTCTATTTAATTTTCCTTATATTTTGAGAATTTTTAGGTATCTGTCACTTTGTCCACCTAAAGTAAAATTTGGACACAATATGTTTTCTTCTATCGCAGTTTTTTGAGATCTAGTATATGTCGAGGCAGCTATTCTATTTTCAGTTAATCAGATTTAGCTTTTGAAAGCTTGCAATATACCTTTCTTTTGTAGGAGAGCATGTCTCGGAGCAACATTATCATTCTTACTGACCCGTCCTCGGAGCTCCCAATTCATAGAGAGAAGGTTACAATAACTTCCATCCAAGGTGAATATTCAAGAGACAACTTGATGCTTCAAAGAATCAAGTCCTACATTGTAAGGAAAGAATGTAATATTGGAATAAATTGTGGTTGCTGGTTTTGAAGTCATTCCATTTCTTTGATCTTTCTCAATGTATTAGCGATTGACCTGTAGATAGTGTGATAGCCCCTCTTTCTCTCTCTGACTGTAAATTTTTCTTGTTAACTTTAGTGCATGTAGTATCTTTACGAAGAGAAAATATCACTGAGCCTCTTGGGCTCCTAAGTGAAAGCAATGTACAAAATAGTTCGAAATTGGATTAATACTTGACTAGTCCTATTCTACCCTCACACCCCTTACTTCCCTACTGGTATTTTGATTCATTATTGATTACATTCTGTTTTAAATGGTAGACTGCTCATATATTTGTGTCTGACAGTTTGTTTGAAATTTCGGAAGTTTCTATTTTTGATGAAATTCAGTACCTCGTGAATCACAGCTTTGATTTCTCATGCCGTTGTTCTTTATTCACAGGCTTTTCTCGAATCTAGGCTTGAAGAACTCTCCAAGGAAAGGAAACCAGTGAATCACTACATTTTCACTGACTCAGATATGGCAGTTGTTGGTGATCTAGGTCGATTCTTTCATGACTATCCAAATTTTCATCTGGCTCTCACCTTTCGGAATAACAAAGAGCAACCTCTAAATTCTGGATTCATAGCAGTTAGAGGAACAGAAGAGGGAATGAGAAGGTACGGCAAAGCAGAAATATATTGTGTGCAAAGAATGTCAAAAAGCATTGAGAATACTGATAAAAGTTAATATGAATTTTTCAATCAACTGTTCCTTTTGCAAAGCTGTTTTCTGAAATAGAGTATAACTAAATACTTGTATGGTGGTTTAAATTTGTGAGGCCTGGTTCTTTGGTTTCTATAGTACTCCTGGCTGTCCTGTGTTTTTTTTCCCTTTTCATTTAAACAGGGATCGTGCCCAATGATGCCTAAGTCATATTGTTTTACCTTCATTTAATTTTCTGAATGTCCTATCCTATTTAATTTCTTGTCCTCTATTATATCTCCTTATGACCATGCATTTCTAGCTCAGTGTCATGATTTCTGTTTCGAGATTCATTCCTCTCAATCCTTGGCTTTCTTTGTACATAGGGCAAAAGCTTTCTTGGAAGAGGTACTCAAAGTTTACACGTCGAAATTCATGAAAGCTTCAAGAATGCTGGGAGATCAATTAGCTCTCGCTTGGGTTGTGAAGTCTCACCATTCCTTTGATGCACGAATGTTCACCAAAAAACAACCCTTTATACATGAAGTAAGTGGTGCTTCGGTATTATTTTTGCCATGCGCTATATACAATTGGACACCACCAGAGGGTGCCGGTCAGTTTCATGGGATGCCCTTGGATGTCAAGGTACTGTGACTAAATAATTCATGTTTACGAAATATCTCATACATAACCATAAAATCCATTTATTTTTCCTGTAATCAGCTTGGTTATTTCCGTTAATGTTGGCTACTGGTTTCCATTTTTTTTCTGCAGGTTGTACATTTCAAGGGATCAAGGAAAAGACTTATGCTTGAGGCATGGGGTTTTCTGAAATCTTCATCTGATATTGACATCTCAGATATGCTATGCCTTGTTTTGAGGAGCGGAAGAACAAAGTACGACTTCTAAGTTTTGTCTCTCACAGTCTGGTCTTCTACTCTGCCATTCATTTAAGAAGTCGACTCTTTTGTTTTGGTGGAATGAGACGGGTTCCCCTGCTACTTGAACTGCCAAATGTCGGTTGACTTCTGCAAGTGCTGATCATTTCTCGCCCTTAATCTCCTCCCGTGGAATCTCTGGTTACTCAATGATGTTGACGCTAACATCAAGAAGACTATGTAGCCGAGGAATCTCTTGCACGATACTTCTTTTAGGGTTCGGTTCTGTGCTCGGGTCCTTCTGATATTTAGTTGGTAGATACATTCTATTGTTTGATTTGTTTCAGTTGAGCCTGTCAATGCCCCTGCAGTAGGCTGAAAATTACCTGTATAAAAGACCTTAGGGGAAGTGAATACTGGGAAATGTTCATTTAAGAACAAGTCTTTTGAAGACAGTTAAGGGAAACTCAGGATGTGTAAATGTCAGATTCTGTATGTTTGATATAGCAAGTTATTTAAGTTTTTCTTAAAATTCTCTGTTCAAAAATGGTTTGGAGTCCAATTTGTGATTGCTTTTATCGTCTTGTATAAATTTCTAGCTCCTTTGCCTTTAAGAAAATGCAAACCAATTCAAATTATGCTGGTAAGGGACCGAACAGCAACTACTCTTTTCTCTCTAGACCAGAACGCTCTCCCTTTCCCCCTCCTTCAAGCCCTAATTCTATCAACAGGGGAGGCGGCTGCGCTGCTGACCACCACCTCTGACGGCCCCCAACCCCCATTCCCACCCTCCCCATTATTCCAACCCCCATACCAGCCTTCTCGGAAACTGGCCTCCACCGGTAACAACCATCCACGACCTTTGCTATAAACCCGTAGTAAGCCCGAGGTCTTCATCGGTCTCTCCGGCATCCACTGGATCTCATCGATCCCGACGGCGAACGCAGTTTTGGAAGCAGCTTGCCCACACTGGACTCCACAGCGGATGCAGTTCGCCGCAACGTCTGTCGTTGGACGTACTATGAAGCCATCACCGATTGCAAACGGCGATTCACGTGTGGTTTCAGGGTGTCCCGACCGTAAGTACGACTGCTCCGATCTGCGGTAAGGGTTGGTGTTTCTCGGCGTATGCTCCGGATTTCCGAGTCAAGACTCAGTTCCGGCAGTAGGTCCAGATCTGCTCCGGGTTTGCGAGTCAAGACTCGGTACAAGGTTTTCGAGTCCAAAACTGAGTCCCAACTGGATAGGCTTTTCGACTCAGCACACGACCGAGCTAGCTCGTGCTGGGTCAACACCGATCCGATTCATGTCAACTCAGTTCAAATCAAATCGGAAACGGGTCACTTTGGGTCAATACGGGTCAACTCAATAAGGAGGAAGTCAGACGTTTTCATAGCATCCGTCAATTACAATGGCTAGCGAGACCTTTCTCCGATGAGCTCACGGACATGGGGGTATTTCTCTCTTTTTATTTATTATTTTACTTTGTTTTTTCTCCTTTTCGAGGGTGTGAGGCTATTAATTCTGCACTTTCATGATTTTCTCTCTCCTTTTCTTCACTTAGTTTTCTCTCTTTTAATTTTTAGTTGATCTTTATTTTAGAAAAGGGTTGTAATTAAAAGGTTTTTTTGATATAAGTATTGAGTAAGAATTATATCTGTCAATGCTTACTTTTCTGACAGGCTTGAGTCAGTAAAATTTGATTGACTTCAAATTTGATATCCAAAGAGACGGTAAAGAGAAATCCAAGGCAAAGTCGTTGAAAAAATGGACTTTTGGCAATAGTGTTCTACAACGGATTTAAATTAGATTTGTAGACTTTGGATCATTAGGATATTCTGACCAATTATATTGATAATTCAATTAAATTGGTTCTGAAAACCTTTTGAGGTTAAAGTTAAAGATAATTCAACGCATTATAAAATGATTTCAATACACCAAAGGCAAATATTTTTGGCAATTAAAATTACTGGTTTTAGTCTCTTAGTTCAGGGAAATGGCCTTACGGGTGAAATGGAGATATGCCAGATCTTTAGTTGGGGAGCTTCATTTATTTTGTTTTGATTGCTTTAAATGTTTGATCAGAGGTGTAAACAAAACATTTTAGATGCATTTTATTTGATACTTCATTGTGTTTGGCTCTGATGGTAGTCTTGGGTCGATTTCCGTTGTGGCTACACTAAGACTACACGGTGAAAGCCTCTCATCCTTGATGTTCCCTTCTCAATTCATTGCCACATTGGTGTTTAATTAGTAATGCAATATGGATTACTGCCTTTGTGTATTTTCTCTATTAGCCATTAAGGCCTTTGATTAGAATTGTAATACTTAGCTAGTGTCTCAGTGTAAATTGGTTTACCCCATATCTGATACAAGCCTACTGGCACCGCTTGATGTAAGCCTTTGGGCAACAATTGATCTTTAATAGAAAAGGGCTGGGAACCCTATAAACCCGATTAACTATTTAAAAAAGAGAGTAAAGCAATTCAAATTACTTGTTAAACTTGTATTTTAATAAACAAATTAGAAGCAAGAGTTTTATCTCTATTTTATTAAGTTCAATTTTGTAGGAATGCGTATAATAAGTATGATATTGAAAAGATCTTTACTAAAAAAGTACTACATATTAAGTTCTAAATAAAAGTATTTGTGGAAATATGAGAGGTCTAAAAGATGAAAGAGTGGTTCTTTACATTGAAATCATCCAGCAAGCTCGAGCCGAATGCACCAAGCTAAATCCATAAAAAAACAGTATCCCTATTCAAACTGGTTACAGTAGCAAGTATGAGACTTAAACATTCTCCTTCGCAAGTTGCAAGCTTGCTCTAGAGATACACTAGGCACACAAATTTTGGTCCAACTACACTTTCCTTATCAACACCAAGATAACCTAAAAATGAAAACATTCACCACTCATCTACTAAAAATCTGCTCTCTCTATTTAACCTGTTCCAACATCTCTAACAAAACTAGGAGAGTTACACTAGTCATTTTTGGTAGCCAAAATGCTTTTAGTAGATGTATATGAGACATTTTTGTGCATTGAGTTGTTTCTACCTTGAGGGACACCCGAATAAACAGTTTAAACACAAGTGTAACTGAAAAACCGGTCTCCCTAGCCTGAAACGTTAAGGCTAGCTAAAATCTATAAATTTGGCTTAGATATTATGCCAGAATTACAAAAAGTCATTTGTTTAAATGACCGTGACTTGGATTTCTCCTAAAGCGTCTTAAGATAGCAAGTCAGAAGCCAACAAAGTTTAGTCAGAAAAAGGGTCTTCAAAAAAATCTATATTGATCATGCTGATTTAGGATGCCCGTCGATCTCCGTCGTGCGCCATGGGAGTATTGTGACCTCAGTGGAGTATGCAATCTCTTCCTTGAGAACTCTACCAGGGATATGAAAACTTTACCAACTCATGTTTAGGCTTCCTCTGTCTCTACCGTCGCACCTCCGCTGCCGGATATGGAACGCCGCTCAGTCGGTCGCATGTGACACCCTCAATTCAATGAAATTCTTCCCGAGGGTCACAACTTTAAGGGTCATAGCTTCTTAGCACTTCTCCGTTCGAAACCCTTGTTGCGCCACCTCGCCAAAGAATCGAAGTCGCTGCTCCACCAGTCACTACCGCGGCTTCGTTTCAAGAAGGGTGGAGGAGAGGGTGGAAAAGAAGAGGGTGGCATGGAGGATAGGGTGGCACAGAGGAGAGGGTTTTGCAGAAAAGGTGGCGGAGGAGAGGACAGGGGGTTTCTATTGTTTTCTTAGTGGATAGGGACATGAAGGAAATAATGGTGGTGGCTGACGACTTGGAGACAATGAATCTCCAGATTCCAGCCGGTGGAGCGGCAACGGTGGCAACGACGGTGATAAAGGTGTTTATGAATATGAAGAAGCAGAAGTCCAGGGGTAGAATGATCATTACATTTTTAGTTTTAAACCTAGGGGTATTTCTATCTTTTTAGATTAGATCAATGCCTGGATTCCTTTAGTTCACGGCGCAATAGTGCAATTTGGGTAAATCTGCACCATTACTCAAAATCTTAGGGTTAGTTTAGCACTTTCAGATTTTACAAGGTTATATCTGCACTTTTGAAATTTAATACTCCCTCCGTCCGAGTTCAAACTATTAGAATCATGAGCTTCTATCATGAAACCAATTGGTACTATGTAGGGGTAACCTATGATCTTATATATTGAGTTATAACTCTGCCAACCACCAATGAGAGACACTAACATGCCCCCTCATGTGCATCACTATTAATCATCGCGCAAACGTGGATATTAAGGGGGTCACATGCCAATCTTGAGCTCTGATACTATATTAGAATCATGGACTCCTATCATAAAACCAATTGGTACTATGTAGAGATAATCCATGATTTTATATATTGAGTTATAACTCCGTCAATCACCAATACTAAAACCTAATTGGGACAATGCCCTCATCTCTTAAACATGAGTCCAATACTCAAGACACACATTAATGGGTCATTCACTAGAAGACGAAAAGATCCCGGTCACAGATCTAGGAGGTTAGGGTTTAGAAATAGTATAAATACAGAGGTATATCTTTTATTTTTGGTAACACTTTCTTTGCCTACTTTTACTCTCCACAAAATTGCTGACTAGACCGTCAGAGAATCTCCCCCCAAAATTCCTGGGGTCTATTTTTGTTTTGTAGGACATAGGCTGCATTGATTGGATCTAGGCCGGGTTGTGAATGAAGGTTACCATACGCATCAAGTGGCATGCTCAGTGGAACCCAAAGTTTGAATCGGATCTGGATCTCACAGTGTATGTCTGAGTCGATGACCTTAACTCGTTGGAGTGAAAGGTTGAAGTGAAAAAGGACTGGTGCGGGCATTGAGGTTAGATCTTTGTTTAGGCCAAGGGAAGGGAAGAAAATGGCCCTTCCCATCGTGAATCAAGATGCACCCACAACACCGATCAAAGTTTCAATGGGACCTGGCTTAACGACCCTTGTGATCGAAGGGCCACAGGCTGGGACCTTACCCGGAGCTTCAGGAGTGGAAATTACTATCGAACCAGACAAAGGATTTAGCGTTGCGATGCCATTGATGGGATCATGGGGTATCAATGGTCATTTCACAGATTTTTCTGGAGATTCGCAGGTGGAGGCCCACGAACAAAGACTCTAGGAAGATCATGTGATAGGCGAAGCCAAAGGATCCCCACGAAGCTTCGATCACATCACACAAATGTTGATGGCTATTGTTTATCATATCATCCCCCCATCAGTGGTTCCTCACCACTCGACGACTATGATGCCTTCAACAACTTATGTTCATCCAGCGGTGCTCGAAGCGCAAATCAGAGCATTACCCCTAGCAAGCCAAGCATGTGGTGTCACATACATGTGGTATGCAAGGAAGCTGCCCAATAGAGACTCCAACCCTCCTTCCCTGACCATATGCAGGTAAGTTGTCTTATGTTTGTTCCAATGATGATTTATCCTTTATAGGGTGTTGAGCAAGGTCGAGGAATCATGCCTTGGGGAAGCCTCCCAAACTTGACTGGTGGTCAGGGAGGTATATTCTTCGTTCAGCTAAGAGACTTTTGAGGACCCAATACAGGCATGAAATACAGGTATGGCGGAGCCGAGACAGCCTTATGCAGGGAGCTTGACAGATTGATAGGACCGGTGGGACAAACTGCAAGATCTCCGTTCAGCTTAGTAGTAACCAGAGCTAGATGGCCCCAAGACATGAAGCTGCCAGAAGGACTTCCTACATAATCGGGGGGTTCAGACCCACGAGAGTTTATCTTAATTTTCCTCTAGTTGATGAATTCTTGAGACTTTGAGGATAGGTTGACGTGCAAGTTGGTGGGTAGTTACCTTGGGAGGAAAATTTCAGAAATGGTTCAACAAACTACCAATGGATTCGTTGCATTCATACAAAGACTTCAGTGGGGCCTTACTGAGTCAGTGTTGCCAAAAAAAGAAGTTTGCTAAGAATTTGATGGAGCTATACCAAATGAAACAAAAACCGAGGGAATCCACCGCGACATTCAACCACAAATATGTCGATGACAGTTTGGGGGTGGTTGAAGGCACAGAGAATCAAATTATTCAAGGATATTTGTTAGGAATGGAATATTTGGAGTTATATAGGAAGCTGACAGCAAATGCCCCAAAGACCTTCCAACAACTTCAAGATGTAGTAGAACAACATTCGAAGGTGGAGGAAGCCATTCAGAAGAAGAGAGAAGGGCTAATGGCTAAACAATCAAAATCTAATAACCCTCGTGGTAAGAGAACTGTCAAAAGATAAACCTTTGAAAAGTACACCCCCAATGCACCATTCCCCATCAGACATATGGAGTATTCACTGAGGGATTTTCAAACCACCTCTCCCCTATGAATGATAGCCAATGAGCCTCCACAAATAGAAGATCCACAAACAAATACTGCAACCACCATAGAGACTATAGACACAACACGAATGAATGTATGCACCTTCAATCAGAGATTGACCGGTGTGAAAGAAAAGGCCTCTTGAAAGAATCTTTCCACCCATCCCATCGAGACGATAACTCGAGGCACAGGTCGGACTGGGGAAATAGGTGCCTCCCCTAAGAAAAACTTAAATGCTGGGAACGGGGTGAATCGTGGTCCTCAGGGGCAGCGGCACGAGCGTCGCGAAGAGCAACCACGAACCCCCCCAGTTGAAAATAGAAATGAAGGGAATTTTGCTATCAATAGGGTGGTCAATGTTATCAGTGGTGTTGTTAGAGAAATGTCTTCGAATGCAGTGATGAAATCACAATCACAGCATATTCCTGCAGGGGAGCCATTGGGAAAAGGCTCATACTGGATGAAATAATCACATACTCTGAGGCAGACGGAGTTCCTAACTAAACCTCTCATGCTGATCCCATGGTCATTTCTGCAGTAATCGAGCCTGCGCTGGTGAAAATAGTGTTCATTGATGATGGAAGTGGAGTCAAGATCATTTATGTGAATTGCTTCGATCAACTTGGAATAGGGCGTACGGATCTGAAAAAGTCAACATCCCCCCTGTCGGGGTTCATAGGGAGAAGTGTCAATCTGATAGGGGAAATATCACTGCCCATCAGGGTAACAGATGGAAACAATGAGGGGTTACTGTACAGTGCAACTTTGAGGTTATCGATGCATTCTCTCCCTATAATGTCATCCTCAGAAAACCATAGATGTGTCAAACCCAAGGGGTAGAGTCACCATACCATTTGATGATGAAATTCCCCATGTACAATAGAGTGGCATGCATCTGAGGGGATCAGGTGGTCACTCAAAGTTGCAACTACGAAGCAGTAAAAGTGTGGGGAAAGCAAGAAATGTATCTTCAGTGCACGGTGAGGCAGGACAAGCCGACACCCAACCACTCTCTATTCGAGATGTGTGGGGGTTGTAGCAGTAGGAAACACAAAACCAGAAATGGTAAGACGTGATTTAAAGGATTTGTTAGATCACTATTACGATGTGTTTTCTTGGGATACTTCTTATTTGACAGGGGTACATGCAGAGCTAGTTGTCCACAGGTTGAGCATTGACCCTTCGATAAGGCCTATTAAACAGAAATGGAGAATTTTTTCCCCTGGGAGAGCTGAAGCAATTAGATTGGAGGTCGTTAAAATTCTAAGTGCAGGCGTTATCGAGGAGGTATTATATCCCCAGTTGTTGGCCAGCCTGGTCCTGGTGCCAAAACCGGATGGGACATGGTGTATGTGCGTTGACTTCAAAGACTTGAACAAGTGTTACCCGAAAGATAGCTACCCAATGCCTTCGATGGACCAGCTGGTTGAAGCAATAGCAGGTTACCTAATTTTGGCCTTTTTTATGCTCATAAGGGTTACCTTCAAATACTCATAGTTGAAGCGGATAAGGAGAAGACTTCATTCATCACTGATGCGGGTACCTTCTGTTACTAGAAAATGCCATTTGGGTTAAAAAATGCTGGGAAAACTTATTAATGATTGGTGGATAAACTCTTCAAGAAGCAGATTGGAAAAAAGTTTGGAAATTTATGTCGATGACATGGTGTTAATAAGACGAACCTACGATCAGTTCACACAAGATATAGGCGAATTGTTAGAAGGTCTCCGACAATTTAATTTGAAATTAAACCCTTTGAAGTGTGTGATTAGAGTCGGTGCTGGAAAATTCCTAGGATTCATGGTCTCGAAAAGAGGGATCGATGTGAACCCAGAAAAAACTAAAGCCTTGGTAGACATAAGGAGTCATCGAAGTGTGAAATAAGTACAAAAACTTACAAGGTGTTTGGCAGCGTTAAGCAGATTCTTATCGAAGGGGGCAGAAAAGCATCTCACTTTCTTCAATGTACTTTGCAGAGCCAAAAAGTTTGAATGGACGGACAGTTGTGAGAAGGCCTTCGTGGCTTCGAAAAAACACCTCAGAACCTTGCCTACATTGATGAAGCCAGAGAGAGGGTAAGTCTTGTACCTTTATATCTCAGCATCTGCTCTAGCCATTAGTATTATGCTAGTGAAGGAGAAAGACAGGCAGCAACACCCAGTATATTTTGCTAGCAGAGCCCTGCAGGATCCGGAAACAAGGTATACTGCTATAGAAAAGCTAGTCCTGGCATTAGTTCACACTGCTCGAAGGTTAAGACCTTATTTCCAAGGCCATTCCATACACGTGCTCACCAATTATCCAATATGGAAGATACTTTTGAAATCCGAAGCCTCATGAAGAATAATGAAATGGGCGGTAGAACTGGGGGAACATGACATACACTACATGCCCAGAGTCGCAATAAAAGGGCAACCCTTGGCAGATTTTATTGTGGAGACTTCAGAACCCATCGAGGATGTCTGTCAGACAGAGGAGAATGGGGGTATGGAAGCTGTTTGTAAACAGTTCTTCTCATTCAGGGGGAAGTGGTGCAGGGGTACTGCTCACTAGCTCTGAGGGTGCTGATTATCCTTATGCCCTGCATTTCAAGTTTAGAGCCACAAACAATGAAGTTGAATATAAGGCCTTGATCACTGGTCTTCGATTGGCTAAAGAGATGAAGGTAGATGAGGTGGATATATTCAGCGACTCACAAGTTGTGGTCAATCAAGTGAATGGGGAATACAAAGCCCGAGAAGCCAGTCTGCAATGTTATTTGGAGAAACAAGTAAAGTTCAAAACCTTATACCAACAAATCATTGAATAAATCATTGTGATGGCGGTCTTCGAAGAGGAAACATGGATGACTCCCATCGTTCGATATCTCCAAGAAGGTTAACTGCTAGAAGACCCCATCGAAGCACGAAAACTTTGCCTCAAGGCACCAAAGTATTTAATACAATATGGGACCTTGTATCAAAAGGGGTATCTGCAGCCCTTTCTTCGATGTGTCTCCCCAACCAATGCGCAGTACTTGATGCAGGAAGTTCACGAAGGGATATGTGGTAGTCATCAGGGAGCCCGATCGGTGAAAGGAAAATGATTTGTGCTGGGTACTATTGGCCAACCATGTTTGAAGATGCTAACAAGTATATCCAATCTTGCGACCAAAGCTAGAAACATGCGCCCATGACACATGTCCCCCAAACGGAGATGATTAATATATTTAGCTCTTAACCCTTCAATAAGTGGGGAATAGACCGGTAGGACCTTTCCCAAAAGCACCAAGGAGGTTCAAGTATCTGATAGTGGCAGTTGATTATTTTACTAAGTGAGTGGAAGCTGCGCCATTGGCTAACATCAAGGGGAAATCTATGATCTCATTTTGTTGGAAGAATATCATCTGTCGTTTTAGCATACCAAAATCATTCATTATAGACGACGGAACCCAGTTCCCGAATGATCTCTTTAAAGGCTGGTGTGAAGAGTTCAAAATCCAGTTAAAGGTCACCTCAGTATATCACCCTCAGGCGAATGGACAGGTCGAAGTAACTAACCGGACCCTAGTCAATGGATTTCGAAAGAGACTAGAAAGAGCCAAGGGGTCAACGAACTACCTAGTGTGTTGTGAGTTTATCGAGCAGTGGAATCATCTGCCACAGGAGACACACCAGATGGACTAGGATATGGTTCTGAAGCCGTGATACCCGCGAAAATTGGCATGCCCAGTCCCAGAATGATGATAGCCAGTGATGTTAGCAATGAAGATAGCTGTTGCCTTGACCTATATTTGATGGAAGAAAGATGAGCCACATCATCTATTCATGAAGCTAAAGTCAAAGAAGCAATACCATGATTGAAGAGTGAAGAGAGCTCAATTTGTGGTAGGGGACCTTGTTATGAGGGATAATGAGAAAAGAAAGCAAGATCTAAAGGGAAAACTGGGTCCTAATTGGGAGGGGCCTTATAGAGTCCTTGAAGCTCATCCAGGGAGAGTTATACCTTGGGTTCGATGAAAGGTGGTCGCATTCCTAAGCGGTGGAACATAGTTAATCTTCGACAGTATCACCAACTGTAGGAAGAACTAGCTTTAGGGCTTGTGTTTGGAGAATGGCCTTTTTTGCTATGTAAATGTTCCCAGACTTGTATGCTCTGCGTAGCGGCTTGTTGACTTAATGAAAGTTTTAACACTTCCCCAAATTACTCAATTACTTCTTGCTCTTAAGCGATCGAAGTCTCGCTAATAAGCATCTAATCACTTATCGCTCTTAAGCGATTGAAGTCTTGCTATTAAGTATCCAATATTTCTTGCTCTTAAGCATCCAATTATTTTTTACTCTTAAGAAATCAAAGTCTCACTATTAAGCTTCCAATCACTTATCGTTTTTAAGCGATCGAAGTCTCGCTATTAAGCGTCCAACTACTTCTCACTCTTAAGCAATCAAAGTCTTGCCATTAAGCGCCCGACTACTTCTCGCTCTTAAACGATCAAAGTCTTGCTATTAAGCATCCAATCATTTCTCCCTCTTAAGAAATCGAAGTCTCGCTACTAAGCATCCAACTACTTCTCTCTTAAGTGAACGAAGTCTCACTATAAGCATCCAACTACTTCTCGCTATTAAGCATCCAACTACTTCTCGCTCTTAAGCATCGAAGTCTCGCTGTTAAGCATCCAATTATTTCTCGCTCTTAAGTGATCAAAGTATTGCTATTAAGCATCCAACTACTTCTCGTTCTTAAGAGATTAAAGTCACGCTATTAAGTGTCCAGTCACTTCTCACTCTCAAGCAATCAACGTCTCGCTGTTAAACGCCCAACTACTTCTCTTTCAAGCGATCAAAGTTTCACTAGTATGCATCCTACCTTCATCATTTTCAAGCAATCATGGTTTTTCTCATAGGAAATCAAGCATCCGCCTTTTGACACCAAGATATTTCTCATTTCACAAGTACTAATAGTGAGAAAAGACATGCATAACAGAATAATTTGAAATTCCAATATATAGGTAGAAGCCAAACTATTTGGAACCTTTTTAAAGTAATTGAAAGACTCATCCAGATTATTAAAATACACTCAAAAGGTAACAAGCTACCAAAGAGGTCATACAAACAAATTTTTTATTAAAGATAACATACAACAGACGATTACTCAGACCATTGAATGTTATCTGGCTTCACTCCCGCAGCTATCATAAATAAGGGATCAACTTCACTCTCTGAAGCCTCAAGGATAAAGGCAGATCGATGCCTCGAGCGGCGTACCAAGTTCCTTGAGGATGAAGACTCCCTCCCTGTGTCATCCGCAATATCATGAACGCATTTCAAAGCTTCTTCTACAGGTTCAACTGATAGTATTCGATTGGAAGAGCCAATGGGGGGAGTTATAACTTGAGATTTGTCTTGAGTTTTCTTCTTTGCTTGAATATTCCCTTTGAGTTGATTTTTTTCTTTTAGGAATCCTTCGTGAACGTTTACCCTTCAGAGGAACGCTAGACAAAGGACCCTTACTGGACAAATCCACTTCATGGAACGAATGTTATTCTATGATCGAAGACACTCTTTCCACGTTAAAATTGCATCAAATGCGGCATGGTAATTTGGGTCTCTATCTAAGTATTTTTTAAGAAAAGCCATCTCCGTATCATAGAAAAACCTAAACATGTCATTGATAGATCCCATATCAAGGACCCCAAACGATAACCATGTGCCCGAAGACTATCTGAATACAATTGTATGGTAGCAACATGGGCTGATACTTGACTCGAAGGTTGAGAATTTTGACTTACAAGAGCGAGTGGGTTACGAACAGTAGTAAAAGAAGAAAATAAAACTTCTAAAGGTAGAAGCCCAAAGACCTTCGGAAGAGTCTGAAGACGCTACTTCTTCAACGATCACCCCTAATAGCGGATCTAAGGATCAAAGAGGCCTTAGGAAAGGCGGTCTACAATCCACTCTCTCCCTTTTATTAGCATTTGCAGAATAATTCTCTTCGATTGCTCGATGACTAGCAGAGGCGTAGATACTTTTGTAAATCCCCTTTGGCCATACGAATGGTTTTGCACCCTTAACAGTCTCAGGACAATAAGTATTAGTGTATAAGGGTCCGGGTGCTCGAAGAAGTTCTATATCATCGCGAACACCCTCAGGAATCGAATATTTCCCTTTTCTGATCTCAGCAACAACCTCAAAATTTCATCAAGGGGTTCGATAAATTCCCAAACAATCAAAGGACAATGCTTTATTCTGCCAACCAGAACTATTAGTAGGGGGAATTATAAACTTTCGGCCAGATGGTTTATTGCTCAAAGTGAAGGTCCCTGTTATATCTTGACAACTAATCAAGAGATAGATAGCCCAAAAAACTTCGTAACAGGGTTCTACGTTCACTTCCCTACATCGAACTAAGAAAGCCATTATTATAACTATCACATTCGGATGAAGTTGGAACAGACTCACATCAAAATTTTCCATTAGACTCGATAGCAAGGGGGGGAAAGGAAACAAAGCCCAGACCTAATATGCTTACTGCAAGTCATAGCCCTTTCTAAGGGTAGAGAATCTCGATCACCTACATCTAAACGCCTCAGATCAGCATTAGGAGGAATGTGCTAATAAGGGGGAATCTCATCAATAAAATTTTGTATGTCCACGGGAAAGGTATACCCCATCGAACCATCACCTTTCAACGATTATTCAGCGTTTGAATGCTTAATTTCCTCTTTGAGGGTCTGTATATGATTTTACGGGCAATTTTCTCACCCCAGGAATCTACTACGTGCTCAAGACTACCCTTTGAAAACTCGTTTACCCCTATTTTTGCGAACCCACGAAATTCACTGGTTCTAACCCTCTCAAAATTAATCCCTTCGCCAAAAGGAGACACCTTGCTTGAGCTGCGAGCGAGAATCGTAGACTCAGTACATTTGGAACCAACCAAAATCTCTACTGATCGAAGAGACTCTTCACCAAAAAACCCCACTTGCGATAAATTCACCCCTCGTCAATTCTCTCAGGATTTAGGGGGGAAGAAGAAGAAGGAAAGACATGGATATGGTTAGAGTCCATAAGAACTTACCTGTTAAAGCATAGCAAGAAGAAAGCTAGAGCTTGGGTGGCTGAAGAAGGTGACACAGTAGAGACGCTCGAAGAAAAAAAACCTACCAACAGAATAGAAAATATGAAGAATGAAGAAATGAAAAACATTTTATGTGAGATATATATAGAGGTAAGAGAGAGAAAATGGGAGCAATCATTGCCTAAAAAGGCGGAAGACATAAAAAAGAGTAAAAAGCTGGAAAGCCTGTTGAAAAGCTGTCAGCGCACGCCATTTTTAACGCCTTTTTTCACGCATTTTCCTTAAAGAATTCCAAAGGACACTATCAAGAAAAATCCAAGTGCTCTTCCGTATGCCCAATAAATGAAATACATTTGAGGACTCTCACATTATAATCATCTAAGGTCAGCAGCGAAGTTAAAATAGTTTTGGAAAGATAAAATCAAAAACTGAATCCTAGACAAGCCAGAACCAAGAACTTTAATGATAGCAATTCGAAGATTATCAACTACTAAACACAAATAGTCTTCGATCACCGTTATATCCATCGATTTAAAATACCGATAGACAAATGTAGTTTGATGACAAACAACGAACCTTTGATGAAAGGAACCTCAAAGAACAAAAGATCACTTGATTTTTCTGGGGGCTTCTGATAATATAGTGGAGTTAAAACTTAATTGGGACAATGCTCCAATCTCTTAAACATGAGCTCAATACTCAAGACACACATTAATGGGCCTATTAATGAGTCATTCACTAAATGACGAAAAGAGTCTGGTCACAGGCCTGTGAGATTAGGGTTTAGGAATGGTATAAATAGAGAGGTATGTCTTCTATTTTTTTAGCACTTTCTTTGCATATTTTTACTCTCTACAAAATTGTGGACTAGACCGTCGAAAAATTCTCTTATAAAATTCCCGGGGTCTATTTCTATTTTATTGAACATTTGCTGCATTGATTGATTCCGGGTCAAATTATGAACGGAGGCTGCCATACGCATCAAGTCCGTACCCCTCGTGGCCTCATGGCATGGTTTCTACATTTGGTGTGATAGTGCCATAACCATAATGCAATTGCATTTCGTAGAAGCTGTGATTTTGACCCAAAGTCACATATTATTCAAATGTCAATTGGGATAAGCAGGGTTTGACTAAGGCAGCTTGTTCTGCACGCTGTCCATTTGTTTGGGTCGACATATTATTATTACAATTCAAAAAATTAATTTTCTGAGAGTGATTCATTAATTAATTAACTTCATCCTCAACTAACCAACAAACCAACCAACTCCTGTTTAAAGTTTAAACAGCGGGATTTCGGCTACATGTTCCTTAATTTATTCTTCGGCTTCAAAAAACTGATTCCAATTAGAGTCTGTCTTTTAAAAGACGGTCTTTCCATAAGTTATGGAAAAACCAATGTTTAAAGTGTAAATTAGAAGAAATGAAGATAAAATTTTCGGGTTGCATGAATCGGGTAATAAACTTTATTACTACTACATGTTGTAAATTTTTAATATTACAACTTACACCTTTTACCTTTTATTATTCTAATTAAACTCCGTCTTTCATAAGCATATGGAAAGATCGTCTTTCCCAAGACTTTGCCCAATTATGAATGTTTTTTTATTGTAAATTAATTCTATTTACAACTTGATTTTTTTGTTGATATATTCAACGGTTTTAATAAGTTGAAGTTCAGGAAGTGTTTTGTATTCTCTTATAATGAACAAATTTATTTTACATGTTTTAATTATTTTAATAGTCCATTTTAAGTTGTTATATATAATAATAATAATAATAATAACCTCCTTTTAAATAAAATTTTGGTTCCATCACAAATTATTTGCATTTAATTTGAATCATTTATAATTAATTACTTGGCATGCACGCTAAACTTCTTCTTTGTTAGATGGTTTAAATTTTAAATGAAGGACTTTTTGTTATAACACTATTTTCAGTCAAACTTGTACATTAAAACTTTGGCGATGATTTTGGTACTAATTTAAGAAGTATGTGTAAACGGCAAGGATTTGACAATATATTGCGATTAAGGTATAAGTATAAATTATAATCTAGTCCATGGGTCAAAATCACCATTTAATTCCTAAACTTCTACAGACTTTCAAAAAGCAAAAATCACATGTACATGTGCTAAAACACACACATTCACTACAGTATAAAAAGGAATTTAACTGTGCGCATTTTGACAATAACGAATGCTCCATTTTAATAATGGTAATATGCAAATATAACCCTATATGTTGGAGAAAGTGTAAATATAATTATGAGTTATTTTTTAGTATAAATATAACCCTAACTATTATACATATGTGCGAATATAACCCTAATTATTATACATATGTGCAAATATAACCCTAACTATTATATATATGTGCAAATATAACCCTAAAGCCATTATTCCGGCATTGACTGACCATGGTTATATTTGCACTTTCAATTATCCCACCGTAATATCTCAATACAAAGGTGTGATCGTGGTGATTTTAGTTTAGGACGTGGCAGATCGGTGGTGATGCAACGTGTGATTGTTTTTTAAAGGGTGTCTCCAACTATTAAAATGAAGTTTCAGACTTTGCCAAGATTCTACCGATTTAAGTGGTGGTGTCTCCTATTTTAGTCATATTATAATTAAGTAGAGTAAGTTGTTTGTTTGTAATTTGATTATTTGTCTGTAATTTCCCCATTTAAATATTTGGGTTAAATATTTTTTCTAACCCTACCTTTAGGCTGAGAGTGCTAATATAACCCTGTAAAATTAAAAGGTGTCAAACTAACACCCTAACTTTATGATGAATTGCGCCGATATAACCTTTTGTCACTATTCCGGCATTGACTTATCAATTTGGGTGTTTACCAGAATTAAAATGACCAGAATTAAAATGACAAAAATGCCCTTATCTTAACAAGCTGATTTGTTTTTTTCATTTTATCCTTCCTTAATCTAACACTCCCTCACTCCCTCCATCCCTGAATAAATTGCAGAAAGAGAAACTGTGGCTGCAAAGTTGAACAGTAAAAAAAAGGACTGATTTGAGTCCAAAAAGCTGAAAAAGTACATTGAAAATTTAGAAAATTACAGACCAAAAAGTAAACTGAAAACAGTGCTAAACACTTCTAAAACTATGATTATTTCCTCCAAAAATTAACTTATGGCTCCAAAAGTTTATGTTTTGGAGCCAACTTTACACTTTTCATCAACTGTTGATACATTTTCAAAAATCCCAACCTCAACTATAAATAGGGGTATTTATTACAGCACTCGTTCACATCCTACAAATAAAAAAAAATATGCTCTCAAAAATCTGCTCTGGAAGAACTGGCCAATCTCAGAAAACCCTAATCCCGCCACTTTTTCATCTTCATCATCGAGCAAGTTGGGTTGTGATGGTGGGGAGAAACCTTACAGATGAACAAAGGCATGTGATTGCCCATTTTCTCCTTCAATACATAAAAAAGAGGTAGATTAAGAACTAGCAGAGAGTCGAGGCAGCAGAAAGATGGTCATGCTCTGTTAGGACCATTAGCACAATCTGGGCCCAGGTGAAGCAACAACTTCAAAATGGAGAGGCTGTGTGCACCCGTTCGAGAAGACACAGGCATTGTGAAAGAAGCAAGAAACCCATCAACTTGGAGGCCTTAATGGCATTGCCACTAAAGTTCAGGCTCACACACCGAAGCACAGCAGCCAAGCTACATGTTGGGAAAAGTAGCATTCATAGAGAAATAGCTAGCAAGGACATAAGAAGCCAAACAAATGCAGTTCATCCATGCCTAACAACAACATGCAAAGAATGAAGGCTGGAATGGTGCTTAAGCAAACTGGAGTGCAACTTGTATTTCAAGAACAAGCACAATATTATACACATCGACGAGTAGTGGTTCTACATCACAGAGGCTACAACAAGGTATATTCCCGGTCTCAATGAACCAAAACCATATAGAATCACTCAAAGCAAACATTGCATACCAAAAACTCATGCTTTTATGTGCTGTGTGTAAACCAGTATTTGACATAGAGGGTAATGTAATGTTTGATGGGAAAATAGTTGTGTTTCCTTATATTGAGTACTCCCTCCGTCCCACTTATTTTGCGGAGAGATAAAGAGGAAGAATTTTTATGGATTTATTATTTAATGATTTATGGCACAGGTGCTGGTAGGGTACTTGTATTTTATTTTCGTTTTGCATTTTATTTCAGCCTTACAATTGGGCCATCTCAATTAAAAAATGAATAAAACTTGGCCAAAATTGGAAATAAAGTGAAGAGTGCAAAAACAGTTGTGACGTCCCAAAAAGGAAAGAAAACAAAAATAGCTGGGACGGAGAGAGTATGTAGCAGCCAAGTACACCACAGTAAATAGACCTAGGGAAACCATGATGCTTACATCCATAACACCCATCACCCGAGATATCATTAGACACAAGCTTATCAATGAACTCATACCAGCAATCAAGGCAAAATGATCAGTTTGGGCAAGCAAAAAAATTTTCATACAGCATGATAATGCCCCAACCCACATATTTGCAAATGACCTTGAGTTTTTAGCTACACCCACCTCAGATGGTTTTAATATTCATTTAGTGTGCCAACTATCCAAATCAGCCGATTTTAACATTCTGGATTTGGGTTTTTTTTGCCTCAATTCAGAGTTTACAACAACAAACCCTAGTCAAAACCTAGATGAACTACTACAAGTTGTGTATGATGCTTTTGAGAGGGAGGATCCTAAGGTTATAGATAAAATATTCCTAAGTTTTCACTGTGATATGGTAGAAATCATAAAATACAGAGGTGGTAATTATTTCAAACTACCACGTGTGAAGAAGGAAGGGCTAAGAAGACTTGGTTTTCTACCTCACAATCTGATTGTGGATTCTAAGTTGGTGAGAGGCTGTTTGGAACACATGGTGGCTATTGGCAAAACCAGATTCATACATGATCTGATAATCAGTATGGAGTTAGTGTAGAAATGCAATGCTTATGTAGTTTAATAGGGCTATGATTCTAGATTCAGGTCTAGGGTAAACATACAAGGTATTTTGTTAAGGTATGTTTATAGGGAAACCTTGTAAAAGCTGGGAGAGTTTTATTCCCTTTTGTATGAAGCTTTTAAAAAAAAGTGAGATTTTAAAACCTAGTTCTGATTATGAGGCAAAAAAGGCTAATTTAAAATGTTTAATACAACAACCTGGTGACAAGGCACACACACACATATAACAACGAAGGGACAGACACTACAAAGCTATCATCCAAATGTTAAAAAAACCATGGTTGTTGCCCAAGTGTACAACTAGAATATGGTCAACTACGCAAAAAATTTCAGAGATGGGTTTAATCACATCATGCCCCGCCTAGATCAGATCAGTTTAGCAACTAATAAGCATGACTGCATGTTTTTTTCATTCATATATAACCCACATAAACATGCAGTACAATTTACTGCTTCATTACTGCCCCAGATATAAAATATGCCATGCCTGATTCAGATTCAGATTCACATGAATAAGGGATTGTGTTTCCAAGGATTCAAGTGAATCTGCGTGGTAAAGGCTGCACATTTGAACACAAACAACACACAGATTCATACACCCAGCAAAATATCAAGTACATAGAATCACAAATTTGTTGTCATGACCAACAACATTCACACTTTGTACTCAAACCTACATTCAAAGGAAGAAGGTTAGTATGTATTAACCAAATGAAAAAATAAATTCAGTAATGTATAGAAACAATGTAGAGTTACAAACCTGAGAATAATGAAACTATTTTTCATCTATTAAATCACTTTTAGGCACATACTTGGGTCAGCTACCAAGGTATAGAGTAGCCCCGGTTTCAAAGAAACCTGGCTCACCATACTTAGGGAATTCATTACCCTTGAAGTATATTGAAGGATGTGGATCACACCTAGATTCAGAATCAGATTCATCTGAATCAGGGGCCTGTATTTCATCTGATTCAGGGGTTGTGATTCATGTGAATCAGGGGGTTTTGTTTAATCAGAATTAGTGGGGTGTGATTCATGTGTATCAGGGGGATGTGTTTCATCAGAATCAGTGCTTGAATCTGAGTGGTAAATAACAGCTTCAGGAACAAGGCTAAAATGTGTGGCCACAGGATTCAAATGAGTCAGTGTGACTTCAGTGGGAATGAGCTGTGATTCAATATTTCCAAGCCCAGTAAATAGTGTGGGATCAAAACTGGACTCAAACTGTGACTCATGATGGGAGTCATTCAAAGGTTGGCAAGGGGCAGATTTATCCTGCCCAGCCATGACCTTATCCCTATGATCCGTGTTTCAGTAAAAGAAAAGGACAATCAACATAGACACAACACCAGAGGATAATCAACAAACAACCACAACAGTGGATAAGCAACACACAGACATAACATAGTATAATCAGTACACAAACCAGAAAAAGGATATTCAACACACAAAGAGCACAGAGTGTGTTCAACACACACAAAATAAGAGTATAGTCCACAAAGGAATAATCTGAATGATAATCAACACACAAACAAGATAGCTCTTATCACAGTATCACATACATTTAATCACAACCATAGTAGATTAACCCAAACCCTATTAAAAGTGAATAATGTTCATGTCCAACAGTCCACAGAGTAGAAGTACATTCAAACCCTAACGTCAAAACAGCAAGAACATGGACAACAAGTAACAGATCTGATAAAACGGCAAGAACGCAAACATCAATCTTTAGTCAAATTACTGAATAAAAAAAATCAGTACATGCAAGCAGTTTCTCTCAGTCGCGCAGAAGAATCTAAACCCTAGACCCAATAAAAAAATTTTATCTTTAAAAAAACCCCAAATTGAACAAGTGAAACCCTAACGAGGGAAAATAAACACAGGATATAACTGAAATCGAGCCAAAACAGCAAGCACGTGCATACCGAATAACAGATCGGGAAAAATTAGTGAACAACAGCAACAATAATCACAAACCCAGCATCATTGACTTATAAAATGACCATAAAAATAAAAAAAATGTCACATGCATTCAATTTTAAACAATAAAAACGAAGAACAATGACTAATCTCACAGATCCAACACAAGGAAAACCCTAAATCAGAACCCATGCCACAAAGAACAACAACTTTGGTTCAAGAATCTGTAAATCACCTAGAAAAACCCTAATCGAGCCTTATAAAGCTGTGATTAATATTGAAAAAGTTAAGAAATCGATTTTGTTTTCAAAACCCCCAACCAGCTCATAAAAACACTAGATCGGAGCCAAAAAGCTGTGATAAAATGAGATTTAATCAACGAAAGCAACACAAATAACACATATTTTCAGCAAAGAACAAAATAAAAAAATAGTACAAGCAACTAGGGTATTCAAAGTTGAGAGAGAAGAAGGGAGACGCTGTGAGTTTTGAGTGACAAATGAGAGAAATGAGTAGATAATGGAGCGTTGAAGAGAGTATTCGAGAAGTCAAATGGGAGCATTCAGAGTGCAATAATGGAGCATTGAGAGAGTAAATGAGACGCATGTGAATTCGGGCAGGCGTTTGGGAATTTTAAATTTGATTCTGTGGCTGAATGTGGAAAATTTAGATGTGAGGGACATACCAAAATAGAAAGTGTGGAGTTTATTCAGGGACACAGAGGGAGTATGTATTTTTTGAGCCCTTTATTTTTAGGAAAAAATAGCCTAAGCCTACCTTCCTCCGCTAACCCCCGCCGCTCCCTGCACCCACCACCGCCGCCTACATTTAACCATGAACTACCACTCCAGATCTAATTCTTAGCCCAACCGTTCTATGTTTCCTGCCCCTAGTTCACCACGGCGTCACCGCTACCACAAGTTCTCCACTGCCCCAAGTTCCTCTGTTTTTTTCCCAAGCACCCTACAATAGATATTGTTTGCAACCGGGGATATTAATATAATTTGTTGACATTCTTACTTTGCAAAACGGCACTGTTTTTCCATCTTCTAATTCACTGTCTTTCTCCTCTTATTCTCCATCGCAAAATTTTCCCTCTTTCTTCTTCACCGGAGTTTTTTTCTTCAAGCAGACTTTTTGGTGCTCGAGGATGTTGCTGATGGCGGTGAAGTTTCCGTGGCTGGCGAAGCGGCTGACGATAGATTCGTGGATTCGCAGTTGTTGTATTGTGATAGCTACATCGTTTCCACGTGGCGGAGGAGATTTTCAGGTCCTTATTGGTACAATTCCAGTTAGAGTGCAAGGAATTCTTCAGGTTCTAGGTCGTTATTGTGTTCTTCCAAAGATTTTCAGGCTGTTTCTGTACTCTGGAAATCTCACCACCGTCTTCCCACTCTTCACTCCTTCCAATCCCGCAGCCACTCTACACTACCGCCACCACCACCACCTTTGCCGCTGTGTACTGACACCAGTAGAAACAAGGGCTCCTTCGTGAACTACTCTCTGGAATCATAACAAGTTCCGCCATTGGCCTCTCTCTCTCTATGCTTTTTTCTTATTCAAGCTCCACTTCTCTATCATACGCCGATGGGTCCATAACAGTAGTAGCCGATCACTGCAAAGTCCTTAAAAGTCGATCAAGATTTGTTTTCGGAGGTAACCCATAATTTTGATTTGATTTTGACTTTTTATTGACTGAACTCTGAAGGCCGAATTGGTATGGGGATTTTTTGTTGCTATCAAAGGCTTACATGAAAACAATATTCTTCAATTATGGGAAATGGAGTCGCATGTGGAGCCCTCCTGAGAAGGTATTTTAGTTAAAAGAATTCATATTTCTTGACATTGAGCTTATGTGTAGTTTAAACTTCGGAGTTCTTTATGATTTTTGACACGGATAATAATGGCCTGGTATCTTTCAAAGAGTGAGCATTGGCGCCTTAATGAGATAGGAATTTGTTTTGCTTTCACTAATGAAAATCTGGCTAAAAAATGGTTATTTGTATGACAATCCCAGGTATATATATTTTGTTACTCTTCTGAGCATTCTGGAATCGATATTTTCAGTGGCGTTTAAGATGTTTGATCTTGATTGTAATAGGTGGGGTTGGATTTGCATTGGAATATTTTTCTTTGACTGAATTCTTCCATAATTATGGCACTCATTTTATATGATATGGAAATAGATAAGGAGGAATTCAAGAAAATAATGGCTCTGATACGAGCTCATAACAGGCAAGGGGTTATCCATTGTGATAGAATTCGAGCAGGGCATAGTCTTGGTGGTTCAGTAGAAAATGGTGGCCTGGTGGAGTACTTCTTTGTTAAAGATGGTCAGATGTGTCTTCATCATGAAAATTGTGTCCAATTTCTAAGGGATCTTCATGATGAAGTATGGATTTCTCCACTTTTTCTCGCACTTGTTTGATTGCTTGTGAATGGTTGTTATTTGCTTATTGTCTTTCATCAAGTAAGATAAGGTTTCACGAATCAACATATCAGATGTTGATTATTATTAAATCAACAACTGCAACCTTGCTCAGTCATAAAAATGCTATGTATGATATAGTATTACTGGCAATTATCTCTTGATACTAAATATATAGGGTAACATGTTAGATGAATGGGTTATATGCTATCCATTTCTACTTGCCATTAGAGACCGTCATAGTTGTTAGTAGAAGAACAAAACGTGGGTTGTTTCCTATCCGAGCCAATATAAGATATTTATGATCAAATGTGATTTTCTTTTCTCATAAAATTTTCATCAGATCCACTATATCACCTAAGTGCTTCTTATAACTTCTTTTCTCCCGATCTTGGCCATGTTTATTAAGAAATACTACTTTTGATTGTATGCTTGATAGAGAGGATCTATGTATGTGGACCGGGTTGGTTGAGATTTAATTTCCACTTGTTTCTGAATCTGATTTGGAATCTTATTGTATTTTGTCAGATGCATAGATTGGATTTTGCCCGTTATATGACTATAAAGGTAGATATCAGCCATGGACTTTTCCTTGTCAATGGTTGCATCAGCTGACCTGAAGCACTTAAGCAAGTTGCACGCCAAGGTTGATGATTTGGATAAGATGCCGCACATGAACACCATCCAGATCACACTTGAGGAATTCAAGAGCTTTGCTGAGCTTCGAAAGAAGTTACAACCCTTTTCCCTGGAACTTTTCAGTTATGGCGAAATGAATTGTCTCTTAACAAAGGCAGATTTCAAGCAGGCAGCATCTCAAGTACGAGTTTCCCTTTCTCGTGCTATAATCTACTCGTGAATTCGAATTTGAATTATGATTCTTTGTGATAGGTATGTGATATCTTGCTCTTTGACAACGTGATAGAGATAATATTCTACATGTTTGATGCAAACGGCGATGGAAACTTGAGCTGGGATGAATTCGTAAGAGTGTTGCAGAAAAAGGAAAATGATATTGGTTTCTAAACAGGAGCATGTTTCTTCATGTTTCTGTCTTGCTGGTCGAAATGTACAGACAGAAGTGGCATATCTCACATACTTTCCTAATCAATCATGACTTTCAGACATAGGTGGTGTACATATGATATGACTGGGTTAAACCCAACTCTACTGATTATTGATATAATATAGTGACATATATAGCAATAGCATAACATAAACCCAATGCATTATGCATAAATTTTTGTAAGCAAAAGGAAAGATGGATTAGTACAGGAGCTTTGTTTGTCTTTCCTTTTGGTTGTTTCTTGCTGGATTACACTCATTTGCAATTTGGCCTCCTTGCCTTATCTTCAACAAAGTTCAGTATGTTGTGTTATTTTGTGTTGTTTCTCCGTTTTCACTACTTATGCTTTTGTGCATTGTGTTTGATATAAATTTTATGCTGATCTGCAGTCCATGAGTATATAGTTGTACTGGATCTGCCTGATCATAGTGGCATCTGCTTGGTTAGTAGTTTTACTTGAAAATGTCAAGTATTGGTTTACAAGTGTCGTGGGTGTAATAGAATAGTCATCCAATTACACTTGGAGATTATGACCTTAGCTTTTGTTTACTGATTGTAGTACTTGCGGAGTTGAGTAGTATTTTGAATTAAAGTGTTCACAAATACCCGTGTTTAGTGATTGCAATCTAAACTTGTTAACAGACTGCGTTGATGGAGCGGAGGCTTTTGCAAGGGGACAGGTATGCGGAACTTTCAGTATGTTCCTAAAATTTGATTGAACCATCACCTTAACATAGAATGCTTCCCAACATACAAAATTTTCTTCTCTCCAGGTATTGTTTATGGATTTTTTTGAAAATCTCTGATTTCAAACTCCTTCAATTTTACTAAGATGGTTCGTTTGTAGTGGAAGTATGTGATTTTGTGTTCTCTCTACTGTAGTTTGTTTCCTTTGCTTTTAGAATCATTAGCTTAGATGTCTTGGGCATTGTTAGACTAGTTTGATGGATGCAATTTATAATAAATTAAAGTGATTTGCTTCAAGATGTTGAGGCAAATGACCTGCAACAAAAACATACATGCTCAATTTGATATAATTTTCAACTTAGATTCTTTGGATATAGTTATGAAGATTTGGTATAGTTATATAAACAGTTGCTTGCATCTCTTATTTTATTGAATCGATATACATAATGCATGATAGCTCCCTGTGATGTTCATGAGGTGTCTATCAGTTTGATTAATCGTGCATGTGTGCCTTTTTTTTCTCCTGTTTATGGCATTAGAATTATCTTCTAGGTTTCAAATATTGTAAATTTGCACTATTGTATGTGATCATGTCTGTTTTTCTACTAATGTTTTGGCCTACCAATGGTTCAGGTATGTTCATCCCATGGGTAACAGAAAGTGTCTTGTTGTCATCAGAGGAAAATATAATATAACAGAATCTGGTACTTGATTAGTCATAGTTTTGTATTACTCCTGGTTATGGTCAGAATTTGGTACTGTTGGCATTGTATCGGAGAAGCCATGGAGTACGAAAACAAAATCCACATTCAGCTTTCAAATTGCTCAGCTGAGTTAGTGGGTGTTTTTTCTTCAGGTTGTTGCACGTCGTCCTTGTGGCCCCCCACATGTCCGTGTGATGGGTGTTGATGATTCCTATTCAACCATCACTCAAGGGGGGTGACTTCATCTTTTCGGGCAGAAGTTAGTGAAAGTACCTAACTTTCATCAGTTCATTTTGCCATTTGAGTTCCACGGGCCAACCATTTCAGGATGCAAAGTGCAGTACGAGAATCTAGGGATTCCCCCAGCCTTAAACTTCCCTTACATATTGCACCACATGCCCGATGAGAGTGTAAACACGATGAACTAGCTCTTAAGGCCGTAACATTCTAGATGTATGGCATGGAGAGCTGGCTCATGAATGTATGGCATGGAGAGCTGGCTCATGAAGCTATATTTAATTGGCATATATTTTGGCAAATAACATGGGGTGTTCTAATTCCATTATTTTATCTCGTGGAATCAAATGATCCATCAATGAATGAAGAAACTATAAACCATATCAAGTGTAAGGGCTTCTTCACATTACTCCAGTATGCGTGCTTTAATTTATTTAATTAGCCTTTTATTTTTAGCTTGTTTATCATTTCTTTCTATATGATTTTTGTTGGACCCACGTAGGAAGTGAAATCTCAGTCGTGGTTACTGCAAAGAGCTTGAATTGTTTTTATTATGAATGCTGATATATGACTTCTTTGTGCATGCTCCTTAAAACATGTTGCACTTTTATGCTTATAGACTTCTCATGTATCACTAAGACACGAAGTGCTATGAACGAGTGACATGGTCTTTTGCTCCAAGTTTTTGAAAGTGAACTTTATTTCATTAAATTCGATCTGCTGATGTGTCTGCAACAGTCTATTACCACTGACCATAGTATGGAATTCATTGAAGGCTATAAACAAATGAAATTTTTTTCTCTTGAAGATTTTACACTTGATCATGGAGTTGTTACATTCAGTTGCCCTTATAAACTAACCTTCAAACACATATTCAAAGAATGTAACCAAGTGGCAGAAAAGCTAGCTAAAGTATGGCTCTCTAGAGCTTACCTTCAAACTTGCCTACTTCATCAATTCGGCGGGAAAGACTAAGAGTTCTTAATCATAGTCAAAATAACATCACTTGATCTTGCTATAATAAATTGTGAGTTCTTTGAGAACCTTGTCTAATTTGCAGGGAACAGTTAATTTGCTCCATATGAGTATAAATATTTCATCCCGTACCTGGTAATATACCTGAAAAGTTTGTCTTGATCCTATTTAGAGCAATGCTATTATACAAAGTGATGCATTGATTAGAGGGTTGAGTAAGACCACTTTAATAGCAATTATTGTGGGTGATATTGAAATCAGAATCAACATAGTGGGCTTGTTATTTAAGGATGTGTGGAAATAGGAAGGAAATGGTGATGGTTTTGAGAAAATAAGTGATTGTCGTTTAGGAAGGATGAATCGGAAACTTTGTCAAGAGTCAAAAACATGTGGAGAGGTTTCGAGTGGTGAGGGTCGAGTGGAGAGGGTTCGAATGGAAAGGGTTCGAGTGGTACTGGTTCGAGTGGTGAGGGTTCGAGTAGAGGTTAGAGTGAAGAGGTTTGAGTTGAGAGGTGATGCCTAGAGGGGGATGACTAATGGTTCCAGGGCCTCGAGGGTTAATGAATCAAGTGGAGATGCCTCGAATCAACACCCCTCAAGGCGGATGGTTGATGTTCAAAGGGTGAATGGTTCGAGTGGTAGGAAGGCCTCAAGGTGGATGGTTCGAGTGGTGGCGTGGTGGATGTTAAAAAACTGATGGTTCGAGGGGTGATGGTTCCAGGAATGGATGGTTGGTGTTCGAGGGATAGGTGGTTTGAATGATGCTGTCATGGATGATTCGAGGGGTATATGCCTTGAGTGGGTCATGGTTTGAGAGCTAATGTGGATGGTATGACGCTCTCAGTGTTATACTCTCTCAAGGGCTGGTGTACCCTCGAGGGTTGGTGTACTCTAGAGGGGTGGATGTGTGACCTCTCGAGGGGTGGTGTACTCTCAAGGGTTGGTACACCTCTCTCGAGACGTTGATGGCGTACCCTCGAGGGGTGGAAGGTGTAGTCTCTCCAGTGGTGGATGGTTTACCCTCTCGAGATGTAGATGGTGTACCCTCGAAGGGTGGTTGACAAACTTCTTGAGGGGTGGATAATACTATCTCCAGTGGTGGATGGTATACCCCTCTCGAGAGGTGGATAGTACTCTCTCCAGTGGTGGATAGCACTCTCTTCTTTGGTGGATGGTACCCTCACCACTCGAACTTCTCCACTTAGACCTTTCCACTCGAAACCTCGAACCTCCTTTACTTGAACCTCCTTCACACGAACCCAGCACCACTCGAACATAGTATCACTCAAACCTCTCTAATCGAACCCTCTCCACTCGAACCCAGTATCACTCAAACCTCTCCACTCAAACTTTCTCCACTCGAATCCAGTATCACTCAAACCCTCTCCACTCGAACCCAGTATCACTCGAACCCTCTCCACTCGAACCCAGTATCACTCGAACCTCTTTCAGCCCCACTCTACTCGAACCCTCTCCACTCGAACCCTCTATTTGAAACCTATCCACTCAAACCCTCTCCACTCAAACCTAGTACCAATCGAACTCCTATCACTCGAACCGCTCGAATCTAACCATTTCCACTCGAACCCTCTCCACTTGAACCCAGTACCCCTAGAACCTCTTTACTTGAAATAATTACCACTCGAACCCAGTACCACTCGGACCTCTCCATTGATTCATAAACCCTTGAGGTCCTAGAACCATCAACCATCCTCCTAGAGGCATCACCCATCGATCCATCAACCATCTGCCTCGCCATCACTCAAACCATCCACCCCTCGAACATCAACTATCTGCCTTGACTCAAACCTTTCCACTCGAACCCGATACCACTCGAACCTCTCCGCTCGAACCCAGTACCACTCGAACCCAGTAGTACTCAAACCCAGTCCAATTGAACCCTCTCTACTCGAACCCAGTACCACTGAACCCTCTCTACTCAAACCCAGTACCACTCGAATCAAGAACGTTGTGCGGTCTTAATCATATTCAGAACAATATCACTGATCTTGCTATAATAAATTGTGAGTGCTTTGAGAACCTTGTCTAATTTGCAGGGAACAGTTGATCTGCTCCATATGAATATAATGGTTTCATCCCGTACTTGGTAATCTACCTGAAAAGTTTGTCTTGATCCTATTTAGAGCAATGCTATTCTACAAAGTGATTCACTGATTAGATGATTGAGTAAGACCACTTTAGTAGCGAGTATCGTGGGTGATATTGAAATCTGAATCAGCATAGTGGGCTTGTTATTTCAGGATGTGTGAAAATAGGAAGGAAATGGTGATGGTTTTGAGAAAATAAGTGATTGTCATTTAGGAAGGATGAATCATAAACTTTGTCAGGAGTTCAAAACATGTGGAGAGATTAGAGTGGTGCGGGGTTGAGTGGTGAGCATTCGAGTGGTGAGGGTTGAGTAGAGAGGGTTCGAATAGAGGATTTGAATGGAAAGGGTTCGAGTGGTACTAGTTCGAGTGGTGAGGGTTCGAGTAGAGGTTAGAGTGAAGAGGTTTGAGTCGAGGGGTGATGCATCGAGGGGGATGGTTGATGGTTCCCAGGCCTCGAGGGTTAATGAATCGAGTGGAGATGCCTCGAATCAACACCCCTCAAGGCGGATGGTTGATGTTCAAAGGGTGGATGTTCGAGTGGTAGGGAGGCCTCGAGGAGAATGGTTGATCTTCGAGAGGTGGATGGTTCGAGTGGTGGTGTGGTGGATGTTCAAGAGCTGATGGTTCAAGGGGTGATGGTTCCAGGAATTGATGGTTGGTGTTTAAGGGATAGGTGGTTCGAATGGTGGTGTCGTGGATGGTTCAAGAGGTACATGCCTCGAGTGGGTCATGGTTCGAGAGTTAATGTGGATGGTTCGTTGCTCTCAGTGGTATACCCTCTCGATGGGTGGTGTACCCTCGAGGGCTGGTACACCTCTCTCAAGACGTTGATGGCATACCCTCGAGGGGTGGAAGGTGTACTCTCTCCAGTGGTGGATGGTTTACCCTCTCGAGAGGTAGATAGTGTACCATCTTTCGAGAGGTTTGCGTGGTACTGGGTTCAACTAGAGAGGTTCGAGTAGTACTGGATTTGAGTGGAGATGGTTCGAGTAGTACTCGGTTCGAGTGAAGAGGGTTTAGGTGGTGAAGGTTCGAGTGGAGAGAGTTTGGGTGGTGAGGTTTGAGTGGAGAGAGTTCGAGTCGAGATTCAAGTGAAGAGGTTTGAGTGATACTGGGTTCGAGTAGAGGAGGTTCAAGCGGACTGGTTTTAAGTGGAACTGGGTTCGAGCCGAGAGATTCGAGTGGAGAGGTTTGAGTAGAGGAAGATGGTTGATGTTCGAGGGATGGATGGTTTGAGTGGTGGTGAGGTAGATAGTTGATGGTTGATGGATCGAGGGGTGATGCCTCGAGGAGGATGGTTGATGGATCCAGGACCTCTAGGGTTAATGAATCAATGGAGAGGTCAGAGTGGTATTCGGTTCGAGTGGTAATGGGTTCGAGTAAAGAGGTTCGAGTGGAGAGGGTTCAAGTGGGAGGGGTCGAGTGGTCAACGTTTAAGTGGTGAGGGTCGAGTAGAGAGGGTTCGTGTGGTACTGGTTTTGAGTGTTGGTTATAGTGAAGAGGTTTGAGTCGAGGGGTGATGCCTCGAGGGGGATGGTTGATGGTTCCAGGGCCTCGAAGGTTAATGAATCGAGTGGAGATTCCTCGAATCAATACCCCTTAAGGTGGATGGTTGATGTACGAAGGGTGGATGTTCGAGTGGTAGGGAGGTCTCGAGGTGAATGGTTGGTGTTCGAGAAATGGATAGCTCGAGTGGTAGCGTGGTGGATGTCCAAGAACTGATGGTTCGAGGGGTGATGGTTCCAGGAATGGATGGTTGGTGTTCGAGGGATAGGTGGTTCTAATGGTGGTGTCGTGAATATTCGAGGGGTATATGCCTCAAGTGGGTCATGGTTCGAGAGCTAATGTGGATGGTTCGATGCTCTCAGTGGTATACTCTCTCGAGGGGTGGTGTACTCTAGAGGGGTGGATGTGTAACCTCTCGAGGGGTGGTGTACCCTCAAGGGCTGGTACACCTCTCTCGAGACATTGATGGCGTACCCTTGAGGGGTGGAATGTGTACTCTCTCCAGTGGTGGATGGTTTACCCTCTCGAGAGGTAGATGGTGTACCATCGAAGAGTGGTTGACAAACTTCTTGAGGGGTGGATAATGCTCTCTCCAGTGGTGGATGGTATACCTCTCTTGAGAGGTGAATAGTACTCTCTCCAGTGGTGGATGGTGCCCTTACCACTCGAACTTCTCCACTCAGACCTTTCCACTCGAATCCTCGAACTTTCTTTACTCGAACCTCCTTTACACGAACCCAGTACCACTCGAACCTACTATCACTCGAACCTCTCTACTCGAACCTACTATCACTCGAACCTCTCTACTCGAACCTCTCCACTCGAACCCTCTCTACTCGATTCCTCATCACTCGAGCCTCACCACTGGAACCTCTTCACTCGAACCTCTCCACTCGAACCCTCTCCACTCAAACCCAGCATCACTCGAACCTCTTTCAGAAACACTCTACTCAAAACCTGTCCACTCAAACCCTCTCCACTCAAAAAAGACATAAAACATCATACACTGACAACTCAAAATTGAAGGAATTCGATGAATCATCATGGGCCTAACAAATACATATAAAATTAGCATATGAAAGTGGAAAACTTTAATTTGAAATTTTGCGTTAGCCCGTGAAAATGTCAATCGCCGTACTATAGAACCATCAAACATCATTCATTACAAAGGGCCCTAAAAAATTGCTAACATAAAAATTGAAAAAATTCATATCAAGGTAAAACATCAATTACAATCAAGCGCCTCAACACTAACACTAACAATCAACCATCATAACTGAAAAATCAATGTCAAAAAATACATCCTAAACAATCAAATTCTATTTTTCTCGACGTGCTTCCCTTCGCCGCTAGTTTTTTCACAAACTTGCTTTCTCCTATTGGTTTTGAAGAAGACAACTCTCATACTCCATCAATGCAAAGATCAAAGGTCGACTAAGATTCTCTATTCAAGGGAACACCTTCAGAGCATGGTTCCTCATACTATTGTTTTATTAACTCACCAATGGCATCGTAGAGCTCTGCCTTGGAAAGTATTCCTGTGAAATAATATAAAACATCACATAAAGTAATTAAAACATCAATATCTGTGATTAAAAAATCACAATAGCACAAATAACATCACTGACAACTACATTGAGAAAAATCAAATACAGTAATTTAAAACATCAATCTCAAAATTTTAAAACATCAAACAGTACACACTAAAATATCAAATGAACAAAACTGAAAATCAGTTGCATACTTAAATTTGAAAACACCACAAGCATCAAACACTGAAATTTAAAACATAACATCAACACACATAACAATACTTAGAGCTTAAACATGAAAGCTCAAAGATAGAGCCTGAAATATCAACAACAATATCCAAAATGTCACAGCTAAAAAAAGAAAACTTACAGCTCCTACTTCATTCTCGAATGCAACAACAGTGGGCAAGTGCTCTTAGACATCTAAGAAACGGCGACAACAACACAAAAATTAGCACAAATAGTAGCAAAACCCTAAGATATCACACACACAATAAAAAAAACAAAATTGAACATCAATTGCACACTTAAAAAAACTATAAGCATAAAATACTAAAATTAAATCATCACACCAACACAAATAACATTACTTAAAACATAAACATGAAAGATCAAACATAAAACCTGAAACATCAACAACAGTATTTAAAATATCACATCTGCAAAAATAACAAATTTTATGGATCTTCTTTCCTTCTCGAATGCAGTAACAGTGGGAAAGCATTCTTAGACATCTAAGAAACAACAACAACACAAAAATTAGCATAAATCATACAAAATCCTAAGATATCACACACAATCAAAACCGAAAATCAATTTCACACTTAAAACACTACAATCACTAAATACTGAAATTAAAAAACATAAGCATAAGCATGAAACGTTGAACATCAAAACTGAACAATCAAAACAACAAAAATGAACATCAATTGCACACTTAAAGCCCTATAAGCATCAAATACTGAAATTAAATCATCACACCAACACAGATAAACAGTACTAAAAACCTAAATATGAAAGATCAAACATAAAACTCAAAACATCAACAATGGTATTTTAAAAGTCACACATGAAAAATAACAAAATTTATAGATCCCATTTCCTTCTCAATTGCAGCAACACTGGGCAAGCATTTTTACCCGTCTAAGGAACAACACAACACCACAAAAATGAGCACCAATCGTAACAAAATCCTAAGATATCACACACACAATTAAAGCAACAAATGTGAACATCAATTGCACACTTAAAACACTACAAGCATCAAATACTTATATTAAATCATCACACCAACACAGATAAACAATACTTAAAACCTGAACATGAAAAAATAAACATAAAACCTGAAAAGATCTACAACAGTATTTAAAAAGTCACATATGCAAAATAACAAAATTTACAGATTCTCTTTCCTTCTCGATTGCAGCAACAGTGGCAAAAGCATTCTTAGACATCTAAGGAACATCAACAACAACAACAAAAATTAGCACAAATCATAACGAAACCCGAAGATATCACACATAATCAAAATTGAACATCAATTGCACACTTAAGCATGAAAACACCACAAGTATCAAGCGCTGAAATTATAATATCACAACAACACCGATAACAGTACTTAAAGCCTAAAACCTGAAAAATCAAACTAAAAATGAGAAACATCAATACCTGTAGCTGAAACATCACAGTCAAAAATTCAGAAAGCTTACAAACAATTCTTCCTTCTCGATTGTAGCAGCAGTGATGCAAATCTCATTAGAAATCTAACTAACAACAGTAGCAACACAAATATTAGCACAAATCCGTAAGAACAGCTCACAAAACACAAAAAATAGAGAAATTTCCAAATATTAACACATTGAACAACATAAACCCTAGAAAATCACATGAACCAATAAAAGCAAACAAAAAAAAATGCATAAAAACTCTAAGCAAAAACATTATCTTCGAAGATTAACACAAAATGAAGCTCTATTGTGTTCGGCCGCCGGAAAATTCACCGAAAAACTCCAAAAACTGCGACGAATCTTTGCGCGCAAGAAATAGGTAGAAAAATGGAGATGATGAGGGGTTGAATGGAAGAAAACAAGCTCGGATTGAAGAAGATGGAATAAAAATGGAGATGATGAGGGGTTGAATGGAAGAAAACAAGCTCGGATTGAAGAAGATGGAATAAAAATGGAGAAGAGAGAGAAGAAGAAGATTTGAGTTAGAGAGAGAATAAGGAGATCGGTTGAATAGGAGAGAAGAAATGAGAGGAGATAGAAAGTTTCCAAAAATATGAGAGAATAATGAGGAAATGTTGATATTTATACATGAACTTAAATGTAAAATAGTGAAATTTCACACTCAACCCCTAGACTTTTAAAGCGTCAATTATAAAACTCATGGTACATTCTTAACAATTTAATCTCTGGTCTCGCTGAGAGACCGTGTCACACAAGACTGTGTCAAAATGATAATGAGACGGTCCAGTACGAGTGCTTTTCTTATTGGTTATATATTTATTGAATTTTATAATCAAACTTATCTTGAGAATCATAGAAAATGGGAAACACATTTTAAATTAGAGGAATCATGATCTTATTCGTTTTACCCAAACTAAACTAAAGTAAATTAAAATTAAATAATAATAATATAATTAAAATTAAATATTTAAACTAAAATGAGTTTGAAATTATATAAAAAACTGTTCTACAAATCAAACTTTAAATCACCCCATAAGTTACAACAATTATAAAATGGCTCCATCTAACGATTTGTCAGTCTAAAACAAAACATTGTGAAAAAAAAATAGATTGAAATCAAATCAAATAAGTAGTATTTTAATTTAAATTTTTACTAAAGGAACATGACTTATTGATTATATTGGTAAATAAGAAATAGAGAAAGTCTCAAGGCGGCATTTTACTATTGACAGTCCATATGAATTTTTACATTAAATATTGTAATTTTTAAATAAAATTTAAATATTGTATTAAATATTATATTTAAATATAAATTTTTATCCTAAATATTATATTTTTACTTTTTATTATTTTAACGAAACTCATTTTTTTATAAGTTTATTGAAAGACAATTTTCCCAAAACTGTGCTGATACGGTGGATCTGAAAATCTAGCTAATTTTAGAAAGAAAAGGAGTAAACGTAAGAACTTGGACCTCAGGAAACATACTTCCTCTGTTCTATTAATAGTGGTACCATAAATTTAGGTGCTTGAATTTAGGTGAAGGAAATGAGTTGATGAAATTGAATGTAGAAAATAAAAAGTAGAATGAGTGGATAAAATTGAAGGAATCTTGTCAAAAATGGAAAATGTATCAATATAAAAGAAACAATCTAAAAAGGAAAGTGTGTCACTAATAAAGAAACGGAGGAATTACATAGGTCATGAAATCGGTCATGAAATAGGTCATGAAAATTGGTCGTATGCCAATTAGTTCAAGCATATCTTAATTCAACAACTTTTTCATCATTGAATTGAATGGAAAGAATTACAAATTGACACGGAAGAAGAAGAGGAAAATATTTGAAAAATAATACTCTCTTTAAGTACTTGTGGTTTACATTTTTTAAGGAATTTTTTTTCCTGACGAAATTGAAAAAAATGTGTGGAAACTAATGAAGCGTTCAAATTATTACTACCTCGGTTTCTAATAAATTGTTTCTTATATATTGACACACTTTTTTATTTTTTTATAAGATTTCTTTAATTTCATTTATACATTCTATTTTTTACTTTTCAGATTCAATTTTATCCACTTATTTTCCTCACCTAAATCTAAACACATAAACCTATGGTACATGTAGAGACCAAGAATTAAAGTGCAAATTAGAAGAAATGAAGGTAAAATTTTTGGGTTGCATAAATTGGATTATAAACTTTATAACTATTACATGCTGCATAATAAATTTTTAATATTGCAACTAAGACCTTTTACCTTTTACTATTATAATTAAATCATGTATTTCCATAAACTTATGAAAATGCGGTCTTTCCCAAAACTTTGCCTTAAAAGAAATCAAATTATTATTTTGCTTCTATTAAGGAAATAGAAACCCTTTCCTTGTATGAAAGTTATAAATGGTAGTTACCTTATAGAATTAGTTTCCTTATGAAATTAGTTATAGAAGGTAGTTTCCTTATAGAGTTAGAATCATATTCCCGATAGACTTTGGTATGTTGTAGCACTATATATTGTAATCACTATCATTGATGAGATGTGTCATTGATTAATATCAGTGCACCATAATAAAGATTTTATATTTTATCATGGTATCAGAGCCTCAAATCATGAAACCCTAAGAAAATATTCCGCTGCTTTTTTCGAGCCACCAACGCCGCTGTCAAGCCACGCATCGATCCACACGCCGCCGCACAGTCGCCACCGTCTGCTACGTTTTGCCACCGCCATCGTCTGGCTGTGGTAATCTGTGTGCCACTTCTCCTGATCTGGTCGGTCCATGCGTTAAGCCTCACGCGTCGTCGCGTTCCCGTCACGCGCAACCGCCGATTCGATCCACCGCTGGTTGCTGCACCTGCTGCTGATCTGTACCTGATTTTGCACTATATTTGCCTCTGGAAGTAATCCAGAAGAACCTGCCCGTACTGATGCTGGTTTGGAGGCTACAGCGCTTCTGAACATGGATGGCTATGAGGTAATTGCAACTTTACTGAAACAGTTGCAGGTGCAATCTGGCCCTTAGATACATGTACTTGTTGGTCGTTTGTCGACTAAACCCTACTTCATTGGCTCTTCTGACGGACTTGGTTTGGTTATTGCACCCATCATCCTGAAGGGTTAATAGAATTACCTTGAATGGTCTCCTACAAATATTGCTCGTACTGAATTTGAATACTGCTCTACTAGCTGCTACTGTTACTCTCGTTGCTACTACTTCTACCCCTACTGAGAAATTTTTTTAAATTTTTTTAATGATTAGCAATTTCATAATCTTCTTTGCAAGTTGGGCATTCTTGCATCATGCTCCAATTTGAGGGAGGGTGTTAAGGAAATAGAAACCATTTCCTCTTAGGAAAGGTTATAAATGGTAGTTACCTTATAGAATTAGTTTCCTTATGAAATTAGTTATAGAAGGTAGTTTCCTTATAAATTTATAATCATATTCCTGATAGACTTTGGTATATTGTAGCACTATATATTGTAATCACTATCATTGATGAGATGTGTCATTGATTAATATCAGTGCACCATAATAAAGTCATTTATATTTTATCATGGTATCAGAGCTTAAAATCCTGAAACCCTAAGAAAATATTCCGCTGCCTTTTTCGAGCCAACAACGCTACTGTCAAGCCACACGTAGATCCACGCGCCGTCGTACAGTCACCGTTGTTGCAACATTTTGCCACAGCCATTGTCTGGTTGTGGTAATCTGTGCACCGCTTCTCCTGATCTAGTCGGTCTATGCGTTAAGCCTCATGCATCGCCGCGTTCCCGTCATGAGCAGCCGCCGATCCGATCTACCGCCGGTTGCTACACCTGCTGCTGATCCATACCTGATTTTGCACTATGTCTGCCTCTGGAAGTAATCCCGAAGAATAGGCCCGTACTGATGCTAATTTTGAGGTTACTGCGCCTCAGAACATGAATGGCTATGAGGTAACTGCGACTTTACTAAAACAGTTGCAGATGCAATCTGGCCCTAAAATACTTGTACTTGTTGGTCATTTGTCGACTGACCCCTACTTCATTGGCTCTTCTAACAGACCTGGTTAGGTTATTGCACCCACCATCCTGAAGGGTAAATAGAATTACCTTGAATGGTCTCCTACAAATACGGCTCTTACTGAATTTGAATACTGCTCTACCAACTGCTATTGTTACTGGTGTTGCTGCTACGTCTACCCCTATTAAGAAAATTTTTAATTTTTTTTAATGATTAGCAATTTCATAATTTTCTTCGCAAGTTGGCCATTCTTGCATCATGCTCCAATTTGAGGGAGGGTATTAAGGAAATAGAAACCATTTCCTTGTAGGAAAGGTTACAAATGGTAGTTACCTTATAGCATTAGTTTCTTTATGAAATTAGTTATAGAAGGTAGTTTCCTTATAGACTTAGAATCATATTCCTGATAGACTTTGGTATGTTGTAGCACTATATATTGTAATCACTATCATTGATGAGATGTGTCATTGATTAACATCAGTGCACTATAAATAGTAAGTGTAAGTGTAAATATAACCCTAGATAGTAAGTGTATGTGTAAATATAAGTGTATGTGTAAATATACCCATTCCGATAGTTAAGGCCAGATATAATTGAAATGATGATTTTACCCTTTGAAAAAATAAAAGATTTTTAAAAAAAGTGAATTGACTATTATACCCTAAACCTTAACCCATTCTTCTTCCCTCTTCTTCTTTACCATCGTTGTCCACCACTTTCCTTCCCTTTTCTTTTCCTTTGGTGAACGACAGAAGCGATGAGAGTGAATGGCGGGCTTTGTGCTCTATGAACAGCGGTGAATGGCAGAAGCGGTGAACAGCAGGCGCTGCAGGCTCTGTGAACGGAAGATGGCGGGTCTCGTGCTCATCGGATCCGCACCTCTTGAAGCTATCTCTGGCGGTCGTCTTTGGGAAAACCCTAATTCGGTGTCACTGATTAAGATCCTTATTTGGTGCCGCTGGAAGCTAACTCGTGATGGGCAAACCCTAATTTGGTGCTATTGGTTATGATCCTCGCAGGACAGTGGCTTTGCATCATCGCCGGAGATGGTGGCGGCGGAAGGGGGTGAGGCGGCAGGAGGAAGGAAAAAACCCTAGAGGTGGTGGCATCGAAAGGGATGAGGTTACATGGGGAAGGCAGAAACCTAGAGGTGGTGGAGACAGAGGTGGAGGCGGGAGGGGGTGGTAGTGGTGGCAGGGGCTGATTTGAGGGGATGGTAGTGGTGGCAGGGGCTGATTTGAGGGGGTGGTGATGGTGGTGGTCGGGTGGAGGCAGAGTGATGGTGGTGGCATGATCGTGGAGATGGAGCGCTGGCGGTGGAAGATTTTTGAGATTTTCATATGATCCCTTCACTTATTCCCAGAATTTTGATCGAGGATTGATATGAGATTCTGCAGATTTCGATGATCTTTCGAGGTCATTCTCTAATAGGTTTGCAGTTCCTTCAAGAATGTTTGATCACAAAGATCATATTTTAGTCATCTGAGTTACCTTAGATTTGTGTTGTTGTTTTGATTTTTTTTTTTGATCATATTGTATTGATTAGTTGGATCCAGAAGTATAGTTGTAATGTCTAATTGACCAGGATGATTTTGGAATGGAAAGTATGTGATTTGTTAGCTTTGATCATATTCACTCAAAGTATTTTGTGTACTTGATGAAAATGAACATGCAAAGAGTATTTTTGTCTTTCGGATTTTTTTATTTGGCCCAAAGGATATTTTGGTCATTTTCAGTCGATCAATGGCCGAAAATGGCTAGTCAATTCCAGAATATAGTCTTTGGGGTTATATTTGCACTTTCATTGACTAGTTAATGTTATATTTATATTTTGAGTTATCTTAGGGTTATATGTGCACTTACTGAAGTATATATGGTTATATTTTGCCCTCATTCCACCACCACCGCCAGCTTGCCGCCGCTCAACCACCACCCCTCACCTAAGCAGCCAGGCCACCACCACCTTCCACCCTGCCACTACCACTAGCCAGCCCCACCACTAGCCACCTTCCACCCCGCCACCACTACCAGCCAGCCCCACCACTGGCCACCTTCCACCCCGCCACAACTACTAGCCAACCCCACCAACAGCAACCCTCCACCCGCCACCACTACTATCCAGACCCACCACCAGCAAACTTCCACCCCGCCACCAACAACACCTCCCTCTAGCCAGACCCAGTTGCGGGATCCACCAGCGAAGCAACCACCGAGAGCCCGCTCGAGACCCACCGCCACCGAGAGCCTCATTCTTCACCACCATGGAACTCCACCCCATTCCCCGGTCGACGTATCCCTTCCCCAGCTGAGACCCACCACCTCTTCCCCGGTCGACGTACTCCTTCAATCTCTGTCATCTTCTCCATCGAGAACCTCTTTCACCGTCGAGAGCCTCCTTCTCCACCACCGTTGAATTCCGCCCCCATCCCTGGTCGACGTTTCCGCTCGAGACCCAGATCCCTTCCCTGCTCGAGACTAACCGCTGGCTTCGATTTCCTTCAATCTCTTATCCCAGCGGCTTCGGGTGAAGGAGCAAAAATGGGCCGCGGAGAAGAAAGAAATGGGCTAGGTATTTTATTTCTAAATGTAAATGGAGGATTTAAATGTAATTTTCTCCTTTCTTTTTATATTTTTTATTTTCTCAGAGGGGGTAAAATAGTCTTTTTATCTAATTCCGGCCAAAATCCACAGGAATTGGTACAATTGCACTTACCCTTACTATCTAGGGTTATATTTGCACTTTCAAGTATCAAAAGGTTATATTGGCACTTATGTGAATTATGTAAGGTTATAGAAGCATTTTTTTTCTAATAACATTCTGCTTGCCACCACCCTGATCCCTGGGGATTCCAAATCCCACGGCCATTTTCATGTCTTTCATCCTGGGCAACTTAGACCAAGTGCAATGGTTGAAATCGCTACCGGTTTCTTATCAATTAAATATATTATATATTTTATTCTCTTTCTTTCACCTCACCCTAAAAAATCACTTTTTTTCCTCCATAATAGTAAGAACCACTTTCTACTGTTCATGGACCTCACTTGATTTTCTCTATCATACCCACTAACTTTACATTTAAATTAAATAAATTTGTCCATCCAAAATAGATTGAATGTGAAATTTAATTATACATTTTTATTTTTTAAAATTTAAACTTTTTTCCCAATAATTATTAAATATTTTGTGAATAAAAATTATTCCTAATTTTTTTTAAAAAATACAGATTTTAAAAATATTTTTACAGATTTTTAATTGAATTTCACAAATTTTAAAAAAAAATTGGTTTCTAGAGTGGTTTCTTAAACTTAAGAAACTACCATTGCACCTGCTCTAACTGACAAAACCTTCAATTATTACAATTGCATATGACTCAATCCCCGCATCATTTGGGGGAGAGGGGGGACCACCACATTTTTCTAGGGATTGTTGTTCTGATTTCCACCGCCAGCATTTTGACCACCACCATCGTCATTGTTACTACCATCCTTGTCACAGTTAATTTGCAGATTCTTGAACTCATTATTCACGTGTTATTGTTATTAGCCTTCAACTCACCCTAAATTTCAGAGTATCCGAGTAGATGTTTCTGGATAAGTCGTGATGTTGAACTGTTGAAACAACCCTAAGTATTCGTTGAATGTTACCATTATGTCCAACCGATGCCAAAATCGCTGGGTACTTTTGTTACTTTGACGAGTCCAGGGTAATTTTAGCACTTTTGAAGAACTCAAGATTGTTTTGCCACTTTAAAAAATATATGGGGTAATTTAGGCACATTTCTCAAGAATTTATAATCCCTAAAATGACTTCACAAACAACAGTTTCAAAAACTGCCACGTACGAAATTTATAACATATCAATTAATTGCACCAACCTCTGTATCATTGTCCTTTAAATGATAGTTGATTAAATCACTACTTAAATGTGACATCCCTTATCATAAGAGTTGGCATGGAAACGAATGTTAGGCGCTTAAATATAGACATTCTTATCATAATAACTAGCGTGGAAGCGCATGTTATATACAAGTTGATATCTCAATCACCACCCGACATATTTGGAAATGAATCAGTTTATCTTTTTATAAAGATAAAATCAAGGTCAATGTTAGATTATGCCTTCTAAAAAAATCTGTGAAATCGTTGTTAATAATCAGTTGTTCTAGATTCTTCTAGAACCCCTCTTGAAATACTACTTCCTCTCAATATTTTAGGAAGGAGTATTTTAATACAAAAAACTCCAATTTTCAAAGGGATGGGGAAAGTGAAAACTGAATTAAAATTCCCTTCAAACATTGCATCCTACATCTTCGCCAACCACCACCAAAGATCCTAATCTCTCCCTGCAACCATCGGTCAACCACTGCCACCTAATCCAACAATCCAAAAATACCCTGCCACAACATCACAACCATGAATTCAACATTTAGAAATAAATAATTGATAGTAAGAGTATAAATATAACATAATTTTAAAATAAAGTACCCATCCCATTGCAAACTCCAATTTACAATCAAATATCAAGAACAAAATTGTTAAATGGTCAGTGTTCTCTTTATATGCCATCATCTACAACGATATTTGGTAGTTCTGCAAACCACCATAAGCTTCCAGCAACCATTGGTAATGAAGAGCCATTGAGAGAGGTGGCCATTCAACGTTTCCGACATCGTGACAAAAGGTTGAAAGCAGTTCAAGTTCAAGAACAAGATGCTAGGGTGGATGGGGTACATATATGTGGTAGTTAATGATAGGTTGAAGGTTGATAAGTCTTGTGGCACCGTCTTGAGTCACCAATATGATGTAGCATTAGATTTGGGATGGCCACAAGTTGATGAATCTTTTTACTACGAAATCGATGAAGGCGAATGAGAGGTTTAATTGATACTTATCGGTGGATTATGGGATTTGGGATTAGAATACCATTTGCAAAATGAGATAAGCTAAATCCATTACAAAGAGGTTCTTGGAATATAAATCTAAACACAAGATCCTCTATGACGATTAGGACACTAAAATAAGATTATCATGGTGTAGAATTTTGATCTTTTGCTGCCCGGCCCAATCCAGACCAACCCAACCTGATTTAAAAACTAACCTGATCCAGCCCGCACTCGACCCGTGATGAAAAATTTGAATGTGGATAATCGACCCGTGATGTAAACATTTTAATGTGAAGAATATTTTTCCCCTCTTCTCCAACAAGTTGCGTGACTCACCAGGTAAAAATGTTTGGACCAAATGTAAACCCAAAACTCTAGTCAAAACCAAAAATAAACTCAAGACGAACTTAATTAAGATCTCGCATTTATTTTTACGGTTCATTTACCAAAATTTGGAAATCAGGAGCTTGCAGTAGGTGCATCCTTGGGAGGATATCACCAAGAAGTCTTCACCGGAGTTTTGCAACATGAATTTTGTATCATCGACAACATATTCATACTTTATATTTGAGAGAGGATATGACAGCCCTAAAAATATTGGGAAAATAAGCTCCTAGATCTGGAAAAATCATTATAATGGAAAAGAAAAAAAAACTAAAACAAAAGAATCAACATTCCTTATCATAAGAACTAACGTGGAAGCGCCTGTTATGCGATAGTTGGTATCTCAATCACCACCCAGAATCTTTGGAAATGAATCAATTTATCTTTTATAAAGATAAAATCAAGTTCAATGTTAGATTATGCTTTCTAAAAAGATCTGTGAAAATTGTTGTTAATGAGCAGCTGTTCCAGATTCTTTTGAAACCCCTCTTGAAATACTACTTCCTGTCAATATTTTAGGAGGGAGTATTTTATTTTAATAAAAAATAATCCAATATTCAAAGGGTAGATAGGGAAAGTGAAAACTGAATTAAAATTCTCTTCAAACGCTGCATCCTATATCTTCGCCAACCACCACCAAAGATTCCGATCTCTCCCTGCAACCACCGGTCAACCACAGCCACCTAATCTAACAATCCAAAAACACCCCCCACAACACCACAACCATGAATTCAATATTTAGAAAGAAAAAATTGATAGGAAGAATATAAATGCAACATAATTTTCAAATAAAGTGCCCATCCCATTGCAAAATCCAATTTACAATCAAATATCAAGAACAACATTGTTAAATTGCCGGGGCTCTCTCTAGATGCCATCATCTACAATGCTATTTGGTAGTTCTGCAAACCACCATAAGCTTCCTGCAACCGTTGGTAATGAAGAACCATTGAGAGAGGTGGCCATTCAACGTTTCCGACATCGCGACAAGAGGTTGAAGGCAGTTCGAGTTCAAGAACAAGATGCTGGGGTGGATGGGATTCATATGTGTGGTAGTTGATGATAAGTTGAAGGTTAATAAGTCCTATGGCACCGTCTTGAGTCACTGCTATGATTGAACAATGGATTTGGGATAACCACAAGTTGATGAATCATTTTCCAAAGAAATCAATGAAGGTGAATGAGAGGATTACTTGATACTTTTCGGTAGATGATGGGATCTAGGATTAGAATACCAATTAGCTAGAATACCATTTGCAAAATGAGATGAGCTAAATCCATTTAAAAAGAGGTACTTGGAATATAAATCTAAAACACCAGAGCCTCTACGACGATTAAGACACTAAAATAAGACCACCATGGTGCAAAATTTTGATCTTTGCTATCCGGCCCAATCCAAACCAACCCAACCTGATTTAAAAACCGACCTGACCTAGCCCGCACTCGACCCATGATGAAAACATTTTAATGTGGAGAAGAGTTTCTCCCATTTCTCAGGCAAGTTGCACGACTCACCGGAGAAAAGTGTTTGGGCCAAATATAAACCCAAAACCTAGTCAAAACCAAAACTAAATTCAAGAGAAACATAATTAAGATCTCGCTTTTATTTTCGCTGTTCATTTACCAAAAAATTAAATTGGGAGCTTGCAATAGGTGCATCCTTGTAGGAAAAAAAAATGGAAAAGAAAAAAAAAAGAAAAACAAACTCCATGTAGTCAAAACTCCCCTAGTCATCAAAGTCGACCCATTATACTGATGTGAGTCGGTCTGCCATGATCCGGACCTGATTTTGTGGGTTGTTATTTGAAGTGAAAACGAAAAAAATTAAACTTCTCTTTTTTTATGAGCTGCAACTTCATCATTTATTTTATTGAAATTAAATAACTTTGACCATTAAATGCAACTACTAATGAAATTAAATTTAACTACCCATGAATTTTTTTTATAGTATGTACGTATAAAAAATATCATGAACATTTTAACAATATAAATTTTAGAGCCCGTCTCTGGAAAGACGGTATTTTCATAAGTCATGGAAAGACCAACGTTTAAAGTGTAAATTAGAAGAAATGAAGATAAAATTTTTGGGTTGTATGAATCGGGTTACAACCTTTACTACTACTACACGTTGCATAATAAAATTTTAATATTGCAACTTATACCTTTTACCTTTTATTATTCTAATTAAACTTCGTATTTCCATAAACCTATGGAAAGACCGTCTTTCCAAAGAATTTGCCTAAATTTTATTGTCGCAATTTTACTTTATTAAAATAGTGATGATCAAATATATTCATTCAAAATTGTATCATTACAGAACTAAGTTAGCTGGACATGGAAATATTAACAATAAAATCTCAAAACGTATTTCGGTTAGATTTCTTGTGGATTTGAAATTGTTGTGTTTGCCGTGTCATCTCCAAAATTAGGTTTTGGTGTGGAATTCGATTAAGTAAAATGTTGAAAAGTATGAAGGCGGCAAGTACATGTTACAGCAGGTCCATGAGGCAAAAGTGTTTGAAATTGACAGACTCGATCCTAGTAAGTTCATAGTCAATTTGTCACTTAAGGAAATAATAAAAAGGACACCACCTTTTAAAGAATAAAAATGTCTTTGAAAAGATTGAACAGGTGTTTCCTGAATTCTTTTTTAAAACAATAAAGGGAAGAGAAAATAAGGTAGAATTTAATTTGAGATATACTGCACATTTATGCTGAAAGAGAATCATCATCCATGTGCCAAATCTCATTATCAACAGGCATATGCTTTTATATGAGGAGGAATCTTAGGAGTTTAGACAGTCAAAATTGCTCCCACCTCTAAAAAATTACCTTGGCAAAGCATACATGATCATCACTGAAGGTCAATAACACATCTATTTTATCACTTTAGATGTGCATATGGTAGAAGCTGTCCCTCATTCGAAATATACCGCACACTCTTGTTGTAAGCAATTAGCAACATGCGGTCCTTATCAAATGCGAGCATCCACGATTTCAAAGACGTTGGTGTGAACTTTTAGGGTAGAACCAATGCGCAGCAGACATGAAGATCATTATCGAATACCTTGACTACACTGCCAAGGTAGAACCTGCAACTAAAGGTCTTGGAATCCCATCAAGGTACGTTGCACTATGTGAAAAGTTGGCACTACTTCGGTTTTGGATCATATACCTCAGCGTTGAAAACCAACACACTTGAAGGGGTGGGATTCAAACCTCGGTCTAGCATCAATAGAAGGTCTCAACTTCTCGAGGTAGAAGCGAACAAAGGGAAGGTAGGAGAACTCTACTTCTTACTTGCTCAGAATAACAATTAATTTCGATTATGGATTCATACCTCAACCCAGGCGACAAGATACACACTCAAAAGTGCCGGATACATCACCGTCCATAACCTTATTTGAAGGGCTCACTCCCCTACTCTGAGGTAGAAGCTGATTCAGAAGGGGCGAGCATCATGAATTGTTGTACACATTTTAGAAGGTCTCTTCTGTTCTGAGATATAAGCAGATGTAGAAGGGCTGAGTACCAACAAAACTCTAGTTTCAATTTATTAATTGCTAGTACCCAAAATATTACGAGGTCCACATTTGATCCTTTCCTGTAAGGAGGAGGAGTTTGCAAGGAAACAAATGTATAATAACATAAACGGTTGTTATTTTAGCAATACATCCCCATTAAACATATCGACGCACCAATAAATAAATAGATATCGAAAAATCAAAAAAATTTCCCTTCAATTTTGTGTTCTAAATATTTTGAAAGTTAGTTTTTTAATAGTTCGCAAACATTTTATGAAACACTAAAACATTTTCAATTTATAAATAAGATGACTTACCATCCACACCAAACACGACCCATTAATTCTTCTGATGACAAAACATCCCATTCATGTGGCGGCAACAAAGTAAATGTTGGGGTTGGTGGAGCACAGCAAGTAGCAAGTTAAGAATGTCTAGAAATTGCGGGGCAATCCGGCAATATGTACACAATTACGGGCGTTTAGTTGAAAAGTCTTGTGAAATGTTAACACTCCATGATTTACAATTTTTATTTTGCGTATTTTGTCTTTTAAAAGCACGTGTATATTCCACCAACTTCTGCTCACACAAGTGACGAAATAAAAACGCAACTAAATTCAAAAGCTCCTAAAGTTTTCTTTTCAAACATCGTGCGAGTAATAAATTCTTGGTATGAAAAGAAATACTCCATAAATTCCTAATAATAATATTTGATGGAGTCTATCTCTTGAAAGACGGTCTTTCCATAAGTTATGGAAAGACCAAGGTTTAAAGTGTAAATTAAAAGAAATTAAGATAAAATTTTCGGGTTGCATGAACCGGGTTATAAATTTTATGACTACTACATGTTTCATACTAAAACTTTAATATTGCAACTAAGACCTTTTACCTTTTATTATTCTAATCAAACCCCGTCTTTCCATAAGCCTATGGAAAGACCGTCTTTCCCAAGACTTTGCCATAATATTATTATTTGTCACTATTTTCTTGAGTAAAATTTAAGTAATTTGAATTATAACTTTATGAATATATACAAGAGGTTCTACAATTTTGAAAAACTTTTAAAATGTGTTAGAATATATAAATATTTATAATTTAACCCTAAAAGTATGTAAAATAAGGTTTTTTGTAATTGGTCTAACAGTTAATTTGTCTAATAGAAAACTTTCTCTAAAAATAAAGTATACTAATATATAAAATAATCAAAATAGAAAAGTGTATGTATATTACTGAAATTGAAAGATCACTAATTTACAGATTGTTCCACTTTTAACCAACTTATGATACTATACAAACATTATAGTCAACCATATATCCGGTCTGATTAGACCCCCATTTCCCCCACAAAGTAGGTAAAAGTAGGTTAATGTTGGCAAATTGAAAATTATACTTTTTGATCAAAAAACAAAACACACTTTCTTTCGTCAAAAAAGAAAAAAAAAACACACTTTCTTGATTTCGTAGGAGGGTCACTTAAATTACATTTGAATTTATATCCGAAACTATCGAGAAAGACAGTCTTTTCATAGGCATATAAAAAGATGGGGTTGAATTAGATTATAGAAAAGTAAACGATTTTGATTGCAATATTAAAAATTTATTATGTAACGTACGGTAGTTATAAATTTATGACCCAATTAATGTAACCCAAAAATTATCTTAATTTCTTCTAATTTACAGTTTAAATCTTAGTCTTTCCATAACTTATGGAAAGGCCGTCTCTCAAGAGACGAACTCAACAAAATAAGTGTTGAAAACTTAATAATAAAAAATACATAATGTAAGAATGAAATTAAAAAATTATCCACAAAAGAAATAATATTATTATAAAAAACTATCTTAGTTTACAATTTAAACCTTGATTTTCCATAATTTATGAAAAGACCGTCTTTCAATAGACGGACTAAAAAAATGACAATGCTAAAAAAATTGGAAGAAATACTCCATTCAATTCAACATTGACTACTTTCTATTTATTTAATTTTTCAACATTTTTCATTTTTGAAGGGGACAAAAACATTAATTTCTGAAATATTTTTGTTTATTTATTACCAAGCAAAATAGTGCTTAAGTGACCACTTGCAAATAAAAAGGGATAATCATGCAACTTTTATGGTTTCATAGCGGAATTCACTCGTTACTGTAACAACTCAATTATTTCGACATTTAAAATCAAATCCCTTCTAAATTTAAGTGAATGTAAGACACCAATATTAGATAACCCAAGAGTTTATGATAAGTAGGGATGACAATGGGGCAAAATGAGTGCGGATTATGGTCCATTCATATTTATGATCATCTAAAATTTTCATACACATATTTGCATCATCGCCCATGGCAGTACAACATTAAAATCCATCTTCACCCCATCACTCATGGTGAGTACAGCATTTAAATTAATTCCAGCCCCATTACCCATGGTGGGTATATATAAATTAAAATTCATCCCCAATCCATCGGGTATTATATAAATTTCACCTCACCCTATCACTCACTTGGGTCTTCTTACCTACTTTAAACCCATTGTTACCACCCTACTTATATCTTAAAAAATACCTAAATTTTACTTTTAAATAATAATTATAATAGTTAAAATTTAATAATTATTTATATGAAATTATTATAGTAAAGATATGTGCGTTATGGATGAATAATAGATTATTATATATTAAATTAGTATGTATATAACAGGTATAGTCAAGCGTGGTGGGATGAGACGAGTGTGAACTATCCACACCCGACACACTACTCATGGCGGGCATTATTTTCATACACATACACACTCCATTCTTACCAAAATTACCTCCATACCCATCCTATTGGGGCGGATCTCCACAAAACTCCGCCCCGCTGCCATCCCTAAATATGTATGAAAGGGGGTGGTATATTGCAATGTTACAAAAGTTGAAGGTGGGTTTTAGAAATAAGCTATATTTAATAGAAAAGAGTGTTTTTATAACCTTACCTAGTTGACATAAGTGTCAATATAACCTTTCAACATTCGAAAGTGCCAATATAAACCTTTATAGTTAGTTAAAGTGCCAATATAACTCTATAAATTTTAAAGATGTGCTGATATAACCCTACAAACATTATAAATGTACTGATATAACCCTACAAACATTAGAAATGTGCTGATATAACCATACAAACATTAGGAATGTGCTGATATAACCCAATAAAATTGCATAATGTGCTGATATAACCCTACCTAATTTTAGCGAACTATGGCTGTCCGGCGAACTATGAGGGTAAAATTGTCCACCTAATTTCAGAGTTAGCCCAAAGGATATTTTGATCAATTTATATAGAGTCAATGCTGGAAAATTGAGGTCAATGTCGGAAATGGGGTATGAGGGTTATATTGGCACTTTCATTAACTAGTAAAGGTTAATTTGCACTAAAAATTATCATAGGATTATATTGACACTTACTTAAGTAAATAAGGTTATATTGACACTTAATCAAATAAATAGTGTTATATTAGCCCTATAGTTATTTAATATACTGATCCGAAACCGCGTAAAGACCAGAGAAGATCGAAGGGCAGAGCCGGCAAAAAAAGGGAAGATAAAGATTATTCAAAGTCATATTCAAACGCATTGTGCTCCTCAATTTCCACCAAAAATGCTACCTTTCCTCACTTCTTCTATTCTTTAATTTAATCCCAATTTCTCAACTCAATATAAACAATCATTTTCAATCTGTTCTCTTTTCTCTCAAACCATTTTCAAGATCTCTCTCTTCTCCTAATAAAAATCGGTGGTTTTCTGGTCGTTTGTTATCTATGGTGGAGGTGAAGAAGCTCTTGTTTGTTTTGTCATATGTTTGCTTTCTCTTCTCCAATGGAGCTTTTCCGGCCGCCGGAGCTGTTCCCGGGTCAAGGAAACTGAGCGCGAACTTCTCTCATTTCGCCGGAATTCAGCTGCCGGATCACTCCAGCTTCAATGCCGTCGACTCCTCAGCCAGCTCCGACTGCAACTTCGGCGCGGAGCCGCTGAAAACAGAGGCCCTTTCGTACGAGGAAGATGTCGGCGGCGCGCCGGTGAAGCTGCACCTGAAGCACCGGTCGGACGGGAAGGATGCCGAGTCAAAGGACTCCGTTCGCGAGTCAACGCTGAGGGACACTGTCAGAATCCATACCTTCAACACAAGAATTGTCAACAGCCACAAGAGGAAGAATATCCCGAGCGGTGTTTCCCGGCGGCAGCTCTCGGAGTCCCCGGCGCCGCCGCTCTCCGGCCAGCTGATGGCCACGTTGCAGTCCGGCGTGAGCCTCGGCTCCGGCGAGTACTTCATGGACGTCTTCATCGGAACGCCGCCGCGCCACTACTCCATGATCGTCGACACCGGGAGCGACCTGAACTGGATCCAATGCCTTCCCTGTAACGATTGCTTCGAGCAAAGAGGCCCGTTTTACGACCCGAAGCAGTCGAAGACGTACGAAAACATCTTATGCAGCGATCCAAAATGCCGGCTTGTTACTCAGCTTGATCCGATACCGACCTGTAACTCCGGCAAGGAAGTTTGCCCTTACTACTACTGGTACGGCGATGCATCGAACACGACGGGCGATTTCGCGCTGGAGACCTTCTCCGTCAACCTCACGACCTCTTCCGCCGGGTCGGAGCTCAAGGCGGTGGAGAATGTCATGTTCGGGTGCGGACATTGGAACCGCGGCCTCTTCCATGGCGCCGCCGGCTTGCTAGGGCTCGGGCGCGGCCCGCTGTCGTTCGCTTCGCAGCTCGACTCTCTCTCCCGCAGCTCCTTCTCCTACTGCCTCGTTGATCGGAACAGTAAGGCCAGTGTAACGAGCAAGTTGATCTTCGGGGAGGATAAGGGTTTGCTCCGCCGCCCTGAGCTGAACTTCACTGCACTGGTTTCCCGATCGGCAGGTGGTTTCAGTACAGACGATACGTTTTACTACGTGGAAGTTAAGTCGGTTTTGGTAGGCGGGGAAGTCCTCGACATCCCGGAACAAACTTGGAAACTGCGGGCGGGTGCGGCGGGAGGGACCATAATCGACTCGGGGACGACATTGTCTTACTTTGTTGAACCCGCTTACAGCGCGATCAAGAAGGCGTTCATTTCCAAAATTGGGAAGAAATACCATGAAATCAACGATTTTCCGATCCTAACTCCGTGTTACAACGTATCAGGATTGGGTAATTTAGCGGATTTGCCCTCGTTCGAGATTCTATTTAGCGATGGTGCGACGTGGAAATTCCCCGTGGAGAACTGTTTCATCAGATTGGGGCCCGAGGATCTCATTTGCTTGGCAATGTTGGGGACTTCATCTTCTGGTCTGTCTATAATTGGGAATTACCAGCAGCAGAATTTTCACATTTTGTATGATAACAAGAACTCCAGAATCGGATTTGCACACACTAAGTGTGCGGAAGTGTAATAAAATGAACAAATAAATCTAACTGGAGTTGGGAAATACCTTTTTGCTTGTAAATGTAAACACAATCGGTGTAGTTTTAGGATAGTGTCTATTTTTTTTGTTTTGTTGACTTTTCAACAAATTCTCCAACTGCCCTTTTCCATTGTCCGAGAGTTGACATAATCAATGTGTATTATTTTATTTATTTTAATCTAAAGCAAGTCGTGTTTTGAGGCTTTAATCATGATTACTTTTTGTGTTCATAATGCAGATTTGACTCTGAATTAGCATGTCAATTGCTGTAAATCTACTCGTCTGGCCTCTAAATTAGTCCTATTTTCTGTGTAAGCGTGTTAAATTATATGCTTAAGTAAATATGATTGTACATTTAAAAACTCACATCTGTTCTTTCGAGCTAATATTCTGTTTAAAACTGAAGAAAAATAGAGATTAAATCAAAATTTAAATTTAAAGTAGCGTTAATTTAAAATTTTATTGAAATGAGTTAAACAGTAAATAAATTGAAAAGAATGAGTCTGTACTTAATACTTGCTCTAATCATGCAATACGTTGATTAGCAGTTAATTAAACATGAAAACTAGGATTCAAAAGCCGTCAAGATTCCTTAATTACAGTTCCCGACCGATCTGTACCTACATGTTCTTTCTTTTTATTGATTAAATATATTCGTAAGAAACTGTGTTTTGATGGAGCCACTAACCCATTTAGCTAACCAATAAAAGTCGTGAACCGTGATCACTCTTCTAAAATCTTTGACTGAATTGAAGTCGGAATAAATCGAGTGACTCCCAGACTAGGATTCATGTTATGACTTCTGTAATAACAACTATACATTCTTTAACCAGTAGGAGTAGCCCAGTGGCCAGTGCATTGGCACGCCCCAGAGACACTCCAAGTTTAATTTCGTTCTGCGACAAGTTTCTGAGGTTCAGTTTTCAATTGCACCATGTTAGTGTAGGAGCCTCACTTTGTGTGAAAAATGTGGGAGTCTCACCCCACCTTTGTGTGAGATACTGGGGGGCCTCACCCCCTTTGTGTGAGATACAGGGGAGCCTCACCCCCTTTGTGTGGGGCAACACAGTTTAATCTAACAGAGTACGAATATTTGTTTCAAAAAAAAAAACTATACATTCTTTTATAAAGAAAAAAAATCCATGTTGAGAAAAATGTCCACTGGCGATTATAATGAGTGAATCGACATTCAATCTAACTAGGCACAAGCAATAGCTAATATATTGCAAAATATCTAAATAACATGTCAACCAAACTTATCGCTTGTATTATTATAGATTAAAGATTCAATAAAATTATAAAATCGCTCTAGGGAATATCACCTCTCTTCTGGTGAAAACCATGAACACGGGCTGAAAGAAGCGTATCATGCATCAAAATCACTACGCTAAACAGGGATCTTCTACAACTATAACACCACTTGATCCAATCACGATCTAGGTTATCCAAACACCTTGAAAAATGCAAATCTAATGGATCCAAATTAATGGAAACCCGAAGATAAAACCACAAACAAAATTACAAATACACGACAGATCGAGAACAAAACATCGACATGAACAACTAAATTGAATTATCATCATGAACACAACAATATAATCGATCAGGTCGAAGAACAAAAATGCTGCGAAGATAAATCTCACGCTTATTCAATAACAAAATATCAATTAAAATAAATAGTTGTTCCCCATCTCCCCATAATTGAAAGATGTGAAAAGAAGATTGAGCGGAAGTAGGGTTTGTTGGGAGAGATGGAGAGGGTTTACGTAATGCGACGGAAGCACAATGTGGATAGTACAGTGTTTTAATTCTGAGTAGTAGCATTAATTACTAACAAATATACTTTAAAGATTATTTTAAACTAAATTAATTGAAGATATATGGGAACACGTCCAACAACGAGTACAATAAATGGAATTGATATTCAATCTAATCACCCAGGTATAAGATGATTACGTTATAATTCAACTAGATTAATTGTCCTATCAAAGATCGTCAATGCACACTGAAATATCATCCTCTCCACTTCGCTCTCTCTCTACTTCGCTCTCCCTTATCTCTTACCTCTGCTCACTGAAAATGGCTAGTACATAGTAATCTGACCAAAAAGCCACCAGGATCACTTACCACACTCACCCGCTACTGGCTGCGGATACTATCGCCGCATGGCGGCCACCAAAAGCTTCGCCCAAGCTCTTAAAAGCAAAAATCCACCCATCTCAGATTCCCTTCCGTTGCCGACGAACATTGAACCAACTACTATATTCAAAGGAAAACATTCTGTTCTCAACTCGACAGAACAAATCCAAACCCTTGCTAACCACTAGGCTAATGCCTTGATCAGAAACTTCCCAAAAGGCATACTGGCCATGGAACAGATTGAAACGGAATTCAAAACTACTGTTTTCACTAGAAAGTACCTAATTGGAGCCATTGATCATCGCAATATCCTCATCCGATTTCAAGCAAAGGAGGACTTTCACAGGTGCTAGATCAAAGGAATTTGGTTCTTCAAAGGAATCAATATGCGCATCCTCCGTTGGATGCCGGATTTCAAGCCGAAGCTAGAAGCCTCAGTAGTTCCAGTATGGGTAACACTCATAAACGTTCCACTATACTATTACAATACCCCATCTTGTTGCTATAGGGAATCAAATTGGTACTGGTCTGAAAATGGATCCAGACACAGAGAAATTAACTAGACCTTCTGCTATGAAACTGTGTGTAGAAGTAGATCTATTGAGTACCTTACCCACCTTTATCAGGCTTGGTTCAATCACTAAAAATGAAAAATATGAGATTGAATATGATAACCTACCCATGTATTGTACTCACTGCGAGAAACTAGGACATGGGCGATCTAACTACAGAGTGTTGAACCCAGAACTGAGGCCTAAGCCTACTCCTAGACCAAAGCCTAATACCAAACTGATGCCAAACCAAAATAGGGACACATGGAAACCTACTAAGAAAACCTTACCAAACTCCTCTGGTGTTTCCATATCCCAGAAGCACTTAGAAGCCACTGAACAACTAACAGAAGGAATGGAAACAAAAACCTCCAAGCCTGAAACCACTCCCATCATAAATTTGGATCTTGAGGTCAACAATGAGCCTACAACTAGCAAACAAGCTGAGTTTGCCAAACAAGTGACAGATCCAACCAAAGAGGATGCAGTACAATCTGCTCAAAACTGCCTATAACCTTTCATCAGTACGGTCAAAGGAGTATTGGTTGATGACATCTCGGGTATGATCCAAAACTCTCCACAAAGAGATAGTGATGCTGACTAGGAAACCTCTATCTCACTCGGGAACAACCCAGAAAAGGAAAACAGATTCAAAATACTTCAAGACTATCAAGAAGGGGAAGAAGATAACAATCTTGAGAGTACTGAAGAGCTACATCTAGATCAGGTAAGTCATCTCAACTCTATATCTCTCACAATTGACACCCAAAAAAAAGGAAAAAACACCATTTAATAAATTAAACCACATGAATCTGAGATTGAATTCAAAAGGAAAAAAAAGAATCTTTTAAATGGTTAATGGCCCTAACAGTTAAAGGACTTGTTTGGAATATTAGAGGACTAGAAACATCTCTAGATAGACTCATAAAACTGATCATGATTCATCACATTCAGTTTTTAGGCATACTGGAACCTAAACACAAGCATGATGACATTAACACATATAGGAGGAAACTTGCACTGGATAACTGTTTTAGCTCTACATGTAACAACATTTGGCTTATGTGGAATAATGTAGTTCAGCTATCTGTGGAGGTAGAGGTTGCACAGTTCATACTAACTAAATTGAACTCATCTAGCCTTAATCAAGAAATGAGAGTAGTTTTTGTACATGTTGCAACTAATATGAAGGATAGGAAGACTCTTAGTGGACAAAAGATAAGCAACAATAAAAGCAACTTCTACTTAAGTGCATCTGCTACATACTCCCACCTTTGTGAAGTGAAAAATAAACTAGGAATGAGACAGGGTACTTTCCCATTCACATATCTAGGATTCCCTATCTACCTAGGGAGAGCTAAACCTATCCATTTCCAACCTTTACTGGAAAAATATGATAAGATGCTTAATAGTTGGAAAAATATATGGCTCAGTCAAGTAGGAAAACTTACCCTAATCAAGACAGTCATGTACTCTATCCCTCAACACCTCTGAGCTATTATGAAATCTTCTGTCATAATCCTTAAAAAGCTTAGAAGGAGAATTACTAACTTCCCGTGGGACAAAATGAATCAAATAACAAGAAAATTTGGATTAGCCTTAAGAAGGTTTGTTTCCCTATAGACCAAAATGGACTGGGACTCAGGAACTTCAAAGACTTAATAGACACATTTTCACTTAGATTATGGTGGAAGTTTCAACACGGAGTAACTCCTTGGTCACAACTTATATGGTCACTCATTTATGCTCAAAGAAAATCTTAAACATGGAGGAGGATTGTGAGTAGTAACACCATAGCTGAACAGAACTTAAGAGTTCTACATGGAAATGGAAATGCTAATTTTTATTCTTCAAATTGGACAGGCTTTGAAAATTTGATTGAATTATGTAATCATTTACATGACCTCTTACCACTGGAATATACAATTGCAGATTTTATTATGAAAAGGAGCAGTTGCTGCTATACCTCACTGGTCTGCCCCCTGATCTCTAAAGTTTTCTGCATAATGTACAAGTCTATCATACAAGACAAGACAAGCTTATTTGGAAGGCCTCAACCAATGGAAAATTCACCTTCAGAGAGGCCTAAAATGCTCTAGCATTGAGAAGAACTAGCAGTAGATGTATGAAGAAGATATGTCACATGTATATCCCCAAGAAAATTAATTTCTTTATGTGGAGACTGTCTAATGCCCTGCTTCCTTTTGATGATATTATCATCTTCTCTAATATAAGCCTTGCCTCAAAATATTCTATGTGTGCCAGTTTTGATTCCATGTCCCATTTCTTCAATGACTGTACACTAGCTACCTCCATCTGGAACCATTTTCAAGTTATTTTAGGCAATATACCACCATGTCAGTCCATATATGAAAAGCTAACCTACTGTTGGACTAAACATGGCTCTACTTCTGTTCACAACAAGCTACTAGCAATTACCCCATCATTGATATGTTGGAACTTATGGAAGGTTAGAAATAGGTATATCTATGACAACCAACTTCCAAACATGAATACATGCTTAGAAGACATAAAAAAAGGACATCTTTGATGCCTTCTATGCACATCCAACCTCTAGCAACAAAAGGGAGAACATAATCTGGATTCAACTTGGCCTAATCCCTTCCCTCATCCAGCCAAAAAAAGCCTATAATAGATGCCATCCACTGGACATTCCCCCTTCATGAATTCAAAATCAATGTTGATGCCTCTTGGAATCAAGCTGATGGTTTTTGTGGGATTGGTATAATTCTGAGGGATAAAAATGGATTTTTTGTTTATGCTATGACAAAATCTGAGGTAGCTACATCTGCTCTTCAAGCAGAACTTATGGCCATTAAAGAAGGATATGGGGTAGCAACAACACATAGTATTTTCTCCTTCTTTGTTGAGAATGACTGTAAACAAGCATTATTTTGCATTCAATAGCCAGACAAAGCTTATTGGATACTTTTTAATCTGGTCTGGGAGCTGTATATGCTATTTAGACTAATACCAATCTCCCACACTTTGCGGCAAGGAAGCCTAATAGCTGACTATCTGTCAAAAAATGCAAAGTCTGATATAATTCTTACAGATTTGTCCCAACTTGATCAGAAACTTAAAGGTCTTTTGCATTTTGATAGATTACAGGTTCCATCACTTAGTATCAATTAAGAGTCAGATGATGTTGATTTTCTCGTTTTGCAAGGTTCGCAGGGTATGCAGGCTTTCAAGGAAGATCCATACTACACATTTCAACAGAGGATGCACCTCAATGGATACAGCTGAGGAAAACCCCTCCACAGACGAACAACCTGAGCACACTGGTAATTTGGTCCAAGAAACAACCAGAAACAACACAGATGGACAATATAGCCTTCACACAATCACTCTTGTTGGGTCTACTTTTGCACAGTCCTTTCTTCTCTTTGATGCACTTAGGGGAACCTTGGAAGTCCGGCCATCCCACTACATTAACATATGGGGTGGAGGTGTAAGGGATGAAAACACTTCCAATGCCCCCCCCCCCCCCCCCCCCCCTTTGTGGAATTTCTATTTATGCAAAACTAGCATCAAAATATTTTTGAGGTTCAAGTTGACACTTGAACCAACATTGTAACACAAACCTTCTATTTCAAGGATTGGGGCCCCTAATACATAGCCATCCCTCATTGGGTTTATCTTTAAAAAAATCTTGGTATGTGCAAATATAACCCCCAAGTTTTTTGAAAGTGCGATAGTACCCAAAGTCATCTAAGCGGACACTCGGGGTATAAGTTTACATACTTCGGTCGGGCATGGGTATATCTGCACTTTTGAAAAACTGAGGATTATATTTGCACTTTCTAAGGAGTTGGGGGTCATCTAAGCATTTTACTCAAAAAATTATAATGTAGTGAGAGAATGAGTAAGATGGAGTTTGGTTTGGTTTGATGAGTATTGGATGAGAGGAGGAAATTTGTGACTTCAAGTTCCAAAGTAGAGTTAAGGAATCTCGCTAGGTAGACTAGGGAAAGGGAATTATTCAAAATATTTACTAAGCTAAGAGAATCAGTAGCTTAAATCTCATTATGATTAATAGATTCCTTTAACTAAAAGGATCTTAAGTGTGATTTTATCATCTAACATGCTATCTGATAAATGATTAGTTACTTCCTTCTTTTCTTCATATGTCTGGAAAAACTCTAAGCCTCATTTTTTTCTTCCCCCTCCCATTATAGTTGAGGCCAAACTACCCAAAACACTTTAATTCATGTGCTTATTAGGTGGAAGAAAACTACATACTTACTAAGGGTGAATCTAACTCCACACGGGAATCATCTAAGTTGAGTTAAAGAAATATATATACCCAAAGTAAAAACTAAAGAATTTCCCCCATCCTTGAGGGTAAAATGATTGAAAATGGTGTAATCTAGCAAAATGTTTAGACCCTTTTCCTGAACTTAATAAGGCCTACTTTATGGTTATTCGTCAAGAACAACAATCAAGAATCAACAAGCCTTCGCCGTCCACCGATGTGTCCACTTTCTCTGTCATAAGGTTGCATGATACTGGCCCATGTTAACGCCAAACACCGTGACAAATGCAAATTAACCAACCACACAACTAAACAGTGTCGTGCTCATTTAACATGCACTTTTTTGCAACATCAAAGGACACATTGTCGATTATTGCAGGAAGCGCAAGAAATCCATGGATGTTTGGTAGCAGACTTCCAATGCCAACCCTATTGTTGCAGAATCCAACAATAACAATGGCACTCAATTTACTCCCATGGAATATAAAAAAGTAATTGTGTTGCTCAAGCTGGATTCCATAGCTTGAAAAACACTCGCAGCAACCGAGTGACACGATAAATTTCTGCATTTCATATTATTTTTTTCTAAAATCAATTGCTACAAAAATTAGAACAGGAGTGGGGAGAGGTGGCAGTGGTTAAGGAATGTCTCTAAAGGAAAAATATGGCAACTCTAAATAGAAAAATAAGGAAAGGGAGTTATTGAAAATATTAACTAAACATTAGCTAAGAGAATCATTAGCTTAAATACCATTACGATAATTAATAGATTCATTTAACCAACGGGATCCTAAGTGTGATTTTATCATCTAAAATGGTATCATATAAAGGATTCGTTACTTCCTTCTTTTCTCCACACGTCCTGCAGAACCCTAAACCTCATTTTTCCCCTTCATACTCCCATTATGTCTGAGGCCAAACTATCCGAGAACGCATTACTTCACATGATCTTATTAGGGGGAGAAAACTACATACTTACTAAGGATAAATCTAACTCCACAAAGGAATCATCTAAGTTGAGTCAAAGAAATAATTAAACCCAAAGGAAAGACTAAAGAATTTCCCCCATCTCCAAGGGTAAAATGAATGAAGATGGTGTATACTAGGTTTTTTTAGAAAAGAAAAGAGAAGAACCTTACTATAATTTGAAGAAATGATCAATAGAATATGTAACATGGAAGGAAAAATTGGAAAAGTCCATGTTAGATGATTATGGAAGTAGCTCCTACAGCATGCTATTAGAGTTGTTATTTTAAACAAGTCGAGTTAGGGTTTGCATATTAAACCTACCTTATTTTAGTCCGTATATTTGTACTCTTTCACACATATTACAAATTTAAATACAATAAATAATACAGCTAATCCACCAATACATGGTATTCTTGGTTGTTTGATTGAAGTTGGGAAATGGGAAAGGAATCGGGTAACATGGCATAAATTCCATTATAGTTTTCTGATTTCTCCAATCAAACGACTCCTAAGTGTGATTTTATCATCTAACATGGCATCAGACAAAGAATTCGTTACTTCCTTCTTTTCTTCATATGTCCAGTTAAAATCCAAACCTCACTTTTTTTTTATCGTTTTTCCTTCTCTCCCGCATAATGGTCGAAACCAAAATACCCTAAAACACTTTAAATTACATGCCTATTGAGGGAAAAATACAAACTTATTAAGGTGGAATCTAACTTCGCAAAAGGAAATTAAATCACCGAAATAATTAAACACAAAGTAAAAAATAAAGAATTCTCCCCATCTCCCCAAAAAATGATTGAGAGGATGTATACAAGGTTTTTTAGAGAGGATGTATACAAGGTTTTTTAGAGAGGAAAAGAGAAGAACTTTACTAAACTTTTAAGAAGTGATCAAAACATAAGTGAATTTAACCTTACTATACTTTAGTGACTTATCTGGATCTAGAGAACTGCCTTAAATGACCCTTGTTTCGATCGTAGTTCCCATTTTTCTCCCATCATGACTGAAACCAAACTACATGCAACATATTTTATAACAACAATCTCTTGACTAGAAGAAATGGATACGAATCTCTCATAGGATGTGAATTTAATTTTTCATTCAACCACATGTTAACTTACTCTAAGAAATATATACTAATTTTTTCATATTAAATATAAATTTATGGTGTAATTATGGTCTAGTGAGTTATTACACATGAAAATTTTTATGCATTTTAAAATAATACTTATTTAGTATTTTCTATACTATTAATGACATTGTTCTACAAGACATCACAATTTATCTCGAAGAATATCACTGTTTTTCTCTATCAGGTTTTCTTTCTCCGAGAAACTCAACGGAAAGCCCTAGATCTACCATTTAGGGAGGTCGCCGCCGCTGCAGATCTTATCGCCAACCTTCACCCCCATCCCTACTCTCTTCCTCCCATTTTATAGATCACCCCTTTGGCAAATCAAAACTTACTCTGACGACCAAGAAAATTTTTTTGCTTCAAAATGTTCCACCCACAATTGATCTCACCCTAGTGTAGGAGGGGGCAACTAAAGGCGATTGTATCGGACTATTAAAGGCACTTTCATTGTGCCTTCTCTAGCACTGCCTTCCAATGTTAATCAATAGAAGGCGGTTCCAAGAACTGCCTTTAAAAATAGCAAAAGAAGACGGTTAAAAATCACCTTTTAAAAGATGATAAAGCCAACTTTAAATAGTTTCCAAACTCGGAAACTATGTCTTAGCTTCCAAAAAAGCTGTAAGAAACCGATTGGTTTCCAACAACGAACAACAACCCAGAACAGAAAAATCAATACAATTATTCCACAGAAAAGAACATTAATTGCATTTTCAATAATCCATATAATAATCAATACAATACTCAATACACAGAAAACAACACTAAGAAGAAGTAAACTTCACCAGAGGCGCGTGAACCTTCAAGGAAAATGGCGGATGCACGCGAACCTTCATGGCGAATGGCGGTGTCAATGGATCACAGAGAACGGCGGTGTCAATAATCTCCAGCGAACGAAGAGCTTCACGGTAAAGGCGAGCTTCACAACGAGCTTCTAATCAGAGGCGAGCTTCCAATCCGATGGAGTTTCATGGCAGTGGCAACGTGAGGACAATGGTGGCAAGCTTCACGGTGGTGGAGAGCTTCCAATCTGACTGAGCTTCACGACGGTGGCAACGTGAGGACGACGGTGGTGGCGATCCTCTCCAGCGAATGGCAATAGCAACGTGAGGAAGATGACAGTGGAGACTTGAGGATGGCGGTGGTGACAACATGAGGACGCAGCAGTGGCGATAGGAAGGCGGCAATGGTGGCGACGTGAGGATGAAGGCGGTGGAATTAGGGTGGCGGAGGGATAAGGTGGTGGTGCAGCAAGAGAGAGGGAATAGGGTTTGTGTAAGAAGTGAGAATGAGAAGGAATAGGGTTTGCAATTGGGCTCATAATTCTAATTCTAAGTATTAGTTTTATATTGGGCCAAAAGGCAGGGCCTATTTAAGGCGGTTCTAATTAGAACCGCCCTTAAATTTAATAGCTGACCTAGGAAATAGTTTCCGAACTCGGAAATGCTTCTATACCTAGTTTCCAAACTAGGAAATGGGGTTTTAAAGGCGGAACCACTTTTAATTGATCACAATTGCCGACTTTAATTAATTAGAACAGCCTTTAAAATGAAAAAAATGGCCTAAGAGCTATTAAACTCGAAAATAGCTTCTAAGCTCAATTAAAGGCGGTTCTAAGCGCATTTTTTAAAACCGCCTTCCATAAGTGCCTTTAGTTGAAGCATCTCCACTAGTGTCATCGTGGCCGGTTGTAGCTACGACAACCAGGTAGGGGCTGCGGTGGGTACTCACCAAGTCACCAAAGCACTTTAATCTCTAGCAGCGGGTTTGGCGAGGGGTGACATTTTTTGGAAGGTTTTTTCATCAAGGAGACGGTTCAACGATCGCACGATTGAGATACACATGCTAGTGATAACACTGACCACGTGCCTCCAACGCCCAACGCCCTCCATACGACACTCACAAGCCGCCAGACACTCCACCGCCAGAGTTACCACTTAAGTCTGTTTCTTTATTTTCCCTTTTTTGTTTTTGTTTTTCTTTCTTTCAGTGATGGCCTTTTAGTTTTATTTTTTCTAGTAATCTTTCCTTTATTTCCTGATTTTTTTCTCCTATTAAGTTTCAAAACTCAAAAGAAGGGTAACATTTGAAATTATATTTTAAATGGTCATATTGGATATGAAAATTAGGTCCTTTTTTTTATTCTAACTTTAAATTAGATTGTCTATACCAAACTATGTTTTTTAGCCGGCCTTTCTCTGAAAAAACATGTTCGGTTTCCAAACTATTCTAAACTAGGTGAGGAGAAATTCGAGTTAAAAGTTGTTTAATACTTACTTTTGACGACACTGATGTGAGGATTCATAACAGATTGGTAGATTCCGACTAGATAGGACAGGATCGTCCAATTTGGGGTGAGTTACGGACTTTCTTACGCAGTTGATGATATGCACCGTGTCCGGTTTCAGGTGGGACACCATCTCAAGTTGGTAAACAAATCATTCTGATGAATTTGGGTCGAGCTGATCAGATAGTTTAAAGTAGAGGACCACCACAGGTTAAAAGTATTATTCATGTGCTCTTCATTATGACACATAGACTTTTGTTTTAAATGTATTGCTATAGTGTCTATGTGTAATAAATGAGCTAAACTCATATCAATCTATAATAGATCACTCAAATGTAGACTATTAATAATTTGAAGGGTTTGATTCTCTAACATCCCTTCATTGACTTTAAAAAAAATATATATATATTTATTTATTTATTTATTTTTGAAATGATTTTATTTTTCTGGAAAAATAAAATCACTATTTGCATTTAATGTTATTGTTGTTGATAGTTAATCAGTAGGTATTTGTTGAAGATTGCACTTTTTGTCTTTAACTTGGCTTTGAAATTTCCTTAAGTGTCATCATTTTTCCTGTTATTCTAATTATTTAATCTGCATTATTACGTGCTAGATATAAAAAGGGAATTTGTCCAACTCCTCATCATTTTTCCTGTTTGTCTAATTATTAAATCTGCATTATTACGTGTTATATAAAACTGGAAGTTTCTGGCCCCAGAAATGCAATCACTTGTTGCGTATTACGGACACTAAAGTAATCGTAATTCACGAGATCGTGCCCTATGCCTAACAAACTAACGAACGTCATGATGCATCCTCTAACGACTACATTGAATAATCTAGTACTCCCTCCGTTCACGCGTTCACGAATAATGGCACATTTTCTAATTTAGCGTGTTGATGTTTTTTAATTAGGACAAGTTTTAAGTTATTATAGTCATTCATTTTATTTTATTTTTCTTTCAATTCAATTTCATCCACTCATTTAGCATCTCCTAAATAATAACACACAAAAGTGATGTGCCACTAATAGAGAAATAGATGAAGTAATAACAATGAGCAAAGTGCATCCATATCCTTTTGAACTTCTCATTTTAGTTATGAGAGATTGTTCAAAATGGTACCCGTTTTTAATCAAAATTTACATTTTGGTACTTTAATTTTGAATTGAGAAAAACTTCTGTGAAACCGTCTCACCATAGCAAGTGGTGAGATCAGAGACCAAACTGCAATAAATAGAAGAGGAACTAAAAAATGGGACCAAATTACAAATACTAGAAAACAGGGGCTAAAAATGGGTCTTCAAATCGAGTTATAAGAAAACACGGGTCTTCAAATCTGGTACATAACAAACTAAGATATTTTGGAAACAAAATCCCCAAAATCAAGGAATCTGAATCCCTATGAAATTCAATATGATCAAACCAAATTTAGTGTCGCAAATCGCCGATCAATCCTCAGATATCAACGGATTGAGCTCAGGTTTTTATATCAACATCGGATTTGCTTTGAATTTGCGTCAGATTGAGCTCAACTTTTTTGCATCGAATATGTGCCGAAATTGCTTTGATTTGAGCTATAAACTGCATTTTTGTGCCGGAATTGCAACAGGTAATATGAAACTTACAATTTTAATTCTATGTTTTCATCATAATACCAAAATTATTGAAATAAACTATTGAAATCTACGATCTAATGTGTTGATGTTATAAACTATGGAACACGAAGCAATTCAAGGCAATGGAATTGTTTTGTGTGAAGGAGAAAGCAACGATTATGTTCAATCTAAAAATTCACAAGTTTCCATCCAGGTTTGGTTTTGATTTTGAATATATAGTTAAACGCATGAATTAATTGCATGAACAAGTGAAGTAACGTTCTTATATTGTGAATTTTTTTTTGTCAGGTCTGAAATTTAGTTATATGAATGTTGTGAAGAAAATGTTGGTGTTTTATAATTTTCTGAAACATTTTAGGTAATATGATGAGCACTGGATGTAACTTCATGAACACATGATGTAACGCAATGATATTCTGATACACAATCCCCCAAAGTCTGAAATTTGGTTATATGCAATTTGTTGGGTTAGAGTAGCCATTTTATAATTTTCTGAAACATATAAGGTAATAAGATGAACACTGGATGTAATGGAATGAACACATGAAGTAACGTGATGATATTCACATGGATAATTCCCCAAGGTCTGAAATTTGGTTATATGCAATTTGTTAATAAAATGTATGTGTTTTATAATTTTCTGAAACATATGAGGTAATATGATGAACACTGGTTATAGTTGCATGAACACATGAAGTAACATGATGATATTCTAGTGGACAATTTCCCATGGTCTGAAATTTGGTTATATGCAATTTGTTGATTAAATGTAGGTGTTCTTTAAATTTCCGAAACATATGAGGTAATATGATTAACACTGGCTGTATACATGAACACGTGAAGTAAAAAATTGAACTTTGTAAGATGATTCGTCAAGAATTCAATTACATGCATTCTGTTAAGAATATTTTTATATTTTCAAATTTATTTTATCACAAAAAGTTATATGTTAAATACACGATGTAACTCAATAAATATAGGGCTAATCTATTGAGCTTAATAACTTAAATTCAATTAGTAGGATTTGATATTAAAATATTTTGATGTTGTACCTCCCTGCACAAATTTATCTATGACTGAATAATTGTTTATGAGGCCAAACTAAATTGTAAGATACACAAACAAATCAATATAATAATTGATGTAATGATTTATTGAAAAGATACAATTTTGCAGGACCAGATTCTGTCACCAATTTAAGAGACTTTTCAAAAGTTGATGTCACATATTGCTTCAAAGGTTTGAGAGCAAAAACACAATCTGATTTATACAGAAAACAGTCAAATGCATTGAGATTTGAGGTGCGATGTTCAACACAAAGAAGTAAAAAAAATGGAACTATCCTAGAGAAGTATTTTGTCTGCTCAAATCATGGAAACGCAAAATTGAAGAATGAAACATGCGACACACCTTCTAACAACAATATCATTGAAGAGGGCTCTGAGGAGAAAAAAATATTAACAAGGAAAAACAAGTCTAGACCTATGAGATTCAATTTGACATTGTATTTATATTTTTATACTGCACAATTATCTAAAATTCAGGAACAAATCATTTAAATTGCCCTTAAAATGCTTTAAACACCTGAACTAACGAGTGCAATTTAATTAAATAAAAATATATTCAACCAAACAAATTGTGTTTGAATCTAATGACTCTAACAAATGAGCTAAGTGGAAACATACATGAACTAATGTTAGAAAAAGTAAATGAAAATATGAGGGGAGAATTAAATAACAGCACATGGTTAGAAAAAATATCTAATTTTAAACCAAATTATATACCTAAATAACCAAACAATATACCTAAAGGACACATGGCTATAAACATAACAATACATTAACAAATAGAAAAATAGCAAATTTGGTAAAGCAAAAATTCATATCCAAAAAATAATTACTAGACAAACTGTTAAACTATAATAGTAAACTAAATCTATAAACAATGCAACTAAGGAGATAAACTTCAGATTTAAACGAATACTGAATCATCTTTAAAAAATTACAACTTTCAATCCAACAATGACAAAATAATTCCAACAACCTAGTAAATAGACCATTCAGAATCATCCATCACTTCAATTCAACAAATTCAAATATTCAAATCACTCCATAACAAATTCAAATCACTCCATAACAAATTCAAATCACATCATTCAAATAACATCTTAAACTCCTTTGTTTGTGGACGTTTCTCCTAGGCCATCAAACACCATCTTGAAACAAGTTGAAAGTCAGAAGAGGATGGTTCTGAGGCGGGTACTGTGTCCTTCTCCTCCATTGGTTGCAAGCTTCATCAACCATAGCAATTAACTTGTCATTCCATTCCAATGGTGAATCTTCAATTGGTGGCGAGTTATCTTGCTGAATCTGAGTTTCTGCAATAGTCCCAACAATTGGTGGCAAGTCTCGCGATGCTTCATCCACAACATCACTCTTCACATTCTCCAACCTCTGATACATATCAGCGGTAACAACTTCAAAGTTACGCTTCACGTTCATCAGTGCCTCATCATAAGCCTACACAGGAAAAATATCAATAAATTTATACTGGAAACTAAACAATGGAACACCTGAACAAACATATTAAATACCCAATGAAAGAATAATTAAACTAACCATAAATGGTTCATATATATTGAACTAAACTATTAAAAACCTAAACAGAAAGATTAAGCACATGAACTAACTATACTAAAAGTCAACAACATAGAATAATGAAACTAAACACCTAAACTATAACATAAAAATTTAAAGTAAATACTGAAACACATAGAGAATCATCTTAAAAACTAGAACCTACACACCAAATACAAAAAATAAAATTTCTTTCAATTGGTGCTAGAGGAGACTCATTAACATTTCTTTCAGTAGAAACATTTTCAGGCTCTAATGCAAATACAAACACTAATGAGTTTAATAGCAAAACTAAACATAGATAAATATGAACTAATAATTCAAACTAACAATAGGTTTCATAGTAAAACTAGTAAATCTGAACTAATAAGTTTCATACCCAAACTAACAAAATGATGATAAATATAAAAGCATGAATCTAACCTGATTGTGTAATATTTATTGAAGCAGGAGGTTGAGGATTAGTAAGAACAGTTTCAGCCTCAGCAACAACTACAAAGTACAAACAAATAATTTAAATCACAAAAATAAATCAACAAACAATTAAAGTAGAATAACGAGAAACCAAAATATATTAAATTTACCAGTGTTATCTTGACCTCCAGTCACATCACATCCATCTACGATAAAAAAACAAAATGCATAAATACCAAAGCTAACACACTAAACTTTAAAATTAAACAAAAATAAATTATAATATATTAAATTTACCAGTGTTATCTTAACCTCCAGTCACATCACATCGATCTACAATAACAAAACAAAATACTTAAATACCAAAGGCAAAACACTAAACAGTAAAAGTAAAATAAAAAGAGACCATAATATATTAAATTTACCAGCATTATGTTGAACCCCAGTCATATCACATACAACTACAAATAAAAAATAAAATTATTAAATACCAAAAACAAATCAATAAAGAGTAAAAGTAAAACAAAAAAAAATTAGAATTCCAACCAGTAGCAAATGAATCAGCAACTCTATCTAGCTTATCCACACCAGATTTACTACCACTCTTGCGCAATCGATTCACAATATCAGCTATAAAAAAATAAATTATCAGCAATAGATAAAGCTATCAATTAAAAACCATCAAAAGATTGGAATAAAGTTCAATCATATTTAAATACCTGTGGTAGTAGTTTTCTGCTATTTTTTCCCTTTTAATAACATGAGGTTTAGAACCTGAAAATTACATAATCAATTAAAAAAAACCTTAAAGATTAAAATTAAAAAAAAACTTACAAACTAATAATATACATACCATCTTTAACTGGCAATCTGGACTGCAATCTACTTGATTTTCTCAAGCTAATTAATCCATCTACATTAAAAAAGTAATCACATAAGCACTTAAATTATAAATTGGAAAACCTAAAGTAAGCAAACCAATATAACTATGTATATACACATACAGAAAGGCAGAGTGCAAAAAGAAAACACATTAACATGCAAACTAAACACAAAAACAGCCTAACTAAAAGACAGTGCAAACAGGAAACATGCAAACTAAACAGATCCTAAACTAAACCACAACAGATCCACAACAAATCCTAAACTAAATACATAAGTAGCTAACTAAACACACAAACAGACTAACTAAAAGACAATGCAAACATAAAACATGCAAAACTAAACAGAGACTAAACTAAACCACAACAGAGCCACTATAAAGTCTGAACTAAGCACATGAACATGCAAACTAAACACAAACAAAGACTAACTAAAAGACAATGCAAACAGAGAACATGAAACTAAACAGGGCCTACACTAAACCACAACAAAATCAGAACTAAGCGCATGAAAATTCAAACTAAACACATAATAGCCTATCTAAGCCGTTATACATTGGAAAAAAAAATTTTAGCAAAACACAACGGCATAAAAAAAAGCAAACAGAGCAGCATCAATAAGAACTAACAACACATCAAATCAATCAACAAAAACACAAAAAAATCAAAGAAAAAGAACACAAAACCCAAACAATACAAAAAAAACAGGAAAAAAAACCTTTAGATTCAACAGCTAATAAGCTAGGAACAGCGTCATCAACCTTCAGTTCATTTACGCCAACAATACCTTCTTTCGATTTCATCATACCTACAAAATACCGAAACACAAATTGAAAACACACAATATAAGGCCAAAAAAATACATGCACGGTCGGATTCACAGAGATAAACGTGCGGAATCGAATAGAAAACAACTAGAAAACTTGAAGAAAGCAAGAAGCCCCAAATATGAAACACAAAATCAGAAAACTTTACCTCAATCAAACAGGAATGAACAGAGCAATGCAATGACGCTAAAAATCTCGAATTTAAACTTATTTCAGACGGTTGAATCGGAGGTTATGGCGAGCGGTTTTGAGAGGTTTTGAGGAAGGATTTTTTGCATTTGAGTTTTGGGGGAGAAGAAGAGATGTGACCAAAAATGAAAATCTGAAATAATTCCTAAATTATCTATATTATATAGTCTTTCTTTAAGACCCCTAGAAATATTTTATTTTGTAAGAGACCCCTGGTCTCACCGTAAACTTGGGTGAGACGGTCTCACCCAAGTCTTTGTATTTTTAATTAATCTTCTAAAGGTATCCGTTTTTCATTTCTGTTTTAAAAGGGTACCTTTCAATTAAAAAAATGGTATTAATTTGGATTCAAACTGTGTCATAATGATACACGTTTTAAACTAAAAAAAACCTTTTCAGGACATTTTATGAAAAAGTGAGTACTTTTTAAGAATAATTTTAAAAGCAGGGTGCCAAATTGTGAATTTTACTTAAAAGTGGGTATCATTCTGGACATTAGTACCCATTCTGAGTTTAAAATGCCCATTTCTTATTTTCAAACTGAAAGTGTCAATATAATCCTGCAAATTTAAAAGGTACCGAAACCATAATTTATTGATGTATGTGTCAATCTAACCTTGGGCATCACTAATTTCAATTCTCAATGGGAAGTTTGGGTGGAATTTAATGAACTGGCCATTTTACCCATGGATTGATTTTTTTTCATAAAAAAAGAAGATAAAAGACATAAATGCCCTCTTCTTCTTTCCCTGTTTCTTCTTCTTTCCCCATTTCTTCTTCTTACCCCCTTTCCTTATTCTTTTCTTCTTCACCCCCGCTACGCCCGACGCCACCCTCGTCCTCCTCGAACTTCGCTTCCATGTTGTGAGCCCCCTTTAAGACCCGCCACAAAACCACCATTGTGAGCCGCTTGAGACCCACCACTGGAACCATTGTGAGAGCTACACGCTGCTCGAGCTCCGTCGGTCAAATTTGCAGTGAGTCACCACTACCCAAGCTCTACATGGAAACACCGGATTTGTAGTCAGTCATGCTGAATTTCCAGAAACGTCGGCTACTCCTCCATTGCGAGAGCCGGCACTGATTGAGCTCCACATGCGTCTGCCGAATTTGCAAAAAACACCGCCGCTCCACACACTAGGCATCAGATCCACCGAAAATATCTCCCGATTGCTGAATGGTGGCGGGTGGTGGTGCGATGGTGGCAAGTGGTGGCGGGCGGTGGCTGGGGTGATTGGGGTTGAAGAAGAAAAAGAAAAGGGTGGGGAAACAAAATTCATGTTATGGTGGCGAGAGTATTTTCATCATTTCAGGATCGGCCAATGGCCAATTCCTTCAGTCAACGCCGGAATTAGACGTAAAGGTTATAAGTGCACAATTCGTTATAAAGTTAGGATTATTTTGGCACTTTCTCTTTTTGCAGGGTTATGTTGGCACTTTCAACCTAAAGTTAGAGTTAGGAGTGTAAAAATCACAATTTATTAATACTCCCTTCCTCCTTCTTTAATTTGCACAAATTTTTTGTACGGTGTCCAATAAATATGTTTGACTAAAAATATATGTCATTACGGACAATAATAGTGCATTAAAAATTTAATATTTAGAAACTACACGGTACGATGAATATAACAATGTCTCATACTATAATATCATTACTCATATATATATATATATATATATGTTCAAATACATAGTCGAAATTGACAAATTTAATTGATAAAAATATTTCCCATAAGTTAGAAAGGGACAGAGGGAGTATATAAATTAGAATATCATACCAAATATTGTTAGATTTATTACGTCATGTATATTTAAAAATATTAATTGTCTTTGTATGTTTGACTTCACAAAATTAAAATGGAAAGATTAAAAGGACAAATGGAGTATTTGTTTAAATGATATTAAATATTCAATTTTTCATTTACTATTTAATTTTTGGATTAAAGAATTACAATATGTGAAAAGACTTAAAGAACCTCAATCAATTTGAAGAGGATTTTTTTAAAATAAATTAATAAGTACATTTGTACTCCAATGTCATTATAGAAGTGTTGCATTACACCCTGAATTTTAATAAGATTCCATAATGATACTCAGATTAATTGAAGTCGAAAATAACGATTCTCTTAGGGCAAAGTCTTGGGAAAGACGGTCTTTCCATATGCTTATGGAAAGACGGGGTTTAATTCGAATAATAAAAGGTAAAAGGTCTTAGTTGCAACATTAAAAATTTAGTATGCAGCATGTAGTAGTTATAAAATTTATAATCCGGTTCATGCAACCCGAAAATTTTATCTTAATTTCTTCTAATTTACACTTTAAACCTTGGTCTTTCCATGACTTATGGAAAGACCGTCTTTCAAGAGACGCACTCTCTTCTCTTAGTGAGGAAATTATTAGATAATCATTTTTAATACCCCGACTGCTAGTGAGGGAGGGAAATTAAATTAAATTCATTCTACTTCATCATTGGAAATTAAAGTGGCAGATACAACAATTCATCTCGCATTAATTTGTTTTTGACAAAATCTATACAAAAACGTTATAAATGTGAATATTTACAAGTATAGTACTCATTTATCATAAATCATATGAATTTAATCAGCACTAATTAAGATCTTACTATTTACTGTCACCTTCCCACCAACAAGTATCCGAAATTGTTTCGTAAATCACTAGAATTTAGTCAATTGAAAGTTTTGTGCCATGAATAAATTTTATTATCTGGCATTGCTATTTATCTCTTCTATCGTTCTTTTTCGTGCATTTTATGCAAAGAAAAATCATGTTTTTTCTTCAGTTGTTTCAAAATATGAATCCAAGGCACAAAATTCATTTCACAAAAATTATTATCAAACTTGGGGAGGAGACCATTTCAATGTTAGCAAACAAGGGCTTCAAGTTCAACTTCTATTAGACCAATATTCAGGTTGGTTTTTTTTTTCTATATCTCATAAATTTTGGATATTTGTTTCTTCTTTCTTTTTTTCAAGGTTATTTGTCAGAAAAAGATTAATGAAAGAGGCACCATTGTAAACACGAATGGTTTTGACAACTTTGTTTCTTAATGACAACAAAAGAAGAGAAAGACAAAAACAACATTTCAATTCAATTCAGTTCAGTCTAATTTAATTTACTTAATTTTTGTTCAGTTTAACTTAATAAAACTTAATTAATTTATTTGATTTGATTTTTGTTTGTATGCAATAGGAGCTGGATTCAGTTCAAAGTCAGAATTTGGGTCTGGCCATTTCCAGATAAAGCTGAAGCTTCCTGAGAATATCACTCCAGGAGTTGTCACAACATTTTATGTAAAGTTCCAAATTTCTTCATTAAATTGAAGTAATTATTATTTATTAATAGTACTCCCGTCGCTCCAATAAAAAAATATATTAATTTATTTTTTAAAGTAAAACTTACCTATTTTGACAATTAAATTCTATTAACACTATCATCTGAAATACTATTAGATTGATCGTAGTATATATTTTTAAATTATCATTTCCGTAATTATACGCACATAAAAAATATTAAAAACTATTACAGGTGACTCTGCTAAATAGTTTTTATTGGACGAACGGAGTATATCTGTATTTTATGCACTAACTTTTCTAAAAAGTATTTTTTATATATTTGATTTACAGTTAATGGAACTTCCAGTAGGGCACACTGTAGAAGGGGTGAATCATTTCGAGTTCGATATTGAATTTTTGGGAAAAAACCTAAGCACAAATGTGTTTGCTAATGACTTGGGTCACAGGGAACAATTGTTTAATCTCTGGTTTGATCCTTCTGTTGATTTTCACCTCTACCAAATTCTGTGGAACAAACACCATATTGTGTAAGAATTTCTCTAATTTCTCATCTCATCCTTTATTGCTCTTTTTCCACTCTTATCTTGATTTAGGTAGCATTCCAATAATGGTAATTACAGATATTTATTTTTCTTAAATTTTAATAGTACGTAGTTTGAAATATTTATGACCAATCATATCTTAAACCAATTGTTAAACTTAATAGTTTATAATCGTGTGCGTATGGCTTGATCTGGGAAAGAGGGGTAGTGATTAGGAGAAGAAACTTTGAAGTACAAAAAACCTACCCATTCATATATTCCCTCCGATTTTTCAACAATGGTTCTGGTTCTATTTGACTGTAAAAACGTTTGATGCATGTTTGAATATCAATAATTTTAATTGTATAAAATAACGGATGTTATGTGGGATATTTTTGGGTTCTCTATAACGTACCATTTCTAAAAAATAAAATTTTATAGTCCATTATTATATGAATTTAAAGTTATTGGTGGTTAAACATACCTTGGAAAAAAAATTAATGAAAAGGAGGTCATTGTTAGGAGACAAGAGGGAGCATATTATTTTTGTACAAGAGGGAGTACACATTTTAAAATAAAAATCTATAATGTAAAACTTTTGTTAGCAAATCATTAGTAATAAAACTTGTTCAATAATATTTATTTCCTTATGATTAAGAACATTGTCAATATTGTTAGATTTATTATAACTTATAACTTTTAAATATTACTTAGATAGTGTTTTTAATAAATTAGTAAAGATATTAATAATAAAATGTATTTGAATAAACAATCAAAAAGTCAAAATATACCTATTAGATTAATAACTGAGTCCGTCTCTTGAAAGATGATTTTTTCATAAGTTATGCAAAAACCAATATTGAAACAGTAAATTAGAAGAAATCAATATAAAATTTCTAGGTTGCAGTAATTGGGTCATAAACTTAAAACTACTGCACGTTACATAATAAAAATTTTTTATTTCAATTAAAATCTTTTACCCTTCTACAATTCTAATTTAACTCAATCTTTTCATATATTTATGGAAACACGGTGTTTCCCGATATTTTGCTTTAATAATTAGGAAGAGATATCTAAACTAAAAGATACTCGTACATACATTTGTTAACTAGTATTCATTCATTAGCTAATGGTTATTTTTGTAGCTGGTTTGTGGACGGAGAACCGGTGAGAGTCTGGAAGAACGTATCGTCCCATCTCGGAGTTGGTTTTCCGGCGGGACCGATGCACATCGAGGCCAGCGTTTGGAACGCCAGTTTCGCCGGAGAAGTGGACTGGACGAATGCGCCGTTCGCCATGACCTATCAAGGCTTCGACATCGATGCCTGCGCCGCCGGGAACTCTAGCCGGTGCTTTTCCAGCGATGAAATGTCGTATTATTGGAATGGAGAAGCTCACCGGCGGCTGAATTCCGTCCAAGAAGCTCAGTTGGCATGGCACAGGAAATCTCACATGTATTATGATTACTGTGATCTTGTCAACAAGGGGGATTTTCCAGAATGCCTTGTTAATCACTAATTGTGGCACCATTAGAATGAAAGGTTGTTAACGTTTGAAGTAACAGAATGACTATATTTTATTGATGGGAACTCTATTAAATCATGCATTTGATAATACATACTCCATCCGTCCCACGATGATCTTCCTAATTTGACTTTTGAAGTCAAACTGAACCAACTTCAATAATTTAAATTCTCTTAATATACAGAGAAAAGTGCGTTTTTAACCATATATTTTGGTCAAAAGTGCAAGAATGGCCTTTTAAAATCTGAAAGTGCAAAAATAGCCATGTAAATCGTTGACCGATATGTCAACGGCAGAAATGACCAAAAATTGTTGAAATTGCCATTTTACCCTTCTGGTGAAACATTTTAAAATAAAAAAATGGTAAAAGATAGTTTTACCCTCCCTTCTTTCTTTCTTCCTTAAAAATATGGTCGGGTTACATATGGCAAGGAAGTCGAAGTAGCCCAGCGATGGAGCATCGCCTTGCGAAATGTAATTTGGATCTGGAAAATTATGAAGGAGCAGGTTGCAGCAGGGGTTCTTGTAAGCATAGAAATTAAAGCCAAAAACATGGAAATGTTAGAAATTGCAAGGTGTTAGATGAAGATGTATTCAAAGCAATATCTTTACCATTAAGGAAGACATAGCCGGGGACAGCTAGTCAATGCAATGTAAGCGAGAGCACGGTTCATCGGATCATACAAAAGGGAAAACTCAGAAAAAACATTAACACAATCGAATCATTTATAAGGGAAGCAAACAAGGTTGAAAAAGTTGAATTTGCATGTTCACATCTCAGATTCAAAAGACATTCTAGTACATTTAAATTCAAAGGCATGTAACATGTCATACATCTCAGTGAAAAATGGTTTTATTTATCGTAACAATCAGCAAACTACATTATGTTTCCCGGTGAAGACAACCCACATAGAACATGTTAACATAAATGCTATATTCCCAAAGTTATGTTTATTTGTGTGGTAACTAGGCCTATAATTGCTGGAGTAGTTAACTAGATTTGAGTTTTCAGAATCAAGCATAAACATAACAAAGTTGAATTTTTTTGTCCAAACAAAGCAATTAGATCAAAACCCTACCATGAATAATAACCCTACCTAATCCAAACTATTAACGGCGACTGAACTTTCCGATGAGGAGCCCCACTGAATCCATACCCGATTAAAAACTGAATTTTCGACCGACAAAGACGAAGCAGCGGCAAAACCACCCGTGTAACCACCGTCTCCTTCATCTCAATTTACAGTCTATACTATTTACCATATTCACTTTTGAAAAACCTTCTCAAACAAAGGAATTTCGTCAAAGATTTTTCTCTTCAAAGTGAACGCAAAGTTCTAAAGAAGGATAAAAAAACACAATCACAATCTCATCAACAGAAGAACGAAAATCCACATGTATTTGAAGGGAAAATCCACCCCACAATCGAAAGCAACTTTCAACATGTTTACTTAACAGTTGAAGAAAGATCATAGGTAGAAAATTCATTCAAGGATTACTTCAAATCAACAAATTAACTCGAGGTTTCATACACATACATTTATCATTCAAGAAAATTCATCCAAATGACTTAAACTAATTCTTTAAATTGCTAATTAGTAGTTTCATACTTTCATTACATTACAAGTGGTCAAAAGAAAACAGCCCAAAACAATGAGGCTGCCTCACCAGAGCAGAATCTAAAGTACAACAATCAAACCACAGAAAACAACCGATTCGGAGTACTAGCTTATCTATATAGCTGCAAATTAACCAAACACTTCTGAGGGAGCAAAAAATATACAAGCCAAGGAAGGAAAAAAAACCCTAGACTAATCACTAGAAGATCTGTCATCATCGCGTTCTTCAACAACCTTCTCTATGAACCTCTTTCGAACGCCATTAAGAACATCCTTGGAATGCTCACCTCCACCCTGACCGTCACTGAGAACAGGGTCCGATGCACAGAGAACCAATGCCACGCCTAAAAAGTTTCGAAGTAGATTTTTGTTTTAATTATCAGCCAAATGATAGGTAAATCACTCTCCAGGATTATATTGTTTCCTTTTCCACTAGAAACACAGTATAAGCAAAATGATCGGATCTAAGATAACCAATCTGTTTCCATTTCAACTCCAAGAATAAAGACCAACTTAAAACATGAAATGGTGGATTGCCAACCAAAGAATGTGAGAACTTGGTAAAATATTTTGATAAAAAATAAAATATTGTGGGACAGAAGTAGTACAAAGTAGTGAAGCAAGAGCACAAGCATTCCAGCAATTCACAAATACTGTCAAGCGAGGGCAGAACATCCAAATAACCAGAAAGCATAAGCATTGTAAGGTCATGAACCAACATAAGTAAATTTCAGTGACATGGAAAAATGGTGCCTTTGAGGCCAAAAACACATAATGTCATGGAGAAAAATTATTTCTTCTTGAGGAAATATTGATGAATACGAAAATAACAGACCAAACTCTCAAATCTAGTCACTAAGAAAATCTATATAAGAGGCAAGATGACAAGAAACTTTTGAGACCAGACATTACGTATGCCCATGAAGGTTTTAGCTTTCAGTAATTAAGGATCTTAAGTAGCGGGAACCTAGACATGAAACGTACCTTCAGGGGTGCATCTCCGCCCGAAGCTACGTAGTCCAACATAATTGGCCTTCACTACGCTATTTTTGTAGACTAACAAAATTGGAATATTGTGATCAGGATAGTTAGGAATGCATTCAGTAGATATGATCTTAACAAACTTTGTTCCAGGATATCTTCTGGCCAGTTCTTCCAAGCATTGTAAAAGAACCTCACACTCAGCATGTCTATACAAGACAAGTCAATCAATCAGATAAATGTGCATGGGGTTAGACAAGACTTCAAGTAAGCAGTATGTAGCAAAATGTGAGATAAACCGAGTTAATAAATCCAAAGCTAGAAACTTGAAGAGTGAAACCTATAGAAGACTACATACCCATCCTTATATAGTATGACAACAACCCAAACATCTTCGGGTGCTTGTGAAACCTCACGCACGAAATCAGATCCAGAAATTGGCAACACTGATCCAAACCTTGCAACCATGACTGCTTCTTTCATCTCTGCCAACCTCTTCTTCCTTCATACAGTTACCAAAAACAATTTTAAATACAATACCAAATCCAATCCCCCGAAAACACCAAAAGCACCACATCATCGAGCTATAAGGATTCTATGTTCCTAATAATCAATTTCCTAAAAAATACATAAAAACAAACATTCCAAAAACTAAAATTGATTGGATGGAGAAAAGTACGGTTATCTCTTTATTCATCCGATGTTCGTATTTCTTAAAGAGATCTCTGCTCCTCTGGTTAATTCATATTAGTCTGCCCCTGTAGGTTTTTCTGATGCACAGCAGAAAAAGTACCTTAAAACACATGTTTTGTGAGTGTAAAGCAACTTAAGGGACAGCGATTGAATAAAAGTCATGTAACACCCTTTAACCTTACTTTCTTATGATACTTTCTCATGAACCATTTTCTCACTAAGATTCCATCTATGGCCCCATATTTTGCTCTATAGCACTGAATTGAAATTAGCTGCACTAAGAACCAACTATTTGCAATGCCAACATTGATACATCTCTCTGAAATTCAACACTTTGCTCAGTTCAGTTTCTTATCTCGTATTTTCCATCTCAAAGTCTCTTCCAGTGACTCAAATTCTGATGGTCAAGAAGCTTCAATGAACTTAAGTCCTTCTGGAAGAAAAAAGAGAGAATTCTAATCAGATGAGGTTGTTCACACATAGATAAGCTGGTGTAATTTCTTAAACATTGTTAAGCTGATCCGCACATTGGTATAAGCACGACCAATGAAACCTTAAGCTGATTCACAGTCTTACATTAAAAAAAATCAAACTTTATACTAATCTACAAGGAAAGGTACAAAATCAACAGAATCAAGAAATTAATTTACTTTTACAAATACCCGAAAACAAGTAAAACCCAGATGAACAAAACACTTGGGGAGATCAAAGGACCTGTATTCCTCGAGAAAGCGATCGTCATCGAGATCATCATCGAGGTCCTCGAGCTCCTCTTCGGTTTTGCGATCAATCCAAGCCTTGTCTTTGGGCTTGGAATCCGCGTCGTCAGCCGGGGCAAACGGGTCGGGTTTGAAGGCAGGGGGTTTGGGAGGAGATTGCCGTATTTTCTCTGAAGATCGTCCCATTCGGTCGAAGCTCCCTCCAGATCCTTGTACACGAAGTGATAATCCGCCATTGTTGCTGTCCGGATCAAACAAAACTGAAAGAATATTTTGACTTTTTAAGTGTCACTTTTTTAAGGGTATTTATGTATTGGTCCCTTAACTTTTAAGGAAATTAAACTTAATTGTCTGTAACTTACCAATTCTCGACATAACACGTCAACCTGTTTAAGTTAGAAAAAAAGAAATTGTGTGAAGTTTAAAGTTAAATGAATAGGCTAATAACACAAATCAATCTATTTAATGTCATTAATAGATGAGTTGGGTTTGATTTGAGAGATTTCAACTCACCAAATATTAAAATGTTATTATAAATAATACAATTGATCGAGATAAAATTGATGGAATTATAATATTAACGATGAATAACTGGCGAAGTGAAAGATACATCCTTTGAAATATAAATATCAAATGGTTTCAATTTGAATTCAACATTGTGAATCAGTTAGTTAGAAATGATAGTGAGACGGATTTTGGTGGAGATCTGTCTCGCATTCGCTCTAATAGTAAGAAGTGGTTGTAGTTTTGATGAATAAATAATCAGTCCTAGGGTAAAAAGAATCCCTACCTAGAAACAGTCATTATGACCATAAAAAATATCACAAAAATAATAGGGGTCTTGAATTTTCCATGATTAAGTCATCCCTGAATTTGAATATTCAATCTCCTCAGCCAAATGGAATGCAAAACCATATGGAAAATGTCAAATCTCTTAGGATTCCCATCATTCACCACAAAGTGCCTCTGCACTTGCTTCAATCTCCTATGCATCCTCAGATACTGGCTTTGGGACACATTCATCAGAATGTCCTTAATTTTAGGTATGTCCTTAACTGCAACCTCAATGGAAAATGCCCTCCAGTTTAGGACATCACTGAAAGGTGGAACATAGCTGTCTGAAATCAGAACTGGGATGCATTCTGCATAGATTGCTTCCACCACTCTTGGACTTGCCACTTCATATCCACTGGGACAAAGACAGAATCTGCTCTTCCTCAGCATTGATTCGTAGGACACGCCTTTCGGGAGGCTTTCGTAGACTCTGATGTCCTCATCTTTCTCCTTCCATTGCTCCAGAAGAAGGTGCCTGATATGCATGGAGTCGCGGATTTACAAATGTGTTGAAATTCATGTACTTTCAAGAAATTTTACGAAATTTCTGGTTCCGCCACTGACCTGATGTGGCCATGCAGCCTTCCTGCGAAGAACGCGAGGATGGATCTTCGCGAAGGTGATGGACCTCCAATAAGTCCAGCGATTTCTCCTGTCTGAAGATGGATTTCAGGCAGCGAAACATCTTTGAGAGGATTGAAGCCTTCTGATGTATTGGCATTGCATAGTACTCTGATGGAGTTCTTGAACAAATCAGGAACATAAGCAGTTGTGTAAGGCCCCTGAAAGGTTAGAGTCCACTTTGTCTTAAGAATGTTTTTCGATGTAAATCCTAATTACGCGAAAAACCGTGTTTTCACTAACCCAATCATGGCAGGAAAGCATGAAATGATCAGCACCAACGCTTCGATTCCAGAAAGGATGTTTACCAGATACGAGTGTTATGTAATCAGCAAGGGCATGGCCTAAAGGTTTTCTGTCGTATTTCTGAGGATCATACAGATAATGCACCATTGAAACCACACTAAATGGCAGAAAATACACAAAAGCTTCATCTGGATCATGAGTTCTGAAAGCATTCCCCTTCTCCATTTCATGTATGAAGATCCCTTCTGTGGAGTATATGCTCTTGCAAGGGCCGTCGCGGAAGACCGGGGGCTCCCCTTCCTCGTACACGTAAACCTTGAACACCTTCTCCATCTCCAGATAGCTTCTGCAATATTCGGACCGAATCAATGAATCAGTGTATGTATTAAGCAGCATGTTTATCGCGTTGGAATGCGTACCGATGAAATGCATTCGCGTTTCTGTACATAGGCCCCCGAGGCACGTAGTCATTGTCTTCCTGAGTTGAGATCATGGTGTTGTTTCTTGCAGCTTCTTTGATTGAAGACCTCGCTTTCGCCAAAACTGTCTCCAGCCTCTCCAACCTGCTGTACCTCTTCATCAGTTGTGGAGAGTGATCAAACTCAATCTTTTGTTGGTTTAAGGAGCTGCTGAGCTGTGCCTTTGTCTGAATGTGGGATTTGTAGGAGCTGATCGGGTTCCGGTTCAACGGGGGAGGGGAAAATGAAGAGAAAGATGCACTTGTGAAGAGAGCCAAAGGGATCAAAACTACGAAGAACATGATTGAAGGAAAAGAGAAGCAATGCAGTTTTCTGAACATGTTTAGTTTGGTAATCTGATTATTAGTTTATGGATTTGGTTCATATTTGCATGATAAAATTCTGGGATTCATTGCTTCCTTCATAACATATTCTTTGCTGTAAACAGCATTATTCGTTATGCCTTGTGCATGGCAGTTATTGTATGCTTCCTGTAAAGTTGAATACTCTGTTAACTCAAAATAAGAAGCTGATCAAAGCCTCTTGGATTCATTCTTGGAGTGTTGGAGACATTCTGTTACTTGCCTTTGGAACGTAGTTATCGTACTATCCAAATTAGGAAAAATGATTCTGCGACACGGTTTTATATTTGAAAGAGTAAAGTACGTTCATTCCCTCAGCTCCTTGTTTAGTGCAGATATACCTCTCCGTATTTTTGAAAGTGCACATATACGCTCAGTTTTTTATTTTTGCATGTATACCTCACAATTTTTCAAACACCGATCTCTGGCTATAGGTGTACTTTATGTTAGAGTAAATCATATTTCTGATTAGATTATAATTGTAACTAGATAAGTCATGTTGACTAGGGTAAGAGGTATATTCTATAGGCTTATAAAAAGATAAGTCATATTTTCTCACTTTAAAAAAACTAAGAAGTATATGTGCACTAAATAAATTACTCGGGGGCATAAATGCACTTTACTCTATTTGAAAACATACTCCTATTCCAAATTAATTTAGATACAAAAGAATCAATCTCTTGAAAGACGATCTTTCCATAAATTATTGAAATAACAAGGTTTAAACTATAAATTAGAAAAAATGAAAGTAAAATTTTTGGGTGCATTAATCGGGTCATAACCTTATAACTATTGCACGTTGCATAATAAATTTTTAATATTGCAACTAAAACCTTTACCTTTCCATTATTTTAATTAAACCTCATCTTTCTATAGGCTTATAAAAAGACGATTTTTCCCAAAATATTTGCTTACACAAAATCTTTCATTTGGTTAAAATTGTTGAAATTTGACCGTATATTTTTTACTCGATATATAAGTACTCCTTCCGGTCCTCTATTATGGCCCCCTTTGACCCGACATTTTTGTATGGCATGTTTGACCATCGATAACTTTTGTTGTATACCGTAATGTACATTTTGTGAGATATCTTTGGATTCTCCTTAACATTTAATTTTAAAAAATAAATTTATAATCTATTATCGTACGCAACAAAAATTGTCTGAAAAAATAGAACATAAATACTATTATCGTATAAGAAATTATGCATAATTTCTAAATGTCAACGTTTTAAACACCAGAGAAGATATTAACGATCAACTATATTTCCTGAAAATTGTGAAGAAAAGAAATCATGCATATTAAAAGGGTGCATGCATTTACTGTTAGTGATTTAGCGAATAAAAATGTACACTTTGCTCTTGTTTCTATTCCTTGATCAAAGCGCAAGCTTTTCTCCACTACTTTGAGATGAATGTACTGATGTACAAGAAAGGTATGGAATTATGCATTTTAACAGACCTAAAAGTTCTTAATTAGCAGCATTACTCAATCATGTTTGCTTGAAAACAATTTACTTTAAAACAGAAGAAAATCAAGACTTCTCAAAAGCTCTCACTTTCGACTTTCATGCAACTTACTGTCAAAATACACATTTCAAATAAATACTTTATTAAATAATAAGTGGAAACAAGGAAACTTGCTCCAAAAATTGTGTACAAACCAATACAAGCACTTATTCCTTCCTTCGTAGTACAGCAAAACTGAGAATAGCAATTCCAAAGCTCTCACCAAGAGTAACTCAATTTCAACTCCATAAAGTCACAAATTAGCCACACACATATAATTAGAATGACATCTTGTTTCACCTGTTTAAGCAAATATAGGCCGAGCAGTCGAAGAAACTCTTTATGAAAAGAGAAGCTACAAAATTCTTAGTCTTGAATCTTTGCTTATTCAGATTCATTAGGGCTGAAGCATGTTTTGTGGATGCTAGGAGATCGAAATAAGCAATCCAGGAAAAGTGTGCTTTTAGATATCAAGTAGCAATCTGCGAGGATCCTCAACGACATCTTTGATCCTCCTCAAGAAGAGCACGGCCTCTCTCCCGTCAATCAGGCGATGGTCGTATGTGAGTGCAACATACATCATCGGCCTTGGAAGTATTTCACCTCCAACAACCATTGGCCTGCTCACAATCGAATGCATACCAAGAATAGCAGACTGCAAAAGCAATTACGTTATGGAATTTCACATACAATGTGAATAAAGCAGGACGAGTAGTCAAAATCTGTTACATCCTCAGAAAAAGTGTCACAAGACTCGTACCTGAGGGGGATTGATGATGGGGGTACTTAAAAGACTTCCATAAACACCACCATTTGAAATAGTGAATGAGCCTCCTGCCATCTCGTCAATTGAAATGCTGCCATCATTTGCCTTCTTTGCCAGTTTGTTGATATTCTTCTCAATCTCAGCAAAGTTCATCGTCTCAGCATTGCGGATGACCGGAACAACAAGCCCCTACAACATGCCCCAACAATGATAGTTATATTTTGTACTAAATATTTTAATGCCATATTTGGGAAAGTAAAAGCCGCACATGCCATAGCCAGAATCAAAATAAGATACATGAAGAGTTCATGTTTGATCCATGTATTAGTTCCGCACCACACAGGTATAAAAAGATTTCTAGTTTGGCATCAAAGTCGATATGTAATAACCAAAAATCTTAATATTAGTAGGCATAGCAAATGAATAGCATGTTCAGTGCAGTATCTTCTTCAAATCAGGGAGCAAGAAACATATTCAGAGTAGTATCTTCTCCAGTACATGTGAGAATATAAACTTACTTTGGGTGTGCCCACAGCAATGCTGATGTCAATATATTCTCTATAGATGATATCATCACCATCAATAACAGCATTAATTATAGGCTGATTCTGGAGTCCACTAACAGCAGCCTGTGGAAGGAGAGAAATCCATTTTAAGTCATAACATGTGATAATGCCAAAAAGTCAAGCATCGAGGACAGCAGTGGCATACTTTCACAAAGCCAGACATCAATCCTAGCTTTACCCCATGCTTTTCAAGAAAGGCATCTTTGTACTCTGAACGAAGTTTCATCAAATTCGTCCTGCAACCAACACATGATTCAAAATGTTAACAAACAAATGTCAGTCATTATCGTGATTATCTATCCATGTTCCTATTGGTAAAAAGCATTAGAACCAAGTTGAGATGGATTGAAGCTTCTATGGTCTCTGAAGCACCACCCCTTAATCATTCTTCCTTTGCAAACAAAAATGTTTGGAAGAGAGATGATCTTACATGTCAACTTCATTAAATGTTGTCAGCAATGCAAAAGTATTTTGAGAATCTTTCAGGCGTGTTGCAACTCTTTTCCTCAGGCGTGTCATTGGAACCTGTTGTGTAAGATGGTATAGAGTTGAATTGCAGCACTGGGAAAATTGGCACACATCAAAAAGATAATTATCTAACAAGATTGTTATCTTACTCGGCGTTCCCTCTCTTTCGGAGGAAGCTGAGGTTCTGTTGCAGAGGAGGTTCTAGATGGAGGCCGAGAAGTCTCTGCTAAAGGTTTTGGCTTCTCCTGTTTCTCTACTTTAGCCGCAGGAGTTTCGACCTTAGGAGGAGAAGGTGGTGGTGGAGCAGCTTCTGCAGAATGCTTCTCAGATGGAGCAACATGATCAGCAGTCTCAAAGCCTGCGCCAGATTTTGAAATGATGGCGATCTTTGTGCCAGGTTCCACAGTATCCCCTTCCTTAGCTACATACTACAGAAAATCAAAGAAAATATCAGAATGGCACCACAAAGAAGCAAAAGAGAGTAAAAGGGAGATAGAACAAGTTTAGAACTCGAGATATACCTCTTGAAGTACACCAGCTTCAGGGCTAGCAACATCAATGGTTACCTGATGGGAACAAACTAGACACGAGTTACAATTCAAACTCAATAACCAGACCTGTAGAATGTAGCACAAGAAGCTAAACCGAAGGAAGTACCTTATCAGTCTCAATCTGTGCAATTGGCTCATCAACATTCACTCTATCGCCGGGTTCTAATCACAAGATAATACCAGAATGAATTAATACTTAAAAAAGAGAGTAGGGGGGCCAATGACTGGAATGATACCAGTAAGTCTGTAAGAGAGGAAGAATTATTCATCCATAAGCAAAAATTGTAATTAGTCAACAGAAACATACTCTTCAAGAATGTGGCCAATGTCCCATCTGTTATTGACTCTCCCATAAAAGGCACAACAGCATCAACCAGATCACCTAATCCATAAAACAATTACAAAGCAAACATCAATTGCCATTTGACTGGAGCACTGATTAGATAATATGAATGCAAGTGTCATCTACTAGTCCTGAAGATTTAATGCCACAGATTCGAAATCTCCTTTTATTTCTAAAGGCGAAGTAGTGCTTGACACTATAATAACTACAAAAGACCAGTTATGTGATTATCATATTCGGACAGCAAGGGCACAAGACAAGAAGTTTAGGCATGACGAGTACTTATCACTAACAGACATAATAGACATTACAAATTTCCTAATCAGAAAACATGCATCTTACTGGCGCAGAAAACTCAACAACATGATTCTACATGTACACAGTAAAAGGTAAGTAATCTAGACAAAAGAGCTTCAACAGTAATGGCATCTAAACAAGAAGAAAAACAATATTCTACAAGCACTTTACATGTAAGAGAAAAATTCTCCATCTTCAGCATAGACGATAACACTGATAAAATCTACTACACCATACCTCCATCAGAAGAGAATGGCCGCTTTTGTATCTGCGAAGAAATCAGAGGCCGGATGCTGGTCTTGATTGCTCTGAAAATAATGAACAATGTTTCTGGCTCATTACTCAAACAACTCAATTTAGGTAGAATGAGCCGTCAGGAGACTCAGGACAGATACTTGTCTCTTTTATAAGATTTACTTGCACATGCATCCAAATTAGCCCAAAAGAAACAGGTCAAACAGCATGGCAAAGGTTGCCTATCACAAAAGAATGCAATAAGTCATATTACTATATATACATATTGTGTGTGTGAAAAGGGGGAGGGGGGCATTGACTATCCAGCACAGCTGTTCCTCGAACTTGAACATCCTAACAGCTAGGGATGACACCATTAATGATACAAATGGTTGACTCCAACTAAAAGCACTCGATATAAATTAAGTGTGCAAATCAGGTCTGAAAGTAAGAACTCGATGTATCACCCACTTGTTATATTACCCAGGTGCAGATCATAAAAATCAATAAACGACAGAAAAAGTCCCAAAAACAAAAACACAGGAATGGTAAATGAGTAGATACCGACATTAACAATGAAATATTGTTAAACATGAAAATAACTGCTAACCTTGCTGAGCTGGAATCAATTGAGCTTCCTGAGGGAGGAAAATAAGAAAAGGGATTTTAAGAAATAATTCCAAGAGTTTTTCATCCCTCCTTCATCATCTGAGCAGAGAACAGGAAATTTGATAGATAAACTTACCAGGCAAAGTCAAATAGGATAAATCTCGAGCATTACCAAATCTTGGAAGATACAAAATCTGTTTTAAGAGAAATTTAGAGTGCCATAAAACTGAGGGAGAAGGAAACAGCTAACATGGATGAAAATAAAGCATCAAGAAATGGATACGGCAAGATCAATATCACCACGTACAAGATAAGTGTTTAAAACATGATAAAATGCAGTACGTGACAGTACAAAATGATGAAAAATCACACATGATCTTCCGATATATGATCCAAAGCAAAGGAAATGTAATTGGGTTATGTCAATTCCATCAAGCAATGCCTCTCCATAAAATTAGATAACCAGCACCATGAGCCAGCTGTGAGGGCATCAAAAAATAATCACCTGTCCTTGGACTGCATTGCATACTCGAGGTTCAAGAGGTGCAGATGGACTCGAACGTAACGATGTCCTCCGAATCTGTCCCAAGTAACAGCAACAAGAGATGAAACCAATTCAGCCTTAGAGCGGTAACAGTTCACAAATATACAACTAAAAGTAAAACAGAAATTCACAAATATACAAATAAAAGTAAAACAGAAATTCCCTTTTACAATACATACAACCATCTACAGCCATTGAACTGCTAGTAAAACGAAACTTGAGTAAATTACCAAAGAAGCTGAGGCGCCAGAAGCAACCTTGCGCCTAATAATACCCAGCATTGTAAAGATGATCTCTTAACACTGTATTTCCTGCATAGGTACACAAATCTCATAAACACCATACTCAATAAATAAAACAGCAATAACAAAAAGAGATCAACTTGAGAAAATCCAAAAGGAAATACACGCAACGCGAAATTTGGGAAATAATCATCCACCCTAAAACATGACTACAAGAAAGGATCTTTTTCAGCAACAAAAATGACTAGCCGATCATCTACAGCTACGAAATCAGCATCAAATCAATTCTAAACAAGAACAGAGCTTCAAATCTGAGACAGCACGTGTTCCGACAAACGGACAGCATATGTTGAAATTCTACATGATAACAGAGTCATAGAACTTGAATCGAGAAGACGTAAACTGGGGAAATCCAAAAAATAAGAAAATTGAAATCAACGGTTCGGACCTGTAAGTGTTCGTCGGGGTTTTGAAAGTAAGCCGCTTTGTTTTTTCTTCTTTATGCTTTTCAGGTTTTCGACCACCTTCCAAGTTTGACGAACCACCTATTGCTGAAAATGCTCCCTTTGTAATAAAATAAATATATAATAATTATTAATATTAGTAGTATAGGTTTCCATAGGAAAGTAGAGAAAGTAATTTCTTTAGAAAACCGTAGAAGAATCATTTGAATAGAGTGAGTCTCCGCATGTCCATAAACTTATGGACCGATCACTTATTTCTTACCTTATATAATGCATTTCTTAAATTACATATAAAATTTAAATTTTTTGAGAATATTATTTTATATGATATATTTTTATATTTTCACCTTCAAATACATATTATTACTTGTTTTAACTTATAAAATGTAATATTTAGATTTTATAAAAAATCACAACATTTAAGGCAAACGCCCCTGAGTACTGTTCATAAGCTTATGGAAATGCCGCATTTCCTGAGACTTTCTCATTTGAATAATGCAATGCGTTGTGGAATTATGGGAGCCCATTTTGGGAGGTTTTTATATATTTTTTATATTATAATTAAAATAAAAGTAGAAGATAGTACTTCCTTTTTTTCTTCTTTTTCTTCATACCCCACTAGGTTAAGATGACACAAGTTTTTTTAATAAATGAACTGAGTGATGGAAGTTGAGTTGAAATTATATAAAAATTAAATTAGATGGGTGAAAACAATCTTATCAACAAAAGAAAGTGTCAAAAAAATGCTCCATCTGTTTTTCTAAGTTTCACATATTTTTCATTTTCAGTTGCTTTTAAAGATTTGTCATGTTTTCTTTTATTGAAAATGATAAATCACCCTTTCTGATAAGTCCAAACGCAGACATAAACTCGACAAATCTGATAAAACTGAACTTCAATATCAAACCCGACCTCCTACAAGGGAGGTACCTGGGACATGATTTAAACTTCAAGGGCTCGAAGGTCGGAATGTTCAAAAGCCTACTCCAGGAGATAATCTCAAAGACGACAGCATGGAGGAAAAGTGACTTGTCGGTAATGGGGAGAATTACGCTATGCATTCACGTTCTTACGTCACTCTCACAATACATTATTGGGACTTTCATGATTCCAAGAACAGTGACCAAAGAAGTGGATAAATACATGGCCAGGTTTATATAGGCGGACGACCCCGAATGAAGACGAATCCACTGGAAATCATGGGGGGAAATGTGCACATCAAAGTGGGATGGGGAACTAGGTATGCGATCCACAACAGAGATGAACCAGGCGATGCTGAGGAAACAAGCATGGTCACTACTAATGAATAAAGAGTCATTCTTCTCCAGATTCTTCTTAGCAAAGTATTGTCAGCGCCAAGGACCGTTACTCACAAAGCACAAGCCAACAGACTCATGGGGATGGAAAAGTATCTTATGGGGGCATTGAGCTCACAAAACGACACATGAAGTGGAAGATCGTGACGGGAACAAGGGTGGATGTGCTATCCAACTGGATTCCAAACCAAATAAACCCAACCCAATACAAACAGAGAATATTTCCAAACTTGGGGTTCAAGGTAAGTGACCTTATCGACGCAAACAAAGCATGGAGGTTATCACTCTTGGGGGTGTTGTTTCCTCCAGAGGCAGTCAAGGAAATTGTCAAAATCCATATCCCCCAGTACACCCTTAGGGAACACGATTTCCAGATTTGGGACAAGGAGCCACTGGGAAAATATACTATGAAATCAGGCTACCATGTCGCATGCGAGCTAAAGCAAAGTATGTTACTGTCAACCTCCACAACACCAAGCCAAATCAGAGAAGACGACCAGGTCTGGAAATACTTGTGGAATAGGAACATCCCTGAGAACATCAAATTTTAATCTGGAGGATGATCCAAGGGGCCTGCCTGACCAACCCAAATTTGAGGAAAAAAGGGATAAAATTATCAACAATGTGCCAGGTATGCTCAAAAGCGGAAGAAATGGTGGAACACATGCTATTTCACTGTGAGTGTGCAAAGAGAGTCTGGTGGCTTAGCAGGCTAGGTCTGGACTTTAACAGAGAACAACCCACATCTCTAAGAGCCTGGATGACTCAGTGATTCAAACTCACCCCGCAGAACGAAGATAAGGAGCTTGCATGTTTAGCAATTTGGGCTATCTGGTGCACGAGGAACAGGGCAACTTTCGATCTCACAAGGTTCTCAATGAACTACACAATTGCAGTTATAGGGGACCTAATAATGGAGGCTAACAAACGCTCATCCCATACATGGAGGGACACACTCGTTAACCACGCAACAATAGAGAGGTCGCAGAGCCAACCTATGACACAAGAAGACCCGATCCAAGAGGCAACAAAGTCAGGGGATATTAACCTGGTATGGTGCAAGAAAGGCATGGCAACATACCACCTGTTCCAAGGAAGTGTAGTTATCAACACAGATGCTGCTTTCTGTGAGTCAACTAGGAAAGGGGTAGCATCATGGTGTGCGGGACAGAGTGGGGACCTGCCATGCTGGAATGGATCTAGCTCGTTTCAAATTATGTCACCAGCCCAAGCAGAATTGACAGCCATACTGGAAGCAATGAAGGAGGCAAGCACAAGGGGGACAAAACATCTAACAATCATATCAAATTGCGAAAATGCCCTTCGATACATCAAGAATCACCCTGAGGTTCCTCCAGACATCAAGCAAATAGTTAGGAAAATTAAGTTTTTAGCTATGGTGTTTCCACGACTCACGATTGTAAAAGTTGATAGACTAGCAGTAACAGATGCGCACAATGTAACACATGCTGTCATGACTTGTAACAATGATTTACCACCTTAATAAGAAGTAGCCATTGTGTTTTAAGAAAAAAAAAGAGAGAAGATAAATCGTTCTACATCACACATTAAACTTAAAACCAGTGGTCTAAAAATCGCTAGGCGCTAGTCGGGCGGTTTGCTGGGGCCTAGCGCCTAGGGGATTAATCGGTCTAGGCGGATTTGTATTATTTAATTATTTTATATATATAATTAATAAAATAATACAAATTATATTTAAAAATAAAATAAAAACCTATTTCCCAAGTCACAATAACTTATATTACATACAAATGATACAATACAAGAACGAAAATTTCATGATAAACGACACAAATGAATATATTATATATATATATATTGTCGAAATATTATCTTATGGAAAGATAGAGTTTAATTATAATAATACAAAGTAAAATGTCTTAGTTGCAATATTAAAATTTTATTATGCAACGTGTAGTAGTTATAAAGTTTATAACCCGATTCATTCAACCCATAAATTTTATCTTCATTTCTTCTAATTTACATTTTAAACCATAATATTTCTATGATATATGGAAAGACCGTATTTCAAGAGACAGACTCATAATAAATACAATTAAAAAAATAATGGAAGAAAAGGTGGAAATGGAATGAAATTAAAGCCTCATGAAAAGTTTGGAAAATTGGAAAAAATGCCAAAGCTGGACGCATGGAAGGAGCTTCAGCCTTACTACAATCTTGGAATCCCACATCGGAAGTGCCTTGAAGCATTGGCTTCAATTCCTTCTATAAATAGAGAATAACTCCACCCTTCTCTTTAAGGCAAAGCAAGCATAGCTTGCAAATGCCAATTGGGCCTCTAATGGCAAGGGATTTGGCCTTAATATTTGGGCTGAAATTACCTATTTGAAGTTAAAATTTTAGTGTATTTATGGGTTTTTTGGTATGGTCCAAAACTAATTTAATTGAATTCAATTGATAAAAATTGAAATTAATTCTGGTTATTTGGTTTAATTCGGTTTTAAACCGAATCCGAATTTTAAATTCGGTTCGGATAACTTGGATAATAATTTAAATGGTTTGGATCGGTTTCGGTTTTCAACTTTTAAGAAAAAAACCGAATAAACTGATCTGACCGATTAGCGCCTAGACCCGATTAGGCGGGTCTGGGCGGGTCTGGGCGCCGCCCAGAGGCAAAAACGCCTAATGTCGCCGAACAGGCCCTAATCCGGGCGTTTTGGTGGCGCCTAGCGCCTAGGACCGCCTAGGCGCCGCCGTTTAGAACACTGCTTAAAACCCAAGCCATGCAATAAAAATTTCTAATCATATTAGCGCTCACGGATATTTCTTTAAACAAATGCCAGGTCAAATAACCGAAACATCATACGGTACTTTTGAAGATTACTTCCTTTTCATAAGAATTACAAGACATACAAGCTGTACTTGCAATGCTAGTTGGTGAGACTTTAAGTCAATTGGGCTGATTTAAAATTATCTTTTGAAAATGTCCTATTTTAAACTGTACATTTTAAATTTTAGCAGTTGACTCAAAAAATATTTGATCATTAATACTCCCTCCGTCCCAGACCAATCTTTTTCACGGATTTAAAAAAATACGTTTGACCTTCAAATACGTTTAAGTTATTAAACGGCAAATAAAAAGTTGATATTTAGAAACTATTTATTGTTCACATATGTATTTAAATATGTGGTTAAAGTTGGATCATGTTGACTGTCAAATAGTAAGTATGCAGCTTAGTTTGGGATAGAGGGAGTATCTTTTATTAGGGATAATAAAAATTTGTGAAAAGTTGATATTCTGAAAGTATATGTTATAAGGAATTTAATCAGGTATGACTCAATAATATATATATATATATATATATATATATATATATATATATATATAAAGAGAAAGAGAGAGAGAGTTTACACTAATTCAATTTTATAGCTAAAGTTAAAAAGTTTTAACTAAAGAAATAATTATTGCATTTTGAAATGAGACACATGGAGTACCTGAAAACGAAGCACTAATCTTACGTGCTTTAGTGTTATATAGAGTTTACAATAAGTTTGATGTGTTCCTCTGGTCTTAATATATTGGCATCAAGTCAATAGATACATTTTTAAAAAAGTAAAATGTATAGAGGAGATTATAATAAGAGGGTAAAAAATAAATTGAATAAATAAAAATAATCTTAATTTTACCAAAAAAAAAATATCGTGTCAATATTAAAAAATTAAACAGAAAAAAAAGTGTACAAATATTTAAAGACGGTATTTTAGAAGGTTCGACCAAAGCTCCATTTCCACTCTCCAGCTCACGTTGGTCTTACGATTGTACTATTTGCTAATTAATTCATAATTTATATTTCTTTCATCCCATTAAAAACAACGTAATTGTTTTTGTCTTACTCTTTCATGTAAGTTGATGTAGTGAAAAAAAATTGTGAAAATAAAGGGATATTTTAAAAAAATAGTGGCTCAAGTCTAAAAGTGGTTAAATTTAAAGAAATATTGTGAAAATTTAACAATATATTATTTATCATTTTGGTAATTTTTAATGGCAAAGTCTTGGAAAATATTATCTTTTCATAAGCATATGGAAATACGAAATTTAATTAAAATAATAAAAGATAAAATATTTTAGTTGCAATATTAAAAATTTATTATGCAACATGTAGTATTTATAAAGTTTATAATCCGATTCATGCAATCCAAAAATTTTATCCTCATTTCTTCTAACTTGAACTTTAAACCCTGGTCTTTCCCTAGCATATGGAAAGAACGTGTTTCAATACACATACTCATTTTTAGAGTGCATGATTTTTCTATTGAGCAAAATGCAAAGTTGGTCCACATTGTGGCAGATTTGGAATGTGGAAGTGAAGGGTTGAGGACGCATTATCATAATGCGTCATCCCCTTTTTTTAATATTTTCCCATTCCCTTTTTAATTCTCTCCTTCTCCCTTTTAATTCTCTCCTTGTCCTTTTTAATTTTTTCCCCTTCTCCTTTTTAATTCCGCAAGTTTGTACCCTTTTTTTTTCCCATGCAATTAGGCTGCACACTTTATTCTTTTGGAAAATAGTTAGCATTTATTTTATTGTTTCCAAAATCAATTAGATGACCCGTTTTGGGACTGATTTTTTTTTTGCATCAATTAGAGGACTCGTCTATAAAATAAAATAATGCCTGAGTCAGCCTTGCTCTATTTTCCCCGGAATTATTATTTTGAAAGTATTTGGTGGAATCATTTTTGAAAGGAGGCCTTAGACCTGGCAATAATTTGATTTTTGACGGAAGAATTTAGAGGAGTCATTTTTTGGAACAGGGTACAGATCTGGCATTATCTAGCTCTTCCGGATATTATGCGGAGGACTCATTTTTGGAATGAGTCCTTGGAAGCCGCCTAATTTTTTTTCTCGGAAAATGAATCAGCGAAATGTTGGTAATTAGTGCAAATTCGCATAAATTTATTTCTCGGGAGCTCCTCGAACGAGTCCTGGAATGGGTATTGTTTCCTACAATTATTTTGAAAAGGTTGGGAATGAGATTTGCAATTAACCACGGAGCTAATCCAATCCGTGGATGAAATAATGTTTATTATATTTTGTTTTGTTCGGTAAATTTATTTTGAGGGGAATTTTATTTATTGGGGAGAAAGCTTATTATACTATTCCGCCATGAATTTAGCAAGAGTGGAGTTTCAAATGAGGCGCGAATTTGAGTAATAAATTATCGTGGGCTGCTGTAGTTTGTAACTTACTATTTCTGATGCACGTGGTTTCGGTCAAAATTTGGAAAATAGTCCAATGATGATTTAGGGTCTCGCTGTCCGAATTGTTTTGACTAGTCTTGAATGTCGGTGCGGGAACGGAGTATTGCATAGTTATAATGGATACTAGTTAGTATAAATGTACAGTGTAGAACAATACGAGTGAAATGTAATGCCAACTAGTGTTGAATAGAACGTACTGTCCTATCGATGGTCTCTGCAAAGCTTTCCACCCGTTCCACACGGGGGAGGACGTATGGTCCTGGATGTCCGCCGTGGTACAACCGTTTGTGCAGGTACATGTTCTTCCTCATGTGGAGCTCCCTCCGGTATGTCCTCCTCCATTTCGTATCCCGCTTCCTCGTTCGAATCACAGTAGGCATATGGAATAGTACCTGTACGTGATGGATCGATATGTGCCATGTACCGATGACTGGATGTTGGAGTGACATATGCATTGTAATCTGATGCATCTATGTTGTACTGTGAGGGTTCCATCAGAAGTGAAATACATTAGCCCTACTATGGAATTGCATGTGGACTTATGAATACCGCATATTGAGGAATCAGACAAGTACCGGGATCCAAGAGCACTCATCGTCACTGTCACCTGTAGTGCCCCGACAGGACGGATGGATGGTATGCGTTCCCATGCCCATAACTGCAAGTAAATGCAATAGAAATGCCCGTTAATATTAAGCATGGTATTGTGGCTGCTTTTGATTTTGGAAGCAGAGGGTTGAGGACGCATTTCCATAATGCGTCCTCCCCTTTTTTTATTTTTTCAGAATTCTCTCTCTTTTTAATTCTCTCCCTCTTTGTTTCCGGAAGTTTGTTCCAATTTTTTTTGTTTTCGAAAATAGTTAGGATTTATTTTATTATTTCTAAAATCAATTAGAGGACTCATGTGGCATTATTTTATTTTATTTTTCTAATGTGGCATTATTTTATTTTTTCCGAAATGATTTTCGTAGCACTCGTTTTTGAAACGACTCCTCGGAACAGGTGAATTGTTTTTTTGAAATTATTTTTTTTTTGAAATTATTTAGAGGACTCTATTTTGAAACATAAATATATACACATATATAAATATAAATATAAATATATAAATATAAATAAATATAAATAAAAAATATATAAAAATATATACATATACGGATAAATATATAAAAAATATATACATATACGGATAAATATATAAAAAATATATATATACGGATATATATAAATATATACATAAATAAAAATAAATAAATATATATATATATATATATATATATATATAAATATATAAATATATATAAATATGTACACACATGTAAATGTGTGGATGTACACACATATATAAATATAAATATAATTATAAATATAAATATATACATATATATAAATACAAATATAAATATAAATAAAGATATATATGTATATATCTTTATTAGTTGAATTTGAACTATCTTCTGAGTCCTCAGATTCAGATACAAATTTATATACATATATATATAAATATACATAAATATAAATATAAATAAAGACATTCCATATGTATATTTATATATATATTTATATATATCTTGGTGGAGGGTTGCAGAAGTTGGCAGTGGTCAGCTTGCTTCAGGTCTGGGGACAAGACAATGGGCTATTTATGGTGGCACGGCCGGACCAGAATGACGAGATAGTCTCTCGTACAGACACCACAGAGAGGTCGTGTGGAACCATGAAGATGTTCCAGGATTTACCACCACGGTGCAGGCTCTGCCTGCCACATTCTGATCGGAATCATTCATGTTTGTTTATGGTATAATTACTTTTGGGAATGTTTCTTAGTAGTAGGACGTCATATATATAAATATATATATACATATATAAATATAAATAAATAAATATATATAAATATAGATATATATATATAAATATATACATATATAAATATAAATATAAAGATATATATAAATATAAATATAAAGATATATATAAATATATACATATATATAAATGTATATATAGTCTGATTCTGAATTATCTATTAAAATTTATGTATATATATATTTATATATTTATATATATATTTATATATATATATATATATATATATATATTTCAATAGTACTTAAATTCATTTTCAATAGTACTTAAATTCATTTTCAATAGTACTTATTTTTTCTTTTATTATAAGTTTACCTAATTGTTCCTCTATATGCGAATAACTAAGTTCTTCTTTTAGGAATAAAATTTCTTTTCTTTTGTTGTGTAACAGAAAGAATTTCTTATATATTGAATTAGTCTGTAATAAATGTAATTCGATTTGACTAGGGGGATTAATAAAAGAAAATAATAACTTTTTCCCTAACACTTTTGTACTAATTTCCTTTTGGGTTTTCTTAAATGGAGTAATCTGAAATAAGAATGGATTTCCTAGGACTGTATCATATGTAACATTTTATAATATTAGAAATGAATGCTTAATACAGTATTCATTATTACTAATATATCCATTTGATAATTTTTTCTTAATAATCATTGGTGTTCCATTTGCAGCTGCCAATTGTTCATTAGTTTTTTCTGAATATTTACTTGGAATTATTCCTGACCTAATACATGACTGGTCAGCTCCACTATCAATTAAGGCTACAACTGTTGTACTAAAATCCTTTGGCAATAAATATATTTATATATAAATATAAATATAAATATATACATATATATAAATATAAATAAAGATATATATATATATAAATATATACATATATATATATATATAAATATATACATATATATAAATATAAATAAAGATATATATATATATAAACATATATATAAATATAAATGAAGATATATATAAATATAAAAATAAATATAAATATAAATATAAATAAAGATATATATATATATAAATAAACATAAATAAACATAAATAAACATATATATAAGATAAATATAAATATAAATAAATACATATATATAAATATATATATATAAATATAAATATATATATATATATAAATATAAATAAAGATATATATATATATATGAATATATATATATATATATATACATATATGTAAATGTGTGGATGTACATACATGTAAATGTGCGGATGTACATACATGTAAATGTGTGGATATATAAATATAAACATAAATATATACATATATATAAATATAAATATAAAAATAAAAATAAAAATATATATAAAAATAAATAAGGATATATATAAATATAAATATATATATATAACTAAAGATATATATAAATATAAATAAAGATATATATATATATATAAATATAAATAAAGATAAATATAAATATAAATATATACATATATATCAATATAAAAATAAAAATAAATATAAATAAGGATATATATAAATATAAATATATACATATATATAAATATAAATAAAGATATATATAAATATAAATAAATATATATAAATATATAAATATATACATGTAAATGTGTGGATGTACATACATGTAAATGTGTGGATGTACATACATGTAAATGTGTGGATGTACATACATATATATATATATATATAAACACACATATATATATAAATATAAATAAAGATAAATATAAATATAAATATGTACATATATATCAATATAAAAATAAATATAAATAAGGATATATATAAATAAAAATATATACATATATATAAATAAAAATATATACATATATATAAATAAAGATATATATAAATATATAAATATATAAATATATAAATATATAAATATATAAATATATAAATATATAAATATATAAATATATAAATATATAAATATATAAATATATAAATATATAAATATATAAATATATAAATATATAAATATATAAATATATAAATATATAAATATATAAATATATAAATATATAAATATATAAATATATAAATATATAAATATATAAATATATAAATATATAAATATATAAATATATAAATATATAAATATATAAATATATAAATATATAAATATATAAATATATAAATATATAAATATATAAATATATAAATATATAAATATATAAATATATAAATATATAAATATATAAATATATAAATATATATATATATAAATATATAAATATATACATACATGTAAATGTGTGGATGTACATACATGCAAATGTATGGATGTACATACATATATATATAAATATATATATATATATATATATATATATATATAAAAATATAAATATATATATATATATATATATATATATATATATTTTAAAAAAATTTGACCAGAAATTTTTGACCGGAAATTTGACCAGAAATAAAAAAAATTAAAATGGCTTAGAGGACGCATTATCATAATGCGTCCTCGCCACGTGTCCCGACGCCGTGCGCCGCATGACATTTTTGACCGGAAAATGGAAAAAAAAAAAGAAAATGGAGTGGACGCATTACCATAATGCGTGAAGTTGCCGTTTGTGGCTACTGTAGCCACAAACACAGCAATTTCTCCTCATTTTTAAATCATGACATTTTTGGTGTGGGGTTTAAAAAAATTATGTTATTTTCTCTGGGTGGAGTATGTTTTATGGTAGAGTCCGTCTCTTGAAAGACGGTCTTTCCATAAGTTATGGAAAGACCAAGGTTTAAAGTGTAAATTAGAAGAAATTAAGATAAAATTTTCGGGTTGCATGAACCGGATTATAAATTTTATAACTACTACATGTTTCATACTAAAACTTTAATATTGCAACTAAGACCTTTTACCTTTTATTATTCTTATCAAACCCCGTCTTTCCATAAGCCTATGGAAAGACCGTCTTTCCCAAGACTTTGCCTTTATGGTAAAAATAAAAACTCCAATCGGCTGTAATATTGGAAATTTGCATTGGGTGTATTTTACCTCATTGTTAACCTTTCAGGTGATCTTGCTTGTCTTCCTCCATTTCCATCCCGCGAGTGCAGTTTCTGGATCAAAACGGATCCACGAAAGCTTTTCATTGATGTCAAGCATGTGCTTAAGGAAGCCAGTAATCTGAAGATGGGCAGCAAACATGGCAGAGCCTGCAAGTATGATGTTGTGCTTTTGTTTTCAAGGATTTGGTTTCTCAAGGCGGAGACTTTCAGCACCGCCGCCATCTATGGAGGAACTTATCAGGGCCGGCTCCAGTTTTATGCAAAAACACTTCTCTCTGCCATTGGAGGAGAAGGCGGAGTATCAGCTTTTGGAGATCATCCGACAAGTTCCGGAGCAGGTGGAGCTTCTGTACCAGTCCTACAATGGCGTCGGTTCGCTCGGAAACCGGGTGAGGGATTTGCTCTATAAGTTCCTTTTACAAGCAGTGCTTTTCAAGGCAGAGGCGCTATTGCTGAGGCTGTTGAAGAATGTAGCTCGTTTGATGCTCCCTCTGAAGGGGCAGATAGGAACCCTTCATCAGGGGATCATGTCGGTGATAAAATCGCAACCAAATGGGAATTTGATGCTGGCAGATGTTGAGGAAATGGCTTCCTCAGTGATTTCTCTCTGCAACCATTTTCCAGCTGAATATTTTCCTGAGGGAATGGTCAGAAGATTAGAGCTTCAACCTTCTGATTCGCAGCGCAAGGTTCAGCTTGTTGTGGCTGAGCATTGCATTCAAAATCGCTGCTTTGATTTCCCCAAGATTCCTGGGATTTGTTTCATCGAGTTTCTATTGCAGAACTTGGACAGCTACTGAGTTGCAAGCATGATTGGCTATCATATGCGACTGATCCAGTTGAAGCCATATTCGTATCAGAGCTTGTGGATGCATCTGGCGGTCAGATTCTAGCCTACCAGGCACGGCTTGTTGATGCAGCATACCAGGTATGTTTTGTAAAGTCCAGGAGTGTTGGACTCAGTTGTGGCATATTGTGTGAACTAGTGAAGTGGTGTTCTAACACCATCACAATTCAGGTTTCTGGACAGCAAGTATTTAGCCACGATTTATGGAGCAAATTATGGAGGAAAATCAATAAGATCAGAACAGAATATTGTGGAGATCAATGTGTGATTTCGTGGCAACCTATTTCTGGTAAACAAATATTCCTTGTAATAGTTAGGAATTAATTAAGTAGTTTATTTATGGTACAAGTCCTGTTAATAAAGGATTGTTCATTTAAAAACCAGATTAGGATTGGATCTTTCCTTAGTCTAGAAGTCTATTCTTGGTAGAGTTAGACAAGGAAAGAGTTACGCACAAGGAAGGAGTGCGTAGGTGATAAAAGCGAAGAGATACAACGTAAACGGTGACGAAGCAATCAAGTTTTCATCTCTACGGGAGATACGTTGTTGGAGCTGTTCGTCTCTGGTTTTGGAGGTGTGTCAAATCAACCGACCAAGTTCGTAAAGATCAGAAACAAGGAAGCCTTAATTCCTCGGGAGGAGGAGATCCAGAGAGACGTGTTGATCGTGGGGGTTCAACGGCGTAGGATCGGCAGTGAGGGGATCTCACAACATCCACTCAATAGGTTAGCAATGGATTAGTATTTAAGTTAAGCTTCTTGTACTAAAGACTGCTTTCTAGTGGATGGTTTCTGATCTGGGCAAGGCCCCGCAGATGTAGGTGTAATTGCACCAAACTGCGTAACCAAGTTGTGTGTGCACTGCGTATTTCATTTTGCGTTTTTACACCAAACTGATCTTGGTGTTTCAACACCAAACTGTTAAACAACTTGGTATAAACGTTTAGAATTTAGGTGAAACAGAAATTCAATTGGTATCAGAGCGTGGCACTTGCTGACCCCTAAACAGGGAGAGTGAGATCAGGTTTCACCATGGCACCAAAGGAGGGGGCTTCGGTCACGCGACCACCGTTGCTGGAACAAGGAAATTATGCCTATTGGAAGGCACGCATGAAAGTGTTCATTGGTGCATTAGATGATCAAGCTTGGAACAATGTCATAAATCAGTACACTCCACCTACAGTAGCCAAATCTGAGGGATCAAGCTCATTGACGGCTAAACCATTTTCTGAATATTCTACCGAGGAGCACAAAGCGCACGTGTCCAATTCAAAGGCATTAAATGTCATTTTTACGGCAGTGGATGAAGATCAGTTTAAGATGATTTCAAATTGTGAAACTGCTAAAGATGTGTGGGATGTGTTACAAACTTATCATGAGGGACAAGCTCTGTCAGAGAATCAAAATTGCAGTATTATACGGCAAAATTCGAAGATCTAAAGATGCGCAAAGATGAGACTATTTCTGAGTTCAATGGACGAGTCCGGGATATTGCCAACAAAGCTTTTCAGTTTGGCAAAAAGTACAAAGATCACAAACTTGTAAGAAAGGTTTTGAGAGCACTACCTCCACGTTTCAACATGAAGGCCACAGCGATTAATGAAAATGGAAGGATAGGGACAATGACGCTTGATGAACTTATGGGATCACTGGAATCTTATGAGATGGAAATGCTGCAAACAAAAACAGGTAAGAAAAAGATGGCTTTTTCAAGCATAACCTCTGGAAATTCAGAAGATCATACAGATAATGAAGAGTCCGATGAATTGCAAACATAACCAGGAACTTCTCCAGATTTATGAAGAAGATGGGCAGGAAGCCACAAGAGAAGTCAAGTGGAAGCAAGAATCCAAACGCAAACTCCACTCCAAGATTTGGCCAAGCAATTGGTGTTGAAACACCAAAGTTCAAATCAACAAATCCAAACCTGAACAGGAAAATCCAGTGTAGAGAATGTGAAGGTTTCGGGCACATACAAGCTGAGTGTGCCAATACGCTTAAAAGACAGGGAAAATCGTATACCGCAACCTGGAGTGATGATGACGGAGGAGATGATGGTAAGGATAGAGAGGAGTATGCCAATCATGTTGCTTTCGGTATGACAGTGGTGGAGTTAGAAGAATCTTTCGAGGAAAGAGTCAGTGTGCTGAATGAAAGTGAGAGTGGTAGCTCATATGAAGAGACTAGGAGCATTAGTGATGACATTCGCAAGGAAAGCATGGAAATGTACAAGATGTGGTTAAAAATGGCAGATGAAAACAAAGAGCTCAAGTCCGAGAACAAGAAATTGAGTGAAAATGCTAAAATGAAGGAACTTGAAAAAGAAAAGGCAATCAGCGAACTTGAAAGAATCAAGAAGGAATTTGCTGGAATGGTGCAACGAGCAGAGGCAGCAGAACAAGCTATTAGACGTCTCAATACAGGGAAAGCTAAGCTCGAAGATTGTATAAGAATGGGACAGACGACCAAGTACGGAATTGGCTATGAAGAACCTTCACCGGTGAATTCATGAAGCAACAAGGTAGATCAAGATGCACCAGCTCCAGGAATAATCGAGAGAAATTGCCCCACCAAAAGGATCAGACAATGCGGATACTGTGGAGCTCAAGGGCATGTGAGAAATAGGTGTTTTAAGCTGCTTAGGACACTGTCCTTTAACCCAGCAGATCGATGGTTTAACACCGTTCTAGGATATGATATAGGGCGTTGTTTCAACACTGGAGGCTACAGAACCAGAATTCTGAACACACGTGTCAATCCAAGGCCGCATAATATCACTCGACCTCAAAGCAAGGTATGGATTCAAAAATCTCAAGATGTTTGTTTTTCAAGTTTCGTATGTTTTGGTGCACATACAGGAAATTCCTGGTATTTCGATAGTGCTTGTTCAAGGCATATGACTGGAGTTCCTGAATTTCTGCGAAAATTCAAACCTGGATTTGGTGGATATGTTAGATTTAGTGATGGGAAACGCAGTAGAATAATCGGCAAGGGTGAGTTAGCCATCAAAGGGCTTCCGGTGTTCCAAGATGTGTTACTGGTGGAAGGTCTGAAAGCAAACTTGTTAAGCATTAGCCATATATGTGACAATGAAACGACGGTGTTTTTCAACAAGGAGAAATGTGTGGTAAACCATGGAACTGGGGTATTCACTGGATCTAGATCAATGGATAACTGTTATTTGCTTGATCAAGATGTCACCTGCTTTAGCTCGAAAAAGGAAGTCAGTGCTCTGTGGCATAGAAAATTGGGACACATAAATTATAAATCCTTAGCACGCATTTCCAGACTGAATGCAGTTAGAGGGATTCTTGAAATCTGTGACAACAAGGAGGCTGTTTGCGGGTCTTGTAAAGAAGGAAAGCAAATCCGGATACCACATCATGCGGTACACGATGTTTCAACGTCAAGACTTTTGGAACTCCTGCATATGGACTTAATGGGGCCGGTCAACACCCCTAGTGTGGCAGGGAAGAAGTATATTTTCGTATGTGTAGACGACTTCTCGAGGTATACATGGGTATCATTTCTCAAAGAGAAGTCAGAGGCCGCTGAAGTTTTCAAGACCTTGGCGCACAGGCTACATGTAGAAAAGGGAACTACCCAAGGACGAATTGCACGGATCAGGAGTGATCATGGAAAAGAATTTGAGAATTCTAAGTTTCATGATATTTGCAAGACACTTGGAATACATCACCAGTTCTCTGCCCCCATAACGCCTCAACAAAATGGTATAGTAAAGAGAAAGAACAGGACGCTGCAGGAAATGGCATGAGCAATGCTAGCCGAGAGAAAAATTCATGCTAGATACTGGGCTGAGGCGGTACACACAGCATGCTACACTATCAACAGAGTATACTTGTGTCCGTTTACTGAGAAGACACCATATGAAATCTGGAAAGGGAAGAAACCAGATGTGTCGTATTTTCATGTCTTTGGGAGTAAGTGCTATATTCTGAAGGACCGAGAGCCTTTGGCTAAATTCGAGTCTAGAAGTGATATCGGTATATTCTTGGGTTATTCTCCTACTAGTCGAGCATTTCGAGTTCTAAACCAATGCTCTGGAGCAGTCATGGAGTCGATTAATGTGGTTGTTGATGATTTAGAGGAGTATACTATGGGTGAAAGTGATATCCCCGACACAGTGAATCCTACTGGTGTTGAAACACCAGTACAGTCAACCGGTGTTGAAACATCGGAACCAGTAACACATGAATCTGAACAAAGTCCAGCCAAATACATGCAGTTACGAGATAAGCCACGGGTAAATTACAGAGAATTGGCAGGATTATCATGTTTTATCTCCCTCACTGAGCCCAAAAACTACAAAGAAGCCCTGCTTGATGAGTATTGGATTTTGGCGATGCAAGAAGAGTTGCAGCAATTTGAAAGAAACAATGTTTGGTATCTCACCCCGCGGCCTGCTGATGTTAATGTGATCGAAACTAAGTGGATTTTTAAAAACAAATCTGATGCAGATGGTAACATCACAAGAAATAAAGCGCGACTCGTTGCTCAAGGGTACACCCAAGTAGAAGGAGTTGACTTCGATGAAACGTTTGCACCCGTGGCCAGATTGGAGTCGATTAGGCTAATGTTGGCAGTATCATGCATTCTGGACTTTACTCTTCATCAGATGGATGTCAAGAGTGCATTTCTGAATGGTCTAGTAAAGGAGGAAGTTTACGTGGAGCAGCCTAAGGGTTTTGAAGACCCACATTTTCCTGACTATGTCTATCGGTTGAATAAAGCATTGTATGGACTCAAGCAGGCACCACGTGCATGGTATGAGCGACTGACAACCTTTCTGATTCAGAAGGGATATCGTCGAGGGGGAGTGGATCGTACACTGTTTGTGCTGCATAAGGGGACACATCTTCTAATCGCACAGATTTACGTTGATGATATTGTCTTTGGATCCACCTCTTCAGCATTGGTGAAGGAGTTTGTTGACTTAATGACTAAGGAATTCGAAATGAGTATGGTAGGAAAATTGTCATATTTTCTAGGGTTGCAGGTTACTTAGGAGAAGAATGGTCTCTTCATTAGCCAACAGAAATATGCTGAGAACTTGATCGAGAGATTTGGACTTGCAAGTGCAAAGGCAGTGCGCACTCCAATGGCTACCACTGATAAACTTACAAAAAATTATCAAGGTCAAAGTGTTGACCAAACATTATACAGGAGTATGATTGGCAGCCTGTTATATTTAACTGCAAGTAGACCAGACATCTGTTTAAGTGTTGGTATTTGTGCCCGCTACCAGGCTAATCCAAAGGAGTCACATATGTCAGTTGTGAAGAGAATTATTCGATATATAAGTGGAACAGTGGAGTATGGAGTGTGGTTTTCTAGGAAAAAGGATTCGCAATTGGTAGGTTTCAGTGACTCTGACTGGGCCGGAAATGCTGATGATCGTAAGAGTACCACTGGTGGATGCTTCTTTGCTGGTTCAAATCTGGTCAGCTGGTATAGTAAAAAACAGAACTCTATATCATTATCTACGGCTGAGGCAGAATATTTAGCTGCAGAGAGTTGTTGTGCGCAGTTACTATGGATGAAGCAGATGATGAGAGACTATGGATTCAATGATGTGAGTTTGACAGTCTTATGTGATAATAAAAGCACCATTGATATCTCCAAGAATCCTGTACAACACTCTAGGACAAAGCACATCGATATCCGACATCATTTTATTAGGGATTTGGTCGAAAAAGGAGAAGTCACAGTTCATCATGTTCCAACATCAGAACAACTTGCTGATATCTTTACGAAGCCACTGGATGGTGAGACTTTTGAAGGCCTCAGACAGCACTTGGGAGTGTGTCGAATGTAAGGTACCCAGATCTGTCTATTCTGTTGTATTATTTACTGTTCCCCTTTAAATACAGTCGAATATAAATAATAAAAAAATAGAAAAACAGAAAATACCAAAAAATTTGGTGAAGTGGTATTTAAACACCACAGGATAAGGTGATGGTGTTTAAACACTATGGGATAAAGTTACTGGACCAATGACTTAATGCGGAAGTAGACCAGAAGGGGTGAACATGGGCCAGAAATTTGTGATGATGGGCTTGGCTGTGTGCGTGATCGGTCAGAGCCCAGTAGGAAAAGGATGTGTTTTTTTTGTTTGCTAAAAAGATCGTGAAAGAGACAAGTGTTCGATTCCCACACAAATTCAATTTCTTCCCAACTGTTCATCTTCCTAGAACAGAGCTCGCAAAATTGCTTTTCCGGTGACCTAAAATCTTCAAAATCCCACAAATTACATAGCCCACACAAAACCCATCGACAATGGTGAACTTCACCTTCAAGAAATGGTTTAGAGGTTTCTCAAGTGTGAGCGTTCCAGAAAATTCGCGATTTGAAGAACTTGACTCAGATGTGGACTTGAATGAGTGCGGTGGAGTTCGAGAGCAGAGGTTGACAAAGTGGGACGGAGTTAATCGTCGACGACCGAAGGTCAGGTTTGATCATTCTTTTGTTGTTGATGGAGTTTATTTTTGCTCGGTGCTTGAGTTTCTTGAATGGAAGGTCCAGAACCAAGATTATGTTGATCTTAGGAAGTTTAAGAGCTTGCATGGAAAAGTTAATGGGTTTGATTTAGAGACACTATTAACTGGTAGTATTGGGCAAATTGATAAGATTAGTGATTTTCATGCTACCTTAGTTGGGGTTGATTTCGGTGAACAATACAGAGTGGGGGAAGAAGTAGATAGTTATTTTACAATCTACACGAGGATAGCCTCATTGCACAGGCCAGTCATTAGGAGTATGAGGGATGATGATGTGGTGCATCCCTGGGTCAAAGTGGTTAAGTCCACTGATTTTACCAAATCAAAAGGCATGGAGTTGGAGCGCTTTAATGGTCCTCTGTTCTTGCTTCAAGAATATCTAAGACAATTGCCCATTCCGGTGGTGGAAATCAGTGACAGTGATGAGGAGACATCGTATGCAGGGGGAGATGTTGAAGTTGAAACAGTGTCTATGTTGAAGGAACCTGAGAGTGCATCTGTGATGTGTGAGACTGTGTCAGAGTTTATGGAGCCAGTTTCTGAAAATGGAGAAGATAAGGATAGGGCTGTGGAAAACCCAGAGTGTGATGATGTGACTGTTTCTGGTATTCAAACACCAGATGTGACCTCCAATGTTGATGACCAGGTACCTGTGAATCAAGCACGAGATGTGGACTTTGCTGACAGGGAACAAAATCCTGAGGGGTATGACCTTGAAAACTTGGCAGAGTTGACTGAGATAGCCAGTGGTGAAGGCGTCTTAGAGGGTACTGGTGTTGGTATTGAAATACCACTCGAGACCAGAAAGACACGTGAGGCAAAGAGAAAGTGCAGGAAGGTGGGTGTTGAAACACCACCAGAGTCTGTGAGAACTCCTGTTACTCAGAGTTCAAAGAAGGCCAGGGGCAGTGTGGCCTCATCTTCCAAGGGTGTGCGAAACTCTAAGCGATGCAGGGATAAGACTATGGAAGCAGGTGAGCACAGTGATGAACCGATTGGGAAGAAGCTGAAGAGGCCACGTGCTGACAGACAGCAAAGACAAGCTGAGAAAATTGAGTCTAGTGCACAACTTGCACCTGAAGCGAGTGAAGCCATTAGCCCTGAATTCTTTGATGATGCAAGTCAAGAAAAGTGGGAGTTTATCTGTTATAGGAAGATATTGGCGGAAAGGCCAGCTGATGCTGTGAAATATAAGGAATGTGGATTCACAGACTATTTGCACCATCTCAAGGTGTTCAAGGCGGCTACCTGTTTCTGTGACTATAACAAGAAACTTGTGCTGGAGTTCTATTCGAATCTGAAAGCTGAGTGTGAAGATGAAGAATCACCCTGGTTTCATAGGGTTTATGTGCGCAGGGAGATTATTGATTTTTCACCAGAGGTGGTGAACAAGTGTCTGAAGTGTAGCACGTCAAGGTATGGCCAACCGGTGTTCCAACACCAAATGCCATAGAATTATGATGAGGTGGCTATAGAGCTTACTGGTGGAGTGGAGAGCTCATGGCCTGAGACTGGTCGACAGCAGATAACTGCGTCGAACCTCACGTCCAGGTATTACTGTTTGTATGTGGTTGCCGTGCATAATTGGATTCCTTCAGTAAATAACACGAGTGTCACCAAAGAGATGGCTACATTACTATACAGTTTGGGAGCACGTCGTAAGGTAAATATGGGCAGATTGATTTTTAATGATATCATTGACTGTGCTCGAAAGACCAGGAAGGAAGCTCTGTTACATCCGTGTGTGATCACCACGGTGCTGCAAAAAGGGGGAGCAGCTATAAGGGACTCTGATGAGTGGATCCCTACTCAAGCCTTAAAACCGACACTCAGGACGCTGAGTGGTCGAATTATCAAGGACTTGCCTTGGAATCCTCCGGAAGTGATTTGCTCGGATGCTGGTACAGCGCGGTTGAAAGCTATTGAGGCCCCTAGCTGGAGTGTGCCAGGAACTGACTGAACGACATCAGGCTATTGTGGCAAAGCTTCAGGGGGAGTTGGCTGCCTTGGATGCTGAGCGTGACATTTTGTTGGCTGCAGCAACCCAGGATGTTTCAGAGGCGCATGACGGTGATGATGATGTTTCGATTGATGCTACTGACAATGATGCTGATGATGGTGATGATGATGCAACTGCTGAGGAATAAACATAAATTTTTTTTGACACATTAATGAATCCAGGGGGAGAAAACTGGATGGATTTATTTTGATGGATTTATTTTTGATGTGTGTTTGCTTGCTGAATTTTATTATTGGATTTAGCATTTGGTGTTCCAACACGGAACCTGCATGACCTGTCATGTCTGAATTCTTGGTAGTTTTAGTGGTGTTGAATTCAGGGGGAGTTGGTAAGTCAAAATCCAGTGCTGATGAATTCACAAATATGCCAAGGGGGAGATTGTAAAGTCCAGGAGTGTTGGACTCAGTTGTGGCATATTGTGTGAACTAGTGAAGTGGTGTTCTAACACCATCACAATTCAGGTTTCTGGACAGCAAGTATTTAGACACGATTTATGGAGCAAATTATGGAGGAAAATCAATAAGATTATAACAGAATATTGTGGAGATCAATGTGTGATTTCGTGGCAACCTATTTCTGATAAACAAATATTCCTTGTAATAATTAGGAATTAATTAAGTAGTTTATTTATGGTACAAGTCCTGTTAATAAAGGATTGTCCATTTAAAAACCAGATTAGACAAGGAAAGAGTTACGCACAAGGAAGGAGTGCGTAGGTGATAAAAGCGAAGAGATACAACGTAAACGGTGACGAAGCAATCAAGTTTTCATCTCTACGGGAGATACGTTGTTGGAGCTGTTCGTCTCTGGTTTTGGAGGTGTGTCAAATCAACCGACCAAGTTCGTAAAGATCAGAAACAAGGAAGCCTTAATTCCTCGGGAGGAGGAGATCCAGAGAGACGTGTTGATCGTAGGGGTTCAACGGCGTAGGATCGGCAGTGAGGGGATCTCACAACATCCACTCAATAGGTTAGCAATGGATTAGTATTTAAGTTAAGCTTCTTGTACTAAAGACTGCTTTCTAGTGGATGGTTTCTGATCTGGGCAAGGCCCCGCAGATGTAGGTGTAATTGCACCGAACTGCGTAACCAAGTTGTGTGTGCACTGCGTATTTCATTTTGTGTTTTTACACCAAACTGATCTTGGTGTTTCAACACCAAACTGTTAAACAACTTGGTATAAACGTTTAGAATTTAGGTGAAACAGAAATTCATGTTTGATAATCAAATTGGTGCAGCTTACGTTGTACGTGCGTAGGAGAGTGTGTAAGAGAGTTGTTATTAGTTGTGGCTATAATATAGGAGTAATTGTTAGTGTTCTATTAAAGCCGATGTAGTCTTCTAAAATGTTATTAGCTGAAGAGAAGTAAGAAAAATGTAGTTTCCTCGAGACTGGAGCAAGTGTATACTACACAAATAATTTGGTATTTGTATTCATTGTGTGTGTTTTTTTGTGTGTCAATCAGGATGTGTTTGTGAGTTTCACGTGTGTATCGAAATTATGCTGCATACATATTTTTGTTAAGGGTCCTGTTCCAACAAGGTAGTCTTCGCGCTTATATGTTAAACTAGCTTTGATACCTATTAGAGTGATGAGCTTCTGTTTTAAAACCAACTGCTACTACTTAGAGTTGATCTGTTATCTTATATATTGGTTAGCCTCCCTCTAACCTATGGGATTCCCAACAGGTTGAGTTTGTGATCGGCTCAATGGTGCTTGGAAATGACACCTTTTGGCAGAGCTTGTCATCTCTTTATCATCTGCAGAATGAGATTGCACATATAAAAGTGGAGGTGATTGAAGTTTTCAAGACCATAGCCCGTGGTGGAGTTCGAGGCCCAAGTGTTGGCCAGAAGTCGATACCTCTTGCATCACATGTTACCACCCCAGGAACTAAGGAAGTTATGGTGGGCGTAGAGCGAGAAAAAAAGCTTATAATCGACCACTTAACAATAGGATCAAACATGTTGGAGGTTATCTCTATAGTTGGAATGCCAGGAATTGGAAAGTCTACTTTAGCCATGAATGTGTTCAACCATTCTTGGGGTGCTAGTAATTTCTCTAAGCGTGCGTGGTGTTGTTTATCTCAAGCATATACAAAAATGGATGTGTTACGTTCTATTCTTAGCCAGGTTAGTCCATATTCGCTTAAGATGCTTCTTGTCAGTAGTGTTGAGGAGTTAGAAACATTGTTTTATAGAAGCTTGAAGGGCATCAGATACCTCATCGTCTTGGATGATATGTGGAGTACTGCTGCATGGGATGAGTTAAATAACTTCATGCCAGATGACCAAAATGGTAGTAGAATTTTGGTGACAAGGCGCCTTCATGATGTTGTTGGAAAGTTCAGTAACACACATTTCCTTGGTCTACTTTCTGATGATGAAAGTTAGGAGTTGCTAAGGTTGAAGATGCATCTTGGAAAAGAAGAAGAGTACCCTGAGGAATTGTTGGAAGTTGGAAAGCAAATTGCTATAAATTGTAAAGGATTGCCTCTTGCAATTGGTGTTGTAGCTGGTCTTCTTGATGAGGCAAAAAAGAGCAAGGAGTGCTGGAAACAGATTGCAGAAAGCGTCAGCTCACGAGTACTCAATGAGCAATGCATCGACATCTTTGATTTGAGCTACCAGCATCTACCAGATCATTTGAAGGCGTGTTTTCTTTATTTGGGAGCTTTCCCAAAGGAAGGTGATATTCCTGTTCAGAAGCTATTAAGGTTATGGATCGCTGAAGGGTTCATACGTCCAGAAGAGTCAAAGTGCTTAGAAGAAGTTGCTGAGAGGTACTTGAATGATCTAATTGGCAGAGGGCTAGTACTAGTGTCCAAAAGAAGAGCTTGTGGTCTGGTAAAGGCATGCCGAGCTCAAAATCTAGTTCTTGAGTTTTGCCGGTTAAAAGCTAAAGATGAAAAGTTCCTTCAGCTGATACCTTGTGAAGATGAGTCCTATTCTTCTCCTGCTGGTGTTCATACCGAGCTTTGTGATTCTTCCGATTCCACAACTTATAATGCATGTCGACTTTGCATTTGTATGAGCCAGGAGCAAAGCGTGGAACCTAAGCAGTTTGCTAGCGCGCCATATGCCCGGTCCCTCTTGCTCTTTGCCCAACCGGGTGGCCCCCGGGATGTTTCATTCATTTCCAATGACCATATACTTCTCAGGGTGTTGGATTTGGAGTCCATCAATGCAGGTAATTCAATGGCAAGAGGAATGGAGACACTCGTCGATTTGAGGTATTTAGCCTTTGGTGGTGAGATGGAGTCTATTCCACCATCCATCTCAAACCTGCAGAACTTGGAGACTTTGGTTGTGAAGGGCTTGAAGGGTAAGGTTGTTTTACCAGATACACTTTGGAGCATGACAAAGTTAAGGCATGTTCATGTAACCGGCTACACTGTTTTCACCTTGCCGGATGGCAAAAATCAAAGGTTCTCAAAGCTGGAAAGCTTAATAACACTTTCCCATCCATGTTTTTCACTTGTGGAGTAAGCGAATAAAGCAATGTTCATGCTTCCCAATCTTCGGAAGTTGAAGTGTCGGATTTCTGAACCAAAATGTGATACCATTTCTGCATATGACTATCAGTTTCCTGAATTTGGTGATCTAAGTTAGCTGGAGTCTCTCAAGTTATCATACTCCAGTAATGGTAGGGAACTCAAAACTGTCCAATGGAATCTTCCCTCAAGTCTACGGGAGCTGACACTCTCGAATTTCCTACTTCCTTGGGATCAGATTTCAGTTGTCGGGAGATTACCGAACCTGGAGTTACTCAAGTTGATCTCTAGAGCCTTTTCGGGGGAGACATGGGAAGTGAAAGAAGGAGAGTTTGTTCGGCTCAAATACCTGAAATTAGACACTGTATTCATCGTCAACTGGACTGCCTGCGATGATCATCTGATTCTATGCTGCCTCGAACAACTAGTTTTGCGAAATTGCAGATGGCTCGAGGAGGTTCCCAGTGCCTTATCAGACAGTGCCACCTTAGAGAGAATTGAAGTTCACTAGTGTGGAACTTTGGCTCGAGATTCTGTCAAAAAGATTGTTGAGAATTCTTGGAATGAGGATTTTATTAGTAGCTTTTCTTGATTGTGGATGTTCTTCGTTATTCCTCAATTAAGTTCTCGCTGTTTGAATGCTGTAACTTGTCTTCAGTGTTTTGATCTCTCCTTGATAATGTTGACATTGCTATTGAATTTTAGCCCAATGCAGGGAATTGGCTGATCTGCATAGAACCAACACAAGGCTCTAACAGTGTGCATTTGAGTTTCCGGAGATTGGGAAACCTCTTCAGGATGTAATCAGTTTCCTTCACATAATACCAAGCTAATCCAACGCAGAAGAATTCCTTCCATTATTGTCATTCTGCAAAGTGAAGATATTGCATCGATATGGCGTAAACTTTTCATGCTCCGAACTGTAGATGATAGAACAAATTTATTCATCAATCCTTTCACAATAAAAGTATGCAGATTTTGTAGTTAGGGCAGAGATGTCGGAGGAGAGTTCATATCACCACCAACAGCCAGATACGGTGTATTCCGCAAGATGATGAGGTTCAGTCGCTGCACGGCAGATTGGATGGTTTGGTTTCTCAGAATGAGCTCATTCTGCGGCAAAATGAGTTGATCATGCAAGCTTTGCGAGTTAAACACCCGGGCAGCCCACCCCGCTAAGTTCCCTTCTTTTTTTTTCTTTTTTTTTACCTTCTTTTATGTATATTGTGTCTAGGAATCTTCTCGCTTTTAATCCGAGCTTGCTTGAGGGCAAGCAAGGCTTAAGTGTGAGGAGATTTAGGTATTTCAAGATTATTTTTAGTGTTTTGATGGTGTGTTATTCTCTGTGCTTCTAAAAAAAAAAAAAAACTTCAGCATGAGAGTTAGTAAGGGAATTGGTTTTGATATGGATTAACCTTGCCGGTTAAAGAATCTTATTAGCAAAATTTTGTTGCTTGATATTCCCCTTGAAATGCTTAATGATAAACCCTTGAAATTAATCTTTACTTGGCTAAATGATACTTGGGATGACGAATGAGACTTGCATGAAAAAGCCTAGCAAAGAAGTGAGGTTTGAGCCTAGAGTAGAGCACTCTCTACATCAATTTTTTTTTCCTGAGAGTTGTGGTAGCTAAGGTTGATGCATAATAAAAATAAAAAAAATAAAAAGGCAAATTAGGATTAACCACACATCGTATATAGCCTACCTGTTTTATTCCCTAGTAAACCCTTTTGAGCCTTGACCTATTCCTTGTGTAACTCACTATAAAAACCCTAGCCTTTTCTCTTTATACTGTTCTTACCTCATGCATGTATGTTCTTGAACTGAAAATATCTGCTCTTGCTTGATATTGCATATTCATGATTCGAGTGCCCTGTTTTCGTTGAGAAAAAATAGATCTTATGGCACTGTAGAGGTAAATGAGCATGTAATTGGAGAATTTGGTCTGAAAAAAAAAGAGAATAAAGGGTGCTGTTTTGCCCAGGAAAAAAAAGGGGAAGAAAATTTTCCAGAAAAAAAAATAATAATAAAAAAATCCAGACTGGAATCAGTCTTTTAATCAATCCAGAAAATTGGTTTTGATGATGTGTACTTGCTGGAATTTTCTATTGATTTGTTCTTGAGCATATATGCATGTTTGTTATGAACCTTAGAGCCCCTAGGATCTCACCAACGTTACAACCCCCATCCCCGTTACAACCTTTAAAGACCTTTTTGGCTTGTTATGCATTGGCTAAGGCTGCTGCATGAATATCATTGAGTGACTGTCCTTACTTTTTGAGCAAAGAGTGAAAACGTAAGGAATTTATGCGTGTCACCTTTTGATCAGTTGATAGCCGGGTAAAGGGCAATGTAGGGGGGATTGAATTGAGTACTAAGGGGGGATGATACCATCACTTGTTTGTGAAATGAAACTTGAATTTGGAAAGGGGACATTTGTTGATGAACTGAGGAAATGAACACTTGAGTGCTGAAGTTTTTGACCAAAGTCCGGGTAATAGAGTCTTAGTTGTCATAGTTTGGTTTGAATTGTGTTCCCTTTGTTTTGTTTTCTGTTGAGTCAGAGTCAGTTGAGGGGGTGGGAATTTGAATGAACAACTTGCTTTGGAGTTTACTCATTTCATACTTGAGGGCAAGTGTGACTCAAGTGTGAGGATTTGATGTGTGATATTTAGTTGTTCATTTTTGGAGGAGGTTAGTGCTTTTTTATGTGATTTTTGGTACTTAATTGATTTATTTTGTTGATAGATCACTATTTTTGGAGCAAAGCGGTATTGGAGCGGAAGAGCCATTTTTGGAGCATAAGGATGCTGATCCAGTTACCCTTAGTCCGGAATCCTTCATGTGGCAGAGTTGTGTTTCGATTTCGATCACTAAATTGCTCCATGAAGTCGACCTGGTTAAGGTGGAGCTGATGAAAGGGGGATCGCTATACTCTTTTTTCCCAAAAGGGTTTTTAATGAGGTAGTGATTCTGATCCCTCGTTAGGGAGTTTACGGAGTTGCTGTCCAGAAAAGCAAAGAAGGCCAAATTCAGCCTATTAATTGGGCCAAAAAAGAGTCATGAAGCCCAGGAAGAATTGAATTATCTATTCCAAGATGGAATCAGATTTTAATTAGGCTGTATAGAGCTGGAAAGAGAAGAATATTTCTTTTTGGATAAGGATTCTAATTTTCCAAAATTAGTTAGGATTTGAGCTTTATTTTTAACATATAAAAATCGTGTGCTATTCACAAAAATTAGGGAGTCAATTTGCTGGAGTCTGTTACCTAAAATTAAGGGGGAGTTTCATTACTTTGAATCCGAGAGCAGGGAAGAAAAAGACTTCTTGACTTGGTTGGTTTTGTTTTATTAGGCGGAAGGGAGGATTAGTTTGAAAAAAAAACATTATATTAGCTTTAGTTATTTGGTTTTCGGATCACATGCATGGTATTTGGATCAATTGATTTCCTGAAGCAATTTGGTGCGCAACATCCAATTTCCTGGTTTGTTAGTTAATTTCGTGTTTATTATATCATATAATTATGTTTTGTATATATATTATTTGTTTGTTTAGTTTAATAATTATGAGTAGTTAGATTCTTAATCGGCTAGGTTAATTCGATGGTTCATGGATTGTGAGGCTTAGGGTTTTCAGAAATTTAATCCTATGAGTTTTTAATTGTTTATGCCTACAATCTATGCTTGATTGTTTGAGTTTGATCGCCTCAATCTTGTTAGGCTAGGGCTAATTAAGTAGCACCTCCTGTGAAAAATAGATAACAATTATGACTGTAATTACAGGATGATAAACAATTGATTGGATAAACTGCATGCAAATATGTGCTATTTGTCTAAATTGGGTTTCCTAGGTTTTAAGATCGTTAAGATATAACTAGTTTAGCAAATACTGGCTAGGAATATCTTAATTAGGAAGATCGCGGGTTAGCAAATACTTGCTCGCGACCGGAAATTTAAGGGGAATTTAGGGGAAATAGCTAATACTGTTCCTGCTTATAACCAATTAATTCATAGGGATTAAATGAATTGTGAGTAGTCGATGATCAAGGAATGAACCAAAGATTAACTTATGCCGATTATTTGTTATCCATATATTGTTCGTAATTTATCTCTGCATTTTTTAAATAAATCTCAAATCATAGGCGTGGTTGCACAACCAAACCCTGTTGGTAGTTTAAATTTGATAGAAATTATACCTTTCTCTGTGGATACGACCTGCTTCTACTATCCTAATTTGTGTGCTAGTTTGCAGTTTTCTTGATGATAGGAACGACGACCACCACACTACCTGTATCTAATGGAGCGGTAGGTGACATGTATGCATGACTAGCTGTGGGAGTACGATATCCAGTGAAATCTGCTGTAGTCGTGTCATATTGTGAGGGTCCACCATGTGATGGTCCGCCAATCGCTGGACTCGCATGTGAGGGTCCGGCTTGTGATGAACCAATCGGTGTTGTATGACCCCGAGCACGCGGTCTTCGACCTCCCTATCGACCAGGTGGAGCCGGATGATGGCTTCTGATGTCATTATATATCACACCAAGGGGAGGCTCCTAACAGTGTACATACAACTGATAATACTGCAGTATGGAGGGCTCATGCGCATATTGTAGAGTACGTGTGACAACACCATGCATTCCCCTGATAAAGTCCGCGAAACGTGGGGTACATTCGTCTAGATTAATGTCTGACATGATGTGCAACTCGGTCATTGCCTGCAACTACAGAAACGAGATGAATATGTTAGATATTTAATATTGAGAAAATCTAAAGTATTATTCCTTAACAGTATTAGAAATTTAGGAAATACCATATACTTCATAGTTGCACCGTCTCCATGGAAACCTTTCGTAATTGTTAGGGGTCATCCTGGCTGATCAATCAGGGTCACTGTCCTGCGAAAGTACCATTCAATGTATTTTCGACTGAGTGTGTATGGATCCGCACACCCAAGTGTGTTTACTTGTTGATTAGATCGACGTTCCCAAGCATCGAGATATCTTCTCAATTCCACATGCCAATCCATGCCAGACCTTCCTCGATGGTCTCTAGTATGAAGAAGTTTATACTCATCCTTACTGACCAACTGGATGGGTATTGGCTGGATTAGGCCGAACTGCCTGAGAACACGATGTGCATGATGGTACTCTACGGCATGCTAGCAAATAAGGTCAACACAAAGTAGCCAATTGTTGCTACCAGCTGTACAGTACCACAGGAGTTGTTCTACGACATCCTTAGTGTATGGCTGCCAAATAAACTGAAATAATAGGCAGGTGTTGCGGCTATGTAACTAAAACCATTTTCCCCACCAAGTCAATGAAAGGAAATCTGAATTGGCCTATACCTGATTGTCATTGAAAGATGTCAGCTGATCGTGGTACACTTTCAATTCATGCATCGGTGATTGTGATAAATCATACCGCGCTCTCCACCTATACGGAACAGAGTGAATTATATTAGCCATTAGTTAGAATTGCATGTGGTTTAACAAGTGTCTCTTGACTAATTTGACATTTACCGGGATCCAAGAGCACTCATCGTGGCTGTCACTGGTAGTCGTCCGGCAGGTCAGATGAATGGTATGCGCTCTCATGCCCACAACTGCCAATAATTAAAATAAAATGTAATATAAAGTAATATTATGGACATTATGTACAACTGACTAGATTGACCAACAATTTTACATGTAGCAAGACAAGTGGCCCAGATATGGATTTAACTTGTGGGATTGCAGCGTCACATAAGCACCTGTACAAGTGTGCCAGAATGGCACTCCCCCAACTGTACCGATGTGTTGCACGTAGATCCATCAATACCGACAAGTAGAGCAAAGGGATAAGGTGGTCGGATGTGTCTGACATGAGCATTCCGCCAACCAGCAGTAGAATGAAAACCCTAGCCCGCTATTGACATTGTACGTCAGTAGGATCAGTAAGGAACAAACTGTGCAATAAGTTCCCCAACCAGCTTGCCCTGATACGACCCCCCTGATATCATTCGGGTCTGGTGTAGCTCCCAGGTAGTCTGTGCACACTCTTTGCCAGTCATCTATACGCCTGCTAGTATCTACACTAGTGATTGAGATGCCATCGATTAGAAGACCCCATAGGATGCCTACATCCTGCAAAGTGACCGTAGCCTCCCCCATCGGCAGGTGAAATGTGTGTGTCTCCGGTCTCCAACGCTCCACTAAGGCAGTGATGAGGGAGTGGTCAATGGGTATTGGTGCGAAATCCAAGAGTCCCTGGAATCCAGCTTCACGCACATAGTGTATAACTGTATCAGGCATCCGTTCTGTCCGGCAATCCCCATCGCACCACCTCACTTGCAGTGTCTCATCCTCTAAATGTCCATTATACAATGCACGTGCACGATGCTCCTGATGAAGGTACAACAAATCCTCCTCAATGGGTCCTGGATGATACATGGTGTGTCCCTGTTGACAATCAGAATTACATGTTAAAATTAATCATTCAAGATTACCATACATACACGTAATAATACATCATGTGATAAATATTCCAGAAATACACGTAATTCTATTTAAAGAAAGACTCAATTGTTTTTTTGTTATTTTTTTCAACGGTAAAATAGCCAAAGTGTTATACCACTGAGGTCTCGAGGGCATGAGTTCGAGGTCTCGAGGCAGGAGTTTGAGGTCTCGAGGGCATGAGGTTGAGGTCTCGAGGGCAGGAGTTTGAGGTCTCGAGGCAGGGGTTCGAGGTCTCGAGGCAGAAGTTCGAGGTCTCGAGGGCATGCGGTCGAGGTCTCGAGGACAGGAGTTTGAGGTCTTAAGGCAGGAGTTCGAGGTCTTGAGGCAGGGGTTCGAGGTCTCGAGGGCAGGAGGTCGAGGTCTCGAAGTAGAAGTTCGAGGTCTCAAGGGCATGAGGTTGAGGTCTCGAGGGCAGGAGTTCGAGGTCTTGAGGTAGGGGTTCGAGGTCTCGAGGCATGAGTTCGAGGTCTCGAGGCATAAGTTCGAGGTCTCGAGGGCATGAGTTCTCGAGTGTATGAGTTCGAGGTCTCGAGGGCAGGAGTTCGAAGTTTCGAGGGCAGGAGTTTGAGGTCTCGAGGCAGGAGTTCAAGGTCTGAGAGCATGAGGTCTTGAGGGATGAGGTCTCGAGGGCATGAGTTCGAGGTCTCGAGGCAGGAGTTTGAGGTCTCAAGATCTCGAGGCAGGGGTTCGAGGTCTCGAAAAACCATTTTGTATTAATACTTTTTAACCAAAAATATTGTTTAATTAGTAAAATTACCATTATACCCCTGACTATACCAGAAGATGGTAGAAGATACTTTGCAGGGGACCAAAAAACAATTTAGTCTTAAACAAGTACACGTACTACGAAAGTAGACAATCAATTAAACTCGAAAAACAAAATAATTTACAAACACCATATTACAAACACTCCGCTAAGCACGACCTCACCTACGAACGCCTTTGGATTCACCCGGCACCCTCTCATCCATCTGAATAAACCTCCAACTGGCACATTGCCAAAGTGATGGATCTCGTACATGCATGAAACCCTGACTATATTGTTGCACATAGGTGGTCGTGTGATATACCCTGTCACATAGAGTAACTAGATCGTCATGCCTATGCCTACAGACGGCCAATGCATGCGAACATGGGAACCAGAAAATTTGCCATTCACGACAAGTACACTGCTTTCTCCGGTATTTGACTGTGTACTGGCTCTCACTAATACTGATCAATGGACCTTGTCACAACTCTGTAAGTCTGTGATGCATGCCCAAAAACAGTGACAATATATCCCTGTGCCCAAGTGTCTTGCTTCTGAAATTTTTTCCAAATTCGACTAGGGAACGCAGACCTAAACAATTCAACATCAATATGGAGTCAAGAAACTAGTCCATGAACACATAGAAAACTTTAATGATTCAGGAAATTACCTCCAATTTGTGGCATCTATTACCCTTCTAGAAAATATTTCAACTGTTCGCTCAAAGGTCGCTTTGACACACGCAGTTATTGGGAGATGTCGTGCTCGCCTTAAACAGTTGTTGTAACTCTCTGACAAATTGGTTGTTAGAATTCCCCAACGTCGATCACCCTCATCAAAGGCAAGGCACCACTTACTGGCATCATGTTGTATCAATGAATTCCAAGCAGTTGGTTCGATGCTCTCCAACCCCTCCTTGTACTCTCTCCACCGGCTCTCTCGTTTGGCACCACCAAGCTGCCAAACTAGAGTCTTCAAAAGCGCATTCTTGAACTTCCCACCATCAGCACTAAGGAAGCTGGACTGAAAATGGCGCAAGCAAAATCGGTGATATCATGTTGGCTCCATCCATTCCTCCATACGTCACATCGCATTTAAAATTCCATCGTGGTGATCATATATAATATAGATCAGCCTACGATCACCACCAACCATGTGGAGATGCAGTCTCTGCATGAACCACTTCCAACTCTCATTAGTTTCACCGTCAACAATTAAATAAGCAATGGGGAGTATGTAGTTATTTGCGTCATGCGTCACGGCAACTAGCATTGTGGCCTTGTTTGCACCTCTCAAATGAGTGCCGTCCACACTAATCACCAGCCTGCAGTGGTGAAAAGCCTCAATTGCCTGACCAAATGCCCAGAAAATAAATTTAAATTTCCTACACCCACGCCCGTGTATTCTATCAGGTACGTCAGCCCAATCAACAACGGTGCTCGGATTAGCCCTGACAAGCTCATCCATAAATGTTGGCAACTGTTCAAAGGATTCCTCCCAAGTTCCGAATACCATTTCAATAGCCTTCTGTCGAGCATACCACGCCTTCTTACAGGAAATGGTGACATTGAACTCCGTCTTCACATGCGCTTGTACATCTTTCACTGTGTATGAAGGGTTTACGTCAATGTGGTGGCAAATTGAACGAGCAATCATCACCGATGTCAGGTTAATGTTACCTGTCGATCGACCAGCACTAACACAAGCATGCTTACTTGCCCATTTGGTGATCTCCCACATGCCATGCGAAGCCTTTTTGCTAGCTCTGGCAACACAATGACAATTACCAGTTCCTTCAACAACGTCCTTGCATTTCGCATACCATGTTCGTGACCTGCTCTCCACGACTCTGTGTTCCCTATTCGTCATGGAACTCCACCTAGAAATAACTTCTACCAATTCCGGCTTCATCCGGAATCGCATACCCAACTCCACTACACTAGTCGCTTGAACATAACTAGAAACTCCGGCACCACAATTAGTTGGGTCATAGCCATCCTCATCAGGGCCCCCATAATCCCTAAAGTAGGCCTCCGTATCAGGATTTGCCAAAATATGGAACGACGTGGATACATTGTTCTGCACGCCACTTGTTCATCATCGTCCCCAGGATTCGAATCACTGGATAAGGAACGATCATCTTCACTTTCTTCATCAAGTTCAGCTTCCTCACCATCTTCATCGCTACCAACATGATGAACAACATGCTCGCCAATTTCACCCACATAATCATCATCGAAGACATTCGCCTCCTCACCATATACCACCACTTGTGGACGGCTGAGCGCAATCAACGTGAACATACGCACTAGGTTGGCTGGACTCACCAATGACAAAACCTCGGTAATGAACAGGGGGTGGTAAACTTGGTAAAGGTGTACAGTTCTGGATGTTGCTCAACAATGACATGAACGTGCATGACCCTGCCCAGTCAATGGTGCTTGACAGGTTCTCCGTAATAAGGTACAAATTCATTGAGGACAACGATATTCGATCAACAATGTCGAAGAAGTACGTGGTAGATTCGTCATCTACCACATTATAACACTGATAGTATACGGCCGAACCAATCAGCTCAGGACATCGGTAATATATTTTCAACAGATATCCCTCACTTGCAATACCAAGCATCGTGAAAATTAAATCAACTAACTCGGAGTGGGTTAACTTCCTCTCCAGAGTCACGTTAATCTCCGGTATGGGAGGATCATGATACACACCCACAGTCAAATCAAACTTAATCTCACCCCCTTTGTACAGATACACCGTAAAAAACATCGTACAACTGCATTATACAAATACATAGCTTTTAATTCCATATTATCAATTTTCAAACTATTACACTATCCTCAAATATGTGCCCAATTCGACCACACTAATAAAACTATTACTACAAACTTAATACAAAATTAGTAAACAATTCACATAATCAATTCACATAGTAACGCATCCTCATTCAACACTTTCATAGCATTAGGCCAAACATAATCATTCAAACTACACACAATCATACAACACATTCATATTAACAAGACTTTTCAGGTACTTCACAAATTACAGTGTAACACAAAATTCAATAACAAATATTATAGGACAACTCACACATAATCGTTCAACACATTCATGAAATCACGTAAGGTTCAATTAGCTTTAGGAAACTCAAAAATTAATGAGGCGGGTGTCTGAAACTCACGGACAAGGTGATTGCAACGGCGGTCAACGACAATCAACATAAGTCAACGCTGATCAGCGGCGATCAAGGGTGGTCAACTCCGATCAAACGTCAGTCACCGGCGGTGAAATCTCCAACTAAATACCGTCGGACGTGTTCTGCTACAAGGTGAGAATCATTTTCAGCAAAAAACAACCAAAAACACCATAATATAGAAAATGGGAGAGCTAAGAAAATTAAATACCAAATCTGGGACGAGAACCGGCGAGGACAATGCCGGAAACAGAGAGCGGGGAGGAGCCGGCCTTGGTTAACGGCATCGGCGAACTACATCAGGCGACGTGAAGTAAGCGGGAACAGGAAGGAGGCGGAGAAGACAAAGATAAAACGATAGGAAAATTCTGGAAATCTGGGCATTTCAAGGACGGATTGGAGGACGCATTCCGTGAATGCGTCCTCATCGACGTGGCAGCGAGGACTTCAACAGCGGATTGGAGGACGCATTTCAAGAATGCGTCCTCGTTAACGTGGCGGCCGCACCAGGAAATTCCTAAAAAACTGGAAGAAAAATAAACAAATAACAGAGGATGCATTTACCAAATGCGTCCTCGAGAAATCTAAAACAAAAAAAAATCAAAAGCGGGAGAACGCATTTGCCGAATGCGTTCTCCACATTTGAAGCCACTGTGATAGAAATTTTCCCCTGGCGATTATATCAAGTTCTTGATCAAGAACTTGTAGGCCAGTCATTCTTCAAGGTAAAACAAAAGGTGAACTAACAAATTGCTCGCATCAAAGTGTGAGCAGAAGTGAAGCAGAAAAGGCAAAACTTAAAATAGTAAACAATGCATACATGGTCAACAAAGTAGAAATTACTCAAATGCATTCTTCTAGCAACATGAAATGATGTACTAGTAACTATTTATTTGTGAAGGAACAGCCGCCAATAATCAAGAAATGTTACTGATAAGATCATTGTTGCCGAATTCTCGTTGTTCCTCTACAAATCTCTTAACAGCCTCTTCGACGGATGTTCCGCACCTGTGAACTTCAATTTTCTGCAAGATGCAGGTACCCCCAAAGCTTGAAGGCACATCTCGAAGATGCTCGCAGTTTCGCAATACTAACTGCTCAAGATTGGGCAGCTGATCATCATCAGCAACCCAATGGACGATGTTCAGGGATTCCAGTTTCAAGTATCTAAGGCTTTGAAACTCCCCTTCCCTCATTTCCCCATGTTGTCCCTTCAAAAGCTCTGGAAACCAATTTGAGGATCTCAAGGTTTGGTAACTCCTTAATCAGTGCTGAAATCTGATCCCAAGGAAGCCGGAAATTAGAGAGACTCAGCTCCTTGAGGCCTGAAGGCAACCTCCATTCGACGGGGTAGAAAGGCCTTCCAGAGTAGGAAAGTCTGAGCGACTCCAATCGCTTCAACAATCCAAATTCAGGAAACTGGCAGACGTGATTAGAGCCAACTAGCGGTTCCAAAAGTGCGCATTTCAGTTTCTGAACATTAGGAAGCCTCATGAATGTGTTCTTCGTTTCCTCCATGCATGAAAAGGCCGGCATGGAAAGTGACACTAAGCTATCTAACCTGGAGTCACTTCCATCTTCGTCATTCTCCATTGTAAAGAGGCAGTGATTACTTACATGAATATGGCGTAAGCTTGTCACCTTCCAAATGGCAGCTGGCATAATGAACTTATTCATCAAACCCTTGACAACCAAAGTTTCCAGATACTGTAATTCTGACAGAGATGGTGGAAGAGAGTCCATATCTCCAGCAACTCCCAGATACCTCAAAAGAGAAGGTAAATGATGAACTCCCTTAACCAATGTGTTTCCCACATTAACAGATTCCAAATCTAACACGTAAAGAAACCTGAAATTTTTCGGAATCAGTGACAAATCAGTATCGCATCCTGGATACATTTCATTAGAGGTAAAGAATAGAAGAGATTTAACAGAAGGGCTGTCAAGCTTAGCAGCAGCAATAAATGGTTCTGGATCTGAACAAATCGAAAGTCGATAGTGCTCAGCATTTCTGAAATGTGAAGCATCCGATATTTTCTGCAGGAATCCGGCAGTCGTAGCTTTTAGCAAGCAGAAATCAAGAACTAGACCTTGAACACGACATGTTTTTATCTTGCCATTAGATCCTGTTTTGGCAGCTATAACCAAGCTGCTGTCAATTAGAGTTGTCAAGTACTCCTCAGCAGTATCCTCTAAACTCTTATCCTCTTCCTTCTCTATAAATCCTTCTGCAATCAAAAGCCATAATAATCTCCGAACCAAAATGTCCTCGCCCCGTGGAAACACTCCAAGGTAACGGAAGCAATCCTTTGAATTTCTTCGAAGATTGTTGAAGCTTAGTTCAAAGGCGTCCAGGTTCTGGTGTATCACATCATTAAAAAACTCCGAGCTGCCAATCTCGGAAATTCGTTCCCACTGTTCCTTATTTTGGCCAGCAAGAAGACCTGCTACAGTGACAATAGTAATTGGTAGTCCTTTGCACTTCTTCACAATTTTTTCCCCAAAGGGTCGCAATTCTTCGGGGCAACCTTCACGACCAAATATCCTCATGGTTAGCAATTCCCAACTTTGTTCATCAGAGAGTCCATGAAGTGGAAGAGGATTCGGAACCACATTATGAATGCGGCTAGTCATCAAAATTCTACTTTGATTTGCGCCATCTGGAAATGCACTGCGCAAATCATGCCATGTTGCAGTTCCCCACACATCATCCATAACAATCAGATACCTTTTATGGCTCAAAAGATCACTCAGTTGACGGCGTAAATCACCATCCTTCTTTGTAAGCATCCCTGCCAACATATCATCTTTAATGTCCATCTGCCTTAAGATACTCAGCCACAAGTCTCTCTTCTCATATCCTTGCGTTACAAAGCACCATGCACGGACATGAAAGTGAAGTTCAATACCAGGATCGTTGAACACAGTTCGGGCAAGAGTTGTCTTTCCAACGCCTGGCATTCCACTGATCAAGACAACCTCTAGCCTCTTAGTTTGTGTCCGGAGCCGATCAATAATATCTCCCCTTTCACGGTCAAAGCCAACTATAAACTCTTCACACTGCAATGCCGAACTGCTTGACCTGTTGAAGTATTTTAACTCAGTAGGTACTTAACAATGATAAATGATGTTCCCATTGCACTGCTACTCAGTGGAGTACCATGGCGTACCATTAATTAAAATAGTGAGATTATGTTTTATATAAAATTTAGTCATCTAAAAGAAAATTATACTGTGACAGAATGATTTGCCGTAATAAATTGTATTATTGATATCTAAATATATAGAGAGTACAATAGAGGTATAATAAGGAAAGAACTCTAATCAGAATAAATCATAATCTAATCAGGAGTCTGATTTAGTCTAACACCCCAAGAAGATAGCACTACTATTGTCACATAACAACAGTGGAGAACCAGAAAGTGGAACCCGAAGATCACGAAGCAAATGAGTGAGCCAAACCACTTCTGAGGCAGTGTTGGCGAGAGCACGGTATTCAGACTCAGTGCTAGAGCGAGAAACGGTGGGTTGTTTCTTGGCACTCCAAGAAACCAGATTCCCACCAAGAAAAACCGCATAACCATAAGTGGACCGACGAGTCTCCAGACAGCGAGCCCAATCAGCATCAGAGTATCCTAACACATCAGGAGTACTAGCAGAACAAAACCAGAGACCAAAATGAAGAGTGTCACGAACATACCGCAAAATTCGAGTCACAGCAGCAAAATGGCCATCCCTGGGATCCTGAAGATACTAACTCACCGTGTTGACCGAGAATGCCAAATCCGGGCGAGAGATGGTGAGATACTGGAGAGCACCAACAAGAGAATGATAAAGTGTAGGATCCCGAAATGGAGGACTGGTAGAGCTGTGAAGTTGAGCACCAGCAACAAATGGAGTAGAAACAGGTGCCGCGTCAGACATACCGGCCCGATTCAAAATATCCCGAGCATACTTTGCTTGGCCAAGCAGTAATCCTGAGGAGGTAGGCGAAACCTCAAGACCAAGAAAGTAATGAAGAGCACCGAGATCCTTGATCGCAAACTCTCTGTGTGTCCGATCAATGAACTGACGAAGAAGAGTCGAGTCATTGCCTGTAAGAATGATATCGTCCACATACACAAGTAGGTACAGTAACGACGACCTCTCGAAAGGACAAACAAAGAAGTATCAGCTGAGATGCACCGAAAACCAAGCTGTGTCAGATAACTGCTGAAACGCTGGAACCAAGCCCGGGGAGCCTGCTTAAGACCATAAATGGTCTTTCGCAAACGACAAACATAGTCTGGATGAACAGAATCCTAATAACAAACGGGCTGCTTCATGTAGACAGGAACATCAAGAACACCATTAAGGAAAGCGTTCTTGACATCCAACTGATGAAGTGGCCAGGAACGCATGGTGGCTATGGCGAGAACCGTCCTAACAGTGGAGGCTTTGACCACAGGACTGAAAGTGTGGTCAAAATCAAAACCCGGAATCTGCGAGAAACCCTGCGCCACAAATCTAGCTTTGTGACACTCAAGGGTGCCATCTGGTAGATACTTGAGCCTATAGAGCCATTTAGAGCCAACAATGTTGACATTCGAAGGTCGAGGCACCAAATCCCAAGTGTGCTGACCACGAAGAGCGGCCATCTCATCATCCATGGCTGAAACCCAGGCTGGATCCTGAAGGGCAGAGCGATAATCAGTGGGCTCTGTCTGAGAGAGGAGTGCGGCAGTGAGACCATGAGCAATAATATCTGAATAATCCCGGCGCTGAATGGCACCAGTAGAGGACCGAGTGGCCATCCGATGAGTACGAAGCGGGGGCGGCGAAGATGGAGGAGTCGAACCAGCTGATGACACCGAGGAAGATCGAGATGCGCTGACCGGAGAGTGGCCGTCGGAAGTCACCGGAGAAATAATAGCCGATAAAGGCTGAGATGTGGTGGCCGGTGGCTGAGACGGTGGCTGAGGAGTGATGGCCAGCGGCTGAGGTATGGTGGGCATTGGCCGAGGAGCCGGGTCCAGGTCAACCGTCCAGATGGAAGATGGTGGTGAAGGAGGGTCAGCTGGAACAGGCATAGACACAGGTGTGGTGGCCCCAATCGATGAAGTAACAGTTCCATAAAAAAATGATGAAATCTCCAGATCTGAAATCGAACGACTGTCCATGGAAGATGAGACATAAGGGAAGAAAGTTTCATCAAAACGAACGTGGCGAGAGATATATATGCGCCCAGAAGTCTGGTCGAGACACTAGAAGCCCTTGTGACGAGGGCTATAGCCAATAAAAACACAGGGAATGGATCGGGGTGCAAACTTGTGGCACGCAGACATGGAAATGCACGGCAACCAAACGGGTGAAAGAGGGTATAGTCAGACACATGACCAAAAACAACCTCAAAAGGTGATTTTCCACTCAGAACTGAACTAGGCAGACGGTTAATAATGTAAACCGCAGAGGAGAAAGCTTCCACCCAATAATAGTGCGGCACAGAAGACTGAAAAAGCATGGCAAGACCAGTCTCTGTGATGTGACGATGCTTCTGCTCAGCCCTGCCATTCTGAGCAGGTGTATAGGGCGAGGACATCTGATGATGAATGCCACATGATATGAGATGAGCCTGAAGTCGGTGATTAGTAAACTCGGTGCCACCATCGGTCTGAAAATTTTTAACCCTAGCAAAAAACTGATTCTCAACGAATTTCTGAAACTGGATAAAAGTGTCATAGAAATCCGACTTATGCCGCATCGGAAGAAACCATGTGAATCGCGAAAAATCATCAATGAAAACGGCATAATAAGAGAAACCACCGACAGATAAAACAGGAGCTGGTCCCCACAAATCACAATGCACTTTATCCAATAAACCAGTAGCCCGTTTGTCACTAGTGAAAAGGGCAAACGGCTACTCTTGGCCATCTGACAAGGAGAGCAACTGACAGGTGCAGGCATTGCAGAAGTGACAGAAATAAGGCCCCGTCGATTCAATAACTGAACAGTATCATGAGACACATGACCGATGCGAAAGTGTCACTGCTCAAAAGAAGCATGAAGCTTTGTAGAGCGTAGTTCGCCTAAAAAGCTGGAATCACCAGTCTCAAGAAAATAAAGACCTGAACTATGACGGCCTTTACCAATTATCGTCCTTTTATGCTTATGCTCAATAGAAAATGCATCGGCATCAAATATAATACAGACAGGTAAATCACGAGTAAGCTTACTGATGGATAATAAGCTTCTAGTAATCTTAGGAACTACCAGAACATCATTAACAGAGAAACCAGAGAAATGACATTGGCCGATGTGAGAAATAGATAATGATTCACCATTTCCAACAAGAATAGAACCAGAACCACGATAAGATTGTACCTTATCAAAATGACTGGTGTGAGCAGTGATGTGAGATGTAGCACCCGAATCAACAATCCACTGATTTGACGAAGGATGACGATTGAGACCATTCACACTGGCCTGAAACAAAGCTTTGTCCGCAATCCAATTAGTGGAACCATCTGCCCGAGAAAAAGGCGCCAAATAAACCATAGCAAGAAGATGGCCAGAAAATATGCGCAAAATGACCGGGCACGTGCAAAAAATGCAGAAAATGCTATTAAACCGCCAGGCGTGTGACTTCACACGCAAAAAATGCTATTGAACCGCCAGGCGCGTGACTTCACGCGCAGAAGATGCTGTTGGCTCGCCAGGCGCGTGACTTCACGCGCGGAAGGGTGTGCGCGCGTCTGCACACACGAGCGCGTGGATGCACGCGCTTCTGGAAGAAACTGGCGCGTGGATCTGGCTATTGCTGGTTTGGCCGAGACTCGACGAGCAAGCCGGAGACGAAGCCGAGCACGACGGGCACGACGACGAGCACGGCGACGAGCACGGCGACGAGCACGGCGATGAGCACAGCGACGAGCATGGTGATGAGCACAGCGACGAGCACGACGATGAGCACAACGACGAGCACGGCGATGAGCACAGCGACGAGCACGGCGATGAGCACAACGACGAGCACGGCGAGACGAGAGGAGGCTGAAATTTGATATCCAGAAACGAAGATTCGACCGAGACTCGATGAGCACGCCGGAGACGAAGCCGAGCACGACGGGCACGACGACGAGCACAGCGACGAGCACGGCGATGAGCACAACGACGAGCACGGCGAGACGAGAGGAGGCTGAAATTTGATATCCGGAAACGAAGCCGCTGCCGCCGGAGATGACTTGAAGGTTTGAACGCCGGTGAAGTTCGCCGCCAGAGGGTTGAACGCCGTCGACGCCGGAAATTGATCGGAAATTCGTCGGAAACAGTTGCTTTTATCGGCCGGAAAAAGAAATAAAAACAATTTTATGATTTGGGATCAGAACTTGCTCTGATACCATGACAGAATGATTTTTCGTAATAAATTGTATTATTGATATCTAAATATATAGAGAGTACAATAGAGATATAATAAGGAAAGAACTCTAATTAGAATAAATCATAATCTAATCAGGAGTCTGATTTAGTCTAACATACTGAAGTGAAATAATTAATTTAGTTAGAAATTGTTAAATATTGAATACAATAAAAATTTATTATTTTTATAATATTTCATGAGTTCTTCTCTTGAAAAACGGTTTTTCCATAAGTCATGGAAAGACCAAGGTTTAAACTGCAAATTAGAAAAAAAATGAAGATAAATTTTTCGTGCTGCATTAATCGGATTATAAACTTCAGAACATAATAAGTTTTTAATATTGCAACTAAAACCTTTTATCTTTTTATTATGTTAATTAAACATAGTCTTCCATAAGCTTGTAGAAAGACGGTTTTTCCCAGGAATTTGCCATATTTGATGTGTGTTATATTATGTTCATATTTTGTGGGATTATTATGATTTTATTAAGATATAATTTGCACTTTAAGGTGTTTTTGGTGCAGGAATTCATTGATTGCGGAGAATTGAGAGGGAGCTATACATTGTACTCTTTTTCCCTTAACCAACAGTTTTTTCCCACTGAATTTTCCAGGTTAAGGTTTTTAATGAGGCGATGTACTCCAATGGAAAATGTTCTTATCTTATAAGACATTTTTCCAGGGATGAAGGAAGAGAGGCAAAAGAAGAATTGTTGAAGTTATGGGGTGAAAAGTGAATTATTGAAGAGATGTGGATTTGAAGAAAATAAAGATATTCATTGTCCATATTGATAAGGATTGTATTATCTCCTTCCATTTGAAATTCCTTAATTTTAGAATTAGTTAATTAGAGTTGGACTAGAATTTGATTTATTTTCGGAAGAAGAATCCGAATTGAGTATTGTTTTGGTTTATTAGTGGCCGAGCAAAGGTATATAAATACCTAATGCTTTGCGGCAGAGATACATACAATTAAGCAGACTTTAGATTAAAGTTCATTAGTTTAGCTTCATATTAGATCCTGAGTTTATTTTGGTGCATATTTATTCATTGAATTTCCTTCACAAACTGTGTTGATATTGGTGCGCAGCCATTCTTTGAATTAAGTGCACTGTTTCGGCGATCGGCAATTCTGGTTTGTTTAATTAGTTAGTATTTTATTGTATTAATTATGTTTTGTTTTTATATTATTTGTTTATTTATTTTCATTATTATGAGTAGCTAATTTATATATCGGCATGGAATAACAAGCATTAGTTTATGAATCGTGAGGCCTAATTGTTTTATAATTGATTCTTATGTGTTCCTGATTGTTCTTGGTTTATTTTATTCTTGATAGATTTAAGCCTGATCAACTTGAATATTATTGGGATAGTGCTATCTAATTCTACCAATACGTAATCATTGGACAGGGTTAGTAAGTAACGAGTTCTTGTGAAAAACAGCTAACTAGCTAAGACTGTAATAGCAAGATGGGGAACAATTAAGTGTGCGTTACTACTTGCGAATACTTGGGTAATTGCTATGTCGGGTTCTTTTCATTCTTAATGCTATCGAGGTGTGTATCTGGTTCAGCGAATACTTTCCGGGGCCATCTTGGTAAGAGAAACAATTAATTAATTATAATTGGTTAATTATCGATAAAGTACGAAAGAATTGGGGAGGTTAAGCGTACCTACTTTCCTATAACTGATAGATGCATATGAATTGATTTATCTTTGCGCCTATGATCGATGTTTAACTAATGTGAGTTATTCCGAGCCGATTACCTTATTCATATATTTTATAGACAATTATATATTTTAGTTTGCATTATTATTTCATATTTTATTGTTTCATTATTAGTTGTTAAATAAATCTGAAAATTAAGGCGTGGTGGCTACACCAAAGTGTTCTATATTAGTAGGTATTTTATTATAGATTTTGCTCCGTTCCTCGTGGGATCGACTCTGCTTGCTACTGTACTAATTTTATTATTAGAGTTTGCAAATTATTTTGGTGAGTGAAACGATGTTCACCAATATTTCATTCAAATTGTTTAAAAATTATTTATTTATATGTTGAAATTCATTTTAAGCGGTTATCATAATTATGAGTCCGTCTCTTGAAAGACGGTCTTTCCATAAGTCATGGAAAAACTAAAGTTTAAAATACAAATTAAAAGAAATGAAGATAAAAATTTCGGGCTGCATGAACCGAGTTATAAACTTTATAACTACTACACGTTGTATAATAAATTTTTAATGCTGCAACTAAGACCTTTTACCTTTTTATTATTCCAATAAAACCCCGTCTTACAATAAGCATTGGAAAGATGGTCTTTCCCTAGACTTTGCCCATAATTATAATTGCAATAAATAAAAGTAAATATCAAATGACCTTATTAGTGTCACTAATTATAAAATGTCCCCATTTAATAGTTAGCCGGTCTAAAACAAGACTTTGTCATATATAAATAAATAATATGTGTGCAATTTCTATCAAAAGTTCTTGTTATTTCAGATTATGTGTTTCTTTGGATTTTGTTATGTATAGATAGATATAGTATAATGAAATATTTATGTAAATTTTACTTTAAAACAAACAGAGAGGCGGTTTCAGAAAAACTGATGGAATAAATAGATCATTGAGACAATTTAGAAGGCTATACCTGGATGGAGCTGTCTCGATTACAACAGCAGTCTCATTGATGAGCTTGTCTCTGACATTTTTAATCTGTTTGGACAGATAATGGAGCCACAGCAACTGGTGTGAGGTTGGATCACTCTCAACCTGCATCTTATCCATCGCTCGATGTACCTGGTGAGCAAGATGAACCAGCTGAGAATGAATAGAGCTGTAATTCTGGTTCCCGCTCTCTTCACTGAAAATGTGGCTGTACTCGCCCGTTATATACTCCAAATCGTGGTGGATGCCCTCAATTTGATGGGCCGCACATGCAAGTGAATGATCTTTGAACCTCTGCAGGAGGGATTTGATGGAACCCGACCCGGAAGGTTGGGGAAATGCCGAGTTAGGGATTTCAAAGTAGAGATATTCCATGGTATCCTTGAGCGCCTCAAGGTCCACCAGCAAACGAGAGAGCTGAGATCCCATCTCTTTCGCAGCTTCCTCTGCGATTAGGTCAGGTCGAGGTAGGCATGAGTTACAGAGAGAGACTGCGCCGGCGGTCAGTCCTTCGATGTCTCTCAAGGCTTGCATCTCATCCGCTGCATCCTCCTGCTTCCGCTGATTCATCTCCGATTTGATCAACAGGACGATCCCCTCGCGCAAGGCTCCGATCTGCTTCCTCAGAGGCTGGAGCGCCTCAGCTTCACCCTTCAGCAACTCCGACAAGAGGATCTCCGCCTTGAAGAGCAAGGCCTGTCCCAAAAACTTGTACAGTATTTCACTTACCAAGTCCTCGGAATCGGATTCATCTGATTTGTAGTGAGATTCCACCAGATGAGGAACGCGTTCAATCAGCTTCACCATCTGATCCTCCGGCTTCAAGGAAAGCTCCTTCTGCAGAGATCTGCAGCTCTCCCGGAGCCCGTTCATAAATGTCTCGCCCGTGGATGATGGGATGCTGATCTGGTGCTCCAGAATCACAGCCTTGCGATACCAAATCCTCGCAAATAGAACCACGAGGTCGTAGCTATCCATGGCGGCGGTGGCTTCCTTGAGCACATCCTCGATGGTCAGCGACAAATCACAGATATCCATTTTCACACAGCAGCTGCAGTGAATTGAAGACTGAGTAGTATTTGATTCCTCGGCGGAAATAAGTCGGTCAACTTTTTAGGACTATTATTTTAGTCAGCTACTGATCCAGACTGATAAAATGCATTTACTTTTTTTGTTTAGTACACACTGTCCACCTACCAATTGATTAATTGCTTTTGGAGGGTTTAACGTCGTAAACTTCGACCATAAATATAAATTAATTTATACATAATAAAAATGTTATATGAGATATTATTAAATTTATTTTAACAAAACTATACCTGCCAATCGACGTTTAAAAAACTAAGGTTTTATATATATATATATATATATATATATATATATATATATATATATATATATATATATATATGAACAGGCCCCTATAAGTACACTTTCAAAAAAATTAAAGGATATATATGTACTAAATAAAAAAGGGTATTGCTATATCACGCCCTGTATTTTATTAGTTTACGCCCTAATAAGTATATACACGTATAATACTAATATTAAAATTTTAAAATAAAACAAAAATAAAAAAACCACCGCTGCCGCCGGTCTCCGCCGTCCCTTCTTCTCTTCTTCTTCGTCTTCTCCGGCGGTCTTGCCACCGCCACCACTGTGCCTCCTCCGCCGTCACTCGTCCGCAGCAAACCCCAGCCGAGCTCCTCTTCCGCCGTCTCCGTCTAGCGAAACCCAAGCCCAGCCGAGCGAAACCCTAACCCAGCCGAGCTCCTCCTCCTCCGTCCCGTCGAGCGAAACCCTAGCCCAGCCGAGCTCCTCCTCCGCCGTCCCGTCAAGCGAAACCCCAGCCGAGCTCCTCCTCCGCCGTCCCGTCAAGCGAAACCCCAGCCGAGCTCCTTCTCCTTCTTCCCCGTCAAGCGAAACCCTAGCCCAAGAGGAAAACGGCGGAGAAACTGGAAGTGGCGAAGCACAGAGGAGAACCGGGCGGATGGGAGTAGAACGGGAGAAGGAGAGCGGGAGAAGGGGAAGGAGAGGAGAACGGGAGAAGGAGAGCAGGAGAAAGGAAGGAGAAAAGAACGAGAGAAGGGGAAGGAGAGGAGAACGGAAGAAGGAGAGCGGGAGAAGGGGAAGGAGAGGAGAAGGAGAAGGACTCGCCGGAGGAGAAGAAGAAGAAGAAGAGAAGGGAAAGAAGAAGGTGGCGCACGGCGGCGACGGAGCGCGGCGGAGCATTAATTAAATAATTAATTAATTTAACTTAATATTAATTTTATTTAAATTATTTAAATTAAATTAAAAATACATATTATATATTAAATAATATAAATACATGATATAATCAAATAAAATACAGGGCGTGAAATAATAATTCACATAAAATAGGAAGTGCATGAAAGATACTTGAGCAAGTGGATTTCAATAATTTATTAATATGCCATGATGACGAGTACGGACTGTACTGTAAACATTAAAGTTTAAACATGACAAGTGAATTTACTTGCCCTGGTCCGCTCCCTTATTTATTGTTTGAACATTGATACTACCTTGGTTATTTTATTATGATCCCAACTTTTGGGCATAAATTTTTTTAAAAAAAATAAATGAATGGTAGAGATTGTATTGAAAGTGTAAAAAGTAAAATGTTTGGATAAAAACAATCTAGAATTTACTAAAAGGGGAAGGAGCCAATATAAAAAAATCATTCAAAAAAGGAAAGTGAGCCATTATTAGTGGACCGGAGGGAGCACTTCTCCCTCCCAACTTATTTTACACAGAATCTTTTTATAAAAGAATTTTTTTTGACTGTAAATATGTGTAGCTATAATGACACACATAAATTTGATATATAGAAACTACATGCTATGACGAATCTAATCATATCTCATACGATAAAAATAATATTCATATACCTATTCAAATATGTGATCAAAGTTTAGCATCTTTGACCGAAAAAAGATTCTGTGCAGAATAGGTTGGAATGGAGGGAGTAACTTTTACTATATACAATAACAGTGTATACAATAATGAACACCATGTGAGATGTATTTGACTTTTCTATAATGTAGAGTTGCTCAAAAAGTAACATTTTATAGAGTGTGTTACCGTATGCAACTAAAGTTAGCGTTAGTCAAACATGCCTTGAAAAAATATCAGAAAAATTAATAAGGGACTAGAGGGACTTTGTGTACTCCCTTTGTCCCACCTCAATTTGCAGAAAGAGAAATTGAGGTGGGAAAAATGTACAGTGAAAAAAGTACTGAAAAAGCTGGAAAAAGTTGAAAAAAATACTGTGGACAAGACTGTAATTAGTAAAATTCAAATTTGGTAATCAAATTTTTACATTGCTTTTACAAGCTAACCTTTCCCTCCAAAATATCATATTTGGCTCCAAAAATTTATTTTTGGAGCCAACAAAGAGATTGGGCGCCCAAAAAAATATATAAATTACAAATTCAGAAGAAAATTTATATTCTCTATAAAAACTTTCATTCTCTGCACACTTTCAACTCACTTCCACCTTTCCAAAATCTTTCATTCCTTTTTTGCAGCATTAAAAGCCCTCAGATTCCTTCTCATTAAACACATTCTGGTCCCTCAAAGATCCTCATTGGCTAAAGGCGATCATCCGCTCGCCCTCAGCGGCCCATACCAGCCCACACTCAAGCCATCATATGAGAGGTAAATCACGGTAGCCCAGCACCAGGACCCATGGGCTTGGCATCAAAGATCCTCATTGGGCTCTTAATGTTGGTGGGGCTGTGATGCTGGGAAGGAATCTCACAGATGAGGAAATGCAGCAAATAGCACAACTTTTGTTGCAGCATATCACGGAAGGCAAAATCAGGCATGACCAGCGAGTTCAGACAGCAAATCAGTGGGGGTGCTCTGTCCGAACCATCAACACCATTTAGGCGAGAGTCAAGTAACAAATTGCTGGTGGGGGAACAATATTCGCAAAATCATTGCGACATGGAAGACCATGCCCAACGAAAAAGCCAATTGACACAGCAACATTGATGGCTATACCTCTCCCAAAGCGAAGAACCTGTTGGGCAACCACTGCTGCTCTACATATTAGCAAGAGTACCATTCGCTGGGCTGTGATAAACAAGGAAATCAGGAGCCATACCAATGCAGTTCATCCATTCTTATCAACAATAGCCAAGCTAAGAAGAATGGAATGGTGTTTATTAAGGATAGAATGCAACATGCAATTCAAGGACATGCATAACATCATTCACATTGATGAGAAGTTGTTCTACCTCACTGAATCAACCACAAGGTACTTACTTGCCCCTGAAGAACCGGAACCATATAGAACACAACATAACAAGCATTACATGCCCAAGTTGATGTTCTTATGTGCAGTTTGTAGGCCTATATTTGACCATGAGGGAAATTGTGTCTTTGATGGTAAAGTAGGTGTCTTTCCTTACACTGAATATGTTGCTGCAAAAAAAACAGCATCCATAAGCCTAGGGGAACCCTTGTTTTAACACCAGTTAATAAGGTTAATAGGGAATGCATTAGGAAGAAACTTATTTATGAAGTCATCCCTGCAATTAAAGCTAAGTGGTCAGCTTAGTTAAGCAAACAAATCTCAATACAAAAAGACAATGCCCCATCTCATATACTGTCCAAGGACCCTGAGTTTATAGCAGCTGCAAATTCATATGGTTTTACAATTAAAATGGTGTGCCAACCAGCTAGGTCACCAGATTTAAACATCCTAGACCTGGGGTTTTTTGCCTATATTCAAAGTTTACAGCATGAAACCCCTAGCACAAACTTAGAGGGACTTTTACAGGTTGTATACAATGTTTTCGAAATAGAAGATCCCAAAAAAAATTGACCAGATTTTCTTGTCTTTGCAAAATGTGATGGTTGAAATCATGAAGGATAGGGGGGAAATAACTTTAAACTACGACATATGGGTAAGCAAAGATTAATTAGGCTGGGGATTTTGCCAAAAAACTTGATTGTGGATCCTGAAATTGTAAGAAACTGTTTGGAAGACCTGATTACTGTTGGAATGACTGGACATGTTCAAGATCTCATGCTGAGCATGGAAATGGACTGAAAAAGTTTGCAATGAAAAATATTTTGTAGGGTTGTGCTTGGAAATCTGTATAAACATGCATTTTGGTTTTCCTAGTCATGTTTAAGGTGCAACCTTGTAAAATAGGGATGATATTTCCCCTGTTTAATTTTGGATGTAAAATCAGTTTGTATGAATGAATCAATGCATTTTCTATTGCAAAAATCCCAAGTCTAAGATTGAAACAATCACAGGATTGAAGCCACAAATACTGGTTTTGGTACACTACATGAACATATAAATTACAAAACCACATCATTACGCCATCCAAAGGGATTTGAATTAACAAAAACAGGTTGCGTTCAACGATTTTTTCATTCATTTGTCATCATTATTAACAGGCTTCCAGAACTTGAAGTCATTCGAACAGTAAATCTCAGGATGTTTTCAAATCATATGAATGCCCCGCCAAGAACAAATCAGTTTCTTAACTGAAAGGCATGGTTATATAACATAAGAATCATACATCACAGTTTCATCATCGATTATCACATACTATATCTACTGTGACTCAATTAATTAAATTGCAACCCGATCACACTGTCCCGCCAAGAACAGCCAAGTCTTTAGACCCAACCGCATGGCTGCAATGTGTCGGTCACAAACTCTAATCTCACAACCTTACCATATCCAATGCTCCATGTTAGACACTTTCCGAAAAGAATAATACACATAAAACAAAGCATGTAGTCAGAAAGAAATGCAGAAAACTATTAGTCCAGATAGTCTCACACGACTGTATCACAGGTAAAAAATATTAAACCAGACAGTTCCACATGACTGTATAACAAATAAAAAACAGCAGTCCACATAAGAACAATCCACATAATATATTGACAGTCCAAGAACAAAAAATTAAATCATAATGTAAGGTAACACATCAAATGCAGTCTATAATGTAAAAACAAGTCATGAATTGAACACTTGAGATTAATATAACCCATCATAAGTATTTAACCAATAGCACGCAAGGTTAATCACTGGATTTGCTAGCTCCGTCATCCACTCCCTGCACAGAAAATTTAATTATTAAAATGATTGCAGCTCATGAATGCCATAAAGTCAAGATAAAACTATAGATAAAAGGCAAGATGCAACCTTAAGTAGTGCATTCAAGCTTATTTTGGGAGGGTTTCCCTTTCTCAGCTCGGACGGCACATACCCTTCAGGTTTTGGGATATTCTCCCAATAGGATATATCATCAAGAACATCTTGGGGCAAATTACGCAAGGACCACTTCTTCTTGCCTTCAGTCATCTTTTTTTTAGGCCAATTCCCCTGAAAATAGCATGATCCATATTCATAGAATCCCGGTTCACCAAACTTGATGGTGCGATAATCAGTAACACGTTCAAGCTTTGGAAACCAATATGTATTTTCCCGACTCTCCTTATCAAGTACAAAATCATCATCAGGGGCGTCGACAGAGTCCGGAGAATACTCAACCTCAGAACAATCAACAGGAGTCTCCGACGACCATGGAGTCCAGTCAGCAAAGTTGATTGGACTGAAATGATTGGCTATCGGAATTTCAGAATCAGACATAGATCCCCAAAATGAATGTGAATCATCACCCTTTTCAGTGTCCATCAACACCTTAGAGCTTGAAGCTCCGACACATGAGTGGGATAAGTGTTTGGGCTCATCACTAGGTGTACTCATTAAAAAGAGTAGGGGCTGTGATGGTAGACAAGACCACAGGAAGAAGAAATCACAACATGAGTCACTGAATGAAACAAATAGGGACCAACTACACACAAGTTCAATCAAAATCTGAAATACAAATTTAGTGAACAAGGCAGTACACATGCAAACATTTCAGACACAGAAAAAGGACCATCAGTTGTAGATATCCCGAAATCAGAAGATTAAACACACTTTCAATAAACAGGGCAGCACACATTAATTAATACCTAGACAAATGAAATAAAAAAGTAAGATATGCACAGGGCCACAGCAAAAACACAAAAATAAAAATCTGAACCAGAAGCTACATATGCAAATATCAACCATACAGATAAAAACCAACAGTTTTAAACCACAACCAGAAATCCCTATCTCGGTCTTTATCAGTCAGTATATGAATATGCATTAAGGGTAGACGAACATGAACCCGGCCCAACACATTAAACCCAAACGAACTCATCAAATAACAACACCAACATACAAATCGTTTAAAAAGGTCATCAAATATACGAATCGGTCAAGAAGAATAAAATTTATTTGTTTAAAAACTATTTTCGTATATAGATCTACGGAAACCCTAACCCAAAAATAAAAAACGATGAAAAATAAAGAATGAAAACAGCCAAAAAAGCATGAACTAGACCTATTCAAACCCTGGCTAAAACATTCGAAGCTCGGCAAGGGTATACAAACCCAAGGGTTTGAAAACCCGGCTAAGAACACATCAAAAGCAAAAATTGGTCAACAAAAACTCATATTGTTTGTTCGAAAATACATTATCTTTCAGATCTACGGAAACCCGAACCCGAAAATGAGAAAACTTGCAAAACATTGAACAAAAAGAAAAAGAAAAGCATAACCCAAGTCCTCAAACCCGAACAGACACAATCCGAGCTCAGATGGACTTCGGAAAACCAAGGGTTTGACAAACCCAGTTTCAAAATCGAACAAATTTGGAGAAAAAAATAGCACGAGAAACTGGATATAAGGACGCAATCAGAATATGTGCGAAAATAGGGGGATATTCGGACCTGTGATGAGGAGGAGGAAGGGTTTCAAGATTGAAGAGGAATAGATGGGAGAGGTAGAGAGGAGAAGAGAATGCGTTGGGATGGAGAGGATTTTTGAGAGAAAATAGATGATAAGATTTGGCATGGGAAGTGTGTTGGGTAATTACATTTAAGGCAAAGACTGAGGCACTTGTTTGCCAATTCAAATTAATACCTAAACCCTAGTCTTAACAAGCCCATGCTCATTTGTGATTTTAGCATAAACAAAGGGTATTTTAATAATATTGGGCCAAGTCAACTAGGCCATTTTTGGTAAAATAAAAAAATGCAATTTCAACTGGACAACCCAATTAAGAAAGGGCAAAATCTTGGGAAAGACGGTCTTTTCATAGGCTTATGGAAAGACGGGGTTTAACTAGAATAATAAAACGTAAAAGGTCTTAGTTGCAATATTAAACTTTTAGTATGCAACATGTAGTAGTTATAAAATTTATAACCCGGTTCATGCAACCCAAAAATTTTATCTCCATTTCTTCTAATTTACACTTTAAACCTTGGTCTTTCCATGACTTATGGAAAGACCGTCTTTCAAGAGACGCACTCTTAAGAAAGTGTGTAGTTTGAGATGAGGCGGAAGGAGTATGTAAAATTGACTTGTGACAACTCACGCAACATATCACTTGTCAAAAATCTTGCTCACCAGTATGTTTTGCCCACTTTTTACCCTTCAAATCATGTCTCATCATACAATAAAAGTAAATAAATGCATCTGAGTATAAGTAGTGATCGACAGTAACATGATTTAAAGAACTGGATACAAAACTTTTCTCTAGGAACAAATTTTTGAATGGTTACACAGTCTTTACACTCAATGAACACTTGAAAGAATTGCTTCAAGTTCTCTCTCTGCAACAAGTTTAGAGGCAGGATAAAATGCAATGTCAGTGGCAGGAGATTCAATATCTCCAATCTCAGTCGGCTTTACATGGAAATGGATGCCTACTGTATCGACGATTCTGTTAATGAAGTTTCTCCGGGGTAGATAGTCTTTCATTCGACACAAAAACTCCAGATGGTCCCTTTCCTGGACACGAAAGAAATTTCCTGAGAAGATGAACTACAATCACCTGAAACTGATATGCAGAACAATTTAGGGACAGAATGACAGCAGCATACCTTCCGGTATTCAGGTCTCCGGCTAGGGAGTTTGAGATAGGCCATATTGTTCTCATCAAAGTCCCATAGGAACGACGTGTGGTGTATCCAGCGCTGTTTTGTAATAGATTGCGCGTTCCCCCCAAACTTCAGGTCTCCGAAGACATAATCTGAAAACAAATGGAAGATGGCACTAATAAGTAAGCAAAATGTCATAGGTTTAAGATTGAACTGATACTTTGAACAGAACAATACCAAACCAAGAATGTAGTTTTTCTTAACACGAATCAAGAAACATCATCATCATCACGAAAGAGTGGAGTTCGAAAAGACAGAAAATGATAACAGGTAAAGTGAGTTGTTTATCGTACCATTCTCTCGAAGGCTGAATTTTCCGACATCTTGAAATACATCTTTGTAAATTAAGCTACTCCATGTCATGATGGGCCGAGGATAAGGTTGCACGTCTGGAAGCGCATCCTTGTTGCATATGAATGTGACAAATACGGTGTCATGATCCACAATCACAGTACCACCTCCGGTAAACCTTCGTATAACGGGAACCTTATCTTGCAAGACAGAACTGACCTTCAGAAGTTCAGCAGGTCTTCTGTGGAAAAAGTTCCATGAACACAATGAAATCCTCCCTACTGATTCAGAAGAGTGTATGAACAAACGAACAGGCAAAAAGACAGAATTACCCAGAAACTCCCATCACTATATTGCGGTCATTAGTTCCATCATTAATTATACACCAGTTATCAGACCCTGTCCGAAGCAGGCGCTCCTCAAGATGCAGCTGTTGCAAGATAGGCATTCCTCTTAAGTTTAGAAGCTTCATCGATGGAAGTCCGAGCTTTCTGACATGATGCACTGCCATTGAGAACTATAACAAATCCAGCTTCCGTAATGCGCTTCAACAGTAAAGATATGACCTGTACAAGAATCTTGCTTTAGCAACGTGATCACTTAAGCTATAAGAATAAGTTACACCATCATATTAAAAATGGAAAACAAGCTATAAACATACACATAAAAACTTCCATTCTGAGCAGCTGCAGGCATTCTGCTAATCTTCTCCACCTAAACACTCTCAACTGCGTGTTTTCCTCCTGGCTTTTTGACTACTAGGAGCATTTTAGAGGATACTAAGGCGTTTTCTTAGGCCCTATTCTCCGACCTTATTCTTTGCTAAGATGAACTGAGCTAAATGCAGATAAGCTCGGGACAGCAGAACCTTATTCAAGCACACAAACAAAAAAAAGAGGGCTTTTCATCAAACTAATTCTTCTGGACTCTAAATTTTCCATTCACAGAAATATTAGCAAAGCAGATTCCAACTTAGCTACCGAGGCAATAGCTCAGCAAAAAAGCAGCTGACCTAATGTAAATTCTGCTGCATTGATGAAACACATCCTTGTAAACTACCTCCTACCTCCAAGGAAAAAACACATAATTTACTCCAACAGCCCAAAAAAATTACACTAATCATGTAAAATTGTGGATAGCACCAGTTGACAAAATCAAACCAAAAACAAGAAGCAGTATATACCAATAAAAAAATCGTTTGATCCAATGTAAACTCAAAGCAGCTTCAAGATTCTTTGTTTACCTGATGAACTGAATTAGATTCAGATGCAGTAGACACGAGAAGTCGTTTGCGACAAAGGTGTTTTCTATCTGGGAATTTGGGGGGAAATTTGTTGAAAAATTTGGTGCGTGTGTATAAATCAATTTCTTGAAGGAAAAAAAGGTTATGACTTGCCATTTATATAAATCCATTGTCCCCATCTCATAAAAAGGCAGTAGGAATCGGAAATTCTAATACAGCTGGGAATTGTGTCATTAAATCATGCGTAGGTTCTTAATATCCTCACTTAAGCTCACTGATTCAGTAAACTCAATTTCAAAAACCAAATTGACAAGAACCCATTTATCCAATTACCTCGGATCATCCGAATTTTCGCCATCTGGGAATTCGGTGATTTCGTCACACACTGCGAATTTGAGGCGGAATGGAGGCGGGTTTCTTGGGTTTTGGAATATGGGGCAGCAAGTTAGGAGCTTTTGTAGTGGGCGGGAAAACGGGAGAGAGTCTATGGATTATGATGTTGTTATTGTTGGAGCTGGTCCGGCTGGATTATCAGCAGCAATTAGGCTGAAGCAATTGTGCAAGGAAAATGATGTCGATTTTTCGGTCTGCGTGATTGAGAAAGGAGCTCAAGTTGGTAAGATTTTGGTGTTTGTTTGATCATAATTTTGAGTTGATTGTTCTTTCATATTTGTTTGATCATAATCTGGTGATACTGCAAGTGATTTTGCTCTTTGATACTTGCTATGTTGGAAAAGAGATTTGGGAGATGGAGTGAGTTGAGGAGGGTTTTGGAAGATGGAGAAAGTCTATTGAATTGAAGTATCCTTCCAAAAGTAGTCCACTTGTTAACTAATTATGTGTCTTTGGTTATAGTATTCAACTTTTACAAAAAGCTTCCTCGTTTTGGGTAATTACCAAGTTGTGTACGTGGTAATAAAGTTCCAAGAATTGTCTCTAAGAAAATAAATAAATTGGATGGAGTGAGTGAGAAAAAAACTAAATGATGATAAAGCATCTGTAGAATGATTGTTTTCATCTATAAAGTTAGATGGTCGTGCCCTATTCATCTCTTGTTCTGATGCATGTTGAGTCCTAGATGGCCGGGGCAGATTTTATGATTGAATTAGACCATTCTGATAGCTATCTCTACTAAACACTTATTGAGCTTTTAAAATAGGAAGCAGGATGAAATTTAGGCCTATGAGTGTGAATGAGTTCTAATTGCTGATCTTGAAAGGCAGCTCTAGGATATCCCTTATAGATGTTTTGAACACAATAGCATGTTTTATGATTGAGTCCTAGATGGCCGGGGCAGATTTTATGATTGAATTAGATCATTCTTATAGCTATCTCTACTAAACACTTATTGAGCTTCTAAAAAAGGAAGCAGGATGAAACTTAGGCCTATGAGTGTGAATGAGTTCTAATTGCTGATCTTGAAAGGCAGCTCTAGGATTTCCCTTATAGATGTTTTGAACACAATAGCATGTTTGTTTCATGTAATACATCCTGATGAAGATGAGGCAATACAGAGCCTTGCCTACTAGCAGGCTATTGTCTTCATGACCTTGGTGGTGGAAGCAGAAATGAAAAGAAACTAGCATCTGAACTATTGGCTGCATCAAACGTCGGTTTCTTTTTTTCATCAAATTTCATGTGGAAATTACCATTGAGAAAATGATGGCTGCATCATGCTTTATACAGTTTCTCAAGTTGAAAATGAGTGGTTAATGACATACTTCTTTCCTTCCGTTAATAACTTCTATCTTATGTTCCACACAGGGGATCATATCTTGTCAGGGAATGTGTTTGAGCCTCGTGCTTTGGATGAACTTCTGCCACGGTGGAAACAAGAAGATGTATGGCTCTTTGGTTTCTTCTCCTTCCCATTTGTGTTACTTCGTCCTGGTTCAGGGTTTAAATTAGATTATGTCCTGCATACATGTGATCAAACTATACATAATACAGTATATATGAAAGATCTGAACAAAAACAATAAGTCAACTTTTATAAATAACATAATCACAACACCACAATGAAAACTTTATTCTACCATATCTCGTATCATACAATTATGATGTAATCAGGATAAAAAATTGAGTGACCTAGCTAGAAACTCAAAGAGATGGTCAAGCTGTTTGTTACTGCTGCTGGGATAAATTGTTGTTTCTTAAATTGTATTTGCAGGCACCAATCCATGTCCCTGTTTCATCTGATAAGTTTTGGTTTCTTACTGAAAAGCATTCTCTGTCTCTGCCCAGTCCTTTTAACAACAAAGGGAACTATGTTATAAGGTATGTGGTTATTCTGTTCATACCATTTTTGCTTAAAATTAGGAGGAATCAGATTGATTTGTAATGTGGAGGATTACATTTGATGAAGTATACTTGATAAATGTTGCTTGAGTTCTCTGAAGTAGTAGATATGTTTATAATATTTTCAACCCCAGTTTCCTACTTAGCTGCTACTTATTACGTAATGCCATTGGGAATATGTCTAGCTATTCCTGAAAAATGTTTATACATATACTTGCAATGTCCTGAGCTTTCCTCAAAAATTTTAACGTTCTTTTTAGTTGGGTTACTTTCCTTTGCCTTAATCTAAATGTAGCATCATAGTTTGAGTCAGCTAGTTCGATGGTTGGGGCAGAAGGCTGAAGAGTTAGGTGTTGAAATATACCCAGGATTTGCTGCTGCTGAGGTAACTTCTTTTTACATATTCGAATTCCTCTCTTTTCATTATTGTTGTAAACTTAAACTGGAACCTTTTATATCTCAGGTTTTGTATGACAATGATGACAGCGTTATTGGAGTTGCTACCAATGATATGGGAGTGGCCAAAAATGGCACAAAAAAGGACAATTTCCAACGAGGAGTAGAACTAAAGGGCAAGTTTTACCGTCCCATTCTGTATTTTTTCGCTTGGAACATCTGATTTCAAAATGGGTGGTGTTTCTACTTTTCAGAGTGACTGATGTCAAGAATCCCAAGTGAATTTTTCATGATGAATTACTTTGTATCTATGCTCGTTAAGTATGATCTGGTGTCCAAAATGGTGAATATAATAAACAAATATTACTTTTGATATCAATATTATATAAAATAAAAGATGTTGACTTGTTATGCCTTTTCCTTTCTCCAGCTGTAGTATTAAGAACACGGTGAAATGATCTATATTATAAGTTTAAAATATTCATGATACGAGAACACAATAAGGCAGGAATATAATTAACCGCAAATTCTCCTAATGCTGGCAGTAAAACTGTTATGTTAAGATGGTTACGATCACTCTCTTTTGCTTTTGAAACTGTAATCTTTTGAACATTAGTTTTTTTGTCCTGATTGCTCTCCGTGGATGCTCCGCAGGGAAACTTACTCTTTTTGCTGAGGGATGTCGAGGATCATTATCCGAGGTTTTTTGACATTCATTTTTTCTTTACAAAACAATGAGCACTTTCATAACATCTTACATTAACTGATCCAAAATCCGTGTCAATAAACAGAACGTAATTCGAAAGTACAATTTAAGAAATAAAGGACAAGGACAACATCAGACTTATGCTCTAGGAATTAAAGAGGTAATTTGCCTAGCTTTAACACCATATACACCTTTCTTTCATGAACAATGCTTTCTGTATTGCACGAGATTTTAATCATGAGAGTTACTGAACATATGATGTTTCTGATTCAACTGCAATTTTCCAAAAACTAATTGATATACCTGATGGATCAGAATGGAACGATTCATCTTCTCTTTTTCACCTACTCTTACATTTATGCCTATCTACTTATTTTCTGAAGTAGATAATTCGGTTTTGAGCTATTAACTTACCTTGAAGATTGATGAGGATATTTATTCTTTTGCTTAGGTATGGGAAATCAGTGAAGATAAACATGAGCCTGGTTCAGTTCTTCACACAATAGGGTGGCCCTTGAATCCCAAGACATATGGGGGCTCTTTCTTGTACCATATGGAAAATAGACAGGTCTATCTATCTCTCCTCAACACTTTACCATTGCTGTTGGCTAACAGTTTCTAATTGTGGTTGACATATGCAAAGCATGTTTACAAAGAAATTTTTGAGAACAAGGTGCACTCGTTTTGGGTTGTAAGAATCTGCCAACAATGATGAAACTTGTAACTATTCAACAAAAAACAGATTGTTTACCTTTAGTACTATTCTTGGAGTATGGGTTGAGATGTAGTATATCCGGAATTGTGAGGAAAAGGGTCCGTTGATAAAGTAAACTTGTCAATTTTTTAAGGACAACAAGAGAATGCTGGACTGTAAGCTACAATCTTCTGCTCGTTTTGTGCTAAGATTGAAAACGAGATACAGATGGATTTTCACACAAAGGGGATAAGTTACCCTCATCTTTGGGTTTCAATAACAAATTTGGAGTTTTCATTTTGCATAGGAAGCAAATGGCTTTCTTTTTCCTGGCTTCAGCTACAGTCTTTCATAAAGGTTCTAAATGTATGAAAATCTGCATATTTTGAGTTATCTGATCGTATCCAGCTTCTCTGATTGTTAGCGTAGCTTTCTGAAATTGGAAGTGATTTTCCTTTAATGTGCTTTGGTCTTGTTGGCTTGCAGGTTGCTGTTGGCTTTGTTGTTGCTCTGAACTATGAGAATCCTTTCCTGAACCCTTATGAAGAATTTCAGGTTTGTTCAGGTCACCCTATATACTGAATGTATTCCTTTCGAACCATCTCTTACCCCACTTCCCTAAAAGTTACAGCTCTAAAATTTAGCCCGCTTATTCAGGCTTATTTCCATATCATGTTGTATAAACCTCTGCAGCGTCACTTAAGAGAAGAAAAAATTACATCTGCGATTAAACTTGGTGTTTCTTCTGTGTTCTACTTCTTTTGACAGAAATTTAAACATCATCCAGCCATCAGACAGCTTCTTGAGGGTGGAAGTGCTCTTCAATATGGTGCTCGCACGTTGAATGAAGGCGGTTATCAGGTGCATAATAGTGTTTCATATTACTCGAATAGTTATTGCTGAAACTAATAAATGCAATAATAGTGCAATTTATGAACTCATATTTCAAAATATATTGCTGAACATGTGACCTAGAATTTATTGAACAGTTTTTTAATTGACAGTTATGGAAAACATTGTAGCAATGTTGTATACTAAGTTGAAATGTAATCATTTGATACTAACTGGGAAAATTTGCTACTTATTCGATACCTTCCTGTATGAATTATGATGGACATAGTACAGATGCAAATATAATGATGGTTAAATTTCAGTCTATTCCATATCCAGTTTTCCCTGGCGGGGCAATAATTGGATGCTCAGCTGGCTTCTTGAATGTGCCAAAAATAAAAGGGACGCACACTGCTATGAAGTCAGGTACTACCTTCCATATGAATTTTTATATGATTAATTTTCATTCTCTTCTGCTTCCAGTCCCAATACCGTACTAGATATAGCCTCCAAGATCCTCCTTACAATTTCGGGTTAGGCCAAACAAGTGTATTTTCTTGACTTCCTTGTTGATTATCCTCATCTGATCATCTCTCTTAAAGCTAAGATATTATATTCCATTACCTGTTGAGATAACATTTTTCAACTATAATAACTCGGGATATAATACGTATTCCTTAGCATCTGAACTGCTTTTTCACACGAACAGCTTCAATTGTGCATGATTATATTTCCTGATTGCAGGGATGTTAGCAGCAGAATCTGCATTTACCATGCTCCATGAAGGTTCTCACATGGAAGCCTACTGGCAAAATTTGAGAAGTTCATGGGTTTGGAGTGAGCTTCATGCTGCTAGGAATTATCGACCTGTGAGTATGATCACTGAACAGTGAACACTTACGATTTTGAAAATGTTCTTCCTGACATATTTAGTCTAGCTTCCTATAATATTATTAATGGGATATTCTTGGGGAAAACAAAGATGAGATACATGATTATATGTAGTGTTCAACATTTGGTTTTCCAAAGCTCTGCCTGTGATTATGAGCTTTAATTTTCCAGGCATTCGAGTATGGGCTCTTTCCTGGCTTAGCTATGAGTGCTTTTGAACAGTAAGATGTTTGTCCCATTCAGATGTATAATATTTCTTTCAGAATAACGCTCAAGAAACTTTCTGTTTCATTCTTATGACAAGTTCTTTATTTGCTTTGGTAGCTACGTAATGAAAGGGAGATCTCCCTGGACACTCAAGCATGGAAAGCCTGATCATGCTGCTACCAAGGTGAGAAAATACTGTTGCTTTGGTTATTAGAATTACGGGGTATCTGTGATGAATATATTTGTCTCTGAATTGTGCGCCCCTCGTTGTTGCTGGAGAGTAGAGCTGAACAACAAAGTTATGTCGCTTGCCATGGGAGAAGAACTATACTTTGGCTATAACTACTTGCATTATATACATTACATGTATAGCTTCTGAGTTTGTCAAACAATTTCCCCTATTTGGAGTGCGTTTTGGAGTTCATTGAAGGATTAGTATGCTAGAAACTGTGACTTCCACTCTGGTTGCTACTTGCAATTTTAAAACAAAAGATGTGTATTAACTTCTTTTTTATTGATAAAGAGACGAGATCATAGCTCTTTTTTATTGATAAAGAGACGAGATCATAGCTCTTTTTTATTGATAAAGAGACGAGATCATAGTTCCTGTTATGCTATCAAATATACTTCTTAGCCATTATACTTTTATGCTCATTATTTATCAAAGCTCTTGACAGTCATAATAAGTGTGTATTGGTCCTCTACAGGAAGCACAACTTTGCTCACCAATTGAGTATCCAAAGCCAGATGGTATTCTATCCTTTGATGTGCCAACATCTTTGTACAGGTAAAATCTCTTGCATCACGTTCTGCTTTGGAAAAGATTGTGTAAAAAGAAAAAAAGTGATGCTTTTTATTTAAACGTATGTTGATAGGAACTCATTTCCTAAACCTGGATTTGAGGCTTGCTTCTCTGATCAAAAGCAAAATGCTACAGGGAAATAGTTAGGTTTTCTTGCTTTTCTTCCTACGCTATCATGGTTCTTCAATTTCATATTGTTCGTTCATTTATTTGAACTTTGGTGATTCAGGAGCAACACAAACCACGATCACGACCAACCTGCTCATCTTAGGCTGAAAGATCCTCAAGTTCCTGAACTAGTGAATTTGCCCGCATATGCAGGACCTGAATCGAGATACTGCCCCGCGCGTGTTTATGAGTATTGTGTTGTTCTAACTTTGTATAGCTCTTTTACTTTTCTACCCTGCAGCCCTTGTTATCTTATCCTTTTATATTATGCCGTAGGTATATCCCCGATAACAAGGGCCAGCTGAAGCTACACATAAATGCTCAAAATTGCCTACACTGTAAGGTATGCAGTCGTTTACAAACCAACATTACCTTCAATTAAACTACCTTCCCTTGAAAGTTTTAGATCCCCTGTTCTCTGTGTGCGCATTATGTTCCTAGTATGATAATGTTTCAGTACTTATCACGCAAGTTTCTCTGATTTTATGATTGCGATCATTTCATCTTATGATTGTTTCTTCATATATGTTGATATGGCATATTTTTGGGCAGGCTTGTGATATTAAAGACCCGAGGCAAAACATAGAATGGACAGTACCAGAAGGTGGAGGCGGACCTGGTTATACGATCATGTAGTTTCTGTATTGCTCTTTAGTCCTTAGGCTGCCATGTTCAGAAAGGAAGTTCTGCTACTATTTTCATTGTAGAAAGAATTATATAGAGTAGAATATCAAGAATAATGCACGAGAAATATAGAACCCGACTCTGAAAAAAATGCATGCATTGTAAAACAGGTGGCATACAACTTCAATAAAAACGTCAAATAGTCTTATTACGAAGTTTTTATCAACTGGTAAACTTTTGTCATGAACTCTAAATATAAAAGTAGAGTAGCTTCCCTGTTCTATTGGATGTAGTATCAAAAATGAACCAGAGCTTATCTACTCCAAATCATTTAACTTGTGCTTTCTCAAAAATCATACAGAAGGAAGTTCAGATGCTGACCTAAATATGCTAATAAAAAATGTATCAAGTCTTTGATCCAAAAATAATTATTAAGTTGAGCGAAAACCGATTACGCTAATACAGGTCTTCCGGCTATGGAGTCGGGGGAAGGAAAGCAGTTACCTCACCTACTCCACCTGGGAACCAGAGTCGACCATCCGAGATGACGGCATTGGATGACAAAGGTCTTCAAGCTGTGCAGGCCATTCAGCCTTCTTTTGACCCCAAACAATCCCACTATAGTAGTAGAAGGTGACAAATATCCAGCTACTTTACAATGTAATACAAGTCCAAAGGTAGCGGTGGTAACGTCATCAGAGTTCCACATCTTTGGAACCAACATCAAACTTTGCTATGAAAAAGCCTATTGTATCAGCAGCAGAGGATGGATCGAACCTCTGAACAAGGTCTTCCTCACCTGGTTTCAGCCATTGCCTGGGACGAAGGCATTACCGTCATGTTAAAACAGTAATTAGTTTTAAATCATGAATGAAATTTCCAGTAAGTGGAAATGACATCCATTATTTTGAGATCATTACTAAATTGAGCAGTACAAATTCAGGCAGGAAGATGTCAAAAGTGCATAGCCGAACTTTAGACTAGATGTTAATAAATGTACAGCAGTCATGAAACAATGAACGACGCATTATTCATATCATACCATTCCACATTATTTTGGTTAGAAAACTAAAATAGGTTGAGACAAATATGTGCAACTCGGGTTGCTCAAAAATGAAAGGTCCTCAACTCAAAGAAACGCTCAACATTGTACAGTGGGAAAAGTATTACTTACTCGGAATATCCATCAGAGAAATGACAGCAACCAGTAAGGCCAGGTCCTCCGATTTTTGGATGCTGAAATGCATTAAAATATCAGTATAATACAGCTTTCAATGTCATCTCACAAGAAGACTCTGCCTCTTTCTTTCTAGATATAATACATCACTTTTATAGCTAAAAAAACAGGCTGAAACAATAATTAAGGATCTCTTTCTTTGTCAAAAGAATTTTCTTACATTGTAAATCAGCATCCACAATTTACTCAAATTTATAAATTACAATGACATTCAGATGTATAAGTATATACTTTATAGATAGCATGCCTTTTTTCTAGCTTTTTAATATCGTCAAGTACAGTTAAAGACAGACGTGAAACCAAAATTTTTATGAGTCTTCTGTATTATGTGAAATATATTAAAACCAAGGACCTTAATATATTAAACAATAGGAAAATCTCTGAACATGTACTAACCTGGGATGCCAGAGAGAGAAACTTGTGTTTGTCCAACGCATATCGAACGAGGCCTTCATTTTCCCCAGGACTGATGGTACATCTGTTGGCATAAAATTGGGGTCAGCATTCTTCCGAGCTATACAGTTAAGTTACTCTATCTCCTCTAAAATTAATATTCTGTGATTCAAGTAAGTGTCCACTTCTCTTTAACCAAAAATTTTGCAATATACTACCCCTTTCTATCAACTTCCCGTTACTACTTTCCTTCTAAAATGAAAACAAGAGTCAGAGATACAAACTACTCTATTGTTTCTTCTTTCCCTGGCACCTGTTATGAAGTGAAAAGTAACAACTTCAACACCAACTAAAACAAATCAACTATACCAAAGAAAACCCATAACAAAAAGTAATGAGGTTGCCATGATGGAAGCTCCACAAAAAGAGGTGAAAGCAGCAAAAATGGGTGATGGTAATCATATACTAGTTCAGTTCTATAAGTAATGAAACATTAAAAAAATCCAAACTTTACTTGCTAATCCGTCACCATTTCAAATTTTGGAATATCAAATTGGAGAACACTCACCCCTTACATTAACTTGGAACTTCTTTATGACTTGATCACAAGATAAAGTTCAAATTAAAGGGGAACTTGACCCAGTAATTTGTAGTAATATATACAAGGCAAAGTTACTTCTCATGCTAGTAACCATCAGACACCAACTAAAACTATTAAATAAGGCAGATGTCAATGAACCAAGTATGTCCTTTCATATCCATTTTTGTCCCAAAAGAACTCATTTTTCATATCCATATAAGATTTGAAGCTGGAGAAAATTGTGCCAAACAGCAAGAACAATGTAATGAAGATTAAATATCACAACCTCCACATCCTATTGTCAGCATATACAGGCCATATATACTGAGAAAATTGAAGCTGGAAGAATCACGAGAAAGAAAATTACCACTTTATTCCATGATCAAAGTGTAGAATTTTAAAGAACCTTCTTTCAGAGAAGATCTTAAGTGCCGAACAGATTGTAAACAAGAGAGATACATGCTTAGAAGGTTGCACAATCGTGAGACATCATGTTTTTCAGAACAAGCCAGTATTGATACTTACGTAGAATACACAATAACTCCACCAGGGCGAACTAACTGAACAGCTTGATCAAACATTCGTCTCTGGTACTTGGCATGGTGCCTTAATGATTCCATGGTTTCCTATCACATTAAAGAAGAAGAAAACACTTGATGAAAAGGACATCAAGGCTTCGTAGTCACAGAGAGAGCAGTAGTCATCCATAACCTTCAGACAAAAGTAATCTCAAATTGCATCATATCCATACATCCCCAACACACCTACTAGAAAAGGTTTTTAAGGGAGTAATGCACGGACGCATGATGATTGGAAAAGAATAAATGCCAGCAAGATTAGGTAGAAAGCATATATCCAATAATTAATAATATAATGCCCACTTGATGTGTACTTAAAGAGAGACTGTCGCACATTAACGAGATACATTTGGTCACTGCAAACAACAGTTCTAGAGATTCAGATAATTCACAATCGCAAATATGACACAATGAAGAACTGTTCTTTTGAAGCCATAACTTGATTGAACATTTTTACATGTTTGTGACATAGACAGGCTAAAGCTAATACATTATTTACCAAAGGCATTTCAAACAAAAATTGGATGAAAAAATAGGAAAAAACAGGAGAATATGAATGTAAGAGATTGCACATTTAAAGGTAATCAGATAAACTCAGGAATATATTTTTTCAAACTATAATGTCGGACCAGCCATAATGGTTTATAAAGTCCAGCCATTTTAAGATAAAAAGTCTCATTATTCAAAGCAAAATGCATGAGAAAAGTTCAGGAAAAGGGAGGAAGGGGGAGCTTTCTTCAGCTTAAAATATGGGTGGATGTGGATCATATCACCTCTGCTGCAAATAATCTGGGCCTAAGACCAAGAGCAGAACAAGGAGCATCTAGGAGAACCCGATCAAAGCTATTTGGTAAAAATCCTTTGGCTTTTTCAACTTTAGCACCAGCACAGTGATTTCTTCCAGTACCATTTTTTTTCCTGCCAATATTTTTTCTCAGCTCAGATTTGCTAGCACAAATTTGATTCCTCGAGTGTTCCTTGCTATCTGAAATATTACGATCATTAGAATCAAAACGCAGTTGAAACGAGTGAAAAGCAGCAAATGTGAGAGCTTGTGCAAGATGAGAAATAGATTGTCCAGCATAGGACATAAATAGTTTTCTAGACTTCATATTGTTTAGGATGGGAACCCTCCACGCTGACTTATATATTTTATGTATTTCTGACAGCCCTGTAATTCTGTAGATCCATAACAATCTTCACACTGAACACTAGTAGACAACTGATTTTCTGCCAGCCAAAATATACGACGGATTTAGGATATTACCAAACCTCTGAAGAATATCATCACAGGTTCCTATTACCAAGACTGTCATCACAATCACAATTCACAGAAAGAAAACAGAATTTCTTGATACTTTAAAAGTGATTGGATTCATCATAGTTAAGCAGGATAAAATATAATAATAGCTCTACATGAATTTGGTCCAAGATTTCACAATGTATGCATAATCCCAATATTGTTCATTTAAGTATACCAACAAACATTTAACTAGATGAAAACTAGCCACAATCACACTGAGAAATCAATTCCACGTCCAATTTATCTAAAGCACTACCTGAGAGTGCCTCTGTTAGAGATTCTGGGATTCCTTTTGCAGATCCCACATCTTCAGACATTTGAGAAGCCAAATCATCAGATTCATTTCTTTGACGGACAGCTTTGAGTGCATCAAGCCTGTAGGACTTGATGCAAGTCAACCCCATTTCAGCAGCCAGTTTCTCAATATCAAGTACCTGAAATTTCAATGAGCTTGATACTTGAGTGCTCATATAGCTACAATCTGGAACATATGAAGCTGACGAGGAAGCAAGTTAAAAGAAAGCTTAATGGGGGATATGAGAGGTATTAGACTTCTAAGTTGGGAGTTTCTTAACAGTTTTTTTTAAGGCAAGATAAAGAAATATTTGCTATTTTTCAGCTTATCTTGACACTAGTTTCCTATCTAAGAAATAAATACTTCTCAATTATCAATTTAATAGTCTCCAAGACATCTAAGGTACATAGAAATAGACCTTAAATGCAATACAAATTTGAAAATAGTGTTACTCCAAGCAAGCTATCTAAAAACAACATTACAAGTTTCATAATAGGATCATCTCAGTACAATATCTGACATATAAATCACCTGTTAAGATAGATTGCACACCTTATTGTGGGATCTATCAGCTGCAACAACCTCTCCTACATCCTTCATAAGAATTGCAATTGCAGTTGTTTTGCCTCCTGGTGCTGCGCACATGTCTAATACTCTCTCACCTTGTTGAGGATCTACCAATTAACAAAGACACGAGGTCATACATGAGATATGTATGCAATCAGTTGCACGTGATTTCAGTACGACAAATTGATTGCAAAAGCTGATGTTTTTTGTATTCTTTTTAAAAGTATCTCATCATTTCAACTGGTTCTCTAAAGGAGTAATAGTATGGCTATTAAAACTGTGGGAAGATACAAAGCTGGGCATTCTCTTAACATCAACCCATCACTATGCATACCCCAATGGCTCAAACTCTCAAAACATCCCTAGAAGAACCGTACTTACCAGAACTGATACGATTACACATACATACAAATTAGAGACAGCAATTGTATGATTTTTTTATCCATACCCATTACAAGGATTAAGGATGGATCAGAGAAATTAGTGGATGATGCTGCGGATCATTTTAGTTTTAACTATTCAAAAGACTTAATCTCCTCTGTTGACTGGTAATTGTCCTCTATTTCTTCTAAATAAGAAAACAACAATAACTAAAACTCAGAAGTATCACCATTCAGATGTTTCTTAAGGCAGTTGCTAACGTCAGTTGCTAAGGTGAAAAAGGTAACGAGATCCAGCTTTAAATAACCTTCCAATATGACCATCAGTCTACAAACAAACTTTGTTTGCTAAATGTTAGTGTGAGTTTCCCACATTCAGCCGGGGAAAACTCATCATTGCATTCAAATCGAGAGGGCATGTGATACAGGTAGACATCCACGTCTGATCCTGACTGTGCGTAACCAATATATTAATCTAGACATACCTGTATTTTTCATGAGAGACCATGTTGAGACACAAATAAATAGATCAAAGGTTCAACACAGGACTTATTCTAACAGCCAATATTTTTGTTACTAAAAAATACATCAAAACTCACCCAGTACACGTGCAGCAATAATGCTAGGCAGGTTCTGAAGAAATATTTCTCCCTCGAGTAGATCTGGATACCAAGAAATTAACAAGTATAAGAACCCAGTTTTAGAACAAAGACATTTGCAATATATGGCAGGGCCAAACAAGAAAGCATAAGCCAATGACAGATTCGAATTCCAGAATATAGGCTGATAATGCATAAGCAACTTTTACAAAGCAATAGTCATACCATAAAAGGACGGCAATTCAAACACTCTATTAATCATATTTACAGCAATCCCTCGTGATTCACGGAAGATTCCAGATCTTGACAGCATGGTATATCCCTGGCCAATGTAGAGGCCACGTCTTTCAAAATGATGAGGATCTGTAAAACAGTAATTTCAATTTATCAATTATCACATAACTCTACAGACCTTCATTTAATTTTAAAAAGCAAGACAAGATGAAATTAGAATATTGAACAATAAAGCAATCACAGGTTGCAATGAAGACAATCTATGGATACCTACAAATTTAAAGCATCAGTGACCCCAAGAGCATGACACCCAAACATGAGTTAGAAAGGAGATTTTCCTAATAGCACGGACCCTAAAATGATAGAAGTTGAGGCACAATTAATTAAAAAGATCCAGGAAGGATCTGGCTAAATTTTGTATACAGTAAATCTAATATTCTGACATACATCATGACATGACAAGCTAAAGTTGAATAAATCAAGTCAAAATGAAGGTGTGAATTTCATAATGTCTCATTATGAGGCAGTTGTGCAATTCGAGAAGCTACAAACAAGCTGTATCTTGCTTGAAGAGTTAGAAACTACTATATGAGATAGAGATTAGATATGAAAAAATACTTTATTTCTATAGAAACTATAACATGCAATTTACAGCTTCAGATTATCCAGAATGTTAAGATGCCCAACCCAAACTCCAAAACGATCAGGAAGCTCATCCCTTCTCACATAAAATTGTAATCTACATACGTTAGTGGAGTTTGGACTCTTTACAGCTCCAAACATATTTCTGCTAGATTACTACATGAAGCACCATATCTACGTTACTTTTTTCTGCACCAGTAAGTTTATTGTACTTGCAGTTTTCAGGCTTACCCAAAACCCGAAAGAGAATATAGAACAAGAAATTCTTTTATTATGAAGTCAGTTCTGTCAAAGGGTAACAGTATACAGAGAATTAGGGTAATGTTCCCTGCCTAATTGAGATCCCTGTAAAATGGTTCCACGTGTCATATTAGCCCCCCATCCACCATCAGCAAGAGGCTGCTCTACACCAACAGAAACAGCAACTAAATCACCTTTCTCTACATGGGCACTGCAGGCCAAAACACCAGGTACATACACCTAGAGAAAATTTGGCATAGAGAGAACTTAGTACATGTGGGTATTATTTTTATTCTATGCAGCACTGTCCAGACAAAGCATAGCCAACAATTTATAGAGGAAGAGGAAGACTAAAGTTTTCACAGTCCCCCAAGTCAATATTTAGGATACAAAGGAATGTGGAAATTGACAATGAATCAATTATTCAAGAAATCAGACAGACAACCAAGTACATTTTTGCACTATGCAGCTCTTCTTTGCTTTTTAGTACTGAAATAATTAAATAACATGCTTACCTGAGCCCCACGAAGAACTGCCTCTGCGCATTTCCTACTAACAATAACCTCCTTGGGAGAAATTCCTCCTCTATACTCGTAATCAACAGCATGTGGACCTGAACCTTTGACCAAGAGAACATTATCTAGTCCGGGTATCTGACACTTTGAGACAAGATCACTCTCTGGAAATATAATTGGAGGTTCAGTGCCTGCGCATTCATCAGTAGGTTCCTTGGGAAGTTGTTCCTCATCATCAGAAGCATTATTTGATCCTATAGTCACACCATTTTGCAACCCCTTTTCCCGGAGAATTGCAAGAAGCTTCTCAACAACAACACTAATAGTTGATTTGATTGTATTTACACGTATACAAGAGTAACATGACGGACGCCTAAATATCAAAGAAAGAAATATTGGTTTGAGCCACTGCCAGTGAAGATATAATCTCAAATTATTTTGCATGCATAAGTCAGCTAATAGAGAAGTTAAGAATCAATAGGAGACAAAACCAGCCCCTTCTGCACCACTAACAGTAGATCATGAAGAATATAAGCAAACTCTGAAATGTCTAACATTTGAAACAAGATGAAGACCGGGAACATTGAAGATCTCCGCTCTTGCATATATCTTAGACAGAAAGATCTGTAGAGCGTGCTTAATACTCCTTCCATTCCACACAGTGAGTTTTATTTCTACAATGTATACATTTTTAGTTTTTAAAAATGTACAACTCGTTTTAACCATATATCATTGTTGTTTTTTATCATTTCTTTTCATCCGATGAATAACTAATCTAAATTTAAAAAGATACATGTACTGCTGATTGCTAGGACCAATTTTTATATTAGATACTAATTCTTAAAAGGACTTTTCATGTGGAACAAAAAGCAACTCGAAAAACATGACTTTCTACGTTGAACAGCAGAGGTAATAACGTTCATTGAGCTGTAACTGTAAGAGTTCACTACCATCAAATAACCAGATAATTGAAGTGAGAATATGAATATCAGCAGCACAAACGCTCAATTTTCAGGAAAATAATTCGACAAACGCATGTTTTCATATCAAAGCAAAGCACCAATAGTCAACTCGTGATCAAACTTAGGAATAAATTAGCTGTTTCTTCTCAGCTATTAGTGTTAGATGAAGAAAGGAGAGTTTACGTGAGGGCATCAGAAATGCGGGAGAAATGATCGGCGCCGTAAGCCTTGACCAAGTACTCCTCCACCTTAGGGTTCCACTTCAAGCTCGGCTTGTAACAGTACCGCTCCGACGAATCCATCTGTCCACGAAACATATCCACGTACAGTTAGTTAGTTAGTTAGTTAGTTATGCAATGTGTGAGTGTGTGAGAGAGAATGGAAGGAGCGAGAAGAAGAGTACGTGGAGTTCGCGTTGGAGTTCGCGTTGGAGTTCGCGGTGGCGGTGGCGGTGGCGGTGGCGAGAAGAGAGCGCGACGGAGGTTCTGAGAAGGGTTTTGAGAAAGTGCCGGGCTTTTTCAGACATTCAATTCAAATTCTCGTTTCCGTCAATTCTCCAAACACATGGAAGTCATAGTATGTATTTGGTAGTTAAGGATTTTGATTGTAGAAATGAAATTGTAGCCTCAATTTTTTTTAAAAAAATAAAACTTTGATTTCATTCATTGAAAAGGTGTTGTACAAAGTGTGGGATGTGCTCACATCTAGAGATAGACTCTATAATATTTTTAGCATATTGAGCTAAAGAGTGCGCTACAGTGTTGTGCTGTCGTCTAACCCAAAATGGTTCTGGGTGCATATGCCTGGTTGCTAGGTTGACTATGTCATCAATAATTAGACCAAAATCTGACAGGTCTTCATTATGGTTCTTGATTGCCCTTATGATGACCTGTGCATCACCTTGAATACGGCTGATCCTTATACCTTTTTGCAGAGCTGTAAGCATCCCTGCTCTTAGAGACATAGTTTCTGCGTGCTTAACTGCATGCACTATTGGAAGGTGCTGCGATTCTCCATAAATCCAGGTTCCAACTAGAGAACATATGTACCATCCAAGATATGTTCTATTTTGGGATATGTCTGCATCGAAATGGAGAGTGTTTCCGGTTAACGATTGATTGCTTTGACCCCTCGTCTCCTGATTTGACTTACCGCCTCTTGATGTCCCTACTATATCTGATAGCAGTTTTGTGGTATATGTGACGCAATGTTGAGGTTGAAGGTCATGACTCTCTCCATGAAGAAGCTTATTTATGTGGTGCCAAAGTTGTGATAATAGGGTTGCAACAATTGTCATATCCTTTGGCTCCACTTCCAATATTAAGTCTTGGACCTATAAGCTTGCGCTTTGTTGTTGGAAGTGGAAAATCTTCTCATGCAGTTCAGCTGCGAACCATATTTGGTGCGCTACTGGACAGTGGAAGAATATGTGTTCAATGGAGATATCATCCATAGAGCAACTAAGCCAACAAGGTTCAGCTGCATGTGCCTTTGAAGTAGATTGATTGCCGATGGCAAATGAATTTTACATAGTCGCCACAGGAAGTGTTTTACTTTTGGCTGAGCCGATAAGTTCCATATCTTTTTCCAGTGTGGAGAGGGACCTGAGCTGCTTGATGCCATGTTACCTGCAATTACAAGAGTGGACGAGTTAATTTCTAGATTATATCCAGATTTGACCGTGTATTTACCGTCAACTGTAGGGTGCCATATCCATTGATCCCAGGTCTGAACGCTCATGTTCCTTGGTAAAGATAGAATGAGATTTGACTCCTCCCAATTGAAAGTACTTCTAATAGCTTCTTCATTCCAGGCAGTCTCGTTGTCAGTCATAAGATGTGAAACTTTTCGATATGCTGGGAACTCGGCTAGCAAAGATGTGGGTCTTTGGTTTCCTAGTCTTGGGAGCCGGAGGCCATTTTTTATGCTTGTATTCCTTCTGGTTCCAATTCGCTTTCGAATTCCCTTGGACAATAGTTTCATCCCTTCCATAATGGATCTCCAAGTATAAGCGGGTCCCACCCTAACTTTGCTGCTAAAAAAGTTCTCAATGGAAAGTACTTGCCTTTTAGAATCTTTGCAACAGGGGAGTTTGGGTTGACCAATAAACGCCACGCCTGTTTTGCTAGCAGCGCTGTGTTGAAAGCCCTCAATTATTTGAATCCTAATCCTCCCATACTATTGGGAGAGCACAGTTTCGTCCATGTGGACAAGTGAATCTTCCTCTTTTGAGTCGTGCTTCCCCACCAATATCTACTGTATAATCTGTAAATATTTTCGATAAGCTTGTCCGATAGCATAAAGCATGACATGGTATAAGTGGGTATAGCCTGTAGGACAGATTTTATGAGCACTTCCTTTCCGCCTTTAGATAATTGTTTGTTTTCCCAACTGCCAATCTTTGTCCAGATTCTATCTGTTATTCCCTCAAGTGCACATGTTTTTGCTCTTCCAAACACGATGGGGAGTCATGAGTATTTTTCATGGTTGATTGCTTCTATCATTTGGAGTGTGTTTAGAATGTGGGTTTTTATGTGGTCCCCAGTGTTTGGTTGAACATGATTGAAGATTTACTTAAATTGATCTTTTGTCCCAAGGCATCTTCATATAATTGTAGAATTCCTCGTAGTGTCATTGCCTCCTGGTTTGTCGCCTCTCTGAGAATAAGTGTATCGTCCGCAAACAGGAGATGTGACAGAGCTGGTGTATTCCTAGCAATCTGTAAACCATGCAGTCTTTGCTCCCTTACCCCCGTCTGAACCACTTGGGAAAAGACCTCACTACAAATAATGAATAAAAACAGAGAAAGTGGGCCCCCTATCTCAGTCCTCTAGTGGGTGTAATGTTTCCAAAACACTTTCCATTTAGCATGAAAGAGAAATGAACTGTCGAGATGCAGCTTTTAATCAAGCCTATGTTCAGTTTTTCAAGCACTGTCAAGATGCAGCTTTTCAAGTACCCTTAGTAGGAAGTTCCATTCAATCCGATCGAATGTTTTGCTCATGTTCAGTTTGATTGACATGTGTCCCTTCTGGCCTGTGGTTTGTCTCTTAATATGATGGTGCGCTTCATCAGCTATGATGATGTTATCTGAGATCAGTCTGTTTATGACAAAAGCGCTTTGGTGACTTGAAATCACTTTATCGAGTACCACTTTTAGCATGTTAGCTATGCTTTTTGAAATTATTCGGTATATCACATTGCATAAAATGATAGGCCGGAATTGGGAGACATCTTTTGGTTGTTTCACCTTTGGAATGAGAACAATATTCGTGTCATTTAGCGAGCTCATAGATTTTCCATCATTCAGGTATTGCAATGCCTCTTGGGTGACTTTTGGTTCAACAATGTCCCAGTATTGTTGGAAGAAAGATGGTGGCATGCCATCAGGACCTGGAGATTTGTTTGGGGCCATGCTCTTCAATGCTGCATGTACCTCTGTTGTAGTATATGGTCTTGTCAGTTTAGTATTCATTGCAGAAAATACTTTTGGTGAGATTAAATCTGCCAAGTGGTCAATTACTATTGGAGATGGGTGAGAGTTTTCGAAAAGTATTCGAAAGTGTTCTGAGATAATAGCTTCCATATCCCTTTCATCAGTGCACCACTGGCCATGCTGGTTTGTCAACCCATGGATGTTTTTTCTCTTCCATTTTTTTTTGCAAAAGAATGGAAGAAGCGTGTATTTCTGTCTCCTTTCTCTAACCAATGCTGCTTTGGTCGTTGTTTCTATTATGCTTCCTCCATATCTATGTGTTTTTCTAGCTGGAGCTTTAAAGCAGCCAATTCTTTCTGAGCATCAGCAGTGATGACACCTTTTTGGAGTCTTTCTAGCTTGGCCTTGATCTGGTCTTTCTTTTTTTGTTGGTTACGGAATTCTGACTTTGCCCACGCTACCAAACCGTGTGAGCATTCTTCAATTGCTGAAGGTAAGTCTGGAGCTATCACATTCCAACATCAGTTACTTGTTCCCTAAATTGCGAGGATTGGATCTAATAATTCTCAAATCGAAAGGGTCTATGTCTTCGTGAGTTCACTAGATCTTTTGGTGTGTCCTTAAGGTGTAGTAGTGTTGGAGAATTGTCTGATTTGTGACCATACAAGGGTTTAAGCTTTGCTATAGGGAAAGCATTCATCCAGGTAGGATTTGCTACAGCTCCGTCTAGCCTTGCTTTAACTGTATGGGGGACTCTCCAGTTTCTATTTTCATCCAGTAGCCTCAATTAGTTTTAGTTTTAATCATGTTTAAAGAAATTGCAAAATACTAATATGGCCCTGTGTTTTGGTGGATTGTACTAATATGATCCTATGAAGTTGAAAAGTCTTATTATAGTCTTGTGTTTTGCATCAGAAGGGCCGATATAACATTTTAGCACTATTCCGGCATTGACTTGGCATTTTCTGGCATTGACCATAACTAAAAAGACTAAAATAACCCTAGTCTTAAAACTAAAATGTAAAGACAAAATTACCCCTAGCTCTTCTACTTTTCCATAACACAACCATTGCTCCGCCGCTCCGCCACCTCCATCGTCACAGCTCCGCCACCTCCGTTGTCACAGCTCCGCCATCATCACCACTCGTCCCAACCACTACCACCACCACTCGCCCCATCACTCATCCCAACCACCACCACCGCCGCTCAACCCTAGTCCAGGCATCGCTCAACCCAATCCCCGCCACCACTGGTCCCAACCACCACCACCACCACCACCACCACCACCATCGCTCGTCCCTAGCCCCGCCATCACTCATCCAACCACCACCATTACTGCTCAACCCTAGCCCTGCCACCACTCGTCCCAACCACCATCACCACCCACCCCTGCACTCATCCCAACCACCACCACCACCGCTCAACTCTAGTCCCACCACCGCTCGTCCCTAGCCCCACCACCACTCGTCCCAACCACCGCCACCACTCGTCCCAACCACCGCCACCACTCATCCCAACCACCGCCACCACTCGTCCCAACCACCACCGTTCAACCCTAGCCCCATCACCGCTCAACCCTAGCCCCATCATCGCTCAACCCTAGCCCCACCACCGTTCAACCATAGCCTCATCACCGCCACTGCTTAACCCTAACCTAGCCGTGCCACCGTGGTCCACCTCTCCCCCTTGCCTAGCCTCGTCGCTGCGCCGAAAAGTGGATAATCTGAACAGAGCCAAATCAAACAAACCAAGAAAAACCCTTCTCAAATAAACCCAAACCAACCAAACCCACCACGAATCCAAACAGAGCCGACCCAGAAAAGCAAGAAAATCGGGAAAAAATATCTGATTGCGTACCTGAAAAGAAGAAAATGATAACGAGTTGAGAAATGGCAGTCGGCGGCGGTGGTTGCGATGGGGAGTATGGTGAGTTTGAGAAGGAATCAGAACCAGGGCGGAGCGGAGGTGGTAGCGGCAGAGCGGAGGTAGCGGAAAAAATGAGGAAAACAGGGCGCAATATTTGAGAAAACCGATTTGAGATTTTCAGTGGTTGCATTTCCTTCTTAGTGGTTGATTCAGAAATGAGGAAAAAGGAAATAAATGAATGAGGGCATAATTGTCCTTTCACTTGTTCTGGATTTTTTTAAAAAAAAAATATGGGGGTCATATTAGCACAAACCACCAAAGCATAGGGCTATATGAGCACTTGACTCTTAAAGAAAAGATTTCATTTTTTGGTATGTTGGGTGACAGGAGAAAGTGTGTGGGATTTCTACGCAACAATGTTTAGAACACTCTATTTGCATAATTAGCTACCAAGAGGGAAAATATTCTAATTTACAAAGTTGTATTGCATAATGATGTAGCTGTAATTCACGAATATGTGTAACTAATCTTGAGTAAATGAGGTTGAGAGCATTTCTTGTGAACACTGTGTTCTGACCTGAACGACCATGTTGATAACCGCGTCTGGTGCTAACCCTTCCGCGGTAGTAGTATCAATAGCTCCCATGAATCTCTTGGACAATCCCCTAGAAAACTCGTTGTGCTTATCAAGAACGGCCACACCAACACCCACGGATCTAGAGCTGATTTCGGCATCTAAAGAATTTCACTACCACTGTAGGGCGATGTACAATAAGTGAGCTTGTGTCGCCGACTTATGATCCCTCTGACCAAAAATCATTGTCCATAAAACTGTGCAAATTATATCCAAGAGTCATTTCTAGCAAAGTTGAGTCCAAGTTTTTGTCCTCGAATATCCTCACACTCCCTCGAATATCCTCACACTCCCTCCAAGTTTTTGTCCAAGTTTTTGTCCAAGTTTTTGTCATGAATTGCACAAGAGTATGGATTGAATAACTAAATTCAAGATGAGTAATAGTCAGGTATATCAGGCGCCCAACCAAGCCTCGATACTGCTCCGATTCATGGTAGGCTGGACCTTCAGCACGTGTCAAATCATGTTGTTGCTCCATCGAAAAGTTATTCGGTTTAGAGGCAGATAAATCGGTATCTGATAAAATATCCAAAGCATATTTCCTTTGCGAACGGTGGCGGATGGCGGTAATTGTCCGGCTGCGGCCGGCGCTAACTGATCAGTGACAACTGGCGGTGACGGGCCGACGGCGGCCGGCGGTGACTGGTCGTCGATGAACGGCGGAATGAAAATTCCGTGCAACTCCGCCAGTGAACTGGAGGAGATCGGCGGTGATGTGGTGGCGCCGTCGGGTTCGTTTGAAGGGGTCGAAGATGGAGTAGTAGAATACGGGAACTGGTCTTAAAAAAATCGGCATCCCGACTAGTAAAGATCACACGGGATTCTAAGTTAAAAAGGCGATAGATACCGCCGACTTCTTGGAGCAAACTTGTCACGATATCTGGGAACATGAGCAGCAAAACACAAGCATCCAAAAACTCTTAATGATGAGTAATTGGGAGCTTTCCCATAGAGCAACTCAAAGGGAGTACTACCATTAAGATGTTGTGTCGGTGTTCGGTTAATCAAGTAAGCAGCACTAAGAACACATTCTCCCCAAAATCAATAGGAAGACTGGCTTGGAATTATAAAGCACGCACCACATTGAGTAAATGACGATGCTTTCTTTCAACCTGACCATTCTATTGTGGTGTGTCAACCATACACGTCTCAAAGATGATCCCAGATGCAGCAAAATGAGATCGCAAAGGCAAAAATTCAGTCTCATTATCAGCCGAACACGTTGTATGGTTCGGCCTCACTGGTTCTTCACTAAGGCACTAAATTCTAAAAATCTAGAGGCTACTTCAGACTTAGCGACTAATAAATAAACCTAAACAGCTCGGGAATAATCATCGACTATAGTCAAAAAAATAAAATGCAGCACTAGAGGATGGTGTTCGATAAGGTCCCCAAACACCACAATGTACTAATTCAAATAATGCAGTAGCATTTGTAGAACTCAATGGAAACCTATGTCTAGTCTGTTTAGCTCTATAACATACAGAGCAAGGTATAGTAGTATGATTTGTGCTAAAATCAAGAGTAGGAATAGAAGACAACACCGTAGATGATGGATGACCAAAACGTTGATGTCATAAATCAGATGAAGAAACCGAAGCAACTGTATGAATAGACTGAAGAATATGAGGACAAATGCGAGTATCCAACAGACGAAGCCAACAAACCCCCTGTTTCTATTCACCCACGCCAATCACAATCCCCGTACTGATTTTCTGTAAAATGCAATAATTTTCAGTAAACAAGGCTAGACATTTTAAGGCAGATAACAATCTAGAGCATGATAATAAATTGCATCGCAAAGTCGGTATGTAGAGCACATGAGTAAGGGTGACATCACCAAAACAAATAGACTCGTATTGTATAGCAAACGACACAGATCCATTAGGCAGCATAACATTCACAGTATTAGTAGCAGTAGTAATACCAGTAAGAGAACCTTTGTCACCAATCATGTGATATGAGGCTCCCTAATCAAGAATCTAGGGCAAAGTAGACTTACCTGGCCCATGGTCAGATAACAAATAAAACTGATTAATTAAATGTATGGTTGTACTCCATTGGTCGTCAGACAGAGCAGGACCAAAATCAGATCGTGTAGGTAAGCCAGAGGAGGCGGCCACCGCAAACCCTTGTAGCGACGTCACTACGCCGGCGAAAAGAGCCATAACAGAAATGGCAAGTACAATTAAAGCAATGGAAGAAAACAAATGCGCTGAACCAAAGCCAAAAGAAGCAAAAACGCGCGCCTCCTGCGTGGCGCGTAGAAAACACACGCTCTGAAGAGACAATCGCGTGTCTGGTGCACCCGCGCGTGGACTCACGCGCTTCTGGAAGGTCACACGTTTCTGGAAGGTCACGCGCATGAATCTCACGCTCGCCCCTTTCTATCTGAAGCTTATGCCACCAAACGGAGTAGATGCCATCGGACGGAGTCGAGAGCGGAGCAGACTGGACGGAGCGAAGCAAGAGAAGGCTAGTCAGAGCGGGGGCGAGCCGGACTGAGTCGGGAGCGGGCTGGTCGGAGCGGGAGCGGGCCGGACGAACCTGATGGAAGATGGACGGAGTCGGGAGCGGAGTCGGCCGGATGGCAGCGGTGATGAGCAAGATTGCGGCGATTTGAAGAGGAAGAAAAACTTTTTTTTCTTGCAGAACGGTAGTCTGGATTGGCGGCGCATGGAAGTCACGCACCGACGACGACGAAAAAATTGGAACGGTATTTTAAGGTCTTAGGTTTCAGGATTTTAGGCTCTGATACCATGTAGAAAATAAGGGTAATAATTGTGTGTCAATATTCATAAATTCAGGATACATTATATAATAGTACAGAATACATATACAAGATAGGAAAAGGTAATAGCATACAATTACATTTACAAGTAATATTGCAAGAATATTCTAATTCCTTAACATTCCACCGTAAATATCATCAAGAATATGGTCCCAAGTGCTAAAGCAACTTATAGAACAACTTAGAATAGCATGCAACATAGACTTGATAAGCATTTCTTTCTCTGCCTTGGAAAAATTCTTCTCGCTACATCCATCAGTTATCTGCTCTCCTCTGCCAATCTCTGTCTGGAAATTTTCCTTCTTACTCTGCCAATCTCTGATGGTAACCTCAAATATTTCCCATGAGAATCGACAACCAGGAAAGAATAGCGTTCTGGCTAAAGAGAATACCCGACTTGCTCTAGAAACAGGAGACTTATTTTTCTTTGGTCTATTGGAGCAGATGTTATAAAGGGATTATAAAAGTGGAAGAGAAAGCTTACCAACTCTCACTTAGACATGACCGAAAATTAAAAGACGGAAAGTATACAATTAGGATGAAGTTATCATAACCTAAATACTCCGTCTGTTTTCTTTAGTTTGGCACACATTCAATTTTCATACGTATGTTTGATTGAAACATTTCTTTTTATAATAAAAAAGTGAATCTTTTTTTAAACCTCCATCTACACTCAATTCTCTCCATACTTTTCAACTTGTAAAAATAATAACACTTAAAACTATGGTGTCAAACATAGCAAAACAGATGTGGTGGTAATTTAAAAGTGTAGAAAGCAAGGGGGGGTACTTTGAGCACGAGGAGAATCCTTGGAATACGACATTTTTGGAATAAAAATGGCAATTATTAAGAGTTATTTGTCCAATCTGGAAGTGGAAGAAGAAATGAGCACAGAGGAGGCTGAGAGTTCTGGGAATTTTGAACCCTACGAATATAATGGAAGAAATAAGGAAGGGGAGGATAATGCCATGATGAAATAAAACCTATTGGCGAAAGCTTTTGGAACCAAAGGCTAATTGTGGAAGCATGAAAGAATACCAGTTATATTAGGGGAATTTGTCTTGTCCTGGCATTTCATGAGATACGGTTACATTCATTAAAATATGTATATTTAAAATACTAGTTTTTATACGGTGTTCTTTATATTCATAAAATTATCGGTGATTGAACGTATCTTGAAAAAATGACCAAAAAATTTTCTCCCGGAACTGACTCATAGAGAATATATTGATGACTAAATTGCTTTTTTGGTCCCCTAAATATAATGCAATACCATTTTTTGGTCTCCAATGTCAATACCGTGTTTGTTCAGCAACTAACAAATACAAAATGATTTGTTTGGTCCCCAAAGGTGGTTTTCAGGTATATCAAGGGGTATTTTTGTAATTTTACTAATGAAAAACCTGGAAAATAAAATTTTTGTCGTATAAATAAAAAGGGGTGCGTGAAGCCACGCACTGAAAATTTTGCCTTAAGACCGCGCGTAGTTTCAAATGCAGACCATTATCTCTCTCTTCAACTCCGCCGCTCAAAGTGCTATCCCTCGTCAACTCTGCCGCACACGGCGACGCACACCCCACTCACCACTCTGTCGTTGTCCTCCTCCACCACCTCATATTTGATTTGGACAGTGGAGGGATTTGGATCCGATGAAGATTGGAACCTCAAGAATCCAATGATATTGCCGATTTACTTTTGCCCAGAAGAACTCAATGAAGATTGGGTTTGTCTGTGAATTGGGCTTGAAGGTGGGCAACACTGCTAGGGTTTAGGGCAGAGGTGGTGGTTCTGGGCGTTGGTCAGTGAATCGAGTTTGAAAGAGGACAAATTTTAAATACTTCTAGTTTCTTTTTTTTTTCTTTTTTCAGTTTTTAATACGGTGTGGTTTTTAAAAAGAGAGTTTTTTTTTACAACATTAGTCTTAAGTTTCTACCATCATAGGTTTTTCGTCGAACTTTTATTGGTAAATTTTATTGGCTTCTGATATGCTCTCCGAAGTGGGTTAGGAGAACTCCTAGTCAAAAGTCGTTTAAACAACCGACTTTTGGCTATACACTTATAAGGATAAAGAGCATATTTGTAGAGTATAGTTGTTCAATCTGGTTCAGATTAGAGATTTTTGTTCACACAAAAAATTATTCTAAAACACCAGAGGAAATGCATTTTTAGCTATAAAAATGACTGGGATAAGTCTCATACTTTCAAAAGGGAGATTTCATTTATTGGAGATTGACCAGACTTTTTAATACAAGAACCGTTAATTGTCATTTAGCTTCCCCTATTGCAAATCTGGAAAGTGTAGTACTTCATCTGTTTTGTTATTTATGACACACTTAGTATAAATGAATGTTTTCTTTTATTTGACACCATTTCCATTTTTAGATTCCTCCAATTTCATCCACTCATTCTACTATTTATTTTTTATATTTAATTTCATCCACTCATTTTCTTCCCCTAAATCCAAACACATAAATCTATGATGCTAAAATTAGAAACCCCCGTTTGTGGGGAACTCCAAGAGGATAAACGGAGGGAGTAGTTAGATATTTTTGGGTGTTGTTGACATGTCTTTTTTACAAGCATGCAACTTGCTAAATAGAAATGTCAAGTTTGATGTTTGACTTTAGTTGGGATGTTGTCTCAAGTTCGTGGATATCGCCGAATGTGTTCAGGTCGAACTTGATAGATGAATTCACGCAGAGAAGGACAACTTCATCTTCCTATACCTGTCATTATTCCACAAACACTCTCGCTCAGAACATTATCTTCAGTATACATGTGTAAAGAAGGCTACTCCCCCGTCTCATTTCAAGTTTCACTTTTGACTTTCAACAGTTGACTTGAAAAATGTTTCATCCTTAATATCTTTCATTAAGAATAATTAAAATTTGTGAAAATTTTGATATTTTAAAAATATATGTTATGACGAATCTAACAATATATCACACGTTAATATTTTTACTTATATATTAATTTAATTTTAAAGTCAAACTTAAAAACTAAATGAATAATTAAATTATAATTTAAAATGAGATGGAGAAAGTATCTCGTATGAAGATATAAGAACAATCAAATGTAAACTTTTGAACAGTTCAAATAATAATAAGGATAGAATTTCCGAACATTCCCATCACTTACTGATTATTTTTGGGAATTGGTATATCACGCCTTGTATTTTACTATCTACGCCCTAATACGTATAAATACATGTATTTATATTTTAAAATAAAAAATTTCATTGAGAGAAAGTAGTATAAAGGTAGCCTTGGGTTTGCTGTAATGAGACCAAAATTTGTCCAAACTTGCTTCACTCCCTTTCTTCCAACAGCCTGCACCCGTCGCCGGATTTCGCCGGCCGCCGCCACTGTCCACGGCCACAGCTCGCCGGACACCGCCGCTGTCCACGGCCACCGCCGCCGCTCGCCGAAAAACGTAACTTTTTGAGAAGAAAATTTAAATTTTCGTAGGACTCGTTTGAATCCGGCCTGAGTGTTTGCCATCTATTCGAATTTATTTAAACTTGTTAGAATTGGGGTTTGTTAGAAATTTATTGAATCTGGAATGAATGTCGGATTGGTGGTGCGAAATGGCCGGAGGTGGTGTTGGGCTGGAGGAGATGAACCGGGTTGGGCGTGGTGCGGATGAGCGGCGCGCGGCGGAGGGAAGGTTGCGCGGGTGGCGCGCGTCGGGCCGTGGTGAGGAAGAGTGGGGATGCTGGCGGCGGTGGGAAGGTGGCGTCGCAGAGGAAGAGAAAGAGAGCTAGCGGAGAAGGAGAAGGAGAGGAGAAGGAGAGGGGAGGAGCTGGCTTCGGGCGGAGGTGCTGGGGCGGCGTCCGGTGGTGGAGGAGACCAGCAGTGGAGGAGCTCGGCGCCGGAGTAGGCCGGTGGCGGAGGAGGACGCCGGCGGGGGTAGGTGGTTTAGTGTTTAGTTTGGATTTGGAGGGATGAGGAAGATGAGGGGTTTGGTTGTAAATATTAGAAAATTTGAAGGTTTGATTGTAAAATAAATTCTTTAATCAGAAAATTGAAAATTAAATTTGAAAAATATAATATTATAAATTGTATGAACTTTGGAATTAAAATGAAGAAATTGTTAGCTTTACAAATTGTTTAGTTTGAATTTCAAAATGATAACTATTGTAGTAATTTGGAAAGTATACGTAACATAATAGAATATAATATTATTTAAATTAATATTATGAAAATCTAGTTTATTAATCTCATAAAAACAATTGTGTAGTAAATGATTATGATATATTTTAATAATTATTTCACTGAATAATAATAATAATGTCACTTGGTAAAAAATTAAATTATTGTGTAATGATTTAGTAAATTATTTTTTAATTTGTAAATAATAAAAATAAATAGTTCGTTGTATGAGTTTTGAAAAGAATTAAATGTTTTGTGTAGAGTTTGGTTTTTTACGTTATATTTACATTTTTCCATGAATTAGTGAATATGCCGTTTATTTGTAAAAATTTGCATGGGGAGTAAGTAATTGAAAAATGTACTTGGAGGCATACATGCCAGATCGTGTTGTGCGCCAGTTCGGTCTCGTACAGGGTATACCGCATAGCATTAGGATTGTGCCAAAATTAAATTAGATGAAATAAAATTAAAGTTACAAAATTTGCGTATATAAATTAACTCCCAAAACTAAAATTACATTCATCCATTTCAAATTAAGGTTTAAATAAAATAATATAAAATTAACGTCACAAAATTAATGTTTAATAATTAACTTTTGGAATTACAAGTGCATTGCTCCATTTTCAATTAACGGCTAAAACATGGATTAAAATATAAAAATATAATAAAGTAAAAATTAAATTAGATGAAATAAAATTATGGTTATAAGTTTTAAGTTTAATAATTGATTAATTAAACTAAAATTACATTCTTCCATTTTAACGTTTAATAATCAACTTTTGAAAATAAAATTGCATTAAACCATTTCAGATTAACTGTTAATAATTACATTTACATAATATAAAGTAAAATAAAGTAATTACATTTCTATAAATTAAAATAACAAATTAGCGTAGTTCAATTAAGCAAAATTTAACTCTAACAATTCATTAATTAGGAGTAGATAAATACAGTCAAAAGAGGCGTGAAATAATTTTATATCCGAAAAAGGGTTAAATAAAAACAGTACATAAATACACACAGAAAATACATACATAAAATAAATTTATACACTACAATACAATAAATACATACAGTACATTACAATATTGAAATTTAAATAAATCCCTACTATACTCAAATACAGTAAATTGCATAATTATTAAATTACAATTAATCAATTACAATAATAAGATGAACATAAACTTCCACTTAAAAAACTAATAAATAATAAATTTAACTATTACTTATAGACTTGACAATAATTAGAGAAATTACCTCCATAGACATGGAATTTTCAACACCCTTGTTTGGAGTAAAAAATTGGAGATTTTTACCCAATGGAGATTTTTACCCAATTTATAGAAAAAACTAGATTTTTTCGAATAAAAAGGAGTAAATGACATTAAATGTGGGTAGATGGTAGTTGTGGGAGAAAGCTGAAAATTCAAAGGGAGACCTGGTTCTCCACTGGCCGAGGAGAACGGGACCGAGCTTAGGTGAGGAGAATGGGAGCGACTCCGGCTCTCCACTTGGCCGAGGAGAATCGGAAGGCCATTTGGAGCCACTTGGCCGAGGAGAGCCGGAGTGAAGAACCGGAAGGCCGTTTGGAGCCACTTGGCTGAGGAGAACCGAAGTGGAGAACCGAAGTGGAGAACCGAAAGGCCGTTTGGAGTCACTTGGCCGAGGAGACCCGGAGCAAGCCCGGTTCGCCACTTGGCCGTGGTGAACCGGAAGGCCGTTTGGAGCCACTTGACCGAGGAGAGCCGGAGTGGAGAACCGGAAGGTCGTTTGGAGCCATTTGGCCAAGGAGAGCCGGAGCAAGCCCAGTTCGCCACTTGGTCGTGGAGAACCGGAAGGCCGTTTGGAGCCACTTGGCCGAGGAGAGTCGGAGTGGAGAACCGGAAGGCCGTTTGGAGCCACTTGGCCGAGGAGAGCCGGAGTGGAGAACCGGAAGGCCGTTTGGAGCCACTTGGCTGAGGAGAGCCGGAGCAAGCTAGGTTCGCCACTTGACCGTGGAGAGCCGGAAGACCGTTTGGAGAGCCGGAGTGGAGAACCGGCGGCGGCGGCGGCCCCGTTGTAGCGGCGGACCGGCGGGCAGCGGCGGAGCAATTAAACATTAAATTAAATTAATTTAATATTAAATTATTTAAGTTATTTAAGTTATTTAAATTAAATTAAAAATACATATTGTATATTAAATAATATAAATACAGGGCATAATCAAATAAAATACATGGCATAAAATAGCAATCTACTTACTCCCTCTGGTCCTCTTATATTGGCCTACTTTCCATTTTGGGATGATTTTTTATTTATGTCTCCTTCCCCTTTTGGTAAATTCTAGAATATTTTCATCCACTCATTTTACTTTTTACACTTCCAATACAATCTCTATCATTCATTTATCTTTTTGAAAAAATTTATGCCCAAAAATTGAGGCCAATATAACAGGACCAGAGGGAGTATTTTTTTTTCCGGAAATGTCACCATCTTTCATTAATTATAGGCACCATAAAAGTGTACCAACTTGTGTAAGCTAGCTTTGGCTGACTTGATTGTTCAAACATACTCCCTCCGTTTATTTTTTCCATTTGCACACTTACTAAAAGTGATATTTTTTTTAACTGGCACTTACTATTTTGGACAAGTTTAAGATTTTTACATCCACTCATTTTACTTTCTCTTCTTTCAATTCAATTTCATCCACTCATTTATCATCTCCTCAATTCTAACACCAAAAGAGAGGTGCCAATAAAAAAAAAACTGAGGGAGTACTACTCCTCATTCCCGTTCAAATTATGGTTCAATTATTACACATCAATCATGATAAATATTTGATTGTTAATATTTTTAGCTAAGTATATAATAGTAAATAAAAAATTTTTTTATAAATTATTTATTACAATGAATTCAGTAATTTCAAATATGATAATATTTTTTTTATATATCTATCTAAATATATAGTTAAACTTTAATATAGAATAGTATTATCAAATAGGCGGGTAATTTGAGTTGGGGCATAAAGAATACTATGGATAATAATGTTTTTCAATTGCACGTTATAGATGGACGTAGTTATAGTGGATCACTATATCTCGCCCTGTATTTTACTATCCTCGCCCTAATACGTATACAGTATATATTTTTAATTTAATTTGAATAAATAAATTAAACTATATTAAAGTGTTAAAAATTTAATTTTTAAAGAAACTAAAATCTGGGAAAAAATAAAAAAAAATTGCGCCGCCGCCGGAAATTTTGCGCCGCCGCCGGACCACCGGCCGCCGCCGCCGGACCACCGGCCGCCGCCGCCGGACCACCGTCCGCCGCCGCCGGACCACCGGCCGCCGCCGCCGGACCACCGTGCGCCGCCGCCGGACCACCGTGCGCCGCCGCCGGACCACCGTGCGCCGCCGCCGGACCACCGTGCGCCGCCGCCGGACCACCGTGCGCCGCCGCCGGACCACCGTGCGCCGCCGCCGGACCACCGTGCGCCGCCGCCGGACCACCGTGCGCCGCCGCCGGACCACCGTGCGCCGCCGCCGGACCACCGTGCGCCGCCGCCGGACCACCGTGCGCCGCCGCCGGACCACCGTGCGCCGCCGTCGGACCACCGTGCGCCACCGCCGGACCACCGGCCGCCGGCGCCGGACCCGGTTCGCCACCGGCTGGGCGCGAGGCGCCACCGGTCGGCTCGCCACGGCTTGGGCGCGAGCCGTGGCGGAGAGTCGCCGGCGGTCCGGTCGCCGCGGCATGGCCGCGTGCCGCCGGCCATCCGGTCGCCACCGCGGGACGGCGAGCCGCCGCCGGTCGGCCCGCCACGGACAGGCCGCGTGCCGCCGGCGGGCCGCTCGCCAGGGTCCGGGCGCGAGCCGGACCGGCGCCGGTCGCCTGCGCCAGCGCGCGAGCCACGGCTCGCCGTTCGTTGGCCGCGAGCCGGACGCGGTCCGGTCGCCAGGCCGTGGGTGCGAGCCGGACGCGGCTCGGCTCGCCGTGGCTTGGGCGCGAGCCGAGCCAGGAATTTTTTTTTTTTTTTTTTTTTTTGAAAAATCTGACCTCTATAAAAGGGTGCTCGGATTCCATTCTTCCAATGACACTTGAATTGTTTTGCAGGCCTAGTTTGGTGAAAAAAAACTCGAAAAAGGGTGTTGCAAATTCCATGTCTTCGGAGGTAATTTTACTAATTAGTTTTCTGTCCGTAAGTAGTTGTTGAATTTAATAATTTTTGCTGTAGAAATTTGTGCTCGTCTTTGTGTTTTAATTTGTTAACAGTTACGTAGAAATTATTGCACATTTATCTCCTTCGAATTTAGCTCCTATCAGTTGCAGTAACGTTAATTTTGTTGTTAATTTAGCTACATAATGCTGTTCTGAATTTATCTACAGTAATTCATGGCCTATTAATTATTGTAATGTTAATTTTGTTGTTCCGTTAAAATTCTTAAGCATTGCTGTAGAAATTTATGCCCGTCTTTGTGTTTTAATTTGTTTTGCAGTCCTAGTTTGGTGAAAAAAAACTCGAAAAAGGGTGTTGCAAATTCCATGTCTTCGGAGGTAATTTTTCTAATTAGTTTTCTGTCCGTAAGTAGTTGTTGAATTTAATAATTTTTGCTGTAGAAATTTGTGCTCGTCTTTGTGTTTTAATTTGTTAACAGTTACGTAGAAATTATTGCACATTTATCTCCTTTGAATTTAGCTCCTATCAGTTGCAGTAACGTTAATTTTGTTGTTAATTTAGCTACATAATGCTGTTCTGAATTTATCTACAGTAATTCATGGCCTATTAATTATTGTAATGTTAATTTTGTTGTTCCGTTAAAATTCTTAAGCATTGCTGTAGAAATTTATGCCCGTCTTTGTGTTTTAATTTGTTAACTGTTACGTAGAAATTGCTGTAGAAATTTATGCCCGTCTTTGTGTTTTAATTTGTTAACTGTTACGTAGAAATTATTGCACATTTATCTCCTACGAGTTTATCTCTCATTAATTGCAGTACCGTTAATTTTGTTCTTAATTGAGCTACGTAATGGAGTTTTGAATTTATGTACAGTAATTTATGTCCTATTAATTATTGTGGCGTTGCTTTTGTTATTCTGTTAAAATTGTTAATTATTGCCGTAGAAATTTGTACTACTCTTTGTGTTTTAATTTGTTAACTGTTATGTAGAAATTATTGCGCATTTATCTCCTAATTATTGTAACGTTAATTTTGGTTGTTCCGTTGTAATTCTGATTTGATGGAAAATACTATGTTAATTTAACTACGTAATGCTGTTTTGAATTTGTGTACAGTGATTTATGTCCGATTAATTACTGTAGCGTTGATTTTGTTGTCCTACTAATTACCTGATGTTTATTGCTGTTTCAGGATGACAGTCAGTCATGTGAAGCTGCTGCAGGGCGGAATGGATACTCTCCATTTGCCACCTCAGCTGTGTTCCCAGATGTTGACGAGGCTTATTCGTACCTGCAGCGGATTGCTCTGCAGGTGGGATTTGAACTTGTGACGGGGTCCTACAAACAGAACAGGAATGGTCCGCTGAGGTTATATTGCATTTGCAATCGGGGCCGGAAGGATAAGGATGTAGATACGAGCGAATCTGATGTAGTCCGACGGAGTAGCAGCTCGACCAGCAGTTGTGGCTGCCCGTTCGCGATTGTCTTGAAACAGAGCATCACGGGGAATGGTTGGAATGTAGTGCCGTGCAAGGATCCTAGACGAGGGATGCACAACCACCCTTTCTCAGTGTACCCCGAGGGTCATAGACAGAGCAGCAAGCTCCATGCGGACGCGAAGCAAATGATCAGAGACTTGACAGATTCAGAAACAGCTCCAAGGCATATCAATGCCAGCCTCAGTAATTCGTTTCCGGACCTGCATCAGAACATTAGGCAGGTGTACAATGAGAGGTCGGCATATGCAACAGAAAGGCGAGGCGGGCGCAACACGGCGGAGAATTGTTTGCATCTGGCCACCGAGAAAGGGTATGTCACTAGTCACCGCTCAGCAGGTGATGGCACTCTGACTCATTTATTCATGGCCAATCCCGATGCTGTTGTGGCATTTCGCACGTTTCCGTGGGTTGTGGCCATCGACTCAACATACAAGACCAATCGGTACGGCATGCCATTCATTGAGATGGTTGGGATGTCCCCTTGCAACACAAACTTCTTGATCGCCTACGCAATTGTTGTTGACGAAACGGCAGACACCTATGAGTGGGTGCTGAACGCTCTGAAGAACTTGCTTGTGGATGGACCGTTCCCTGAGGTTGTGGTCACCGATCGGGAGATGGGACTGATTAGGCCACTTCGGACTGTGTTTCCAGAATCGAAACATCTGCTCTGCACCTGGCATATCAACAAGGATGTGGAGGCACGTGTGACCGTGCTGACGGGGAGTAAGAGGAACGGGTCAGGGTTCAAGAACGGTGCATGGTTCCGGATTTGCAATGCGTCCACCGTTACAGAGTACGAAACCGCCGTGGTTGATATGAGGGCTGCATGGGCTTGGAGCCCATCTGTTATTAGCTACGCTGAGACGACGTGGCTCACACCCCATAAGGAGAAATTTGTGAGGGCATGGACGAACAGATTTCTGCATTTCGGGAACACAACTACGTGCAGGGTCGAGAGTGCACACTCGTCACTGAAAGGGTGGTTACACACGTCGACTGGTTCACTGGACACGGTATGGAGGCGTGTCGACCTGCAGATAGCCCAGCAGATTACTATGATCAAGACCGGCCTCGAGAAGTCAAGAACGCGTATCGGAAGATTGCACCGTATGGCCGTTTTCAGCAACTTGACCAACAATGTGTCCAAATTCTGCCTGGATAAATTGAGGGTCGAGTACCGCAGGATTGATGCACTGGGAGCACAGGTATATGCTTACTGCGGCTGTGTGCTGCGCTCGACATACGGAATACCGTGTGCATGCGTCATGGCCGCGGCAGTTGCTGAAGGAATCCCCTTGTACTTGGACGACATTCATCCGCTGTTTAAGAGCCTGGCATTGGGTGATCACTCGCAGAGCACGGAGAACATCTCGAGGGCCGAACAGGATCAGTCGCGGTTCGACACTCTGTTGGAGGAGTTGGCACGCAGCGACCCTTCGGTCCGACGACGGGTTGCATCCTACGTAGATGCGCAGTTGCATCCGGAGGAGAGCGGCGTTGGCGAGCCGGACATCTGTACCAGTGCACGTGGGAGACCAAGCGAGCAGGTCCCCCGATCAAGATCAACCCGACGTTCACCGAGCTACCACGAGCACGTGAACAGGCGATACGGGAGTAGTTCAAGGTCCCCGGGGCGTGCTTCAGGGAGCGGTCGCCGCCACGGTAAGTACAACATGTTTATCTTATTGTTTATCTAAATGTATATCGCCGCCTGCACAAGATATTTATGTTAATGTGTTGTCCTGCAGCGACATTCCCGTTCCTCGAAAGTGTCCCCCACATTGTCAGGCGTTACATCGGAGGCTGGAACGATGTCGTGAGTGATGGTAACTGTGGCTTCAGATGCGTTGCTGATGCGTTCCACGTAGACGGTGAAGGTGAATGGTCCACAGCGCGTCGGGCAGTATTTAACGAGATATCAACTCATTGGCCTGACTACGTTCCCATTTACGGTTCGCAAAATGACGTTGAACTCGCCAGAGCCCGTATACACCACACCAGCGGTCCATGTGGTCCAGAGCATTGGTTCACGGTCATTGCGGACATGTTTCCCGTCGCCACCTACTACAACACGGTCGTGGTTTTATATTACATTTTAGAGAACGGGTCGGCGGACCATTGCTGTACAGTCCTTCCACTGAGGGCGGGTGGGGGCGAGGCTGGAACAAGTAGGGAGCTGCACATTGTATACGTTCGCAGTGCAAGCCATTTCGTCCGGGTAAACATGAAGGAAAACTGTCCCATGCCCCCCGTGGTTAATCTGTGGACCACCCTAAGGAAGCCTGATGTCGTAGGTTGGGAGTTACCCTTTCGTAGGAGGCTAAGCGCTTGGAGGAGAGCATACTCCCAGAGTAATTAACTGTTGTTATTAACTCGGCATGTACGCAACCGTTACAGTTATTGCCTACGCGTCGCGTAATTAATTTTGAGAGCGTTGTCGATGCAAAAATGAATGACGCAAAAATGTGATATGCAAAAACATAGCTGATTACATAAATGAGCAGAATATGGCACAACTGTCAGCTCACACATACACAAACATTCGACTAAGGAATGGGTCCATAACCGAGCCTCCGATACTCATCGCGAAGACCGAGCAGAGTCGTCATCAACTCCCTCACGCTGGGGTCGCCGAGTCCATCAACGGTCGCCGAGCCAAACGGATCCAGTGCGCTCATCACGTCACTCAGCATCTGTTACACAGGAAACGGAGTTTACAATAACGAGACAGTAAAATGTAATATAATTACTCGAAGCAAACAGTTAGTGAAAACTTACCGAGGCCTGTGTCCTGTCCGGGCCACTCGCGGCAGCATGTTCAGGATTTGCGATCACTGGGTGCGAATGAGTCTCGTACCAGTCCTCGTAATCCATGGTACACTCTGATTGGGGCGTGGCTACCGGGAACGCCGCAAGCCGTTCCTTGTGCCAAGTGTGTGCCATCTCCCATAGGGTCAACTGCAGCCTCCCTGGGTAGGTCACTGAATAGCCGGCTGGATCAGCCGGGCGGAAACAAGGCTCCGGCGCAATAGCAAGACCCCGCGGTATACCCTGTAGGAGACCGAACTGCCGCACAACGCGATCTGGCATGTACGCCTCCATTGCGTCGAGGTATCGGATCACGCCGCGGTAGTGAGTCCTCCCCCCCGCAGCCCTGACCACGTCCACTCCATATGGCAACCAATCCACCTGCAAAAAGTTTCACAAACATGTTACGTTTCTATGGAATCCGATCTATCTACTACTGTCAGAATAAGAGTAAAAGCATGGAATTCATACCTGGTCGGGCTGTAAGGCATCCAACTGTCGCCTGATGGCACCGAGCCTCCCCGTACCCCTCCCCGATCTAACCCCTGTGTGCCACCGACTGGCGCGACCCGGAAGAGCTGGCAACGTACTCGGTCCCGGCCGAAACATCGGAAAGTACTCGTATATCCATGCTTGGAGCAGCGTGCAACATCCGCATAGGCCGCGCGCCTTGGACCGGGACGCAATTCCCAACTGCAGGTACAAGCTGGCCAACGTCGCCGAGCCCCACGACAACTGCGACAACTGCGAATCAAGCAGGGGTAGAAGGTTGGCTCTAACCTTATTCCCAGTTTTATCCACAAAAAGCGTGGATGAAAACAGGGTCAGCATGTAGCACATGAATTGGAAGTTCTGGCTCTGCCCCCCCGCTACGCACCTCGCCATCAAAGATTGGGCATCTATGTTACCCCCGTTCCAGTCTTCCGCGAGAAAGGACTCCACGTCTTTCCCAAACATTTCGGCGCACGCTTCCTCAATAGTCTCCGCCGAAATGGTACTCGCAACAGCGCCACCATCGATGGGAATGCCAAGAATCATCTCAACGTCATGCATCAAGATGGTCATCTCCCCAAACGGCATGTGAAACGTGTTCGTGTCCGGCTGCCACCTCTCGACAAAAGCGGATATCAGTGCCATGTCAAGGAACTGGAACATAATCGCAGGCAGGTGGCCCAACCCGGTCGCATGTATCCGGGCCTGTGCAACATCGCTCAGTTCGGGGAGCGTGTCGACTAGCTGCTTGCATAGCGGCGACCGAGCATGGCATCTCAACACACCTCGCTCTATACCATTCCAAACGTCAAGCGCGACGTGTCCTCCGAAGCTTGGTATGACGAGGTCATCCTGCGGGCCACCAGCCACTGGTCCCCGCACTAGCCACGTCTCATCGGCGGCGGGTCGCTTCCTCCTATTCCTCCGTGCCATTCCGGTGCTAGGCTCACCGGCATTGCACGATCCACCAGAAGACTGTGCGAATTGACCAGCTCTGTTCCTCACGGTGTGCCGGGCTCCAGCTTCAGCATAACGTTCGATCCCGGCATCCAATGGAACACTCGAACCAGGTTGGCCCACCGGGGGGACATCTGCGGGCAGGTCATAATTCATCTGCCAATCACTTTCATGACGAATACCACCGGGCGGGAGGATGTTAATCTCCGGACCGTCCCATGTCGGCATGGGATCGAATGCACTAACGCTCGGTGGAGAAGGCTGCTCCGCTCCTACATCAAACTCCCGCGGGCGAGGCGACGGTTCATCCTCGACCACGCGGCCTCTAGCCTGTCTCGCCGAGGCACTAACACATCTTCGTCGTATGGAACGACCATGACCGTCACGTTGACCACCAGTGCTCATCTACGACACAAGATATGTAATTAGTATAACAACAAGTGAATCAAACTGATATGATAAGATAAATTAACATACATTTCAACAACGTGTGAACTGATTTTCCGAACAGTGCATCAACGAACTGGAACATTTTTTCTAGTTACAAATTGGAGATTACATAACTAAATAATCTTATTTTCTTACCACTATTATTAACATTCAAGGAAACAATAACTAAAACATATCGTAACAGTTTACTACACAATTGTTTACATCGGATTACTAAAGTTTGTTTACATAGAACTATATTCTATTATGTCACATAACTAAATAATTTCCAAAAAACACAATTCCTAATCAATAATTTCTGAATAATTTCTATTACGTCACATAACTAAATAATTACTAAATTACCCAATTTCTAAAAAATACAATTTCTAAAACAATATGTCCAAATTTAAACTAAGTAATTTCTACGAAACACAATTTCTTCGTTTTAATTCCAATTACGCCACATACCTAAATAATTTCTAAATTGGCCAATTTCTACAAAATACAATTTCTAAACCATTATGTCCACATTGAAACTAAGTAATTTCTACAAAACACAATTTCTTCGTTTCAATTCCAATTACGTCACATAACTAAATAATTTCTAAATAACCCAATATCTAAAAAATACAATTTCTGAAATATTATGTCCGAATTGAAACTAAGTAATTTCTACAAAACACAATTTCTTCGTTTTAATTCCGATTATGTCACATAACTAAATAATTTCTAAATAACCCAATATCTAAAAAATACAATTTCTGAAATATTATGTCCGAATTAAAACTAAGTAATTTCTACAAAACACAATTTCTTCGTTTTAATTATGTCACATAACTAAATAATTTCTAAATAACCCAATATCTAAAAAATACAATTTCTAAATAAATTCTATTAGGTCACATAACTAAATAATTTCTAAATAACCCAATTTCTAAAAAAAACAATTCCTAAAATATTATGTCCAAATTTAAACTAAGTAATTTACACAGAACACAATTTCTTCGTTTTAATTCCAACTATGTCACATACCTAAATAATTTAGAACATCACAAATTCTAAACAAATAATTCCTAAGTAATTTCTATTATGTCACATAACTACATCATTTCTAAAAAATCCAACTTCTAAAAAATACAATTTCTAAAATATTATGGCCAAATTTAAACTAAATAATTACTGAAAAAACACAATAACCTTCCAATTATATCATCATGTCCAATTATGTCATTAATTCCGACAAGCTCAACAAAATTCTAACAATTCCAACAAGTTCAACAAAATTCGAATAGATCGGGCAACGATTCCCACGAAAAGAAAAAAAAAATTTCTCAAAAACTTACATTTTCCGGCGAAATTCCGGCGGGATTCCGGCCAAATTCCGGCGAGATTCCGGCGGCGGCGGGCGGCGGCGGGCGGCGGCGGTCGGCGGCGGTCGGCGGCGGGCGGCGGCGGGCGGCGGCGGGCGGCGGCGGCGGGCGGTTTCCGGCGGAAATGGAGAGGGAAGTGGGAGAGAAAGAAGGAGAAGGAGAAAAAGAAGAAGGAGAGGAGAAAAAATGAGGGGGAGGAGAAAAAATGAGGGGGAGGGGGTATTTATAGCCCTCTCCCATTTCTTTTCTTTTTTTTTTAAAATTTAAAATACATGTATTCATACGTATTAGGGCGAGAATAGTAAAATACAGGGCGGGATATAGTAATACCCTTATTTTATTGTACATCCTAGTACCCCCTATGTTTCTCTAATAGTAACACATTATTTTTTATGTTAGAAGTTAGGAGATGCTAAATGAGGGGATGAAATTGAATTAAAAGAAGAAAAAGTAAAATGAGTGGATGTAATAACCTTAAACTTGCCATAAATAAAAAATATCAATTTTAAAAAATATCTCAAATTAAAAAGTATGTCACTATTAAAGAAACGGAGAGAGTACTACAATTTATAGTTGACTTGGTAATCATGATTGAGAAAGTAAACAAAATTATGATAAAATACTCTCAACCTTCTGTATTTGAGTGAAATGTAAATTTATAACGTGCAGTAAGTAATTGACAATTTTCAGCCCATGTTTAAATGGTGTTTGTATCATCTATTTAACAAAGTATTCGGAAACACCGTATTTCCACAAACTTATGGAAATATGGATTAATTAAATTAATAAAAGATAAAAGGTCTTAGTTGTAATATTAAAAATTTATCATGCAACGTGTAGCAGTTATGAAGTTTATAATCCGATTCATACAACCCAAAAATTTTATCATCATTTCTTCTTATTTACACTTTAAACCTTGACATTTACAATACGTATGAAAAGATCCCGTCTTTCAAGAGACGTACTCCATATATTTTTTGTGAATAATACATCTAGTCAAATAATGACTATAGATCACGTTGAATGAGAATTAAATTAAATTATACATATTTTGGACAAACTATCTCAATATATATTTTATTGAAAATATTGAGAAATGGAGAATAATTTGAGATCATACGTTTGGTTAAAATTTACAAAATCTCCTTGACCTCATTTCTAATACTAGTCAAATAAATAGACATCTATCCTAGAATTCAACTTAAATTTTGGGATGAAATATACTTTTACACAAAACTACTCCCTGAATTAGTCTTGCTTTAAAATTCAATGATTTTTTTTATTCAAGTCACGGTAAATTTTGACCGTATATTCGTACTAATATAAATGTATTATTATTAATTTGTGTGATATTGTTGCGTTCATAATTATACATAAGTATTTTATATCAACTTTAGTACACTATTATTCTACGCAAGTAAAGATCAATTCTTATAAGGTATACTAGAGAGGTACCTCATGAATTGTAATTCAACAGTATATAAATAGAGTGAGTATCTTGAAAGACGGTCTTTTCATAAGTCATGGAAAGATCAATGTTTAAATTGTAAATTAGAAGAAATGAAAATAAAATTTGTGGGTCGCAATAGTTGGGTCATAAACATTATAACTACTACATGTTGCACAATAAATATTTAGTACTGCAACAAAGACCTTTTACCTTTTTAATATTCTTGTTAAACTCCAAATTTCCATAAACATATGGAAAAACCGTCTTTCCCAAGACTTTGTCATATAAATAACTTAATAACTATCAATTATTTTGTCCGTATTTATTTATAGAAATGAATCTGTCTCTTGAAAGATGATATTTTCATAAGTCATGGAAATATCAAAGTTTAAAGTGCAAATTTAAAGAAGTGAAGATAAATTTTTTGGGTTGCATGAACCAGGTTATAAACTTTATAACTACTACATGTTGAATGATAATTTTTTAGTATTACAATTAAGACGCTTTACCTTTTATTATTCTACCCAAACCCCATATTTCCCACGACTTTGTCTATAAAAATAGCTTTCAATCAATATGAGTTATGTATTTTTTTTATTTACTACTAAAAATATTATTTGTATGAGGAAGTCTCACTCTCCTGTTAGACCGTCTAACGATTAGACCAATCATTAAAAATCTCATTTCAATAATTTTTACGATCAAATTATAATTATTTATACACTACGGTACATTTTAAAAGTTGTTCACAATTATAAAAATCTTGTTAGAATAAATAAAAATAAACACCATATCACTCAACTAGTTACATCATTATAAAAATAATCTCATCTAACGGTTAGTCCATCTAAAACAAGACTTTGTGCATTTGTACCGGTGTATGGTTATTAAATATAGACAAAGTATTTGGAAATACCGTATTTCAATAAACTTATGGAAAGATAAGTTTAATTATAATAACAGAAAGATAAAATATTTTAATTACAATATTAAAAATGTATTATACAGCACGTGCAGTATTTATAAGTTTATGATCTGATTAAAGTAACCCAAAATTTTATCTTTATTTATTATAATTTATAATTTTAAGCTCAATCTTTTCATAACTCATGAAAATATATTCTTTTGAGAATCACCCCAAAATTAATAGAAAGGATTCGGCTAGTGTGGGCCAATGAGTGCGAGCGGTAATCGCAATATTAGAATGGATTGAAAACAGTTGCCAGCACGACAAAAGTCAAGGAAGTCTCGTGGAGCAATTATATCCACCTTTTGGTTCTACCCAACTCTCTCTTTTCTCCATCCTCTCAGCACATGCTATAAATTCCAACAAGCCGTCCGGTGTCATTTTCAATCCCATTGATGCGATCTCATAAACCTCCCGCAAACTCTCCATCAAAACCTTCGAAATCCACCTTCAATCCACGCATTGCGACGGTTAATTATCAGGCATGGGGATCGCGAGAGCGGACGAGAGCGAGAGGGCGGAGATCCAGGAGTTCCGGCGCATGCTGCTCTCCTGCTCCGCCGCCGTGGTGCACCGGAGGAAGGAGCACGGTCGCGACGACGGCAATAATCCAGGGCGAGGCGGACGGCCGACGTTCGCCGGTGAAGAAGGCGGCGGTGGCGACGCGCAGCTGAGGCTGGTCTGCGTGACTAGCGGCGTGTCGTTCGTCGGAATCGCGGTGGTGAATGAGCTTTTGGTCCGCGGGTACTCCGTACGCGCCGTCGTTCATAACCAAGGTATGGAAGTTGGGCACTATCGATAATTCCAAGGATTCATTAACCACAATTTGAAGAGTCCACGCAATGCACTCTAAATTCGTCGTCTTCTATTTCGTTTCAAGCATTTTTTCCCTCATTGATGTGTATAAAGTTATATTTAATTGTCAATATCTCTAAATTTTTATTGCGATACAGCTGAAATTAATCAGTGTACTTTTTAAATTTAAAAACATATTTTTGATTTAAAATTATTATTCTAGAGTCAAAATGCATGAATGTTTAAATACAGTATTATATGTACTGCATATTAAATTTCTTTAAAGAATATTAAAATATATATTATGTCGAATCCAACATTATTTTGTATAATAATTTATATATACAAAAAAATTGCTAGTTGATATTACACCAGTTTGACTTAATTTAGTCAGTTAAGCAATTGTAGCAGTACTATATCGTAGTCTAAACATGTAATAAAATGTGTTTGAACGTGAGAATAAGAGAAATATTGTATAAACGATATAATATTTAAAGGTTCTACAATGTTTAAATATAAAATGCAGCAGTAATTAAGTTTAAAAGTATATAATTGTTTTATAACGTATGAAAACTTCTTTTCGTTCAACTAATTTTCTCCGAAAATTTGTGCATTCTAAAATTGTGGCACAAAACTATTGCAGAGGATGTGGAGAAGGTTAGGGAAATGCAAAGAATGGGAGAAGTGAGTAGAAACCGGAACAATGTGGTGGAAGCTGTTGTGGCCAACCTGAATGACATGGAAAGCCTCCTGGCAGCATTCAGCGGCTGCGGCGCCGTTTTCCACACTTCTTCCTTCGTTGATCCCGCCGGCGTCTCCGGCTATTCCGTGAGTACCAACTCTGCTAAATCACTGATAACTTTAGTCACATACGTATAATATTATTATATTAAAGAAATTTTAAAAAATACACAATATAACAAATATTACGATGCAGAGTTTTATTTTTAAATCGATTAATTGTTAAATTGAATTATTTTATAATTGATGTGATTAATAGGATGATTTGATATTTATTTTATTTTATTGCATGAAAGTTCCTACGACTCTTTATATGCATCGCAATGCATAAATAATTATAATCTTAAAATTTATTGAAACGACTGTTGGTCGGTATATCAAGAAACTCTCATGTGTTATAGTATGTTACATGATCATGTTATTATCTATATATAATACAATATACTAGCTCAGTTCAATTAAATTTATTTTACAAAAAATTTAAAGTGTGTAATTACAGTTGGATAGCGGGTATATCTTTTAGCCTTGATATTTAATTTTAAAATTTTCATTTTTTGATTGTAGATGATTCTTGGCTCTTGCATCCGAGAATTCGTCAACTTACATTTTTTAAAAAGAATTTAGAAAGGCGTGCCCTACTAACAACCATTTGAAGTTTATTAGTGAAATTCAAAGATCAAAACAGACTTTTCCAAACTTCAGTCGGCAAACAAATTTTTTATCTCAGTATTATGGACCAATGGAGGGATTTTATAATCTTTTATATGCCTTTTAAACTTACTTTGAACTCCCCTCCCAGTGGATTCGTACTAGCTGGTCCCAAAATTAAGAAGTAGTCACGTTTTAGTTACCAAAGCTGGAAATATTTAATTTTAAATGAGTTCATATACTATTTCAATGGTATTTGATATTTCCAGTTGAGTTTCGGTTGGTCTATGTTTGATCATCCAACGTAAAAGGTAAAATGCTAAATGACAAACGAGAATGGACCAAAAGATTAGGTACCAAAACACAGACTTAGAAGTTGGACCAATTTAGCTATCCTCATCCCCTTCTAAACTTTTAATTTTTTTGAGTTAAAAGTAGGATGTGTTTGATGGAATTGTTCTTATTAGTAAAACTGACCTATTTTAAAACTGAGTTTAGAACGAAAGGTACTAAATGTATCAAATTCTTGAGAATCCAACAAGTATTTTGCGTTTTTTATTCGCACTGATTAAAAGAAAACTGTTGCTAAAATGTTGTAGAAAACCATGGCTGAAATAGAAGTGAAAGCAACAAAGAGTGTTTTAGAGGCATGCAAAGTGACACCTTCAGTTAGGCATTGCTTGCTTACATCTTCTCTCCTGGCAAGCGTATGGCAGCAATTTTCATCAGCAGATCATACATCTCTTCTAATCGACCACAACACTTGGAGCAATGAGTCACTTTGCATTGACAAAAAGGTAAAATTTCCAAAACTACACTACTTGATATTAACTTTTTATGCGTGCTCTTTTCAAAGGAACTACACTTTAGTTCAATTCAGTTTGTTCAATTATTAGTTCAGTTCAGTTCAAATAAGTTGTTAGGCTGATAAAAAATATATTTTGTTTGAAAATTCTGGCAGTTGTGGTATGCCTTGGGTAAGCTGAGAGCTGAGAAGGCTGCATGGGAATTTCCCATGGAAAGAGGGCTTAAACTTGCTACAATCTGTCCAGGTCTTATTACAGGGCCTGAGTTTCACACCAGAAATTCAACCTCTACACTTGCTTATTTGAAAGGTACTGTAGTTATGAGCCAATACATTTAGGAGAGCAGTGCAAAACTTAAGATAAAGTCTAATCATACGAAACTAGTTTCATGTCACAGCCACCATTCCTGTTTCAGCTACGCAGGGTGTCAATCAGGTCGTGTATCGTGTTAATGAGTTTATATCAACAATGGGATTTCTAAACTCAGTAACACAAAACACGACCTATGACTACTAGTACACTAATGGTGATTGCTAAGGGCAGTCATTCTACCTTTGATTTTAAAAAGTAGAACTTGAATTAGATCTGAAAACAATTTAAAGGATACATAAATCCTAATAAATCCAGTTACTGTTTCTTGATAATTCAATTTAATGCTGATAAAATTTGTCAAACTGATGGGCCAGGAGCTAGAGAGATGTACAGATATGGGGTCCTAGCCACAGTTGATGTGAACAGACTAGCAAAGGCTCATGTCCGTGTTTATGAGGAGATGAAACAGAGTGGAGAAGGAGGGAGGTACATTTGTTTTGATGAGAAAATAGACAGCCAGCAAGGTATCGACAAGTTAGCAAGAGAGACGGGAGTTGAAGTTAACATAGAAAGAGAGGACGAATCCAATGCAGTTCCAGCTAGATTTCAATTATCAAATCTCAAATTTTCCGAGCTTATGTATAGAACTACAAGATGTAATCAATAAAGGTTGTTATCTATAATAAATAATTCTTTCTTCTTCATTCATCAGAGCAATGTACAAGAGCAAAAGTTAATACAGCTTACATAATCTTCACTAGCATATTAATCTCTAGTAGGAAACTAGCAAGTAATTCACTAATTGAGAGTCGAATAATGAAGAAACAGAGATCAAGATATACCATCTTAAGAAGATACAAATCTCAACATATGAGATTAAAAGTAGGAATGGGCTGTCTGCAAAATTACCATAAGGGGTTTTCCATCACAGCAGATATAATGCCTTTGATAGTCGCCTGCATGAAAGAAAATAATTTAAGGAACATCAGACTATTTCAGGTTTCAAGATAACCTGCAGTAGTAGGTTCAAAGGTTTTACCATGGAGTGACTTTTCAGGCCAAGAGACAGAATCAATGGCTTCGAAGATCCACTCTTACTGCACGGAAATCAACATGTCAAACAAAAATGACCACTCTAACAAAAGAACATGGGAAAATGTATACAATGCACAATCTTTTCTGTAATACAAACCTTATGTGCTCAATTAACTGCCTTCCACACAACATCATCATTGGCTGCAGGGCACATCAATTTACTTAAAGAGTGGACCAGTAATGAAAGGAGTAATTGGACAACACGTAGTGATGGTTACCTCATCATATTTGCCAAATACTACTGAAACTTCAAAGGTTGGTTCAGCAAGGAAAACTTCCTCCTTCCTGCCAAATAAAAAGTACATTTTTTTTTCTGATTCATAAAAGTACTAACATCTCCAGAACAGAGTGTGTAAATGGTAAACTATAGTGTTTTCCATTTCAGAAAATGCCTGGGCCAATCCCCAGCATGCAGATAATGCTCCAATCACACAGATCTCTAACTACACAACAGTTTTACCAAAAATTAAGGACTCTCAAACCATGTAAAAACGTCTTATTTTTGTGGTAAACTTCAACACATCGAATTTCCTTTGACAAGGTGCAGCATGATACGATAAAACAAACCCAAGGCTGGATACTAATACCTACTATATTCAACATTGACCAATTTTCCGAAAGAAACAACAGTTTTATATTCACTAAGAATACCTGGCCTGCAATATTGTTCCCATACTTCCAATTTGAGTTACCAAAACCTGAAAGTAAACTCAGGATATAAAGAACACTCTAATCTCCAATCATACACTGATCAAAATAATGAAGATTTCAAACTTACAAAAAAGTGATCATCGTAGCTGCATATCACAAAGTCCGTCAAGTTACCCTACAGCGAAGATTTCACAATCAACAATCAAACTATCAATCATAGCTACATGTCATAGAAACATTTATCAAAAGGCACTCTCTTGATATCCACACTTTAGACCAATTTCAGTTATCACAATTTCAGTTATCACAATTTCTCAGCTTTTGTTCAGAATCTTTTTGCCAACAAGAATTACACGTTCTAAGAAACAGTGAATTTCCGTAAAGGAAGCCAATGTACATCCAATAATCAGTATTATTATCAAACAAACAAAAATTTTGCACGAAAACTAAGCAAATAGTAAAAATTAAGTGCTTGATGACAGACTTGCCACGATTTCGACATTGAACTTCTTTTGGTGCACAGGGAATGCTGGACTTCTAACCACATCCATGTCTATATCTCTTGCACTCAATGAGCTGCCTACATATCAATAAAAAGGATGAGATTGCACGAATTCAATCCAACAAACAGGTTTTCTGAATCAATTACACGTTGATGCAAACTTTCAACAGGTAAAACATATACAGCAAAACCTCGATTATTAAAACCTAATTAGCAATTAATGGTTTACGAAAAATCTTCAAAACCATCACTTCACTACTAAAAATAACCGATAGCAGAGCTACAAATTCCTTGAATTCATCCAACAAGCTGAATTCCCTAGCATTCTACGTACTTAAAGATGAAAGGAATGAATCGCTACCGTGCTATTGGCCCGAGCTAGAAGGACCGGCGAGTTTGGCGGCGCCGGGAGTCCGGTTCGGCGGTCTTTCACCGGTGGCTCGATTCGGAAGAAAGTAAGAAACTAGATGGAAGTTGACGGGCTAGTCCAATGCACCCAAATATATTTCTAGGCCTGATATTAGATTGGGCTGAATTGAGAGGTTTGGTTTTACTTTGAAGTTTTGGAAAGTTTTTAGTACATCCTTTCTTTGGAGTTGTAGAACTTTGTTATTGAAAGAGTAATTATATACTCCCTCTATGTCAAGGGTTAACCCTTCTTGGGTTAACCGTGCGGCCTAGCTGTGGTAGAGTACCACGACTATCGCTTGATTTTCAGGTACGTCGTATTCAACTTAGTTGCTTCTAACACGTCAAACATTTAGAGGGACGTGGATAAGTATGCAGCGGAAATACACACACGAGTTTAGAATGAGAGCAAGTCTTCACAAACACGCAACAAAAGCAATATAAGGCCCTGAAAACCTGGGGAGAAAGTGCTTATTTTCAATATATTGCAAAGGTAACCGGAAATGGGTAGCTCAGTACTCCACATATATGGTGTATGGAAGTTATTACAAGTACTAGGTACAGGAACAAAACAAGGTCAAAGAAAACAAGGAACGCAGGCCTGGACCTTAAAGAAGGAAACTACGCTAATCTACTAGCTAAGTTGTTACAAGCAAAACAGAAGACTTCTGGGACAAGGAGCTAGGAGCTAGGAACAAGTCTTCTCCGGTCGTGACTTAACACTTAGTGTGCTGGCCTGGCGGGCGACCGGGCGTTGCGTGCTCGACCGTTGGGCACGAATAGCTCGGGCGTTGTGCACAACACATCGCTGGCGTAGGGGGGAAGGGGACATCATGGGCTATGTACGGTTAGGCAGGCGGCACTGGATGACCCAGAGGTGTGTGCGTCGCAGTTTAGGGAGACCGGTTCGCAGGCACGCATTGAGTGGCATGGGACCGCAACACGTTTGTGGTGTGCGTGCATGAATGGGGTTATGTTGAGGTTGGGTGATAAACCTGACCCCGTAACATTCTCCCTCACTCGATTCGGCGAACGTCCTCAGAGCTTTCAATTCTCCAAGGTGCTTCGCTACCTACAATTTTCTCGTACACATCTGCCTTGAGAAAGGGGTTGATTCATTAGCTGGTGCTGGTGTACTTTGGTGTAGCTGTGGTCCTCAACTTCTCTTCAGTTCCATTTTGAGCTGGCTTGATTTTATAGCACCCACTCTTTGATCGATGATCAAAGGAATGTCCAACTCTGGATGTTGTCCGATATGCATCATCATCCATTCACGTTTTTGCCATCTGCCTTGTGGAATAACAAGGGGTTGCTGATGTGAATGATGACTCGTGTTTCCCCGTTGAGTTTTACAAGGTTTATCTTGGTTAACCAACTCGAAATAGGAAGTTTGATGGGGCACACTAGCCGACAGATACATCTTTGGAATCCAGATCTTATTGGTAACCGACAAATGCTTCCCATCCTTCTTGCTCAACAAATCTTTATTTCTCACGGCTGGGGAGAGACCCACAACATGCTCAATCTTCAGACTTGCTTCACAAAGCTCCTCGGATTCATCGGGTAAACCCATTGCTGATGTAGACCCTTCTGACCCTTCATATCTATTCTCTCCATCGGATTCGTTGAACCGCGATCCTCATATTGTCTTAAGCACATGACAAGTTGCAAAGCCGAGATTTTATCCCCGGGTGATTTCTTTGCAGTCGTTTTAGCAGTGCACAGATTGGTGCCTAAGACGTAAAGGCAGTTGCCATGTGGGTATACGACAATCTGTGCATCTCTCAGAACTTTCATGTCGAGGACCAAACCGAAGTCATCCATTTTAATGACATGGAAATCCACTGTGGCTTCTATGCTTCCAACCTTGACCGAGTATCGCCTCGCAATACCTAGTTCCGGTTGAACTTCACTGTTAACGACCTTCATCCTGCCCACAACTTTCTCCGACTTGACCTCAATCTTGATGCCTCTGTTTCAGAGACATGCACATGGCTAGCTCCAGTGTCTACTATCGCTCAAATGGGTTTTCCATTCACGTGAACGTCTATGTACATCAATGCTCCATCAGTTTTTCACATTGGTTTCACACAGACAATTTAGTTTGCCAAGTTTAGGTGCAGCCTTCTCCGCTCTGCTTGACTGAGTCGTAGCTCTCTTTGCTTGCACTGTAGCAACCACCCGGTCGATCTTAGCCTCTATTAACTGATTCAACCGTCCTGGATCTATTGATCCCACCATGAGATTGAACACTCCCATGGAGCATGGTTCTTCCTCTCCGGGCCCAGATTCCTTAGCCGACTGCTCCTGAACTACCTCACTCACTGCCTTCCTAATTTGTCTCGAGTCCTTGAACAACATAGCAGTGATCCTTTACTCTGTTGGATAATAAACAAGGGCATGATTCCCTTTGCACGTCTTGCACACAAGTTGTGCCTTCTTGATCTTCCCATCCCACCTTGGTTTAGACCAGACCGAACTAGCCGAGTAGCCGTACTTGCACTGGGGCTTCCTCTATTCCTTTGCGCACCCGAATTGGGCATGTAGTTACCCCATCCACTTGGAATGGGTCTAAAGTTACTCCCCGCTGATGTGTGTTATATTGTGTTAATATTTTGTGGGATTATTATGATTTTATTAAGATATAATTTGCACTTTAAGGTGTTTTTGGTGCAGGAATTCATTGATTGCGGAGAATTGAGAGGGAGCTATACATTGTACTCTTTTTCCCTTAACCAACGGTTTTTTCCCACTGGGTTTTCCAGGTTAAGGTTTTTAATGAGGCGATGTGCTCCAATGGAAAATGTTCTTATTTTATAAGACATTTTTCCAGGGATGAAGGAAGAGAGGCAAAAGAAGAATTGTTGAAGTTATGGGGTGAAAAGTGAATTATTGAAGAGATGTGGATTTGAAGGAAATAAATATATTCACTGCCCATATTGATAAAGATTGTATTATCTCCTTCCATTTGAAATTCCTTAATTGTAGGAATTAGTTATTTAGAATTAGAATAGATATTATCTTATTTCCTTATTTCTTCCATAAGAAGAAAAGTAATTAGAAGTTGATTTGGATTTGGTTTTGATTTGGTGTATATAAATATATATACACGCCAGAGAAGGAGGAGGAGACATAATTATAGTTACAGAGACATTAGTTATATTTTTGTATTCAGCTTTGTTTTCGCAGCAGCATGCTTGGATACAAAGTCACGGTCTGGTAGTCTTGGTTTATTATTTTGATTATGTATTATTATTATATTATATATTTGTTTAGTTTAATTATTATGAGTAGATAATTTATATATCGGCATGGAATAACAAGCATTAAGTTTATGAATCGTGAGGCCTAATTGTTTTATAATTGATTCTTATGTGTTCTTGATTGTTCTTGGTTTATTTTATTCTTGATAGATTTAAGCCTGATCAACTTGAATATTATTGGGATAATGCTATCTAATTCTACCAATACGTAATCGTTGGAAAGGGTTAGTAAGTAGCAAGTTCTTGTGAAAAACAGCTAACTAGCTAAGACTGTAATAGCAAGATGGGGAACAATTAAGTGTGCATTACTACTTGCGAATACTTGGGTAATTGCTATATCAGGTTCTTTTCATTCTTAATGCTATCAAGGTGTGTATCTGGTTCAGCGAATACTTTCCGGAGGCATCTTGGTAAGAGTAACGATTGGTTAAGTATAATTAGTCAGTTGTCGACAAGGTAAGAAAGAATTGAGAGGGTTTAGCAAATACTTGCCGTCTTATAACTGATAGATGCATATGAATTGATTTATCTTTGCGCCTATGATCGATGTTTAACTAATGTGAGTTATTCCGAGCCGATTACCTTATTCATATATTTTATAGACAATTATATATTTTAGTTTGCATTATTATTTTATATTTTATAGTTGCATTATTAGTTGTTAAATAAATCTGAAAATTAAGGCGTGGTTGCTAAACCAAACCCTGTTGGTAGTTTGAATTTGATAGAAATTATACCGTTCCTCGTGGGATCGACTCTGCTTACTACTGTGCTAATCTCATCTATAGAGTTTGCAGATTATTTTGGTGAGTGAAACGACGTTCACCAAATTGGCGCCGTTGCCGGGGAACGGTAGTTAATTTCTATTTATTTTGCTACTGATTTTTTTGTTTTTTTAGTTATTGGTATATGACCAGGTCCCAGGAGCAGGAATTGATATTTGATTCTGAAGTTGAAAAGACAGCTAGGAAGAATTACAAACTCGCCAGGAAGAGGAAGCTGAAAGCTGCCACAGACCCTCTGTTTGGCCAAACAGAGGCTGTTTCCGAGACAGAATCCGAATCAGAGATTAAATCCGTTCCTGATACTGTAATGGGGGACAGAGGAGAGGCAGATCCCAATGCTGACAATCCGTACATGTGGGAATTAACGGGGCACAGCGAAGAAGACCCTCCCACACCTATTTCTTTGCCAGATGCTGCGACCCCTGTGGAGATAAAGCTTGCACTGCTGAATGTTCTTCCGAAGTTCTATGGGAAGAGTAACGAAGACCCTTACAATTTCTTGAACGAGTTCATCAAGATTTGTAAGGTTCAGAAAAGACCAGCTGGTGTCACAGAAGATCAATTCAAGTTGGTGGCTTTTCCGTTCAGCATGTCAGGGACAGCGAACCAGTGGTTTTCAAGCTTGGCTCCTAACTCCGTCACTTCCTGGAATGCGCTCAAGAAGCTGTTTTTGGACTATTTCTTTCCAGCCACTAAGACGGATGCCCTGAGGAAAGAAATTTCGAGCATCAAGCAGGAGTATGATGAGCCGCTGAGTACATTTTGGCTGAGGTTCAGACGATTGGTAGATCGTTGCCCTAACCATCGATACACCGAGGGGCAACTGCTACAGTATTTCTACCAAGGATCCACATCTGCGAACAAGGATTTGCTTAATACCGCAAGCAATGGTGGATTTTCGGAAATCAGAGTCAATAAAGCAAAGGAGATAGTGAAAAAGTTGATAAATTCCAAGAAGGAGTATGACACTGATGAGATCCGAATCCTGAAAAAGGTGGCACAAACAGAGCCCTCGAGCCAAGATGATTTTAAGGAGAGGATGGACAGGATGGAAAGGGTACTATCTAAGGTGGTGGATAAGGTTACAGTCGCTAGCACCTTCGGCCACGTCACCCTGCAGTGTCATTTCGCGATGGATGAGCAAACTGTCCAGGCCAATGCAATGGGAAATTGGAATGAAAGGCAGCCAAGGAGAGACCCGTACTCAGCTACCTATAATCCGGGATGGAGAGATCATCTCAACTTTCGATGGCGAGATCCGGGAAATCCAGTACAACAACCATATGTTCCACCCCATCGAGCTCCTCCCCCACCTCTTTCTCAGAATCCACCACCTCTTCAAGGGAAGTCTATGGATGACAAGCTGGACATAATGATGGACATGATGCAAAAGCAACACCAAAGGTTTGAGAAGATTGAAACAACTTTAGAGGAGCATACGCGACAAATCACCCATTTATCGAATTCCATGAATGAGCTCCGAATGAAGCAACCTGGATTGCCATCTCAAGTGCAACTAAAACCCAGAGAGATGGCCAATCAGATCACCTTAAGAAGTGGAAAGGAGCTTGAGCCACTACCTCCGAAGACCGCAGCAAAAGGAGCTAAGGAGCAGTCGGAGCAGTCTGCAGGAGGCCTCGATTTGGCCAAACAGAGGCTCCCGGCAGAAAAAGAAAGTGAGGTACAAGGGCATTTTGATCAAACCAAGGAGTCAAATCCAAGGTTGGGTCAGATTGATCCTCCAATTACAATTCTTCCTCCTTTTCCTCGTAGTTTAGCTAGAAAGAAAGATGATTCTGTTGATTTCCTATCTATCTTTGGGAAAATGGAGATTAACCTACCTTTCTTGCAGGCTATAAGGCTTCCACCTGTGAGCAAGTTTTTGAAAGATTTTATTGCAGGGAAACCTAAAGACTTAAGCAAGATCATAATGGGCGAGTCGGTTTCAGCTGTAATCCAAAAGAAAATGCCTCAAAAGTGCAAGGACCCAGGTATGTTTTCCTTACCTTGTTACATTGGAGATAAGAAGATTAATGCTGCCATGTGTGATTTAGGAGCTTCAATTAATGTCATGCCATTATCTGTGTATCAAACTTTGAATGGAGCTGAAATGGTAGACACTAGAGTAATAATTCAATTGGCAGATAAATCTTGTGTATGTCCTGAAGGGTTGTTGGAAAATGTGCTTGTGCGAGTCAATAACTTTGTGTACCCTGCAGATTTTTATGTGGTAAAAATGAATCATACTAATGATAAGGGAACACAGGGGGTATTGTTAGGTCGTCCATTCTTGAAAACTGCAAACACCATTATTAATGTTGGGAATGGAACTATTTCTCTTGATTATTTTGGTGATAAGTACACACTCAATATTGATAAACCCATGCAGACGACTGTAGATGCTGAGAATGTAAATGCAATTTATCATACTAACCCATTTGTCCAAGATTCTCTTGAGACTAAAGTTTTGCAGGACAAGTTGGGAAATCAAATGCCTACAAGTCCAGAAGAGGAAAATGTTCAAGTTTCAAGTGATTATCAAGAAGATGTTGATACTCTTCCAGTGAGTATGGAGTCGCTCAAGTGTGAGGAAGAAACAAAGTTCCAACTCCAAGAATTGAAAGATCTAAGATTGAATGGGTTTGATCAAGCTATGCGGTACAAGGAGCGCAATAAGTTGTGGCATGACAGAGATTTGAAGCCTCAGAAATTTGTGGTTGGGCAGATAGTTCTTTTATCTGAGTCAAACTTTCGACATATGTCATGGAAATTCAAGTCTAAATGGACTAGACCATTCGAAGTGGCTTATGTTTGGCCAGATGGGATGGTAGAGATTATAAGCATGGACGCAAAAAGGGCATTCATCATCGATAGTCATCGCCTTATGCCGTACTATGATACTTCTCAGGTGGCATTAATGGAAGAAATTCCATTGTGCCCAACAAATATTCATTAAAGGCCTCTGAAAGTCTAGCCAAAGACTATAAACAAAAGCGCTAGTTGGGAGGCAACCCAATTTTCTTAGTTTTTTTTTCCTTGTTCTTTTAAGTTTTTTTTTTTTATCTTTTAGGAATTTCAATTTCTCATCTGATCTCAATTCTTGATCTACAGATTTGAAGTACTTGAATTTGCACCATGGAGAATTCACACATTTGGAAGGCTGGACTCGCAGGGCTCCATTTGGCCAAACGGAGGCCTGCAGCAGAACCTGATTATGATCAAACGCCTTCCTCTTGATCAGGAAATTTCTCCAAAATCCACCACTATAAGTTCCCTTTTTCCCTTTTATTTTTTATGATGTTATCTCTGTGTTAAACCTTTTCTCATAAGAGCTTTGCATTATTTGCTTGAGGGCAAGCAAAGTTTAAGTGTGAGGAGGTTTCTTGTGTGTTTTGTTTTATATTTTTGGAAAAAATAAAAAAAATATTTTATTTCAGTTTTTTTTTTTACAGTCAAACATGTGTTTTTGTGTTTTTTTTGAGTCGATAATTTGACATGAGAAAATTCTAGTTGCTCTTGATAAAAGTACCCTGCCGGTTGTAAACTTCATTGTAACAAACTTGGTAAATCTAATATGCCTTGAAGTTATTGAATGAGATTTTCTATGATTTGTGAAATTTGATTGATATGATTTTTGGGATGACGAAAAAGGACGAGTTTAATTGAATATTTTAGCCTACTAAAGTGAGGTTTGAGCTAGAGTAGAGCACTCTCTACATCAATCTTTGTTCTGAGAGATCACATTGTTATAATTAGAGTTGTTATGTGTGAAAGTGATGGAAGGCACTAGGATGACCCACACAGTTTAAATTGCCTACCAATTACGTTAACCCCTAGTGAAACACTTTGAAGCTTTGACTATGTTCTTTGATATGAGTTACTATATATTAGCCAAAGCCTTGTTTTATCCTTTCTCTTGGCCCTATTATGCATGTTCTTGGAGTTAATGTTGATGAATTCATCCATTGTGTTCTCTTGAGTTGATGACATTACTGAGTATGTGTCCAGTTTGCCCAGACTGAAAGGTTTCAGAAAATTGAAGGCTGAATTTTATTATGAACAGTGACATTGGGGTTCCGTTTGGCCAAACTGGAGGGGCGTAACAGTGAAAAATGAGAGAAAAAAAATCATATTTTTATGTTGCGATTTTTCTCTAAAAAAAAGTACTGATTTTGGACTGTATTGGAGAAGATGGTGCTGAAAAAAAAAGAAAAGAAAAAAGAAAAAAAAAGCACTTACTTTGATGTGATCTTACTTGGCTTTCTCATAATAGCCATGAGATGAAGATTGTTGGTGAATGTCTACTATACATGGATGATGGTTGAAGGAAAAAAAACATGCATAATATTTTGATCGATATTGTTTGAGCTTAGAACCCTTAGGATCTCACCAATCTGAATGGTCCCTAGCCCCGTTACAACCCTTGAGAAAGACCTTCCTGATTTGCATATTAACTTCTCTATGTTATAACTTGTGAATTATTTGAGTGATTGTCCTTCATATATTGAGAGTGATTGAGTGAAACCGTGAGGAAATATTCATTGCTTGTCCGATTTTGACTGAATTGATGATTAGATTTCCTGATCTTGAACATTTTCATTTAAATTACTTTAAGGGTTGATGATATCCAGGTGCGTTAACGTGATCCTTTACTCCTTGGCAGGGGAAAATTTATCGTTATAAGAGTAGAAGTTAGAGTTTTTGAATGTTGAATTTTTATCTGTTTAGTTGTGTGATTTGTGTTTCTATCTTACCTTTTCTTTTTAGGGTCATTTTAGATAGAGTCATATGAGGGAATTAGAACTTATGAACACTGTGGATTGTTGATTACTCTTATATTCTTCACTTCATACTTGAGGGCAAGCATGATTCAAGTGTGAGGATATTTGATGTGTGTTATATTGTGTTAATATTTTGTGGGATTATTATGATTTTATTAAGATATAATTTGCACTTTAAGGTGTTTTTGGTGCAGGAATTCATTGATTGCGGAGAATTGAGAGGGAGCTATACATTGTACTCTTTTTCCCTTAACCAACGGTTTTTTCCCACTGGGTTTTCCAGGTTAAGGTTTTTAATGAGGCGATGTGCTCCAATGGAAAATGTTCTTATTTTATAAGACATTTTTCCAGGGATGAAGGAAGAGAGGCAAAAGAAGAATTGTTGAAGTTATGGGGTGAAAAGTGAATTATTGAAGAGATGTGGATTTGAAGGAAATAAATATATTCACTGCCCATATTGATAAAGATTGTATTATCTCCTTCCATTTGAAATTCCTTAATTGTAGGAATTAGTTATTTAGAATTAGAATAGATATTATCTTATTTCCTTATTTCTTCCATAAGAAGAAAAGTAATTAGAAGTTGATTTGGATTTGGTTTTGATTTGGTGTATATAAATATATATACACGCCAGAGAAGGAGGAGGAGACATAATTATAGTTACAGAGACATTAGTTATATTTTTGTATTCAGCTTTGTTTTCGCAGCAGCATGCTTGGATACAAAGTCACGGTCTGGTAGTCTTGGTTTATTATTTTGATTATGTATTATTATTATATTATATATTTGTTTAGTTTAATTATTATGAGTAGCTAATTTATATATCGGCATGGAATAACAAGCATTAAGTTTATGAATCGTGAGGCCTAATTGTTTTATAATTGATTCTTATGTGTTCTTGATTGTTCTTGGTTTATTTTATTCTTGATAGATTTAAGCCTGATCAACTTGAATATTATTGGGATAATGCTATCTAATTCTACCAATACGTAATCGTTGGAAAGGGTTAGTAAGTAGCAAGTTCTTGTGAAAAACAGCTAACTAGCTAAGACTGTAATAGCAAGATGGGGAACAATTAAGTGTGCATTACTACTTGCGAATACTTGGGTAATTGCTATATCAGGTTCTTTTCATTCTTAATGCTATCAAGGTGTGTATCTGGTTCAGCGAATACTTTCCGGAGGCATCTTGGTAAGAGTAACGATTGGTTAAGTATAATTAGTCAGTTGTCGACAAGGTAAGAAAGAATTGAGAGGGTTTAGCAAATACTTGCCGTCTTATAACTGATAGATGCATATGAATTGATTTATCTTTGCGCCTATGATCGATGTTTAACTAATGTGAGTTATTCCGAGCCGATTACCTTATTCATATATTTTATAGACAATTATATATTTTAGTTTGCATTATTATTTTATATTTTATAGTTGCATTATTAGTTGTTAAATAAATCTGAAAATTAAGGCGTGGTTGCTAAACCAAACCCTGTTGGTAGTTTAAATTTGATAGAAATTACACTGTTCCTAGTGGGATCGACTCTGCTTGCTAATATACTAATTTTATCATTAGAGTTTGCAGATTATTTTGGTGAGTGAAACGACGTTCACCAAATTGGCAAACTCTAATGATAAAATTTGAAAACTTGCACTCGCACCCTTTCCCACATTGGCAACAGTCGCACAGTTCACCTCCCTATCAACCCTTTGCGATCCTCTGCCCCTGTAGTCATCAAAACTTTTGACGAACGCCATTGCTGAGTCATAGTCAGTGCGACGAGCTCTCCTTATCTCAAGATAGCCTACAACTTCAATCCCTGGTTGATATCATGGAGTTTGTACTCCTCCGGATGGTCAGGCAAGTCAAGCATGCAAGCCTGGAAAGCCGACACGTATTCCCTTATACTGTCAATTTGCGTCCAGGTCCCATGTCTCAACAAAGCATGTTCCTTCACGTTGGCGGGCATGAATTGTTGCTTCACCTTGAGCTTCAATTCATCCCAAGTTTTCTGGGCCTAGGCCTGCGTGCCTTGTTTTTTTGTCCTTCTGTTATTCTTGTATCTAGTACTTGTAATTATTTTCGTACACCATATATGTGGAGTACTGAGCTACCCACATCTGGTTACCTTTGCAATATATTGAAAACGAATACTTGCTCCCCAAGTTTTCTAGGTTTTATATTACTTTTGTTGCGTGTTTGTGAAGCATTGCTCGCACTCTTAACTTGTGTGTGTATTTCCATTGCATACTCGTCTACGTCCCTCTAAAGGCTTGGTGTGTTAGGAGCCAACCAAGCTGAGTGTGACGTACGTGGAAATTAGGCGGTAGTCGTGGTACTCTAGCACGGCTAGGCCGTACGGTTAACCCAAGAAGGGTGACCCATGACACCCCGTCACACAAGTTTAGGCATATTTACTTTTTCCAAGTTAAATTTAGATTTTTACTCTAAATATATGAATATATTTATAATAAAAATATCATATGAGATATTGTTAAATTCATCTTAACATCTTTTTTCTAAATATCAATTTTTTATACAAAATTGTTATATGTATATAGAGATGTTGACGGCCAAACATGATCATTGAAAACCGTAAAAATAAAATAGACCAATACTCGTGGGATGGGGGAAGTATTTTTCAGTCCGTATTTTACCAGACAATTTAAATATTTCATAGTAACGCGATGTTCTTTAGAACTTTTTTTACTAACCTAAAATAAACTGAATTGAATTTAAAATAAGTGTACTGAAAACTACTAATAGTATAATTAAATTAAGATAAACTTCATTAAAAGATCCAGAGAACAGAGCTTAAAACTAGAGAAATATAAAATGGATGATTTTAAAATTGGGGGCCAGTATATAATTATTTCTTGTTTGATAATTTTTTAAAATACGCAGAGAATTTCAGAGGTCTAACTACAAGTAATTATATCTTTCTTGTCCTTAGCCCTCTCACGTAGAAAGCCCTCTCACGTAGAAATTTTTTTATGTAGCAGTTTCATATGTGGGGTGGAGGGGTTCCAATAAAATATTGACACATGTTAATTAAAAATTAGAATGGGAAAATGACTTTAGGAACCATCCAACTCTTACCATCTTACTCTTTTGGCCCCCCATTTTTTCCCCAATACTTTTACCCCCTAAACTAACAAAAGTGTTGATTGTAACCATTCTGTCTGGTCAAAGCGTTAACTTCAGTCACAACCATCAATTTTAAGGGCAAATTTGCAATTTCTCATTTTCTTTTATCCATTTTCCTCTTTTTTATCTTCCTATTTCTATTTTCCTTATTTCCTTCCTTTTCTTTATCATTTTTCTTTTCACTTTCCTTAAACAATTTTAGCACCGTCTTCCTCCCCCACCCCCACCCCCACCCCCTCTGTCCTCCGCCGCCGGCTGCCACCTCACCACCTATGGCAACCCTATTTCTGCCATTTTGCCGCCACCACCATCAATTCAGACCACCACCACCATCGATTCTCCCCCACCCTCCACGAACCACTATCACAGCAACAGTAACAGCGTTAACAATCATCATTATCATAACCATCATCAACATACTAATAATATCAGTGGAAACATTAACAGTAATAATACTGCTCATATAAATCAGAGCCAACAACTTGTGATTCAGCACGGCTCGCCACCACCCATCCATCACCACCACCGTCTCGGCTCGCCACCACCCATCCCAACCGCGCACCGTATTGTGATTAACTGGAGTTGGAGCCAGCTGGTACTGAATCTGTCGGACAAGCAATACTTGGCAAATATCCCAAAGCCGTCGTCGGAGGATAATCGACTCGGACCAGAGACGGTCGTTATCGGTCCGTATGAGGTTCCCGTGGTGACTCACTACTCGAAGCTGGTTCATTAGTTCCTGCTTCTGCTCGTCCACCACCGAGTCATCCGAACTGGAAGCTTCTGGTCCGGGTCATCAAAGCCACACCCTGAGTAATTAGTTAGGGAGGAGTTGAGTAGGGTGAATCAGCGGGAGAAAATGAGAGCAGGGCGGCACTGCCGAAATCGGAAAAAAGAAGAATCAGAGGAGAAAAGGAGTAAATGAGCAGGCGGCAGTGGGAGAAAAGAAGCAGGGGGAGAAAAGGAGAAAAGAAAAGGAAAGAAAAGGAGAAAATAAAGAAAGGGATAAAAAGAATAAAAGGAAAACGAGAAAGAAAGAAAAAAGGAAAATGAGAAAGAAAATTGAGAAATTACAAATTTGCCCTTAAAATTGACGATTTTTATTGAAGTTAACGCTTTGACCGGACGAAAGGGCTCCGATTCAACATTTTTGTTAGTTTAGAGATGAAAGTGATCGCAAAAAATGGGGGGCCAAAAGGGTCAAGTGGAAGAGTTGGAGGACCCTTCAAGTCGTTTGGCCAATTAGAATTATATAGATTCTTTTTCCCCTTTGAATTGGATACTTATCAAGATTTCCCTTGGACCGTCACCCCCTGCCATATAAAATTGTCTGCCCTCTCGCGAGCGCACTCTCCACTATCAACCATCTTTTCCTCTCGTGTCTCTTGCAATCACAAATTTACTCCAACGTCAAATTTTATGATAGTGCTAATCTTACCCTATCTTTTCTTACATAAGTGTTGATTTAACCCTTTTTTATACTAAAGTGATGATCTAACCCTGTCTTTTAAATAGAAGTGTTGATGTAACTCGACCACTAGTGGTAGGCGGCACAGCGGTGACCGGCGATGGATTTTGGGGTTGGGGGGGGGGGGGGTAACACTTTTTGGGTCATCTTCTCCTATTTTTGAAAAAAAATCAATGGGTATAATGGTCATTTTAAGGAATTCCGGCCACAATTTGGTTTTCATGGTTAGATTGATAAATTTGACCAAAATATAGAGTTAGATTTGCACTTTCAAATTTTAAAAGGTCATATTGGCACTTTCAATCAAAACGTAGAGTTAAATTGCAATTGAACCTTCGTCTTGCTATGAGGCTGTCCTATACAATACTGTCATTTTCTTGAAATGTAACTCAACGTAATTGACTTATGTGTTGTAAAAGTTAATGAATATTTTCCATAAGCGGGCAAAACACATTAACATTGACTATCACTTTGTTCGTGAGTATGTTTCTTCAGCAAGTTTTGTCTCCATCATGTTCCTACATTGCTTCAAATTGTTGATATTGTCATAAAAGAATTGTCTCGTCCTCTATTTAAGTTTTTCATGTCCAAAATTTGTGTATTTGAGTATTCGATGATTCACTTAAGGGGAAGAGGGGTATTAGAATAGAAGATTAGATTTGGATTTAGATATTTGCGTTTATGTCTTTTGTGTACTTTATATACTCTCTCGATAACTCTAACCCTAACATAAGAGGAATTCGGTTCAACATGAATGCAATCATGTTGATGTATCTCTCTACTTCAATCATTCTTCTCGGACCATGTTCTTTCGACCATATATTCCGATGAACTGAATGAAATTTAACTAAAATTATTATAGTAAAAAATAAAAATAGATAAAACTAAAATATATTTTTTTTTTGTAATTTTGCTGAATTAAACTAAATTGGAAAAAAAAAATTTATGTGCTGATAAACCGAACAACCTAACCTACTAGAAGTAACACTTCAAAATGTTGTTAAGCATTGCCTTATTCTCTTGCCCACCTTTAGTAATATTTATGAAGGAAACAAGGTCTGAGAGGGTTCCCTGTTAGCACCAGGATATGATGACCAGGTGATTGACCCTTGAACGCCGTAATTTACTTCCTCATCAACCTGTAGTGCCGAGATGAGAGTGACTTCGCTTTGTAGGAAGGAAACAAGGTCAATCAAGGAAGCATTAACAATTAATCAACACACTAAAAGGATCCATATGATCCAACGTCAATCAAGAGAGCCTTACTCATGTGGGCGAGTTTGAAGCTGATGTATTAAATTAATCCAAATTATAGTAAGCAGGGTGTAATTAAGGAGATTTAATTGGGTCTGAAAGTCTCACACCTTCTTTATTCGCTGACATGGGGAAGAGTCTTATATCTTAAACTATTTTTGTTCCCTTTGGTTCCTCATATAAAATTGATCTTAACTTAGATAGTTATATTACACTAAAATAAATTAAACTGAGCTGCAAGCCTGCAATTGCATTTTCTTTTTTAAGAAACTAGCGGGATGAACGCCGCGTGATGTGTGGTGTAGGTGATATACATTTTTATGAACTTTATCGGTGATTTTAAATATATTGTGCAACATGTATCGTGTTAATGTAATCAGATCGTAATACTATGTATGATTTTGATGTCAGTGTTGTGATTTTAAATATATATTCAAGAACTTTAATATAATAAAATGTATGATTCACTAAGACGGTAACTATGCGAGTGTTAGAGTGCAGTCATGTTTTTATATGGACGTTATTATTGATTGAAATTTGATTAATAAAATTATATTTTTTTATTATTTAATTATAAATTAAAAGACACTATTTTCCATAAAAGAATTCCAAAATAAAAAACAAAGTACGCTAGTAGAGAGTAATTATTTAGTCAAAGAAAAAGTGGGTAAACAAGGGTGCTAACATACAAAATACCCCATGTCTTAAGTTAAAAATCACTTGACACGTCATACTAATAGATCCTAACCCAGAGAATCATTTCCAATGCAATGGTCAAGTAGGAGGTATTTATATGATGTGACGTCTTTTTCTTTAGATGTGCTTGATAATAATAGCATTCAATTTTCAATTCTCTCTAAATATTTCATTATCTATCTGCCAATAGAGAATGAAATATTCTCTTTCTTCACATTCATTTTTTTAGAGAATGGAGTGCAGACCTTCTTGGAGCTACAAACTCGAGTAAATCTCCAAATAAAACCAAAATCTCTGTTATGCCGAATCTATTAGACTTACTCTAATGCCTTCTTGAATTCAAGGAAGACTCTTGCTGACGATAGTTTCTGCAAATGAAGTAGGATTGATTTTTAGATGTACATTACAACAATTGAATTTATGATGACAGATTTTGTAAATGAAGTAGGATTAATTTTCAGATGAAAACTACACCAATGAAGGATGAATGGATGTTTGATATTTTTAACCTAACAAAATATATCTTAGATCTCATATTTAATTAGTATCATATAATAAAATATTTTTCTTCGAAGTGAGATTATTTTTAAAAATTTATGAAAAAGTTCGTATTTTGAAAGATGATCTTTTCATAAATTATGAAAGAGTCCGTCTCTTGAAAGACGGTCTTTCCATAAGTCATGGAAAGACCAAGGTTTAAAGTGTAAATTAGAAGAAATTAAAATAAAACTTCCGGGTTGCATGAATCGGGTTATAAATTTTATAACTACTACATGTTTCATACTAAAACTTTAATATTGCAACTAAGACCTTTTACCTTTTATTATTCTAATCAAACCCCGTCTTTCCATAAGCCTATGAAAATACCATCTTTCCCAAGATTTTGCCATTATGGAAATACCAAGAATGGCTAGGATCGATAAATGGTAAATAGTGAACAAAATAAATGAATAGTAAATGTGATGAACAGTAATTATGAATAGTAATTGTGAGCAGTAATCATGAATAGTAAGTGTGAACAGTAATCATGAATAGTGAAATTAGTGAAATTAAAGAGTAAATAACATAAAAGAGCAATTAAGTAATTAAGAAATAACTTAAAAAATACTTGAATAAATTCTTTATATCAGAATAGATTTAGGCTTACAAGGGGAATGGAACTCAAGTTTGTACGTTGAGCTCAGTTGGTGGTGATTGTAAGAGTGTACAAGAGGGGGCGATATTTCAAGCGTGCTTACAACTGAATTGGAATGGCATACTTATAGGAAAATATTGAAATCTAGTCTATTACAATTTGAAATCCATCTTTTGGAATCCATGAATCTCGATCGTTGATTTGCTTCTTTGAATATGGGCCTTCCTTTTACTTTGTGAGTGGAAAGTGGGACCCGCCACTATCTTGTGTTCTGGTTGACTAAATTTGGTGGAAGCTGGGATCCACCACTAGCTGCTGTCTTTCTTGACTTTGGAGGAATCTTTTGGTGGAAGCTAGGATCCACCTTATCACTTGTTTGGCTGATTGGTTTTTGGTGGAAGATGGGATTCACCCTTAACTTCTGTTTGGACTGAGTTTAATGCTGGAATACATCATCGCTTATGTCCCTTACATTTCAAAGGGATCTTGACTGTCTTGGAGAAAATCATTCATTTGAGTGTCTGCTTCTTATTTGAATGCCTGTTTTTTACTAACCAGTTGCTTGTAAAATTCAAGAGCCTTTTGGAATTCTTCATCTGGTTCATCCTTTATAACTGTTGGAGTCTGGGAAATTGGAATTTTTCGAATGGGTTGACTGGGAATTTGAGGTTGTGGAATTGTACTGACTGGTCCAATGGGTGTTGGACGAGGAGTAATGGGTGAAGGAAGTGTTTGTTGAATAATTGGTTTGAATGCTATCTTCAATTTCTGTCCAGTTTGGAAATAATGAGTTATTGCTTTTGGGGAGCAAAATTCTGGATTATAATTGCCCCACCATTTAACTCTGTATTGTCTTACTAGAGAAAATGGATTTGAAGGGTAGAATGATTGGACTTGGAAACTCCAAGCAAAAATCCAGGGTACCCTGAAAATGGCATGGAATAAGATCTTTCTCTAATAGGGTTTGGAACGGCTAAGTGTCTGTTGACTGAGTTTTTGGAATGTCTGAAATCCTTCCAGAACGGGCTGTGGAAGGATCTCTGTGGAAGGTCCAAATTTGACCCACCAGTCTATGAACCAATTTGGAATATGGTCATTAAATGTCTGGTGAAAATTAATAAACCAAGAATGGTCAAAAGACCTAAAGAAGAAAGTTCTATACCAAACTTGAATGTAATCAGCATAATTAAATCCCTGAGGGAAATAATCAACTGAAAAGGGAGTAATGGAATGGATATTGGAAACTTGGCGAGGACTCAAAATTTGCTTGATATAAATCTTGGAATATTCTATTCTATTGGGATCCTGTTTATTTGGAATGTGTTGGATTTCAATGGACTGTGTGTCTACAAGAATTAATTCATAAAATTATTGAGTCTTATAGGTATCATCAGCCATCCATAGAGATGATGGCAGGAATAAATTAGAAACAAATATTTTTAGCTGTGGAATGTCTGGTGCAGATTCAAAATGAGTAACTAATATGTGCTCTGGATTGGGTTTATCAAAGTAAGTTGAAGTAGATTTTGAGCTGCTAGGAATGGATTTTGTGTTTGGTAGTGGAGTATGAGCTCTAGCTAATGGAGTAAAGTTTGAGGTTAATGGAGGAGTCTTGTTTTGAATAAACCTAGAATGAGGAGTATGTGCTATGGTGGAATAAGTGAGTGGAGGAAAATCCTGGGATGGAATGGATGGAGTAAGAGGCCTGGAATTAGTATAGTCCTTGCTCGTTCTTGAATTGGAGGAACTAGATGATTTTGAATTGTCACTCATGGTTTCCCATAAGGAATTCACGAGTTAGAAAATCTGGAAGGAAATTATCCTTGCCTTTTATAAACTGAATATCAAAATCAAAAACTGATAAAATTGCTTACCATCTGACAAAAATCTGTTTTGAAACCAAATTTTTTACATCTTTTTGTAAAATATCTTTTGCTGATTTGCAATCAATATTTAGTAAAAACTTTTTGTTATATAAATCATCTTGGAATTTTGAAATGCATAAAACTATGGATAAAACTTCTTGTTTAACTGTTGAACAGTTTTTCTGTGTAGTCGACCAAAATCCTGAATGGTATCTTATTATAGATATCTTTCCTAAATAATGTTGTTTTAATATACCTCCATATCCTATGTTTGAGGCATCTGTTTCAACTATCATGAATGCATCTGGATGTGGAATTCCTAAACATGGTAATGACTTAGCTTTTAATTTAATTTCTTTTACTAATTTAGTATGAATTTCAGACCATGCTGGGGGATTGGATTTTAATCTTTCATATAGACTTTTACATATGATTTTGATTTTTGGAAAGAAATCTGAAATATAATTGACACACCCTAAAAATCTTTGTAATTGATTTTTATCCTTAATTTCATCTAGAAATTTTTCTGTAAATTCTATGGATCTTTGAATAGGTCTAATTTTTCCTAAATGTATATCAAATCCTAGAAATCTAATATTTGTATGGAATAGTTTCATTTTGGGTTCAGATATGACTAATCCATTTGCTTTTATTATTTTTAGTAAAATATTTAAATGTTTGAAATGACTATCAATTGTATTTGAATATACTAGTGTATCATCAATATATATTATGACAAATGATGAATAAGGATTAAAAATATTATTCATAATTTTTTGGAATTCAGATGGTGCGTTTTTTAATCCGAATGGCATAACATTCCATTCATATTGACCAAATGGAACTACAAATGCTGTTTTGTATTTATCTTTTTCATTTATTTGAATTTGCCAATATCCTGATTTTAAATCAAATTTTGAAAATATTTTTGCATTAACTAGTCTATTAATTAAATCTCTTTTGTTTGGAATGGGGTATCTAATCCATTGTAATACCTTATTCAATGGCTTATAGTTTATGACTAATCTTGGAATTCCTCTTTCTTTTTCTGCATATTTATTTACATAGAATGCAGAACAGCTCCATGGAGATTTGTTTTTTCTTATTAATTTCTTATCTAAATGGTCTTGAATTTCTTGTTTACATAATTCTACTAACTCAGCATTCATTTGAATAGGTCTTGCCTTAGTGGGAATATTATTTTGTTCATTAAATTTTTTTTCATATGGTAATGAAATTATATGTTTATTTCTATCCCAAAATGCATTGGGATGACTTGAACATATTTGTTTTTGAAATTCTTTCTCTATATTTTTTATTTTTTATTGTATCATTTTATTACTTAATTGTTCTTCTATCTTAGAATAACTTAATTCTTCTTTTAAAAATAAAATATCTTTTTGTTTTCTATTTAAAACACATATCCTTTTATATATTGAATTGGTTTGTAGTAAATGTAATTCAACTTGACTAGGAGGGCTAATAAAAGAAAATAATAATTTCTTTCCTAATATTTTTGTACTAATTCCTTCTTGAGTCTTTTTAAAAGGGGTTATTTGGTACAAAAATGAGTTTCCTAGTACTGCATCATAAGATACATTTTCTAATATTAAAAATGAATGTTTAATACAATAATCATTATTACTGATAAAACCATTAGATAATTTTTTCTTAATAATCATTGGAGTACCATTTGCTGCTGAAAGTTGTTCATTAGTTTTTTCTAAGTACTTACTTGGAATTATCCCTGATCTGATACAGGATTGATCTGCACCACTATCAATCAAGGCTACTATAGTTGTACTAAAATCTTGAACACCAATCGTAACAAAGGAATACCATTTTCCCATATTAATTCTATTGATAACACTAAAGAATTGCTGTTTAGTTGGGGTTTCATTTGAAATAGGAATATCAGAACTACTGGGTTTTTCTAAAGAAGTTATTTTTAATTCTAATTCTAAATCTTTTTCTGTTAAAGTATCTAATTCTATTTTAATATGACTAATTTCATATTTTAATTGATTAATTTCTTTTCTTAAATCTTGAGTATTAGTTGGACTGATTATGGACTTCTTCTTTTCTAATTCTGAATATTTTTTGATTGTTTTACTTAAACTAAAAGCTTCTGTTATTTTTGGTTTATTTTCTTCTAATACTAAATTTTTTAATCTTTGTATATATTCTATTTTATCCTCAGAATTTCCTATTTTATCTATTATATCTAATAATTCTTTTTTCTTATTATTTGTACTATTTAGCATGTTAATGGTTGGAATTTTACATTGACATATATCATCAGAACCACTAGAAGATTCTGATTCTGACTCATAGTTTGAATGTTCAGTGTCGGAATTATCAATTAATATAGATAATAATTTATTTCTCAATTATGTATATTCTAATGCATTAATTTTCTTTTCTGTTTTGCAATAATTTGCAGAATGACCGAATTTCTTACATTTGTAACATTGAATATGTTGAAATTTGTTTTGTTTTTTATTAAATTTTCTTTTTCTAGGTTTTTCATTATTAGAATTATCTCTTTTATAGTTATATTTATGTCTTCTATGATTTCTAAATTTGTGCTTTCTTTCAATTTTGTGTTGAGATGAAGGGGGTTTTATCCCTGTTATACCAAATTATTGACAAAAAGATCCCATTTCTTTTCTTTCTGATCCATATTTATGTTGAATTTTCAAATCTTGACATAAAGTTAAAGCTTCTTTCTTTACAAAAGCAAAAATTTGACCAAAAGTTATTGTCGTATAGTCTAATTTATCTGTTCCTAATGTTTTTTGTAAATTTGCTAATATTCTTTGGGAAAATAAATTTGGTAATCCTGTAATAAATTTTTCTTTCCAAAATGGAGAGTTTGAATTTGTTCTTCTAAATACTTGGGTTAAAAATATATCTTTATACCATTTGAAATCAGTTAACGTTGGACATCTTAAATTAGTTAAACATATTTTTGAACTTTCTAATGCTTCTTCTGGATTTCCTACAAAATACATTGATATGGTATATACTAGAAATGCATATCCATCTTGGATCATGACAAAATTTATGTCATCTCCTTCTCCTCGAGCTTCTTCTGTTTCATGACTCATTATTGCTTGTTTATCTTGTAAAGTGAGATGATTATCCCACCAACCTTTTAATTGACCAGTAAATTCTGTTACTAATAACATGACTATGTTTGGTTCAGTAGTATTTAAATTTGCTTTGTAGGCCATTCTGGCCATTCCCATTTCTTGTAATATATTTAATATTTGATATTATGATAATCCATCTATATTCCATTGATATATGGATGTACCATCATAACTATTGAATGAGGAATTCTTTCTTCATATTGAATATCTGGAGGAGTAGGTCTAGGATAATAAGCTTTTGTATTATGACTTTTCCAATTATTATGTTACCCATGAGTTTTTAATTTATTGATTTGCATTTCAGGGTTGTCTTCTAAGGTTTCTTGAAATTGGCTTTCTATTGAATATATTTGTTTATCAAAATCATTTTCTAATTCTTCTTCTGAATAAGAACCATCTGAAGTTTCTGACACTTGTGGGTTAACTTGAGATATAACTCCTATTTGTTTAGAACTACTAGGCTTATCAGTTTGTTTTAATGATAATGATTCTTCCATTAGTTTTGAAAAAGGTGATACTTGAAAATGAGGTTTAGAAAGTTTATTTTGAAATGCTTCTGGCTTATTATCTAATTTAATGGAAATAAAATCAATTTGGTTTGCTATTGTATGTAATATTTGATTTGAATAATTATTCTGTTGATACTACTTCTTCAATAGGTTCACCAACTATTAGTCAAATGAGACAATATGAAATTAATATGATGAATAATAATAATGAATTCACAATAGATAAAGTATATTTAAATAATGATTACTACAGTTCAGAAAATACTACAAATAGAATTTGGTTTGAAAAACTAAGTATAGATAACAGAGAACACATTAAAAAAGAATTTTATAATGAACTCACAACTAAAAAAATTAGACAAATAAAAATTTTTATGTGGTTAGAATATTATTAAAAAAAGAAAATATAATCAAAAAAGATAATTTTACAGAAATTCCAGTTATAAATGTCCAGTCAAATCTTTACAAAAAATATAAATTACAAAATAATACAGTAGTTAATTATATACATCCACCATTAAAATCATTGCATATATTTATTGTTTTTCTTTAAGATTAGTGTTCAGATTCAGATGGGGATTATATGATGAATCTTGTTAGGAGCTCTTTTATTTGCATTTATTTGAATCTTAAGGGCACCAAGAATTACGGGTGTTCAACGGGTACTCTATGTCTCTTTTTAATTTACACACTTTAATTTTCATTAGTTAATTTGAAAACGTTTGATTCTAAATATCTTTTATTGAGAATAGTTTAAATTTGTGAAAAACAAATATTTCAAAAATATATGTTACAACTTATAACGAATCAAACAAAATATCACCCAATAACCTTTATACTTTTACACAACAGTAATTACCATCTCATTAAGTAAGCAACTAATACTTAGTAAAAGATGATCAACAATGGTATTGTGGATACCCACTCACGTAAAGAGCAACAATGAATCTAGTTCATGTCATGAGATGACACACGTCATTGCATAAAATTATTCAAATTTTTACTAAATGGATGCTTTTGAAATATATTGGCGTTCTCCCATTTTTCAGATAAATCGTAAAGTTGAATTGGATATATGTCATATATGTCTATTAATAAAGTGTCACCTCTATCATAATTATGAATTGAGCTATATTGATGGCTAGCCCTTGAAAATCATAATTTACTTTCTCATTAATGTGCTGTGTCGGAATGACATGGCCTTAAATGCGAGAAATTTCACCTTTTGCTCAATGGATTGAGCCGTATTAATCTTTGGTACCATTATGCAAATGTGAAACATGAAACGAGAAAGAGAGATAATTTGGGAATAATGATATGATTGATATTGACATAATGAATGGGAATATATACCCAAATGTACATAATGTGACTAAGGTAACTATGTAAACTACGTAACCTATTACAACACAAACACTGTAACTCTATTACTCCCCTTCAAGTTGGAGCATGAAGGTCGAGAATGCCGTACTTCGAACTAAGATAAGTAAAAGTTGTCTATCTTAGTGCCTTCTTGAACATGTTTGTCGGTTGTTCAGAAGTAGAAATGTGATGGGTGGAGATAGTACGCGAAGACACTAGATCACGAACAAGATGACAGTCAATCTCGATATGCTTGGCGAGCTCATGAAAAAACAGGTTTGCTACAATGTGGAGAGCAGCTTTACTGTCGCAATAAAGGCAAACCAGATTAGAACACCGAGAGAGCGGAGAAGCGAATGAAGCCAAAGAATCTCACAACAGGCATTCGCTATGGCCCTGTACTCAGCCTCTGCTGATGAGCGCGACACAGTGTGTTACTTATTGGTCTTCCTAGAGATTGGCGATACACCCAGAGTTATAAAAAAAACCAGTGGCAGAACGACGAGTGATATGAAAGGTGTCATAACTAAACTACTATCTCGAGAAAGAAATAAACCTTAACCCGGGATGCCCTTGACACAGTGAAGAACACGCATGGTTGCAGTCCAATGTTTCAACTTTGGCTACCGCATGAACTGAGATAGAGTGTGAACCACAAAACTGAGCTCAAGCCGAGTGATTGTCTGATAAACTAACTTCCCAATGAGATGGTGGTATTGATCAAGATAAGCATAATCCGGACCAGAGGCCTTGGTAAGGTTGTGTGTGGGATCCATTGATGAAGCAATAGGTTTTGAACCAAGGAGGCCTGCTTTAGTGACTACCTCCAAAACATATTTACGCTGGTAAACAAAAATAACCGAGGTATTATGTGTGATTTCGAGGCCCAGGAAATACTTGAGAATGTCGAGGTCCTTCATGTGAAAGTAGGAAGACAAGTACTACTTGAAAGTATAGATGGTAGTGGGGCTATCACCTGCGATAATCAAGTCATCGACATACACCAAGACATGAAGAGTGTGACCAACTCGGCTAAGGCTGAACAATGAATAGTCTGCATAGCTCTGCCTGAAACCATACTGACAAAGAGCCTGTACGAGCTTAGAAAACCAATTATGCGAAGCCGGTCTGAGACCATAAAGAGACTTGTGTAGGCGACATACCTGACCGGACAGTGCCTTTGAGTAACCCGGGGGTGGTGTTATAAACACAAGCCCATCTAAGTCTCCATGTAGAAAGGCGGTGTGTACGTCTATTTGATGCAGTTCCCATCCTTGAACAACAGCAACTGATAAGAACATACAAAATGTAACCATCTTTGCAACCGGATTGAACATTTCAGTGAAATCAATGCCTTCAACCTGACAATTTCCCAACACAACAAGACGAGCCTTATAGCGTTCAATGCCACCATTCGACTTGTACTTGATGCGATATACCCATTTGCAACCAATTGGTTTCTTTCTAGGAAGGAAGAGACGTGAGAGACCAACTTCCATTTTTCTCAAGGGCTTGAAGTTCTGCATGCATGGCATCTCGCCAGCAAGCCTATTGTACGGCCTCTAAGAAATGAACTGGCTCATGGCCGGAGGTGACTGCTGCCAGGAAGTGAGCATGGGCTGAAGCAAACCGTGCCAAAGAAACAAACTCAGTAATAGGTTACGGAGTGGACGAGATAACTGGCTTCATATCATCACAAACCATGGAGCTGCAAACAAAATTCTTGAGTGGGACACTTGGTTGACGTTTGTGAGAGCTGCGCTGAATGTCAACCTGAGCGAACTAATCCAAACAAGTGGCCGCGAGTGGTGAGCTGGGAGACTCCGCTATCCTAAAGTCGGCAGTCGAAGGAGGCTCAGCCGTGGAGGTCGGTGGCATAGGGGATGCGGTCGAGGATGAACTGGCTTTCTCTGATGAAGTGCTCCCCCATGCTTTGGAGGAGGGGGTATCTAGTTGATCAAATACAGCATGATGAGGTAGAATAGTTGGCGGAGTAGATGATGGTGAAGATGATTAAACCCAAAATGGAAATTGATCTTTGAAGAACACCACATCTCGAGAGAAGAAGAAATTTTCGGATTCAATATCACACAGACACCAACCTTGCTTGCCACTAGGGTATCCCATAAAGATACACTTACGACCACAAGTTGTCAACTTATCTGTACGCAGAAGATTCAGGGTGAAGAAGTGATAGCCAAATACATGAAGATCTGAGTATTTCAGATCTTAGTTGAAGAGCAAAAGAAATGGTGCCTGATTCTGAAGAATCAGTGTAGGAGTTTGGCTAATCAGAAAATAATTTGTAAGCACACATTCAAGAGATGGCGATGTTTGTGTTTCACCCTGCTGTTCTGCTGAGAGGTGTAGGCGCACAAAGTCTCTTGAAGAATACCATGTGCAGCAAAATAATCCTTAAGACCAAAAATACTCTGTACATTGTTTGAACAAAAATGATAAACCGAGGTCTGAAATTGAGTAATAGTCAAGGTGCAGAAATCCATAACTAATCGCGGAACTTTTGATTTAGATTTAACTAAATAAACCCATGTAGCACGAGAGTAATTATCAACAATAGTGACAAAATATTAGCACCATAAGAAGCAGGGATTCTGTACGGACCCCAAATGTCGCAATGCACAAGTTCAAATAAGTTTGTGGCTTTATTAGAACTTAAATGAAAAACAGCTCTTATTTTTTTGAATGAAAAAAAAATGTAGCAAGGAGTAGTACTCCATAAAGAATCATAAGAACCAGGTAAAGATGCTAAAACTGCAAATGAAGGATGCCCTAGCCTTCAGTGCTACAACTCGGTCGAGGTCAGCTACTTGGACATGGACGCATGACTGTCATGTGCGGTTTCCGAGAAATGCCGCATCCAGTGAGCACCTTGCCTCTGCTCACCCACACCAATCACTGTCTTTGTAACACTTTCCTGAATGACACATAACTTATCGGTTAAGAAAGTGAAACACATGGCATTGAAAAGTAACCTAGCAAAGGAGAGAAGATTGCATTCCATAGTCGGCAAATATATAACATGATCAATCCTGCCATACTGAGAGAAAACCAAAGACCCAAATGGAACTGCGATAACAACACGATGTCTGAAAGCTTAATAGGAACAGGTGCAATATGAATAATATCACAAAGCAAGGCCTAAGTACCCATCATATAAAAAGAGGCACCCGTGTTAAGAATCCATAAAGAATGCTTGCCAGTAGCATCAACGGAAGGAATGTTCATTGAGTTGTACATCTGCAAGATGGCATGCCACTGATCAGGACTAAGATCGGAACCATGAACTGCCGACTTCAGAATGAAGACAACGTTGGAAGATGTGGTCTAAGCTTGCTGCTGGGCCGAGAGGGCGACACCGCCTCGACCAGCTCCACGCCCGACCGAGCAGTGGACGAAGCCTTCGGGAATGCCATGAATTCTCCAAAAACAAGAACCGTTGTGGCTAAGGTTCCCACAGTGAGTGCACGATGAACGGTCGACGATAGACTTCTCCGGCGCCGATGGATCTGATTGGCGCGGCGGAAAAATGGGCTTAGCTTGAGCAACAAACGCCATACCATCAGACTTGGTGTTGCGTTCGTGCATAAGGGTCTTGTGACGTTCCTCCTGAACAACCAAAGCATAAACCCTGTTGAGAGAGGGAAATGGTTCTTGCACCATGATACTGGAATGGAGAGTGCCAAACGTGTCGTCAAGACCCAGAAGAAATTGATGGAGACGCTCGACATCACATTCAGTCTGAAGCTTGGTCGTGATGTTACAAGAACAGAAACTGTAGAGACAGGCCTGAAGAGAGACATAGGTTGTGACTTCATCCCAAATATTGTTGAGAGCACCATAATAAGAGGCGACATATTTCCCACCTTGGCGACAGTATGCCAAATCTGCGCGAAGCTGAAGAAGATGAGGGTCATTGCTGACAGAAAAGCGATGGCGCAACTCCTCCTAGAGCTCAAAAATAGTTTCGGGATAGGTTATAGAAGATCGCAGTGGCGGGTCAATGTATTAAACAACCTATCTGATCAACATTGAGTTAACACTATACCAGTCATCTAAATCAACATGGGCAATATAGGTATGAGAAATTTTACCATCGATAAAGTCCAACTTACGCTTAGCCTTGAGTGTGTTATTCATCCAGGTGGTCCATTCCTGATAATTGTCTCCCTTGAGAACAACCGGACAGAGAGACAAGCCCGGATGATCTGAAGGGTGAATGTAGAATGGAGACGAATGAACAAGAGGATGCAGAAGCAGCTAACGACTGAGATCTTCGTCAGCCGGCGGTGGAGGAGGCGGCGGTGGTGTGTCGTCGTCGGCAGAAGTCTGACGAGGAGGAGGTTTGACCGTGCTTTCTATGTCGCTCATGTTGAGGTGGCGAGGACAGAAATACACAGCTGTAGGGTAAGGTTTTGGTCGGAAAAATTTTCTATTAAGAGAGTATGCTCTGATAACATGAAACGAGGAAGATAGAGATAATTTGAGAATAATTATCTGACTGATATTGACAAAATGAATGAAAATATATACCCAAATATATTTGATGTGACTAAGATAACTATGTAACATATTACAACACAAACAATGTTAATCTATTAAAACACAATCGAGAAGGAACACGTCTTTGTGTCTAGGCCCGTCAAATGGGTCGGATGACCCGTTGGATAACCGTTACCCATATACTATTTTCACTTATTGGATAAGACTTATTGGATAATGACCCATTGGGTTAATGGATATAATTGGGTTGTAGTTATTGGGTTTAGTAGGGTTGGATAATGGATTATCCGTTGGATAATTTTGGGTGAGTCGAGTTGGGCTGGGTAACGGGTGACCCGTGGATAATTTCATATCATAAGATAACAAAATTTTCACAAGTTTGATTACGAATGATTTAATTTTTCCCTAACACATATAATCATTTTAGAAATGATCAAATTCTCGATTCATCATATTTATCGATTTCGGTTCATGTCTTAATCAATTTTAATTTGAACCAATTAAAATTTGATAAAAGATCTTGACGAAAGAAGTAGGAGTCCGTCTCTTGAAAGACGGTCTTTCCATAAGTTATGGAAATACCAAGGTTTAAAGTGTAAATTAGAAGAAATTAAGATAAAATTTTTGGGTTGCATGAACCGGGTTATAAATTTTATAACTACTACATGTTTCATACTAAAACTTTAATATTGCAACTAAGACCTTTTACCTTTTATTATTCTAATCAAACTCCATCTTTCCATAAGCCTATGGAAAGACCGTCTTTCCCAAGACTTTGCCAAGAAGTAGAAGTAGTATTTAAAAAACTTTTACTAAATTTGAAAAATCTCCTCCATGAAATATGAAGATTTTTAAAAATATTTTCTTTTATTGAACATAAGAAAATAATAAATGAAATCCCCACATTTAGCCACTCGAATAAATATTTCTACTTTTCTAGTTATGTACACGATTCAGCCTGTATAAAAAATTATTAGAGTTAATCGTAATTTTTCACTCCAAGTAAATGTTACGTGACTTATCCATTTAAAGTTTAAATGGTTGAAAACACCAATTATCCATTAAGTATATACTGAATTATCCATTGGGTATATACTAATTATCCATTGGGTCTATACTAACTATCCATTGGGTATATACTAATTATCCATTGGGTCGAACTAAATGACCCATTGGGTATAGGTCATTTATTTGGGTGAAACATGAATTACCCATCAAGTCCGTGTTCTTTCTCAGTTCTCAGTTCTCACTTCCCAGTCTGCATTTTGTTTCATCAATCCGCATTTTGTTTCATCAATCAGTCACGTTTTGTTCATTAATCGGTCTGCATTTTGTTCATATTTGAGTTCATAATATTATATTATGTAATATAATATTATGTACATTATATTATATTATATTTAATAAAAATAAAAAATATATAATATGTTGGCTTTGTAAACTCGACGAAACTAACGAACAATCTTACTTGGGATCGAGCTCGAGCTCAAATACTGTACGAACTCGAATATTGTACGAACTTGAATACTGTACGAGATTGAGCTCGAATACTGTACAAACTCGAATACTGTACGAGATTGAACTCGAATACTGTACGAACTCAAATACTGCACAAGATTGAACTCGAATACTGTACGAACTTGAATCTGTACGAGATTGATCTCGAATATTGTACGAACTCGAATACTGTACGAGATTGAACTCAAATATTGTACGAACTCGAATACTGTACAAGATTGAGCTCGAATACTATAAGAACTCGAATACTGTACGAGATTGAACTCGAATACTGTACGAACTCCAATACTGTATGAGATTGAGCTCGAATATTGTACGAACTCGAATGTTGTACAAGATTGAGCTCGAATATTGTACGAGCTCGAATACTGTATGAGATTGAGCTCGAATATTGTACGAACTTGAATACTGTACGAGATTGAACTCGAGTATTTACGAACTCAATTGCTGTACGAGATTGACTGTAAATTTTGTACGAACTCGAATACTGTACGAGATTGAATTTGAAAACTGTACGAATTCGAATACTGTACGAGATTGAATTCAAATACTGTATGCGCTCAAATACTGTACGAACTCGAATATTGTACGAGATTGAACTCGAACAATTTGTGAATTATAATTTGTGAATTATAGTGAATATTTATGTTAAATATTACACATGCATTTAATTGAGTAATTTTGGATCTTTATTAGGTATTTGTTATGTTCCCATTGAGTTAACATAATATGGGATCCATTGAAATCAAAATTTCCCATTAACATAATTATTCTCATCCCAAATCCTAAAAAATAATGAGCATTTAATACCTGATCACATTGGATAATGACAACTTGTAACCCAAATCGATGGAAAATGTTTAATGATAACTTATTGGGTTAATTATATAATGATTTATTGGATAATATATCTTAACTCAGTGGGTCATATGAATATCTCATGAGTTATCCAATGAGTTTTCCATTTAATGACCCAACCCATTTATAACCCAACCTATTATGACTCATTTAATAAATGGATTAATTGGATAATGATACATTGAATAATTATCCATTGAATTTGGATAATGGATTAATCTAATTAACCCATTTGTCGGGCTTCTCTGTGTCCATGGAAATGTATAACAACGTGATTTACCTCTCATATGATGACATAAATGTGGACTGGTATGGGCCGCTGATGGCGAGCGGATGATCGCCTTTCGCCAATGGAGATGCATAACGACGTTGCTTAGTATTAAAGGAAATTTATGGTTGTTTTAGTATGAAAACGGTTGCAACTTTGTAAGGGAAGTGTCACTTCATGGTATAGTAATAACTTTTTAAAAGCAAGCGGTAGAAGAAAGGGCCAAATCCGTGCAAAATTGTTGCCCATCTCTAGCTTTTTTTCATCCTGTCAAATGAAATAATGGCAGTTGCACTCGTGTCTACTTTTCTGTGCTGTACTCTCAGATGGGACTTGAGCTTTAATTCCCTTCCATCGTCACTCATGACTGTCAAATTACTAGTCCCTCCCTCTCAATTCAAATTTTATACTATTAAAAATAAAATAAAATACCACTACATGATTATCAAGAAATATATTTAATTATTAATATGTTTATTCAAGTTGGGTTTAGCTAATCTGGACCCCAAATCCAATAATCTGGATTTAAACCCGACCTAAATACGAACTCGAGATCAACCCGAACCCGATCCAACCTGAACCTAATTTAACCCAAACCTAATTCAACCTGACAAATCAACTATATAACCCTACGTGTAATCAACCCAAGACATATATAGTTATAAAAAGTTAACTAACATTTAATATGGAACCAAGTAAACTTGGTTATGCGTCAAACTAATAAATTCTTTAGACATACTTATTAGAATAAAGTGGGGTTTTTATACATTACGAGTTTACAGATATGATTGCTAGTACGTAAAGTCAACTCATAACAAATGTAAATACACAGGGTTAAGTTAAAAATGCACACAACTAAATTTAAAATTCTAATGAATAATAGTCAAATAAAGAGAGACGTCTCATTAAAATTATGATTTTGAATTAGTAATTATAGACAGTCGACTAAATATTAATTTCAAATTTTGGTTTGAAAATTATTGTTAAAATAATATTTAATAAATTATCACAAATTCTTGTTGTGGATCGAGTAACTGTTCAATGAGGGTATTTTATAATTAGTGGGACTAATAAGAATATTTGATAACTAATTTTATTCAGTGAGATATATAATTATGATAACCTTTAAAATGAGATCAACATATAGATAATTATTTTTAAAATAATTTGAATGAAATGCTATAAAAATAATCATTTTATTGTAATTAATATGTAACGGTTTCTAACTAAACTAATTATTTCACTTCATCGCTTATATAGTTTTCCTTAGATAACTATACTTCGAAATTGTAAATAAAATTGTTTATTTTCAGTTTAAATGTAAGACATAAAAATACATAAAAGTAATCCTAATTTTTAAATTAATAATACCGCGCAACGCGGTGGGACTTCACTAGTTTTTTTATTAAAAAATAGAATCGAAATATTTATTACAACACAAAAATGCACTAAAGTATTTTAAAAAGTGAATTGAATTCAACGAATACTCAACACTGCTATTCAACTAAGATAGTATGCACAAAAGCGCCTCTAACATATTTATGAAAAATTACACATGGCCCAAAAATATTGTACGACATTATCCTTCTCTCAAAATTACACAAATTTTTTTATTCTTGCATAAATTTAGAAATAAAAAACAAATGTTTTTTTGGTGAAATGTTGGAAACACTAGTACTTGCTCTAGAATAATTTAAAGTTGATTACTTAGAAGTAAGAAAGAGAAATAGAAAAGGATTACAAATATGTTCTTATGCTCAATTGTTGATAAATATTCCTTTACAGACTTATAAAATACAATGAGGGTGTATAGGGTATCATCACGTTCGAGCGGATTTCAATTTGGAGTTACGAGTAAAAAAAATCTTTTTGCACTTAGGCCCCTCCAAGAAAGTTGGAATTTTTAATCACGAAATTGGCGACACCAAAATGCAATTCAACAATGTTCTATTGCGACTTTGCGATTTGGGCCTATATGGGTGAACATAAGGGCCTTGAAAGTCAACATTGAATACTTCTACACAGTCTTGAAAAATTACACTGTGACCCAAAATTGTGTTACCCCATTATCCGTTGCTCCAAAAAATTTTTTATTCTTGCCTAAATATAGAAATATTAAATTAATTAATTTTTTGGTGAAATGTTGAAAGAGTTAGTCTCTTGAAAGACGGTCTTTCCATAAGTCATGGAAAAACCAAGGTTTAAAGTGCAAACTAGAAGAAATGAAGATAAAATTTTTGTGTTGTGTGAATTAGACTATAAACTTTATAACTACTACACGTTGCATAGTAAATTTTTAATATTGCAAGTAAGACGTTTTACCTTTTATTATTCTATTTGAATCTCGTCTTTCCATAAGCCTATGGAAAGACGGTCTTTCCCAAGACTTTGTCATGTTGAAAAACGCTAATACATGTTCTAGTGTAATTTAAAGTTGATTATTTAGAAGTAAGAAAGAGAAATAAAAAAATAATTACGGATACATTTTTATGTTCGATGATAAATATTTTATTACATACTTGAAAAATACATTGGGGTGTATATGGTAGCATCACTTTTGAGCGAATTTTAATTTGGAGATACGAGTTTTTACATTTTGCAAGTTACAAGTTACAACGAAACATAACCTGATAATAGTGCAGTTGTAACAAAATATTATCGAAATATAACCTGATAATAGTGCAGTTGTAACAAAATATTATCGAAATATAACCTAAACCAACCCAAATTTAATCGGGTAGCATAATAACCCGATCTAAAATGAACCAACCCAAAATATATCTGTATCCAATATGAAAATTCTAAAAAATAACTGACATGATCAGACTCGAACAAAACTTCAGTACAAAAAATGACACAACAATAACTCAATCTGATCCAACCCAACAATATTCTGACCCCCGACCCGACCTAACCTGAGTGTAAAAATTACACGACAGTAACCCGACTCAATATTAACTCGATCCGACACGACCCCACCCAAGAAAAAAATGGACACATTTTCAATTCGACCCAACATGACAAATGAAATCATCACATTTCAACCTGACCTATTTTAACACAACACATTTTCAAACTGATACAAATTTGACACAATAACCTGAATTGATACCTCCGCTTAAAAACAAAGTAATACGTACTGGTAATTGAACCCATGGTCTCCCATGTGGTATTTTGGCATCTTACTACTAGAGAATAGTCAAGGTCAAGGGAATTAATACAACGAGATCTTAGCTGCGACAGAAAATCCAAAGGCTTAAATTATTATTATTATAACTACAGAAAAGAGTTACCATGACATGACAAGTTCTATGATTCGATGGAAATTACCCCGTTGTATAAGTTTTTTTTTTTTGAAAAAAAAAAGAGTCCGCATCGTAATGACGATTTTTTTTCCATAAGTTATGCAAATACTAATATTTAAAATATAAATTAGAATAAATAAATGTATAATTTTTTAATAGCATTAATCCGGTCATAAACCTATTATAAAGTACATATTTTCTAAATGACAATTTGTGGTAATTATGCAAATATGGTACTATTGAGTTGCAACATCAAAGAAGGAATTTTGGTGAAATAAGAAAAGGTTGATTACTGAATCGAGAAGTGTACATCTCGTCCAAGTTGTATTTTAATTGGAGAATATATCAGTTTTTATATTGTGGGATTGGATTAATGTTATGGAATTGGAATATTCAATTATGATTAGAATATGGATGAGATATTCTAGTTATTCTATTTCATTACTTAAAGGGATTAGATTTGGTAATTCTTATTTTCAAGAGATTTAATTGTAATCTGAATATTATGTGGAAAAGAAATTACATTTGCACAAGACTGCATGCGTAAGAAGACTTTCCATGTTGAAACAAATGGAAATGTGAAGCCTAAATAATTTAATCAGTTGAACTTATTGTGTGAATATTGAGTTATGGAATATTGAAGATTTTGCAATACATTATTTTAGGTGTGTGATTGAAAGGATTCATGGAAAATCCCTATAATTATGGATTTGGATTTATGTAATATTATAAGATAATTGTGGTAGGGAAAATCCATTTATTTATGGGATTTAAATATGCTTTATAAATAGATTTGAAAACGTAATATTTTGAAAACAAATGTGGAGAATTCCAATATGCTCATGATATATGTATTGATGTACATCACGGCTGTGCCACTCACAGATTAATTGAAGAAAAATCTGCATCCAGATTTTTATCTTTCGAGAGGTACTACAGAGTCATCCGTCTGTGTTCCAACATGAAGTTAAACTGTTGATCAAGTTTAGAATTATATACCTTAATTTCTCGGGAGGAGGAGATCCAGCATTGACGAGTTTCGAGGTTAGAAGGAGTCTGATCAAGGCAGATCGATTGCAAGGGGGGCTTGCCGAATTCACATGTTATAATTAGTTAAGATAAGTATATTGTATGGTGTACTTTGTGATGTATCTTTCTGATTAGTGGATTCATTCTGAACTAGGCATGACCCTGCAGGTGTAGGCGGATTTCATTGAACTGCGTAAACAAGTCTCGTGTGTTCATGCTTTATTTAATTGCATCCTTGATTAGATATGCTATGTTGGAATACGTTAATAATTATTGAATTAATTAGGTAAAATCAAATTTCACTTATAACTGTACACATTATATAATAAATTCTTAACATTGCAACTAAAATCTTTTACTTTTCTATAATTCTAATTAAAATTTCATATTTTATAAACCTACAAAAAGATAGATTTTCTCACAACTTAAAAAAAAAGTGTCAAACCCATAAAATGAAAGAAGCACTAAATAAACTTACGCAGGATGTTTTTGTTTCATGAGAGGATTGAATGACACCCACACGATCGCCCAAGTGATTGGACCTCTGACTTATGCTCTTGCCATTATGAGTTTGACTCTCGGCAGTGACAGTGTTGGGATTTCTCCAGTAGGGAGGTCCCTTGTATGCACCGAGTACAGTTGAGGGTCAGAGACTCAATTACAAAAGTACTGTAATTAACCTTTTCAATTATAACCGTAGTTTCAGTGCGACCAAGGCAGCCGTGCGACCTGTTTGATCGCCTGTTGCCATGAGAGGGTTGTATGATATTTATTCAATCTTTGAAGGAAGTCTATGTAAGATACAGCAAATTCGTTGATTAATTGGTACTTTTTCTGCTGCCCGACAAATTATGGAATGGTACAGTATCCAAATCACACAGAACTTTTCGCGGTGTGAAACAGTAAGGTTTTGCTTAATAATTCATTTTCTCTTAAATAATGAGTAAGTTTTAAAACTCAACTGTGGACCATGAAAATGGCATAGTACAAAAGCAGATCGGAGAAGAGGTAATTCTAGGAAACATTAGCACTTCAAGGTGTAGAATCTCAATACTGCCCATTGGAAATTGTAGCCTTATGGTGTCTGATCTGATAGTAGTTAATTTTATAATTATGTGTACTTTCTCATCCATTCTCTTTAACTTTGTTAAGTACCCTTTCTATTTTAATAACTTTTTTTTAATATAATCATCACACTTATTTTTATAAAAAATACTACTTTAAATTAGAGCTAATATAATAATTTTTTATCAACATTTATTAAAATATTACAATAACTTATAAAGTGTTGTTTAAATACTCCGTATTTAAAAAAGTTTGCCTAAAAAAATTGTGTTAGATCAATGCAACATCACCTAAGACATGTTTGTACTCCCTCCGTTTCACTATTAGTGACACAATATGTTTAGGTGCTTGGATTCATGTGAAGGAAATGAGTGGATGAAATTGAATATATAAAGTAAAAAGTAGAATGGTTGGATAAAATTGAAGGAATTTTGCCAAAAATGAAAAGGATATCAATATAAAAGAAACAACCCAAAAAAATGTGTCACTAATAGAGAAATAGGGGGAGTAACATTTTTAGTATCCAAAACAACACTTTTAAAGTGTTATATTAGTTTTAGTTTGTGCTATTGAAGTTAACGTTTTCCATTCATTCATTAATCCTTTTACAATAGACATTCAAATCTCTCCACACACGGTTAATTGGAAATGGAGGAAATATCCTGTACTCCTATAAGTTTTTTTTTTTGTTTTAATTTAGATTTTAATTTATGAACGATGCTTAGCGATTGATGGTTGATTGTTTCATTTGACTGTTATCTTTGATGTTTATCGGTTGAAATACGCCATACCACAATTGTATAATAATTTGACATGTGTCCACAATATACATCGGAGATTCTCATAACATTGGAGATGCTCTTACTTATTGTTTACAGATGTTTTAACTGAAAATTACTCCTCAATACCTAATCCAATTACTAAATCTTTAAAAAAAAGGTTTAAAAATCAACCAAAAATTTATTTATCTTCATTTTTAGTTAATTAAAAAGCTGCCTTCTCAGAAAATCACTCATCACACACTTTTTTTTAAAGTAAAGTTCGAGCAAATCTATGTCATTGTCAACCACTTGTTTAAGAAAAACAAGGAGGGAAAAAGGTAATGACATCGTGAGATCTTGGAAAAGAAACTCTTTAGGAGTAATAGTAGTTTAGTATAATTTCACAATAACCTAGAATGGATCTTGGTAATTGTACAAATTATAATACAATAGTCCATCATATGTGCACCATGTTACCCGTATGCATGGTGCGTCCACAACTATCACAGTCATGTATTTTAATTTCTGAATCACATTCACAATATTGTTTGCTGCAAATCAAAGTCATTTTACATACACAACTATTGTAACAACTTTTTAATTAATTAATCGGGTCCCAGATCGTTGTCAAAAATGGCTTACATTAAACGATGCCCAAAGGCTAATTACATCAAGTGTCCGAAGGCTTACATTTGAGGTGTTAAGTAGATAGTGCAATTCTAATCTAAGGTCCCAAATGGTTAAAAAGGAGATGTACACAAAGGCATTAATGAATGATACATTACTAAGCAAAGGCCTATGTGGCAATGAAAATGGCAAATCAAGGATGACTGGTTATCATTGTGAAGCCGTAGTGTAGTCACTGTTGTGCGGAATGGAGAAAGAACAGAAAGTATGAACGAAAATAACAAGACACAAGATTTACGTGGTTCACCAAATTTTGGCTACATCCACGGGAAACAGATTCACTATATCAGAATTAATGTTTACAGAGAGAAGAGAGACACTTTATATGCTGTCTCCACTAAACCCTAACAAACTGGGCCAAAACACAATTCGGCCTAAATCAACAGCAGTCCAATAAAGAGACAAGATATACCGTCGCCCCCCGGACCCCCAGGCCAGGGTGCGCTCTGCCCCCAGGACCCCCCGACTCGCTGACCGGGCAGCGAGACCCCCGTACCAACCTGTCGAAGCGGCTAATACATATACAAGGCATACCAACAAATCTACACCTTGACTTGAATCCTCAAAGCAGAAACTCCAGACGCACCATTACAGTACCAGATGAGCAGACTTATCCCTCCACTCCCGGGACTGCCCATAGAGCACCTAATCAGCTCTGATGTTCAGCAAGTCCAAACAATGTTGAAACTTGCTATGTGGAACAGGTTTGGTGAACATAACAGCGGGGTTGTCAGCAGTTCCCACTTTCTTCACCCTGATTCTCCTCACTCTTCAGGAAACGATATCTGACATCAATATGCTTAGTCCTCTCATGATGGACCTGATCCTTGGCTAGGAAGATTGCACTCAAGCTGTCACAATACACAGTAGCCTGATCATGATGTAGACCAAGATCACTAACCAGCCCTTTCAGCCATATTCCCTCCTTTGCAGCCTCTGTCAGAGCCATGTACTCTGCTTCCGTAGTAGACAACATCACTGTAGGTTGCAAAGTCGCCTTTCAACTAACCACAGAACCTCCCAAAGTGAATACATAACCAGTCATCGATCTCATCGTGTCAACATCACCGGCATAATCAGAATCAGAGTAGCATGTAACTAAGCACTCGGTATCACCTCCATAAGTGAGACCTATATCAGACGTACCTCTAAGATACCTGAAAATTCTCTTCACAGCTTGCCAATGTTCCTTTCCCGGTTGCCCCATGAACCTGCTCACAACACTGACTGCCTGTGCTAAATCTGGCCTCGTGCAAACCATAGCATACATCAAACTCCCCACCGCGCTGGCATAAGGAACCCGAGACATATACTCCTTCTCCTCGTCTGACTGAGGAGCAAACATGGTGGTGAGATGGATATTTGCAGCACTAGGAATGTCTATAGGCTTCGCTGTAGACATGCCAAACCTAGCCAACACTTTCTGAATGTAGCCTTTCTGTGACAAGAAAAACTTCCGCTGACTTCGATCCCTAAGAATCTCCATTCCTAGTATCTTCCGAGCTGCACCCAGATCCTTCATCCCAAACTCAGCACTAAGAAGTCCTTTCAACTTCTGAACCTCATGCTTACTCTTTGAGGCTATCAACATGTCATCTACATAAAGCACCAGATAAATGAATGACTCATCTCTCAACTTGCTGTAGTAGACACAACAATCATATGAACTCCTTGTGTAGCCTAACTCAAGCATGTAGTTGTCAAATCTCTTGTACCACTTCCTCGGAGACTGCTTAAGTCCATATAAGGACTTCTTCAACTTGTAAACATATTTTTCCTTGCCAGGAACTTGGAAACCATCTGGCTGAGTCATGTATATCTCTTCCTCCAACTCTCCATGTAGAAAAGCGGTCTTCACATCAAGTTGTTCAAGCTCCAAATCCTGATGTGTCACTATAACTAGCAACACCCTGATGGAAGTGTGTCTGACCACTGGTGAGAAAATCTCATTGTAATCTACTCCCTCTCTCTGACGGAAACCTCTAGCAACAACTCTAACCTTGTACTTGACTCCCTATGTAGGTGATATCCCTTCATTTTTCTTGAAAACCCATTTGCAAGTGATAACCTTTCTCCCTTGAGGCTGTTGAACCAAATCCCATGTCTGATTCTTCTGGAGGGACTCCATCTCATCTCCCATTGCTACAAACTATTTGTCAGCATCAGTACCTGAAACAGCTTCTCTGTAGGTGGATGGCTCGTGAGTATCCACCTCCTCAGCAACCTGTAGTGCATAACCCACCATATCCTCAAACCCATATCTCTTGGGCGCCCCAACTCCAACCCTCTTGGGTCGGTCCCGAGCTAAACTGTGGACTGTAGCTCCTGATAGTTAAGGATCTGGTGGTGGAGATTCCGGTATCTCAGATTCTGTCTGTGGCTCTTGATCCACCTCTAATTGTTCCAATCTATTTTCACCTTGAGTGACTTCAAGCTCCACCTGTTTATCAACTCCACTAGTTTCTGGCACAATTGTGGGCTTCACCATAGATCTAAGCAAAGAATTTTCACCAAAGACAACGTCCTTGCTCAGAATAACCTTCTTCTCAGATGGAGACCATATCCTGGAGCCTTTAACTCCATCTCCATAACCCACAAAGATACCCTTCTTGGCTCGGGGCTCTAACTTACCACCACTAACATGATAATAAGATGTACAACCAAAAACTTTTAACTTGGAGTAATCAACAACTTTACCTGACCACAACTCCATAGGTATTTTGCACTCTATACCCGTGTGAGGCCCGCGGTTGATCAAGTAACAAGCTGTACTCACCGCCTCTGCCCAGAATCTCCTTACCAAACCAGCATTAGAGAGCATGCACCTCGCTCTCACCGGCAATGTCTGATTCATCCGCTCAGCTACGCCATTCTGCTGTGGCGTATTCCTGACTGTATGATGATGAGCAATCCCTTCATCCCTACAAAACTGATCAAACTCAGACGAGCAGAATTCCAGCCCATTATCAGTTCGAAGCCTCTTGATCTTCTTCCCGGTCTGATTCTCCACCAAAGCTTTCCACTCCTTGAACTTCGAGAAAGCTTCACTCTTATGTTTCATCATGATAACCCAAGTCATCCTTGAGTAATCATCAATCAGAGAAACAAAGTACCCGTGACCTCCCAGTGACTCAACTCGGGAAGGTCCCCAACAATCAGAATGGATGTAATCCAATGTGCCCTTTGTTCTATGAATCGCCTTAGGAAACTTGCTGCGGTGATGCTTCCCAAAAACGCAATGCTCACAGAAGTCCAAGCTCTTGACCTTGTGGCCACCAAGAAAATCATATTTCGACAGAATCTGCATCCCTCTTTCACCCATGTGACCAAGCCTCATATGCCATAACTTAGTCATATCATCCTGGTGAACCTCTGAAGATGCTACATTAACAGAATCCATAACCGTGGAACCTTGTAGAAAATACAAAGTACCATGCAGAACACCTTTCAGAGCTAGCCTAGAACCTTTGCAGACACACAGAACTCCATCAGCCCCTGAGTAGACGAAACCCTTTCTATCCAACGTAGGAAGAGAAATCAGATTCTTTGTCATCGATGGAACATGCCTGACATCGTTCAAAGTACAGAAACTACCATCATGCGTCCTGATCTTGATTGAACCAATCCCAACTACCTTGCACGCAACACCATTTGCCGTAGTAATGATGCCCTCAGCTTGCTCATAAGTTGAGAAATAATCTCTCCTTGGGCATATATGGTAAGATGCCCCAGAATCAAGAAACCACGCATTAGGATGATTATTTTGCACAGTAGCAGCTAGAACAAAATCATCTTCAGAACTGAAATCCCCTTCAGCCACAGCAGCAGTACCAGATGTACTCCCAGATTTACTAGCCTTCTTCGGACACTCCTTTTTCCAATGCCCCTTCTCCTTACAGTAGTTACAAACATCATTGGCCTTGGGACCCTTTGAAGATGACTTCTTGCCCTTCTTCTTACTGCTGGTTCCCTTGCCCTTTGTGTTTCTGTCACTAGCAAACAAGCCAGAGGCCTGACTTTCTATACCTGTACCGTTTGCCTTATGTCGCAACTCTCTACTATGGAGAGAGGATCTAACTTCCTCCAGAGACACGGAATCTTTACCAACAATAAATGACTGAACAAAATTCTCATACGAAAGCGGTAAAGACACTAGCAAAATCAAAGCAGCATCTTCATCTTCAGTTTTCACATCTATATTTCGCAATTCTAATAACAAAGTATTCAATTACTCTAGATGGTCTCTGAGTTGCATACCTTCCTGCATTCGGAGACCGAAGAGGCGTTGTTTTAGAAGCAGCTTGTTGGTTAGAGATTTCGTCATATACAAACTCTCCAACTTCAGCCACAGTTGTGCAGCAGTCTCCTGATCTGAGACCTCAGTGATGATTTTGTCCGTGAGACACAGCATAATCGTCGAGTGTGCCTTTTCTTCCATACCCACCACATCGCCAGAACTGCTCGCGAAATCCTTCGTCAGCGGAGTCCACAAACCTTGCTGTTTCAGCAAAGCTCGCATCTTGATCTGCCATAAACTGAAACTGTTTCTCCCAGTAAACTTGTCGATCTTCATGTTCAACCCAGACATCTTTCTCCCCGATCAGCCCCGATCTGATGAGCCCAGAATCCGATACACCCACTATGGATCTCACCGAAAAAAGAAACCGCTCTGATACCAGTTTGTTGTGCGAAATGGAGAAAGAACAGAAAATATGAACGAAAATAACAAGACACAAGATTTACGTGGTTCACCAAATTTTGGCTACATCCACGGGAGACGGATTCACTATATCAGAATTAATGTTTACAGAGAGAAGAGAGACACTTTATATGCTGTCTCCACTAAACCCTAACAAACTGGGCCAAAACACAATTCGGCCAAAATCAACAGCAGTTCAATAAAGAGACAAGCTATACTGTCGCCCCCCGGACCCCCAGGTCAGGGTGCGCTCCGCCCCCCTGGACCCCCCGACTCGCTGACCGGGCAGCGAGACCCCCGTACCAACCTGTCGAAACGGCTAATACATATTCAAGGCATACCAACAGTCACATTAGTACGACTCGAAACTACCATCTAGAGCAAACATAATGAGTTATAAAATAGACGTGTCCATATATCTGATCAAACATCTAAGTCAATGAAAACAAAATTAATGAAGCTACCCAACTAAAGGTCTAGTTCGTCTCCATTTAACCCGTTAAGACTATTTCCCCTTAACTAAGAGACTAAAATCAATCATTTTAATTTCCAAAAAATATTTTTCGTGGATGTATAGAAACCACTTAGAATACATAGAATTATTCCTTACCACTTTTATTTTAACTAGTCATCGATGATTGTGTACATTTTAGACTATATTATTTTTTTGGTCCCCTACAAAGTATCTTTTACTATCTTTTGGTCCCCATTTGTAAAATAACCCTTAGACGGTACCCACAAATTCAAAATGATATGTTTTGGTCCCCAGAGGTGGTTTTCCGGCAAGACTAAATGGTTTTCCAGTATAACCAGGGGTATAATGATAATTTTACGAATTAAAAAATATTTTCAATTATTAAAAATTCCTAATTTTCTTTTTCTTTATTTTTCCGCCGCCACCGCTCCTTCTGCCGCCACCGCCTTCCACCGCCATTGCCGCTGCCAATTTCCACCGCCTTCCCCCCCGCTGCCAATTTCCTCCACCTTTTTTGCCGCCTTCAGTTTCAAATAGCCCCGATTCACTTGAAGCCCTGCTCTAGATTTGGTTCCCAGCAGGGAGAAGTCGGCGAAGACGAAGTGGTGGAGAAGGCATCGAAGAAAATAAAGCGGAGAAGAGGCGAAGAAGCGACGAAGAAGACGAAGCGGAGAAGCGGAGAAGAAGATGAATCGGAGAAGCGGCAAAGAAGACGAAGCAATGGCGGAAGGCGAGGAAGACAAAGCGGAGAAGCGGCGGAAGGCGGAGAAGACGAAGCAATGGCTGAAGGCGAGGAAGACGAAGCAGAGAAGCGGCGGAAGGCGGAGAAGACGAAGCAAGGGCTTGGGCGTGAAGGACGCTAAGGTCGTGAATTTGGGGCAGCCAATTTCCAGTACGGCGGCGGTGGCGCAGTCGGCGAAGGAGGAGGAGGAAATTCCTTCTTTCAGCTTCGTTTGAGCTGCAAATTAGGCTTGGATCTGGGCGAGCTCGGGCGTGAAGAACGCTAAGGTCGTGAATTTGGGGCAGTTCTCGGCGCCGGTGAAGGGGCCCTGTACAGCGGCGGTGGCGCAGGGCGGAGATGACCGGGAGAAGAAAGAAGAAGAAGTATTTTTCCCTTTTTTTCTAATCTAGGGGTAAAATGGTCATTTTATAGATTTTGACCAATTTTACCGTTGTCCTCACCTGAAAACCACCTCTGGGGACCAAAACATATCATTTTGAATTTGTTGGGTACCGTCTAAGGGTTGTTTTGCAAATTGAGACCAAAAGATAGTAAACGATACTTTGAAGGGGACCAAAAAAATAATTTAGTCTACATTTTATATCTTAAATTATGCATAGCAAACATTTATGAAAAATAGATTCCCTAAAGATAAATGATACGAATGCAGTAAGATCTCACACAAAAAAATTCATATTTTTACATTTATGATTTTTTACAATTTAAGTAAACAATATATCCTTTTATTTTATTTTTTGTTTGTCATTTGAATTTTAAGTTAGACCATGTTGCTAACATTTTATATGCTTAAAGTATTCAAGCTCTCAATTAATTCATTAAGTACATTTGAACTTAGATCTTGCCAATGCTACCAGCCTACCAGTAGTATTATCTACTATTCAATTTTTGAATTACATTGATACTACTAAGTGGCAATGTTTTGGGAAAAATCATCTTTTTATAAGTTTATGGAAGGATGATATGCAGTAGTTATAAGTTTATGATCCGATTAATGTAACTCAAAAATTTTATTTTTATTTATTTTAATTTACAGTTTAAACTTTGGTTTTTCCATGATTTTGGAAAGACTTTCTTTCAAGAGACGGACTCGTACTATTACAAATTAATTTTAAAATAAAATTTTGATAGTTTTTAAAATTTAACATATTATTAGAACTGATTCGATCCAAACTCCCTTGATTTGTTGAAATGTCTAAAACTCCGTATTTAACACTTGTGAGAGTGTTTATATTATCTGTCTCACATTGAGAGTGGATAAATCTAATATTCAGTGTATAATCTCTTGAGTTACCCTTCTTATTTATCAATTAATTTCATATGAAAAGTTAAGATGACTTATAATTCAACCGAAGGCCATAGCATGGGGAGAGAAATGGTATTACACCCACACGATCGCAAAAGCGGTTGGATGCATGGTCTCATTCCCCATTGGGGCGGGGTTCGAATCTCGGCAGGCGCAATGTGGGGGTTCTTCCAGTGGGAGGACTCCCTGTGGCCACCGAGCACATTCATGGACCATGTACTTAACCGTTGGAAGTGCTGTAATTTACTTCCTCGGTGTTGGCTGTGGTGTCAGTGCAACCGGGGCCCTAAGGGCGAGGATTATTGCCTTTTTGGGAGAGAATAGTATTGCATAGCTTGAATAGGTCGATTGGAATTGGCAGAACTCATAAGAAATGAAAGAGAAAGGTGACTTAAATTTATATCGGATGTCCCCGAAGGGACGACTTAAATTTATAGGAGACATTTATAATTCCATTGAGGGGAAACGTTTCACAAATAAGGGGAGTCAGCCTTGGTGTATTTGTCTCTATCATATTTCAGATTCCGTTCCCGGCTTTTTTCCTTTTTCTTTCTATCAGATTATCACATTTACTACCTCCGCCTCATTCAAAGGTCCATATCATCTTAAATGGACAGTTATACATGCTAACGTGGCTAAATTTTGATTAAAGATGGAGAATTGAAATGAGTTAATCAAATTTCAGTCACAAATTTTAGCCCAAATAAAAAAATAGCCGAAACATGAACATTTAGTTGGGACAGACAAAAAGTAGTAACCTTTGGATGGAGCGGAGAAAGTATAGCTTATACGTCCGAGCTTACCATAATCTGAACTTATCATATGAGTTTACTTTTAAAGTCAGATGTGTATGGGTAAAATGAGTAATGGGTTGAATGAGTAACATGTTAAATGGGTATTTGAAAAATATGGGTCGGGCGAGTTAGATTTGTGGATTGATCGCGTGTTTACCCATAAGAGTTGAAAATCGTGGATTTACCCATATGGTTGAAATATAAACTCATACAGTTCAATATATGGGTAGAAACCCGTGAATTTATCCAAACACCCTTGCCCATTAAGCTAGTTTTCCCCCATTTTACCCCTGCGCCACCACCCACCACCATCTTCGATCTCCACCCTATATATTAAACCATTATGCCGCCATCACCACCCCCTCCCGCCACCACCACCACTCCTCCCCCTTCTTCTCCCTACTCGTTACCGCCCACCACCGCCTGCCACCATCTCTAATCTCCCCCCTCCATCATCGATCTCCACCCTAAACCATCTCGCTCTCATCGCCGCCACCTCCTGCCACCACTCGCCCGCCACTCGGGTTAGATATATTATTAGAGATCTAGCGAAACAAACAAAAAAGCACTAAAACCAAGATCTAACTCACCACCTTAAAAGCTAAATCGGATCCGAGGGGCTGTTTCGAGAGGGTTGGCGGATGTTAAGGAACATACTAGGATGATGGGTAAAATAAGGGTAATGTTCTATCTTTATTCATAACCTCAGGGTATATTATATAGTAGTACAAAATACCTATACAACCTAGGAAAAGGAAATAGAATTTAATCACAATTACAAGTAATATTTATATTCCTTAACACCATCCCTCAAGTTGGAGCATGGGGATATGAAATGCCCAACTTGCCAAGTAATGAATGAAACTGGTTACGTCTGAGAGCTTTGGTAAACAAGTTCGCAGGTTGATCTGTAGTGTGGATATGATGAGTACCTATAGTACTAGACTGCACAAGATCCAGAAAAAAAATGACAATCAACTTCAATATGCTTCGTACGTTCATGGAACACTGGATTTGCTGCAATATGAAGAGCAGATTGACTGTCACAAAAAAATGCATAGGAGCAGTATGCGCAACTCCTAAGTCTTTCAGTAAAGACCTAAGCCATAACAATTCACAACAGGTAACATCCATAGCACGATACTCCGCTTCAACAAAAGATCGAGAAACTGTAGGTTGCTTCTTGGTCTTCCAAGAAACCGGAGAATCACCAATCATCACAAAGTAACCAGAAAGAGAAGGCTGGGTAATAGGGCAAGCAGCCCAATCAGAAACACAGTAAGCAGTCAACTGCGCACTACGAGGAGAGAGAAATAAACCTTGACCAGGATGACTCTTCAAGTAGTGTAACACACGAACTGCAACTTGCCAGTGAGGAACACAAGGATACTTCATGAATTGAGCAAGTATGTGAACCGAATAACTAAGCTCAGGACATGTGATGGTAAGGTATATCAGGCGCCCAACTAGTCGCCTGTAGGTAAAGCGGGCCACCAACACGAGCCAGATCGTGTTGCTGCTCCATCAGAAAGTCAGTCGGTTTAGAGGCAGATAAACCTGTATCAGATAAAATGTTCAGGGCATATTTCCTTTGCGAAAGAAACATCCCTTCCTGTCTTCTAGCAATCTCTATACCCAAGATATACTTAAGTAAACCAAGATCTTTCATATGGAAACAAGAATTCAAGTATTTCTTAAACTCGGAGATTAGCGCAGAAGAGCTACCAACAATGACCAAATCATTCACATAAACCAGAACATGTAAAGAAACCGAACCACCGGAAAAGATAAACAAATAGTGATCTGCCTTACTCTGAACAAAACCAAATGCTCGTAAAGCCTGAGCCAATTTGGCAAACCAATTTCTAGGAGCCTGGCGAAGACCGTAAAGAGATTTCTGAAGGTGACATACCTGACCATGAGGCGCGGCATAGCCTGGTGGAGGTCGTATAAAAATCTCTTCATGTAAATTACCATGCAGAAAAGCATTATGGATATCCATCTGATGTAGTTCCCAACCACGAATGAACGCAACAGATAATAATTGGCGAATATAACTCAACTTCACAACTGGAGCAAATGTCTCAGTGTAATCAATCCCTTCAACCTGGCGATTCCCGAGAACCACTAGGCGCGCCTTATGACGTTCAATAGTACCATCTGACTTAAACTTCGTTCGGTAAACCCATTGGTAACCAATCACCTTCTTATCCAAAGGCAAAGAGACCAAAGTCCAAGTCTGATTGCACTCAAGTACAGTGAACTCTTCAGTCATAGCATCTCGCTAATGAGCATGCTGGGATGCCTCAGAATAAGAGGTGGGATCTGCAGTAGAAGCAACTGCACCCAAAAATCTAGAATGCATACTAGAAAAATTATCACAATTTACATAATCAGTAAGAGGATAGAGAACACCTGGGGATAATGACGGCACATGAGTGAACGTAGCAACATTAGGGGGGTTTCAGTAGTAAGAACACTATTTGTAGGAGATCATTCAAGATAATTCTCTTGATCCTTTAGGATAATGGGTGCAATAACTAAACCAGGTTCGTCAGAAGAGCCAATGAAGTAGGGGTTAGTCGAAAAACGACCAACAAGTACATGTATCTTAGGGTCAGATTGAAATTGCAACTGCAACTGTTTCGGTAAAGTCGTAATTAGCTCATAGCCATTTATGTTCTGAAGCGCAGTAGCCTCAAAACAGGCATCAGTACGGGCATGTTCTTCGGGATTACTTCCAGACCCAGACATAGTGTAAAATCAGGTATGGATCAGCAGCAAGTGTAGCAACCGGCGGTAGATCGAATCGGTAGTGGCGCGTGACGGGAACGCGGTGACGCATGAGCTTTGGGATCGGTGCATGTGGCTTAACGCACAGACCGATTAGATCAGGAGAGGCGGCGCACAAATTACCACGGCCAGACGGTGGTGGAGGCGATCGGCGAGCAGCGGAATGGAGCAGACGGGTAAACTGGTTACCACAAATCGATCGGATCAGGAGAAGGGGCACACGGATTACCACGTCCAGACGGTGGCGGTGGCGATCGAAATGGCGGAATGGAGAATTGCGAGGCAGAGGCTGACGGAGAGGATGACTAGCGAAAAGAAGACGAAAGAAGAAGAAAATGCGGGAAAGTATGAGGGCATTTCCATCTTTCCAAAAAAAATCTTTTTTTTAATCAAGGACCAAAATGATCATTTCATTACATTCCACCCAAACTTCCTGTTGACAAATGAAGTCAACAATGACCATGGTTAGATTGCACATACATCAATATATTACGGTTAGTTTCTCATTTTCTCATTTTGCAGGGTTATGTTGACAATTTCAAGAAAAATGTTTGTTTTAGCATTTTTCCCTAGAGAAAAAAAACTCCCTCCGTCCCAACTGAATCTGCACACTTTTTGGTCAACTTTCTCAAGGCATGTTTGACCATAAATTTCAACTAGTATATAGACACAATATCATCATGTGAGATATTGTTGGATTCTCTGCATGATGTATTTTCTAAATATCAAATTTTAACACATCGTTAATAACGTAACTAAAGTTATCGTTGATCAAATATGACCTAATAAAGTTGACTAAAAAATATGCACATTTGGTTGGAACGGAGGGAGTACTTATAATCAAACAAAAATGCACGGTTCTATTTTCCAGCCAAACATACAAGACTTGTGTAAATAATTCAACATAGCTTTCAAAAGCTTGGTAAAAGGTTATTGATGCCCACGTGCCATGTAAAATTCTCTGTCGCTTTCAAACTTCCTTCTACTATTGCTCAAAACAGAAAACATGTCGCCACGCGCCTCTGGTGCTCGGCGGATCCACTCTCCTCATTTTCTTGAGGCCCCGCTCTCAAATCCCGCCGTGTTTTGAACTCGCCAGCAGAACGCGTGGCCCGCGATTTTGGAAATTAGTTCGACCTTTTCCAACACAATATCATGGACCTTAACATTTTTTTTTAAAATAGACACACTCTATTACTCTATTACTCCATTCCAGTTGGAGACTCTCACACTCTATTACAAAGGTAGGGTGAGACTCTCACATAACTCACACAAAGTAATGCTCTTACACCAACATGGTGCAATTGGAGAATAAATCTCAGAAACTGCCCCAGATCGAAATTGAACCTGGGATGTCTCTGGGGCGGGGCGTACGTCCTGGCCACGGGGCTACTCCCAATGGTTAAAGCTCCTTTGGAAACAGAAGACAATAACTCCAATTTTGTACCTTTCATGCTTTAAGAGTAAGACCACCTACACATGAGAAAAGCACAAATGTTCATTCACGAGTTTGGGTTTTTTGGACTCATTCTTGTGTGCACAAAAGCATGTAAATGTGTTTATAACGGATGTACACAATGCGATGATGAGTTTTAGATGCAACATACTTGCTTCAATCACTAAATCTCTTATTATGTTAGCTAAAAAGTCCACCGTAATTCACATTAATAGGATATTGTTTACACTCAAGACATCTATCAATTACAATTATGATACGAGACTTGGTTTACTATCCAACAAATTTCCATTCAAACCAAGAACCAACATTAATTTAGACAGGGCTAATATATTTTGGTGAATTGTTTTGACTAAGCCGTTAAGAATAATACTAATTGGACATACATATATCTTATATTCAAGGCATCTGTTGAATATACTTCCGATGTGAGATTTGATTTCTTACCTAACATATTAAAATGTGTCACGTGCTCAAAAACTTACAAAGATAACTAAACTTTTATTTTGTTACACTGCGAGTATGATTTTTCCTTTAATATGAAAAAATGGGAAATAATTCCCTCAATATTTTTTAAAAAATCTCCTCAATATTAAGATTTTTTCAAACCATTCGTTTATATGTAACTCGACAGTTGGACAGATGATTTCTGCATTTCTGCTCCTTTTCTGTTCGCCGTTGTTTCAGCCTCCATTACTAGCCACTCTCACCTTCTCTATCACCGGCATCTTCATCCTTTACCCCGCTCCATCCCCTAACTCCCCCAAATTCTCCATTCACGGGTCAGACTCAAATCTGTGAGCTCTCTTTTCAAGACAACCTATTAGACCATAATCAATCCAAAGAACGTTGGTAGGATGCAGTAAACTGCTAGATGTGGTACAAAAATGACGGGATTAAGGCTAGGATGCAACAAGAGGAATATGCACTTGTACAAATTCAGGCATTAAAGACCCCAGATCGACGACGTATTGCCCAGAACCTTCGTCCATCATCGGTTTCGGCATCGGAATAGCCCTCGTAAACCCACAATGATGATTTTTGTTTCAACCATGGTACGCACGACACACTTCTAATTCCCTCTTTCTTAGTTTCATTTTTTCTTCCTCTCTATTTACCTTAGTTTTTCCTCCTCTACTTTTTATTCTTCCTCCCCTACACGTTCCTCCCATACACGTTCCTCCTAGCCGCCTACCCTACCCGCCACCGTCGAACTAGATCCATCATCGTCAATCCATCGACAATATGAGATAATTGTAGATATAAAGGTAGTTTTTAAATCGTTGGTGATGGTTCTTGTTGGCCTCAATCACAGATGTTGGTAGGGGTGTTGGTGTCGATTAAAGATGTTGGTGGTGTACCGATGTTGATTGGAGATGTGTGTGTGGTGCTTGTGCCAATTGGTGGTGGGGATGGTGGTGTTGGTTTTGATTGGTGGTTTGGGTGTTAGTGTATTAGTGTTGATGGGAGGTGGTTGTGTCGATTGAAAAACCATTATCACCTTTGCAGATCAAAACAACTAACTTTTCTTAACAAAACCCGCCCCCAATTCTGACATTGAAACTAGTCTCTATGGTATGTAAAAAACAGATGTGCATCGACGCAATGCACGGTGCGACCACACATGAAGGTTTTATCCACCTTTAAAAGCCCCCAATAAACGACGTTTATGGCCCTGTGTCTGAACTAGTGTATTGTTGTAGGTTAAGGGGTGTTCTGATTGTTTGTTAGTTTGAGAGATTGAAATTTACTTTCACCATTGTATTCATCGTTGTTACTGTCGAGGGTTTAGGTGGGGTTGGTGGCTAGCCATGAATATTTCAGACAATAAAAGCAGACCCAATTGGCAGCAATGGTGAAGGGGGCAGGGAGAAAGTGGTGATAGTCGCAGCAAGAACAAGTGGTGAGGTGAATGGAGAAGGAGGAGAAAGGCAGAGCTCGACAATCCAACGTGAAAGTGAACGCTTAAGTTACTCCCATTCTTTCACATTTTGTGAATACAAATACATTGAATTGATAATATCTGATCCATTTTTATGGTTATTGATAGAATGTGAAAAGACTCATTTTCAACGGCGATTCAGTTAAAGAACATTAGTTGATGAAACTTTAAATGTAACACATTGTTACAGTATTACATATATCTTTCACAGATTAGCAACATCGAATTCCTTTTACTCATTGAATGAAGAATTTGTTCGTGTAGCATGAACGTTTCGTGTTAGATCCAGCGAGAAACGACAAAACCTATAAATTCATAATGAATTGGAAAAGTAAGAAGTAGCAACAAATTACAATGTGAAATGGTTTTATCTTAGGTCTTTGACATGAAATAGAACACAAATAATGCAATACTATTAACAAACAAATACTCCTATATATGCACATTATACATTAGGACATGATGGAAAACAGAGTTGCTATTTTGTACCCCTCCAATAGTCAATTCCCCCCCTCTCTCTCTCCTCTTTTTAGAGAGAGAGTGTGTGAGACAGTAGTGTAGTGATGCTCCTGAGCTGCTCCATATTACCATATATAAAAATGTACTCCCTCACACAGCCCACCACAAAACACCTACTTCGACAGCAAACATGAAATAGTAGAAAAAACAAGCATCAGACAAATAATTCATTCCATTTTTCACTTCTTTTAGCTACCATTTTGAAATCCCATCCGAGATATCTGATCAGATGAAGGAATGCCCGGCGAGCTCGTCGGAGCAATGCCGGCGGCGGGGCGCGGCGGAGGACGGCGGCGATCCCATCAAGTGCACCGGGAAGTCGTGCAAGTCATGCACGGCGGGGGTGATAGCCGACTGCGTGGTGGTGTGCTGCTGCTGCCCCTGCGCGGTGGTCAACATCCTGGTCTTCGCCCTGCTCAAGGTGCCGTGGATGGTCGGAAAGAGGATCCTGCGGCGGCTCCGGCGGGACAGAACGACGTCGTCCAGGAGGAAGAAGAGGAGAAAGAAGAAATGCGGCGGCCACGTGGAGGAACCGGAGGAGTGGGAGTATTGCCCCGGGAAAACCGGGGCGGATATCGGGGCGGTTTCGGGTATGGAGCTACCCGGATTCGGAGAGGCGGATCAACAAGTTTGGTTTGAATTGCACCAGTTCGGACATTTGGGTTTCGGTCGGGTTTCATTTACCGGGATCCAGATTTGAAATCTTTTTTTCCCTTAAAAATGGAATTTAACCATCCTTTTTTTACTGCATGATATGGTAATTAGTAAGTACAATTGGATAGTGTAATTAATTTTGGTTTGACCCTTTTTTTTGGCTTGCGTTGATAATTATGATGATGTTAATGACATTGGATTTTCACAGCGAGTCAATTTAGTTAAGGGCAGTTAATGCTAGTTTTATTTGGTCAAGTAACTTTCCACCATTGGTGATATTACTACTGGCATTATGATATTTTTTTACTTTTTACTCGACTTTCACTCTTTGTGGTTATTCTGAATTTCTTTCCCATTTTATACGCAAAAAGATCATATGCATATGCGGATTATTAACTAGCACGTTCCACATTATTGCTGCCACTACAAGATGGCAAGTTTCTCCAAAGTTTTGATTATATAAACACCACTCTTTAAGTACAATGATTTTTTACCTTAAAAACAAAGTATAAAGATTTTTATAACTACTTGTATAAGTATTATATAAGTGTAGAGTCTTTTCACTAAAAGTCAGAAAGTGAAATACGGTTGCATGAATTAAGATAGAGTAAAGTGCCCATATGACCCTATGTTTTGAGAGTTTGTGCTAATATGACCCCGTGAAGTTGGAAAGTACTAATATAGCCCTGTGTTTTGCCAAAATGTGCTAATATAACCCTATTGACCTGATTTTGGCCGGAAATACATGAAATGACTATTATACCCTTGTTTACTAAATAAAAATTTAAAAAATATTAAAAGACAATTATGCCTTTTTCTTCTCTTTTCTTCTGCTCCTTTCTTCTTCTTCTCTTTTCTTCTGCTCCTTTCTTCTTCTAATTCTTCTTTCTTCTCCGTTTTTCTTCTTCTCCTCTTTTATTCTTCGTTCTCGTCTGAACCCGTAGCTCGTCTGAACCCGTAGCTCTCCAATTCCATTTTTTCACACTTCTTTTCTTCTGCGTTCTCGTCTGAACCCCTAGCTCTGCAAATCCCCTAGCTCATCTGAACCCCAAGCTCTGCAATTCCATTTTTTCACACTCTGCAAATCCCCATTAATTTCCAGAGGGTAGGGTTTGGTGGTCGGAGGAGGAGGTGGATGGTTGGTGGTCATCCGGGGCAGATGTTAGGGTTTGGTGGTCGGAGGCGAGGCTGGGGTTGGCGGCGGATGTATGGCTGAGCGGTGGTGGCGCACGACGGAGCGGCGATGAGGCTTAGGGTTAGGGGTAGCGGGGATGGCTTAGGGTCAGGGGTGGCAGGGGTTAAGGCGGCGGCGCATGACAGAGCAGAGGCGGCGGCGCACGACGGAGCAGAGGCGGCGCACGACAGCGGCCATCTGTGCTTCACCGGAGACGGCGGTGGGCTCCTCCATCTCTCTCTACCATTGACCTCGTCGTAAGCTTCACTCTGTTTCTCTCCCTGTGTTTTCGTTACCAACGCTGGATCCGATTGAGTGGGCGACGACGCACGACAGAGCAGAGGCGGCGGCGCACGACGGAGCAGAGGCGGCGCACAGCAGCGACCATCTGTGCTTCACCGGAGACAGCGGTGGGCTCCTCCATCTCTCTCTGCCATTGACCTCGTCGTAAGCTTCACTCTGTTTCTCTCCCTGTGTTTTCGTTACCAACGTTGGATCCGATTGAGTGTCTGATGAATCTGTGCCCTTATTAATCGGCATTACTGGATTCAGATTGGGATTGGGACTGGGGATTAGGTTTTTGAATAACGTGCATTTGTGGTGTTGTGATTGTTCAGGTGAGGGAGTTGGAGACGGATGTGTTTCGTCAATTTCTTGGCTGGAACTGGTTTTTCTTGATTTTTCATCAATTTCATCAATTTCTTGATTTTTCTTGGCTGGAACTAATTTTTTCCAGATTGTGGCTGGAACTGGTTTGGATTATCGTTTCCAGATTCTGGCCAGCGGTGGCGACAGAGGTGGTGGAGCGGCGGTGGAGGTGGCGGTGCGGCGGCAGAGGTGGCGGAGGTGGCAGTGGCTATGGTTATGGAGAAGAAGAAGAACCAAGGGTATTTTAGTCAATATATTTTTAATTTGAAGATTAGGGGTATTTTAGTATTTTTACATTTGGTCAATGCCAGAAATAACAAAGTCAATGACGGAATAGTGTCATAGGGTTATATCGGCACTTTTGATGCAAAACACAGGGTTACAATAGCACTTTTCAACTTCACAGGGTCATATTAGCATAAACCTCCAAAACATAGGGTCATATCAGTATTTTGCCCATTAAGATAAGAGTTAAGTGTTAAAATGACTATAAATTTATACTGAAAGTGACAATATAATTCTGCAATATTAGAAAGTGATAATATAACATTTGACTCTGCTAACTTTTAGTCGATGTTAGTTTGGCCAGATTATGATGAAAAGATAAGTTTGCAATTGCCTTAAAAAAATTAAAAAGAATGAAAAATATGAAGAAATCATTTCTTCGACATCGCCGGTCCCTTTCTTCTCGATTTCCGGTTTCCCTTTCTTCCCCGTTCTTTCTGCTGTAATTCTTCCCCCCATTTCTTATTTTTCGTTTCTGCACCAAAGTTGGGCCGGGGCTGAGCAAAGTGGGAAAATTGCAGTTAATCGCAAGGGCGGCGCTGGGGGGAGAGAGAGAGGAGGAGCGCAACGTCGCTGGAGAGGAGGAGGGCGGAGCACATCGGCGCTGAGGAGCGAGAGGAGGAGCGCGGCGGCCAATGACCTAGGGAAGGCAGCGGCAGAAGAAGGAGCCATGCTTCTTTGCTCTGATTCTTTTCCCTTCTCTGCTATGTCCTTTCTCTCCCTGATTCTTTGGCCAGTGCTTTGCCGCTTTCTCTCTCCTAATTTTTGGTCAATGCCTCAGCGGTGGAAGACGCCATGTCGGTGGCAGAGATGTCAAAAGCGAAGATGGTGGCAGAGATGTCGAAAATGGAGGTGGTGGAGATGGTGTGGGTCTGTATCATTTCATGCGCTATACTTCAACCAATTAAAATTTTCAAAACAAGAAGCTTGAAAAAATCTATAGTCATTACCATGCTTTGTTTTTGGAAAAAAATGACCCTTAAGTTGGTTTACGTTGACCAGGATTATTTATAACATCATCTGAACTGAACTCAGCAGGAGAATGCTTTTGACTACTACCTCAAAAAATAGAGAAAAATAAATAAATTTAATTTATACTTTTATAAATAAGTTCCAAATCAAGCAGGTGAACCGTGCTTTAAAAATTGACAAATTCTTGGGAAAAATCGTCTTTCCATAGGCTTATGGAATGACGAAGTTTAACTAAAATAATAAAAGGTATAAGATTATAGTTGCAATATTAAAAAATTATTATTCAAAGTTTATTACCCAATTAATGCAACCCAAAAATTTTATCTTCATTTCTTCTAATTTGTACTTTAAACCTTGATCTTTCCACGACTTATGGAAATACTATCTTTCAAGAGAAGGACTCAAAAATTAGCCAATTGAATGAAAACATAATCTAAAAGAGGTTCCATTATTGAAGATGTCAAGGTAAAACATCCAATGACACCTCAGTCTAATTAAATGTTCTCCTTTTACTAACATTTATTATGATTTTTTTATTTTTCTTTATCATAGCCTAGCACTCTTAGAAAATGCTGGGATGGTTTACAAATTACAAGGAAAACACAAAATGGGGCAATTGACACCATTTCCCAAGGGCAAGTGAAAAATGGCAGATGGTAATAAACAAAATAAGCATACTCTCTTAAGATTTCCTCAAATGCCAGCCAAAGGTAATTCAAAGATTTCCAGTAATTTGATGATCCTGAAAGCAAAAGTTCAAATCTTACTAGTGCCGATAATTCTCATAGTCAGACACTCACTGGCGAATGGCGGAGATGCGGGCCGATAGCAGGGGCGTGCACAGAGGGTGTCGTGGTGACGGAGGGCGGAACGCTCGCGGCCGACAGACTGACGGATGGCGGAACTAGGAGAAGCAGTGGAGGATTTTTGGAACTGGGACGACGGATTGCAATATGCAAAAGGTAGGGTTTCTGGACTGGTTTCATCACCTCTGAATTGGGGTTCATAATTGGGCCAATTGATTTGGAGCCCAATTGGCCATGCATTTTTTTTGCCTTTGACGAAAACAAAAGGACGTCGTTTCTTTTATACCAAAATGACATCGTTTTGTTTCACGAAGAAACAAAAAAATGGAAATATCCTCGGAGAACAAACACTTGCTGGTGGGAGACGATGGAGAAGAAGTATGGTGATGATGATGCAGGGAAGAAATAGTATGCCGTAAGCAATTGGCTCAAGCTCCAAATGGTGGGCAATAAGGCCGCTATGGACCAGGTGCACGAGTATGAAAATCTGAGTGCCAAAGTACTCATTGAAGGTATAATGATTAGCTACATTCTTCAGGCCAACGTACTCATCGAGAAGCTGCCAGTTCCTTGATCTGATTATTGGTGCTGAACTTAATTTATTGGTTTTTGAAAGAATGATTTTCCGTGATGATTATGATATTACTGAATGGAATAAATAGAGCACAAGAGATGGACTATAACTAAAATAAATCTAGCCTAATAACAAGATAAACACAAATCCAATCTAATCTAATCATCACATTGACTTATTCTAACACCCCCCTCAAGCGAAGCGTCAGATGCTCACCGACATAAAGCTTGGATTTGAAGAACTGGAACAGCGTACGAGAGAGACCTCTGGTGAAGATGTCTGCAATTTGAAGTGAAGTAGGAACATGAGCAACTCGCAGCTTGCCGGAAGCAACCAACTCTCAAACGAAGTGATAGTCGATGTTGATATGCTTAGCCCGCTTGTGAGCTACTGGATTCTGCACCAAGAATATGGCACTGTTATTATCATATGATAGCACCAAACAACCAGACAAGGGAGCTCAAAGATCTGGGAGCAAATGAGTAACCCAAACAACTTCTGGGAGCAAATAAGTAACCCAAAAAACTTCTGAGGTAGTGTTAGAAAGGTACGATACTTACTCAGTGCTAGAACGAGAAACTGCGGGTTGTTTCTTGGTACTCTAGGAAACAAGGTTTCCACCAAGAAAAATAGCATATCCATAAGTGGATTGGAGAGTCTCCAAACAGCGAGCCCAATCAGCATCAGAGTACCCCAGCACCTCCGAAGAACTGGCAGACTGAAAAGTAAGACCAAAATGCTGAATACCCCAAACATATCGCAATATTTGAGTAACAACAACAAAATAATTATCTTTTTTTATCCTGAAGATACTGACTGACAGTGTTGACTGAAAAATCTTAATTAGGACGAGTGATGGTCAAGTACTGAAGGCCCCCAACTATAGAATGATACAAGGTCAGATTCTTATATGGTGATATGGTCGAGCTGTGCAACTGAGAACCTAACCAAATGGTGTAGAGACTGGTGCAGCATCAAACATCCCTGAACAAGTGAGAATGTCCCAAACGTACTTTGCTTGACCAAGAAGTAGTCCTGATGAAGTAGGTCAAACTTCCAAGCTAAGAAAGTAGTGAAGAGCGCCAAGGTCCTTAATCGCAAACTCCCGATGTGTCCGATTAATGAACTACCGAAGGGGAGTCGAATCGTTCCCTGTAAGAATGATGTTATCGACATACATCAGGAGATACGGTAACAATAATTTTTGTGAAAGGACAAACTGCGAGGTGTTGGCTGAGCTGCACTGAAAACCAAGCTGAATCAAATAAGTAATGAAGTACTGAAACCACACCCTAGGAGCTTGCTTAAATACATAAATGGCCTTCTGCAAGCGATAAACATAATCTGTATGAACAGGGTCCTTGTATCCAACGAGTTGCTTCACATAAACTGGAGCATCGAGGACGCCACTAAGAAAGGTGTTCTTGGTATCCAGCTGATGAAGCAGTTAGGAGCGCACTGTGACAATGGCTAGAATTGTCCGAACAATGGAGGCTTTGACCACAGACTAAAAGTGTGGTCAAAGTCAAAACCCAAAATCTTTGAGAAATCCTGTGTCACAAGTCTAGCCATATATCGCTCAATTGTGCCATATGGTCGATACTTCAGTCGATAAACCCATTTGGAGCCAACAATATTGGCGTTGGAAGGGGAGACACCAAATCCCAAGTGCACTGGCCACGAAGAGATGCCATCTCGTCATTCATAGCAGAAACCCAAGCCAGATCCTGAAGGGCAGTGCAATAATCTGTGGGCTCAAACTTAGCAAGTAAGGCAGCAAAAAGACCATGTGTGACAATATCTGAATAATCTGTGTGTTGTGTGGCCCTAGTAGCTACCTAGTAGCCATCTGATGGGTACGAGGTCGAGGAGGAGAGCCGAAGGAGTGGAGTCGGCTAAGGCAACTGGTGAAGGGGCGACCGAATCGAGTGGAGATTAGGCGGCCAGACTGGCCACTAGAGATGCAGGTGGCGCTGGGTGATGAACTGGAGTTGGATTTGTAGCACAAATAGAGCAAGGAGCCGAAGGAGATGTAGTCTGCACAGGAGAAACTGTAGGCAAATGAGGTGCCGAGTCAGAATAAAGATCAAGAAATGTAGAAACATCTAACAGTGAAGGTGAAGAATCAGTCGTCGGAGGAGAGGATTGGGCAAATGAAAAGCACGTCTCATTAAAATAAGCATGTCGAGTAACATAGACTCTTCCAGTAGTGTAATCGAGACCCCGAAAACCTTTATACTGCGAGTTGTAGCCAATAAATACGCACGGAATACTGAGAGGAGATAGTTGTGGTCGACAAAGGGCAAACAATTGGGAAGACCCGACAACCAAAAGCATGAAAATCGGTGTATATAGGAGCTTGACCATTAATAACTTTAGATGGTGATCGTCCGCTAAGAACAGGGGTGAGCATCCGATTTATGGTATAAGTGGCTGTAGCAAAGGCTTCAGGCCAATGGGAGAGAGGAACATGAGAGTGATATAGCATAGACAAAACCATATCAATAATATGGCGGTGCTTGCGCTCAGTGCGACCATTCTACTCAGGAGTATACGTGCAAGAAATCTAATGGTGAAGGCCATTTGTCTAAAAATGAGAGCGTAAGCGACCATTTACAAACTCAATCCCCCCATCACTCTAAAACACCTTAATGGTGGAAGAGAATTGGTTCTCCAAAAAAGCCTCAAACTGGATATAAACATCCCAAAAATCAGACTTACGTTGCATTGGATAAAACCACGAGAGTTAGGAATGATCATCAAGGAAAATGACATAGTAGCCAAAACCATCAGCAGATAAAATATGTGAAGGCCCCCATAAATCACAATAAACTAGATCAAGTACCCTAGTAGCACGTTTATCATATGTATGAAAAGATAAACGTTTCCCTTTAACTTTTTCACACGCTTCACAAAGGGTGGGTTTAGGCAAAACTGATGAGACAACTAAAAGTCCAGAAGCACGCACACCAGAAGTAACGGAATGCGGAACATGACCAAGCCTAGCATGCCAAATTTCAAAGGACGCACACGACTTATTTGACTCCATAGTAGACAGTAAAGCAGATGCCTCATAGTCTAAGACATAAAGACTATCCTCAATATGACAGTGACCCAAGATTTCCATAGTGATTTTATGCCGAATAATAAATGAACAATCATCAAAACAAACAAGAACATATAAATCCCGAGTTAATTTACTAATAGAAAACAATTTTTTTAGTGATATTAGGCATAATAAGCACATCATAAATAGGCAAAGACTTAGAAATTCAAGAATCACCAACATGTGTAATGGGGGAGTTTTGCACTATTACCAACATAGACATGAGCAGAGTCATTATAAAGTGTCACGTGATCAACAACGGTGCGGGACGATGCCATATGTTTTGTGGCACTAGAATCCATAATCCACCTACAGCCATGGCACTTAAACTCGGGGATATGACCAAAATAAGGCATAGGGACAAAAATGGAGAAGAGATTGAGCTGGAAATTCTAGGAGCGTGAATGACACGCGCAAGTGTCTGCGGGGGTGTGATGAATACGCACAAGGGAGATTGGTGGGCGCGTGAAGGCCACGTGCGAGGAGGCATACTGGCGCATGAATCTCACACTCTGGAGGCAACTTTCTTGTGGAACGCCGATGGAACACCCGATGACAAAGACGACCGCTGAGGCTGCTGGAGAAGAAGAAGTAGCCGGTGATGAAGCCCGTTGATGGTGAGGTCCAGGATGACGAAGAAGTCCGTTAAGGCCGCTGATGATGAAGGACGTTGCAGAGAACGCCGATGGAGGCTCGCCAGAGACGTGAGCGAACTACTGATGGACCGAGAACGCCGATGTGTAGAGAACTCTTGAGATACCAATTCATTTTCAAATATAGTTGGGAGACTTTACCCAAGAAATGAGTTAAAAAATGGAAAGATCGGAGAGCTGGAGACTTGTGAAGCCGTTGACGAAGCTCGAGAAGAAGAATTTTGGGTCCCCAAAAAATTGTGAGAAACGCCTGAAAACTGTGGAGGAAAGGATGCCGGAGGTCACCGGAATATGGCCGGAAATTGGTGGTGATTTTTGGTCTGAAAAGGAGAGGGAGAGAGGCAATCAAATGAAAAAAAAAGGTTTTGGATTCAGGATCAGAACTTGCTCTGATGCCATGAAATAATGATTTTCCATGATGATTATGATATTACCGAATGGAATAAATAGACTACAAGAGATAGACTATGACTAAAATAACTTTAACCTAGTTAACAAAATAAACACAAATCAAATCAAATAAAATCATCACATTGACTTATTCTAATAGTGTTGAATTTCATCTATCAATGTTGATATGAATTTATTGGTGCTGAAGTGTGTCGAAAATAAACCCAGCTAAATATGACCTAATGCTGTTAAAGAAGTTAAGCAGTTCAACTAATTAAACTTAACATAATCCAATTATGTTCCTTAATTATAGATTGACCCATACTATTAAATTTGTATTGACATGTAATATTAAACACATATGAAATTTGTGTCTAATTCGTATCGTATTTTTAAGTCGGGTAAAAAATTATAAGATCAGATTAAATTATACACTTACTTACTAGTAGTCATGATATAAAAGTTCAAAACAGTAAAGAAGCATTGTACTCCCTCTGTCCTAGCTGAATTTGCATTCTTATCATTATTACGGTGGTCAAGAAACATGTTTGATAATTAATATGATTACATATATATAATAACAACAAATATAAAATTGATATTAAGAAACAATTTGTTACGATGAATTGAACAATATCATATACGGTAATATTATCATTCATATAACTAATTAAATATGTGGTCAAACTTTGACAGAGAATAGTATAAAAAAATATAAATTCAGGTGGGACATAGGGAGACAATATATAAAGTTTTGCAATCTATGGAGTTGATTTGCTCATCGTTAGTAAGATGGAGTTTGATGAGCCTATGTTGTAGACAATGTTTAACTAAGAAGATGACCCTACTTCAAATTTCAAAGTGAATGGAAATTGGCAAGCCTTTTTTGTCCTCTTTTTGTTGGCTTTCAATGTTAGCATTGCCATTCGAATTATGCTCAAAATTAAAAAGTGAAGTGAACTCCAGAAATAATACTCCATTCGTCCCATAATTATTAATATATTTATTTTTTTATAATCTTCAATGATCATATTTGGTTGTTAATATTTTTAGCTACGTATAATATTTTTGCATACAAAATTGATATTTAGAAAATAGATGTTAAGATGAATATAACAATATCTCACATGTTATTTTTATTATACATATATTAATTTATATTTAACGTCAAAGTTTATCAATTTAATTTTTAAAAAAGTAAATAGGCCAATAATATTGGGACGGAGGGAGTATTCATTTGATTGATGAGTTCATTTTGAAATTAAAAGTGTGTTATTTTAATTTTAAAGTTATTTAATATACAAAAATATTACTCATCGTGATTTTTTTTAAATGTTTACTTAATATAATTTAAAATTATATAATAATTAGATTAGTAATTGAATATAGTATGTATTTCTATTTTCAAGAAGTTAAAAGTAGAAGACTATATAGAAAAGATAGTAGGAAAATGTGTGAAAAGAGCAAAGATATTATAGAAAAATTAATTAAAATAAAAAGCGTGACAATGTTAAAACATCGAAATTAATGGGCATTACTATATCTCGCCCTGTATTTTACTATTCTCGCCCTAATACGTATAAATACACGTATTTTGAATTAAAATAAAATAATTTTTAATTTTAAGAAAATAGAAAAAAGAAATAAAAAATATTACAAAACCCACCAAAAATTCTATAAATAACCCTTACCCCCCTCCTTCCCTCTCCCATTCCTTCCCTCTCCCCCTTCCCTCTCCCCCTTCCCTCTCCCCCTTCCCTTCCATTTCCGCCTCCAGCCCGCCGCCGCCGCCCGCCGCCGCCCGCCGCCGGAATCTCGCCGGAATTTCGCCGGAATCCCGCCGGAATCTCGCCGGAAAATGTAAGTTTTTGAGAAATTTTTTTTTTCTTTTCGTGGGAATCGTTGCCCGATCTATTCGAATTTTGTTGAACTTGTCGGAATTGTTAGAATTTTGTTGAGCTTGTCGGAATTAATGACATAATTGGACATGATGACATAATTGGAAGCTTATTGTGTTTTTTAGTAATTATTTAGTTTAAATTTGGCCATAATATTTTTGAAATTGTATTTTTTAGAAGTTGGATTTTTTAGAAATTATGTAGTTATGTGACATAATAGAAATTACTTAGGAATTATTTGTTTAGAATTTGTGATGTTCTAAATTATTTAGGTATGTGACATAGTTGGAATTAAAACGAAGAAATTGTGTTCTGTGTAAATTACTTAGTTTAAATTTGGACATAATATTTTAGGAATTGTTTTTTTTAGAAATTGGGTTATTTAGAAATTATTTAGTTATGTGACCTAATAGAATTTATTTAGAAATTGTATTTTTTAGATATTGGGTTATTTAAAAATTATTTAGTTATGTGACATAATCGGAATTAAAACGAAGAAATTGTGTTTTGTAGAAATTACTTAGTTTAAATTCGGACATAATATTTCAGAAATTGTATTTTTTAGATATTGGGTTATTTAGAAATTATTTAGTTATGTGACATAATCGGAATTAAAACGAAGAAATTGTGTTTTGTAGAAATTACTTAGTTTAAATTCGGACATAATATTTTAGAAATTGTATTTTTTAGATATTGGGTTATTTAGAAATTATTTAGTTATGTGACGTAATTGGAATTGAAACGAAGAAATTGTGTTTTGTAGAAATTACTTAGTTTCAATGTGGACATAATGGTTTAGAAATTGTATTTTGTAGAAATTGGCCAATTTAGAAATTATTTAGGTATGTGGCGTAATTGGAATTAAAACGAAGAAATTGTGTTTCGTAGAAATTACTTAGTTTAAATTTGGACATATTGTTTTAGAAATTGTATTTTTTAGAAATTGGGTAATTTAGTAATTATTTAGTTATGTGACGTAATAGAAATTATTCATAAATTATTGATTAGGAATTGTGTTTTTTGGAAATTATTTAGTTATGTGACATAATAGAATATAGTTCTATGTAAACAAACTTTAGTAATCCGATGTAAACAATTGTGTAGTAAACTGTTACGATATGTTTTAACTATTGTTTCCTTGAATGTTAATAATAGTGGTAAGAAAATAAGATTATTTAGTTATGTAATCTCCAATTTGTAACTAGAAAAAATGTTCCAGTTCGTTGATGCACTGTTCGAAAAATCAGTTCACACGTTGTTGAAATGTATGTTAATTTATCTTATCATATCAGTTTGATTCACTTGTTGTTATACTAATTACATATCTTGTGTCGTAGATGAGCACTGGTGGTCAACCTGACGGTCATGGTCGTTCCATTCGACGAAGATGTGTTAGTGCCTCGGCGAGACAGGCTAGAGGCCGCGTGGTCGAGGATGAACCGTCGCCTCGGCCGCGGGAGTTTGATGTAGGAGCGGAGCAGCCTTCTCCACCGAGCGTTCGTGCATTCGATCCCATGCCGACATGGGACGGTCCGGAGATTAACATCCTCGCGCCCGGTGGTATCCGTCATGAAAGTGATTGGCAGATGAATTATGACCTGCCCGCAGATGTCCCCCCGGTGGGCCAACCTGGTTCGAGTGTTCCATTGGATGCCGGGATCGAACGTTATGCTGAAGCTGGAGCCAGGCACACCGTGAGGAACAGAGCTGGTCAATTCGCACAGTCTTCTGGTGGATCGTGCAATGCCGGTGAGCCTAGCACCGGAATGGCACCGAGGAATAGGAGGAAGCGACCCGCCGCCGATGAGACGTGGCTAGTGCGGGGACCAGTGGCTGGTGGCCCGCAGGATGACCTCGTCATACCAAGCTTCGGAGGACACGTCGCGCTTGACGTTTGGAATGGTATAGAGCGAGGTGTGTTGAGATGCCATGCTCGGTCGCCGCTATGCAAGCAGCTAGTCGACACGCTCCCCGATCTGAGCGATGTTGCACAGGCCCGGATACATGCGACCGGGTTGGGCCACCTGCCTGCGATTATGTTCCAGTTCCTTGACATGGCACTGATATCCGCTTTTGTCGAGAGGTGGCAGCCGGACACGAACACGTTTCACATGCCGTTTGGGGAGATGACCATCTTGATGCATGACGTTGAGATGATTCTTGGCATTCCCATCGATGGTGGCGCTGTTGCGAGTACCATTTCGGCGGAGACTATTGAGGAAGCGTGCGCCGAACTGTTTGGGAAAGACGTGGAGTCCTTTCTCGCGGAAGACTGGAACGGGGGTAACATAGATGCCCAATCTTTGATGGCGAGGTGTGTAGCGGCGGGGCAGAGCCAGAACTTCCAATTTATGTGCTACATGCTGACCCTGTTTTCATCCACGCTTTTTGTGGATAAAACTGGGAATAAGGTTAGAGCCAACCTTCTACCCCTGCTTGATTCGCAGTTGTCGCAGTTGTCGTGGGGCTCGGCGACGTTGGCCAGTTTGTATCTGCAGTTGGGAATTGCGTCCCGGTCCAAGGCGCGCGGCCTATGCGGATGTTGCACGCTGCTTCAAGCATGGATATACGAGTACTTTCCGATGTTTCGGCCGGGACCGAGTACGTTGCCAGCTCTTCCGGGTCGCGCCAGTCGGTGGCACACAGGGGTTAGATCGGGGAGGGGTACGGGGAGGCTCGGTGCCATCAGGCGACAGTTGGATGCCTTACAGCCGGACCAGGTATGAATTCCATGCTTTTACTCTTATTCTGACAGTAGTAGATAGATCGGATTCCATAGAAACGTAACATGTCTGTGAAACTTTTTGCAGGTGGATTGGTTGCCATATGGAGTGGACGTGGTCAGGGCTGCGGGGGGGGAGGACTCACTACCGCGGCGTGATCCGATACCTCGACGCAATGGAGGCGTACATGCCAGATCGCGTTGTGCGGCAGTTCGGTCTCCTACAGGGTATACCGCGGGGTCTTGCTATTGCGCCGGAGCCTTGTTTCCGCCCGGCTGATCCAGCCGGCTATTCAGTGACCTACCCAGGGAGGCTGCAGTTGACCCTATGGGAGATGGCACACACTTGGCACAAGGAACGGCTTGCGGCGTTCCCGGTAGCCACGCCCCAATCAGAGTGTACCATGGATTACGAGGACTGGTACGCGACTCATTCGCACCCAGTGATCGCAAATCCTGAACATGCTGCCGCGAGTGGCCCGGACAGGACACATCATCAGTTATCGGTAAGTTTTCACTAACTGTTTGCTTCGAGTAATTATATTACATTTTGTTGTCTCGTTATTGTAAACTCCGTTTCCTGTGTAACAGATGCTGAGTGACGTGATGAGCGCACTGGATCCGTTTGGCTCGGCGACCGTTGATGGACTCGGCGACCCCAGCATGAGGGAGTTGATGACGACTCTGCTCGGTCATCGCGATGAGTATCGGAGGCTCGGTTATGGACCCATTCCTTAGTCGAATGTTTGTTTATGTGTGAGCTCACAGTTGTGCCATATTCTGCTCATTTATGTAATCGGCTATGTTTTTGCATATCACATTTATGCGTCATTCATTTTTGCATCGACAACGCTTTCAAAATTAATTACGCGACGCGTAGGCAATAACTGTAACGGTTGCGTACATGCCGAGTTAATAACAACAGTTAATTACTCTGGGAGTATGCTCTCCTCCAAGCGCTTAGCCTCCTACGAAAGGGTAACTCCCAACCTACGACATCAGGCTTCCTTAGCGTGGTCCACAGATTAACCACGGGGGGCATGGGACAGTTTTCCTTCATGTTTACCCGGACGAAATGGCTTGCACTGCGAACGTATACAATGTGCAGCTCCCTACTTGTTCCAGCCTCGCCCCCACCTGCCCTCAGTGGAAGGACTGTACAGCAATGGTCCGCCGACCCGTTCTCTGAAATGTAATATAAAACCACGACCGTGTTGTAGTAGGTGGCGACGGGAAACATGTCCGCAATGACCGTGAACCAATGCTCTGGACCACATGGACCGCTGGTGTGGTGTATACGGGCTCTGGCGAGTTCAACGTCATTTTGCGAACCGTAAATGGGAACGTAGTCAGGCCAATGAGTTGATATCTCGTTAAATACTGCCCGTCGCGCTGTGGACCATTCACCTTCACCGTCTACGTGGAACGCATCAGCAACGCATCTGAAGCCACAGTTACCATCACTCACGACATCGTTCCAGCCTCCGATGTAACGCCTGACAATGTGGGGGACACTTTCGAGGAACGGGAATGTCGCTGCAGGACAACACATTAACATAAATATCTTGTGCAGGCGGCGATATACATTTAGATAAACAATAAGATAAACATGTTGTACTTACCGTGGCGGCGACCGCTCCCTGAAGCACGCCCCGGGGACCTTGAACTACTCCCGTATCGCCTGTTCACGTGCTCGTGGTAGCTCGGTGAACGTCGGGTTGATCTTGATCGGGGGACCTGCTCGCTTGGTCTCCCACGTGCACTGGTACAGATGTCCGGCTCGCCAATGCCGCTCTCCTCCGGATGCAACTGCGCATCTACGTAGGATGCAACTCGTCGTCGGACCGAAGGGTCGCTGCGTGCCAACTCCTCCAGCAGAGTGTCGAACCGCGACTGATCCTGTTCGGCCCTCGAGCTGTTCTCCGTGCTCTGCGAGTGATCACCCAATGCCAGGCTCTTAAACAGCGGATGAATGTCGTCCAAGTACAAGGGGATTCCTTCAGCAACTGCCGCGGCCATGACGCATGCACACGGTATTCCGTATGTCGAGCGCAGCACACAGCCGCAGTAAGCATATACCTGTGCTCCCAGTGCATCAATCCTGCGGTACTCGACCCTCAATTTATCCAGGCAGAATTTGGACACATTGTTGATCAAGTTGCTGAAAACGGCCATACGGTGCAATCTTCCGATACACGTTCTTGACTTCTCGAGGCCGGTCTTGATCATAGTAATCTGCTGGGCTATCTGCAGGTCGACACGCCTCCATACCGTGTCCAGTGAACCAGTCGACGTTTGTAACCACCCTTTCAGTGACGAGTGTGCACTCTCGACCCTGCACGTAGTTGTGTTCCCGAAATGCAGAAATCTGTTCGTCCATGCCCTCACAAATTTCTCCTTATGGGGTGTGAGCCACGTCGTCTCAGCGTAGCTAATAACAGCCACGCTCCAAGACCATGCAGCCCTCATATCAACCAAGGCGGTTTCGTACTCTGTAACGGTGGACGCATTGCAAATCCGGAACCATGCACCGTTCTTGAACCCTGACCCGTTCCTCTTACTCCCCGTCAGCACGGTGACACGTGCCTCCACATCCTTGTTGATATGCCAGGTGCAGAGCAGATGTTTCGATTCTGGAAACACAGTCCGAAGTGGCCTAATCAGTCCCATCTCCCGATCGGTGACCACAACCTTAGGGAACGGTCCATCCACAAGCAAGTTCTTCAGAGCGTTCAGCACCCACTCATAGGTGTCTGCCGTTTCGTCAACAACAATTGCGTAGGCGATCAAGAAGTTTGTGTTGCAAGGGGACATCCCAACCATCTCAATGAATGGCATGCCGTACCGATTGGTCTTGTATGTTGAGTCGATGGCCACAACCCACGGAAACGTGCGAAATGCCACAACAGCATCGGGATTGGCCATGAATAAATGAGTCAGAGTGCCATCACCTGCTGAGCGGTGACTAACTACATACCCTTTCGCGGTGGCCAGATGCAAACAATTCTCCGCCGTGTTGCGCCCGCCTCGCCTTTCCGTTACATATGCCGATCTCTCATTGTACACCTGCCTAATGTTCTGATGCAGGTCCGGAAACGAATTACTGAGGCTGGCATTGATATGCCTTGGAGCTGTTTCTGAATCTGTCAAATCTCTGATCATCTGCTTCGCGTCCGCATGGAGCTTGGAGCTCTGTCTGTGACCCTCGGGGTACACTGAGAAAGAGTGGTTGTGCGTCCCTCGTCTAGGATCCTTACACGGCACTACATTCCAACCATTCCCCGTGATTCCCTGTTTCAAGACAATCGCGAATGGGCATTCACAACTTCTGGTCGAGCTGCTACTCCGTCGGACTACATCAGATTCGCTCGTATCTACAGCCTTATCCTTCCGGCCCCGATTGCAAATGCAATATAACCTCAGCGGACCATTCCTGTTCTGTTTGTAGGACCCCGTCACAAGTTCAAATCCCACCTGCAGAGCAATCCGCTGCAAGTACGAATAAGCCTTGTCAACATCTGGGAACACAGCTGAGGTGGCAAATGGAGAGTATCCATTCCGCCCTGCAGTAGCTTCACATGACTGACTGTCATCCTGAAACAGCAATAAACATCAGGTAATTAGTAGGACAACAAAATCAACGCTACAGTAATTAATCAGACATAAATTATTGTACACAAATTCAAAACAGCATTACGTAGTTAAATTAACATAGTATTTTCCATCCAATCAGAATTACAACGGAACAACCAAAATTAACGTTACAATAATTAATAGGGCATAAATTATTGTAGATAAATTCAAAACAGCATTACGCAGCTAAATTAACAACAAAATTAACGTTACTGAAACTAGTAGGAGATAAATTCATAGGAGATAAATGCGCAATAATTTCTACATAACAGTTAACAAATTAAAACACAAAGAGTAGCACAAATTTCTACGGCAATAATTAACAATTTTAACAGAATAACAAAAGCAACGCTACAATAATTAATAGGACATAAATTACTGTACATAAATTCAAAACTGCATTACGTAGCTCAATTAAGAACAAAATTAACGGTACTGCAATTAATGGGAGATAAACTCGTAGGAGATAAATGTGCAATAATTTCTACGTAACAGTTAACAAATTAAAACACAAAGACGGGCATAAATTTCTACAGCAATGCTTAAGAATTTTAACGGAACAACAAAATTAACATTACAGTAATTTATGTACAGTAAATTTCTACAGCAATGCTTAAGAATTTTAACGGAACAACAAAATTAACATTACAATAATTCAAAACAGCATTATGTAGCTAAATTAACAACAAAATTAACGTTACTGCAACTGATAGGAGCTAAATTCAAAGGAGATAAATGTGCAATAATTTCTACGTAACTGTTAACAAATTAAAACACAAAGACGAGCACAAATTTCTACAGCAAAAATTATTAAATTTAACAACTACTTACGGACAGAAAACTAATTAGTAAAATTACCTCCGAAGACATGGAATTTGTAACACCCTTTTTGGAGTTTTTTTTCCTCGTCTCGGACTGCAAAAAAATTCAAGTGCCATTGGAAAGAATGGAATCCGAGCACATTTATAGAAGTCAGATTTTTGAAAAAAAAAAAAAAAAATCCTGGCACGGCTCGCGCCCAAGCCACGGCGAGCCGAGCCGCGTCCGGCTCGCACCCACGGCCTGGCGAGCGGCGCCGGTCCGGCTCGCGGCGAAGGAACGGCGAGCGGTGGCTCGCGCGCTGGCGAAGGCGAGCGGCGCCGGTCCGGCTCGCGCCCGGACCGTGGCGAGCCGTCCGCCGGCGGCACGCGGCCTCTCCGTGGCGAGCCGACCGGCGGCGGCGCGCCGTCCCGCGGTGGCGACCGGACCGCCGGCGGCACGCAGCCATGCCGTGGCGACCGGACCGCCGGTGACTCTCCGCCACGGCTCGCGCCCAAGCCGTGGCGAGCCGACCGGTGGAGCCTCGCGCCCAGCCGGTGGCGAACCGGCTCCGGCGGCGGCGCCCGGTGGTCCGGCGGCGGCGCCCGGTGGTCCGGCGGCGGCGCCCGGTGGTCCGGCGGCGGCGCCCGGTGGTCCGGCGGCGGCGCCAAAATTTTTTTTTCCCACCTGATTTTACCTTTTTTAAATATTTAATTTTTCAAAACTATAATATACTTTAATTTAGTTATTCAAATTAAATTAAAAATATATACTGTATACGTATTAGGGCGAGGATAGTAAAATACAGGGCGAGATATAGTGATCCACATTGAATCGTATAGTTTTCTAAGTTAGCGCCTGAAGTTGGGTAGATAAGGAAGTAGATTGGAAAAGCAATGGTGGAATGATTAGCTCTCTCTCACACATTTTTCTTTTAGACTCATGGTGGTGCGTTGAGAATGAGATGATGAAAAGGCGAAACCTTCGCCCTTAGGCTCCCGGTCGCACCGACACCACAGCCAAGAATGAGATGATAAGAAATGGTGATTGGCGGGGGAGAAGAAGGTGGGAAGAAGAAAAGTAAAAGAAGGACGAAAAGCAAAAATTCGAAAGAATTAAAATAACTAAATTATCCCTGAATAACTGAATTGAAATTTAATGGAATGTTATGACGGAATGGATTTCCAGATTTACAAAGTATATTACTCATAAAAATGAAAGGGAACTGGTAGAAAATAAAATATTATTAGAGTTAGAAAAATAAATTTAAATATTGTTATTGACAAAAAGCTTTGGCGAAGTCTTGGGAAAGACGGTCTTTCCATAGGCTTATGGAAAGACGGGGTTTAATTCGAATAATAAAAGGTAAAAGGTTTTAGTTGCAACATTAAAAATTTAGTATGCAACATGTAGTAGTTATAAAATTTATAACCCGGTTCATGCAACCCGAAAATTTTATCTTAATTTCTTCTAATTTACACTTTAAACATTGGTCTTTCCATGACTTATGGAAAGACCGTCTTTCAAGAGACACACTCAAAAGCTTTTTCTAACATTTAGGGTGTTAATGTACTTTAAAGAAGCAGTCATTTTCCATGTACAGATGGCCCTAACACAACTAATGAACAAAGTACGTGAAGAACACAGAGTGGAATCTGAAGATGCAGCTACCATTGCCCAATATTTATGGCCTTTTTTGCAGACTTTAAAACCATTGTTTATCTTTGCTCTAGTCAAGTACGTACTGTAAAACTTTATAATCCAATGAGGTAAATTCCTAGAGGGTAAAATCGAATGACAGAAAAAGCAGCACATCTGCCCTTTAAGACATAGATGCAGTTTATGACCCTTGTTACATCGTACAATTTTAAATAAATTTTATACAAAGATTTGTGTGACATTGTCCCGCCATACTTAATGGGCTCTGTTTGGCAGAGTTGTGCTTAGAAGCAAAACTAGTTTTTTTCGAAAGCAAGGGTAGGCCAACTTCTGTTTTTCCCCTAAAAATAACTTCACCTTTCAAAATAAGCTGTTTTTTTTCTTTCCATTTCACCAAACACTAAAAGGTGCTTTACTTAAAAACACAATAGATTAAAAGCTCTGCCAAACAAAGTCATAGTGAGACGACTGGGTTTATATGCAATGTTCAAAGATTTTGCAAATTTCACGGGGTCTATATGCAATTTTAAAGGGTTCAATACAAATTTCGCGGGTCAAGAAATGGTATTTTTCAGATCATAGGCTTATGGAAAGACGGAGTTTAATTCGAATAATAAAAGGTAAAAGGTTTTAGTTGCAACATTAAAATTTTAGTATGCAACATGTAGTAGTTATAAAATTTATAACCCGGTTCATGCAACTCGAAAATTTTATCTTAATTTCTTCTAATTTACACTTTAAACATTGGTCTTTCCATGACTTATGGAAAGACCGTCTTTCAAGAGACGCACTCAAAAGCTTTTTCTAACATTTAGGGTGTTAATGTACTTTAAAGAAGCAGTCATTTTCCATGTACAGATGGCCCTAACACAACTAATGAACAAAGTACGTGAAGAACACAGAGTGGAATCTGAAGATGCAGCTACCATTGGCCAATATTTATGGCCTTTTTTGCAGACATTAAAACCATTGTTTATCTTTGCTCTGGTCGAGTACGTACTGTAAAACTTTATAATCCAATGAGGTAAATTCCTAGAGGGTAAAATCGAATGACAGAAAAAGCAGCACATCTGCCCTTTAAGACATAGATGCAGTTTATGACCCTTGTTACATCGTACAATTTTAAATAAATTTTATACAAAGATTTGCGTGACATTGTCCCGCCATACTTAATGGGCTCTGTTTGACAGAGTTGTGCTTAGAAGCAAAGCTAATTTTTTTGAAAGCAGGGTAGACCAACTTCTGTTTTTTCCCAAAAAATAACCTCACCTTTCAAAATAAGCTGTTTTTTTTTCTTTCCATTTTACCAAACACTAAAAGGTGCTTTACTTAAAAACACAATAGATTAAAAGCTCTGCCAAACAAAGTCATAGTGAGACGACTGGGTTTATATGCAATGTTCAAAGATTTTGCAAATTTCACGGGGTCTATATGCAATTTTAAAGGGTTCAATACAAATTTCGCGGGTCAAGAAATGGTATTTTTCAGATCATGGTTCATAACTCATAAGGAGTTAAATGGGTTCAGTTTATGGAGCAAAAAACGTGGCCCAATGAGAAGTTGGCCGGAAGTCTCACGATAAACGTGGCCCAATGAGAGAACACCCAGCCATCAGGCCCAAGTGAATGTTTGTTAACATGTCTTAAAAGCTTAACTTTTACTTTGCAGATTACTTTATTTTCATCCTTTTTATCCCTTCTTTTCTTTTGTTTATAAATTTATGCTTTTATTTATGAATAGAATGATTTTTTTCTATATTCGTCTTTTAAATTTATACATCATAGTTTAAATGTCTTAGTCAATGTTTAAAAATGTAGAGTCCTGTTGGACTTATTTATGGCATATTGGGAATTCTGGTGATCTGGTGTTTTAACACCGGTATTCAGGATTTCCGAACAAAGGTTTCTGTCCACGAATTATGGAGCATATTATGGAGTATATTTATTCGATCAAATCAGAATATTGTGAAGAATATTATCTTATTTCGTGGCAGTCTAATTCTGGTAAACAAATATTCCTGTAATATTTAGGAATTGATTAAGTAGTTTATTTATGGTACAAGTCCTATTGATGTAGGATTGTCCATTTAAATACCAGATTAGAAATAGATCTTTCCTTAGTTTAGAAGTCTATTGATGGTAGAATTAGACAAGGAAAGAGGTTCACAGAAGGCAGGATTGCGATGGAGATAAATACAAGAAGATACAACGCAATCAACGACGCGACCAAGATCTATTCTCTACGTGAGAACTTTGGAGCGATCTGTCTGTGGTTTTTGGAGGAGTGTTTATTCATCCGACCAAGTTCGTGAAGATCAGAAACAAGGAAGTCTTAATTCCTCGGGAGGAGGAGATCCAGGGAGACGTGTTGATCGTGAGGGTTCAACGACGTAGGATCGACAGTGAGGGGAGCTCACAACATTCACTCTGTAGGTTAGCAATGGATTAGTATTTAAGTTAAGCTTCTTGTACTAAAGACTGCTTTCTAGTGAATGGTTTCTGATCTGGGCAAGGCCCCGCAGATGTAGGTGTGTTTACACCGAACTGCGTAAACAAGTTGTGTGTGCACTGCGTATTTTACTTTGTGTTTTAACACCAAACGCTAAACAACTTGTTAAAGTATAACATTAGGTGGAACGGAATTTTCAATTGGTATCAGAGCAAGGCACTTGCTGACCCCTATACAGGGAGAGTGAGATCAGGTTTCACCATGGCACCAAAGGAGGGGGCGTCAGTCACGCGACCACCGTTGCTGGAACAAGGAAATTATGCTTACTGGAAGGCACGTATGAAAGTGTTCATTGGAGCTCTAGATGATCAAGCTTGGAACTATGTCATAAATCAATACACTCCACCTGCTAGTGACGTAACTGAAGGATCAAGCTCAACTGCCCCTAAACCATTTTCTAGATATTCCACCGAGGAGCATAAAGCACACGTGTCCAACTCAAAAGCATTGAATGCCATCTTTACGGCTGTGGACAAAGATCAGTTTAAGATAATTTCAAACTGTGAGACTGCTAAGGAAGCGTGGGATGTGTTACAGACTTACCATGAGGGAACAAGCTCTGTAAGAGAATCAAAGCTGCAGTATTACACGTCAAAATTTGAAGAACTAAAGATGCGTGAAGATGAGACCATTTCTGAGTTCAATGGACGAGTCCGAGATATTGCAAACAAAGCTTTTCAGTTTGGCAAGAAGTACAAAGACCAAAAGCTTGTCAGGAAAGTGTTAAGAGCTTTACCTCCACGGTTCAACATGAAGGTTACAGCAATTAATGAGAATGGAAGGATGGGGACAATGACACTCGATGAACTTATGGGATCACTGGAATCTTATGAGATGGAGATGCTGCAAACAAAAGCAGGAAAGAAAGAGATGGCTTTTTCGAGCAGAACCTCTGAAAAATCGGAAGATCATTCAGATAATGAAGAGTCCGATGAAATCGCAAACTTAACCAGGAACTTCTCCAGATTTATGAAGAAGATGGGGAGGAAGCCACAAGAGAAGTCAGGTGTTAACAAATATCCAACCACAAACTCCACTCCAAGATTTGGTCAAGCAATTGGTGTTGAAACACCAAAGTTTAAATCGACAAATCCAAACCTGAACAGAAAAGTCCAGTGTAGAGAGTGTGAAGGTTTTGGGCACATACAAGCTGAGTGTGCAAATACCCTTAAAAGGCAAGGAAAATCATATACCACAACCTGGAGTGACGATGACGTAGGAGACGAGTGTAAGGATGGAGAGGAGTACACCAATCATGTTGCTTTCGGCGTGTCAGTGGCGGAGTTAGAAGATTCTTTCGAGGGAGGTTTCAGTATTATGAATGATGATGAAAGTGTTTCCTCAGATGAAGAAACTAGGAGTATTAGTGATGACGACATTCGCAAGGAAAGCATGGAAATGTACAAGATGTGGTTAAAAGTAGCGGATGAAAACAAAGTGCTCAAGTCTGAGAACAAGAGACTGAGTGACGAAGCTAAAATAAAGGAAGCTGAAAAGGAAAAGGCAATCGAGGAACTGGAAAGCTTCAAAAAGGAATTTGCTGGAATGGTGCAACGAGCAGAGGCAGCAGAACAATCTATTAAACGATGCAATACTGGAAAGGCTAAGCTCGAAGATTGTCTAAGAATGGGACAGACGACCAAATATGGAATTGGTTATGAAGGATCTATACCGGCGAATTCATGGAGTAACAAGGCAGATCAAGGTGCGCCAGCCCCAAGAAAAATTGAAAGAAATTGCCCTATCAAACGGATCAGACGATGCGGATACTGTGGAATGCAAGGACATGTGAGAAATAGATGTTTTCAGCTGCTTCGGACATTATCTTTCAACTCAGCAGATCGGAGATTCAACACTGTGACAAGGTATGATAAAGGGCACTGGTACAATACTGGTGGATATAGAACCAAATTTCTGAACACACACGATAACCAAAGCCCACATCACATGGATCGACCAACACGCCAGGTATGGATTCGAAAAACTCAAGATGTGTGTTTTTCAAGTTTTGTTTGCTTTGGGGCACATACAGGGAACTCTTGGTATTTTGATAGTGCTTGTTCAAGACATATGACTGGAGTACCTGAATTCCTGCGAGAATTTAAACCTGGATATGGAGGACATGTGAGATTTGGAGATGGGAAACGCAGTAGAATAATCGGCAAAGGTGAGTTATTCATCAAAGGGCTACCGATGTTCCAAGATGTGTTACTCGTGGAAGATCTGAAGGCAAACTTATTGAGCATCAGCCATTTATGTGACAATGAAATTAGTGTGTTTTTTGACAAGGAGAAATGTGTAGTAAATCATGGGACTGGAACATTCACTGGATCAAGATCAATGGATAACTGTTATTTGCTCGACCAAGCTGTCACCTGCTTGAGTTCAACGAAGGAAGTCAGTACTCTGTGGCACAGAAAATTGGGGCACATAAATTATAAATCCTTAGCACGAATCTCCAGACTAAAGGCAGTCAGAGGTATTCCTGAAATCAGTGACAACAGGGAGGTTGTATGCGGGTCATGTAAAGAAGGCAAACAAATCCGGATTCCACACCATGCAGTACACGATGTTTCAACGTCACGACTTTTGGAACTACTGCATATGGATTTAATGGGACCGGTAAACACTCCCAGTGTAGCTGGAAAGAAGTATATTTTCGTATGTGTAGACGATTTCTCGAGGTATACATGGGTATCATTTCTAAAGGAGAAGTCAGAGGCTGCTGATGTTTTCAAGAACTTGGCTCACAGATTACATGTAGAAAAAGGAACCACCCATGTACGAATCGCACGAATCAGGAGTGATCATGGAAAAGAATTCGAAAACTCGAAATTTCGGGATATTTGCGAGACACTTGGAATACACCATGAGTTCTCTGCTCCCATAACTCCCCAACAAAATGGTATAGTAGAAAGGAAGAACCGAACGTTGCAGGAAATGGCACGAGCAATGTTAGCCGAGAAAAAGATTCGTGCCAGATATTGGGCTGAGGCAGTACATACAGCATGTTACACTGTCAACAGAGTGTATCTGCGCCCGTTTACAGAGAAGACGCCATATGAGATCTGGAAAGGGAAGAAACCGGATGTGTCATACTTCCACGTCTCTGGGAGTAAGTGTTATATTCTGAAGGACCGAGAACCCTTAGCCAAATTTGAGTCCAGGAGTGACATTGGTACGTTCTTGGGGTACTCTCCTACAAGTCGAGCTTTTCGAGTTCTTAACCATTGGTCGGGAGTCGTTATGGAGTCTATTAACGTGGTTGTTGACGACTCAGAAGAAGAGTTTTTGGGAGAAGGCGATATTGGTATTGAAACACCAAATCTTGATTCAGGAAATTCTACTGGTGTTGAAACACCAGCATCGTCGACTGGTGTTGAAACTCCAGAAGCTGGAACTCATGAATCCGAACAGCATCCGACTAGACACATGCAATTAAGGGATCAACCACGGGTGAATTACAGAGAATTGGCGGGACTATCTTGTTTCATCTCTCTCACTGAGCCAAAAAATTACAAAGACGCTCTTCTCGACGAATATTAGGTTTCGGCAATGCAAGAAGAACTGCAGCAATTTGAGAGAAACGATGTTTGGTATCTTACCCCCCGACCGGATAATATGAATGTGATCGGAACCAAGTGGATTTTTAAGAACAAATCTGATGCGGAGGGTAACGTCACAAGGAATAAAGCGCGATTGGTTGCTCAAGGTTATACTCAAGTTGAAGGAGTTGATTTTGATGAAACTTTTGCACCGGTAGCAAGACTAGAGTCGATCAGACTGATGTTGGCAGTGTCATGTATTCTGGATTTTCAACTTCATCAGATGGATGTCAAGAGTGCGTTCCTGAATGGCCTCGTAAAGGAGGAAGTTTACGTGGAACAGCCTAAGGGATTTGAAGATCCACATTTTCCTGACCATGTCTATTGATTGAATAAAGCACTGTACGGACTTAAGCAGGCACCTCGTGCATGGTATGAGCGACTGACTACCTTTCTGATTCAGAAAGGATATCGTCGAGGGGGAGTGGACCGTACACTATTCGTGCTGCGTAGGGGGACAAATATTCTCATCGCACAAATCTATGTGGATGATATTGTTTTCGGATCTACCTCTTCAGCATTGGTGAAGGAGTTTGTTAACTTAATGACTCAGGAGTTCGAAATGAGCATGGTAGGAAAATTGTCATACTTTCTGGGATTACAGGTTACTCAGGAGAAGAATGGTATTTTCATCAATCAACAGAAATATGCTGAAAACTTGATCAAGCGATTCGGACTTACAAGTGCAAAAGCAGTACGCACTCCAATGGCTACCACCGACAAGCTTACAAAAGATGAACTGGGTCAAAGTGTGGATAAAAAATTGTACAGGAGCATGATTGGCAGTCTGTTGTACTTAACTGCAAGCAGACCAGACATCTGTCTGAGTGTTGGTATTTGTGCTCGCTATCAAGCTAATCCAAAGGAGTCACATCTGTCAGCCGTGAAGAGGATTATTCGGTATATAAGTGGAACAGTGGAGTATGGAGTATGGTTTTCTCGAAACAAGGATTCGCAGTTGGTAGGTTTCAGTGATTCTAACTGGGCCGGGAATGCTGATGATCGTAAGAGTACCACTGGTGGATGCTTCTTTGCTGGATCAAATCTTGTTAGTTGGTACAGTAAAAAGTAGAATTCTATATCATTATCTACGGCTGAAGCAGAATACTTAGCTGCCTGGAGTTGTTGTGCGCAGTTATTGTGGATGAAGCAGATGATGAGAGATTATGGGTTCAATGATGTGAGTTTGACAGTCCTGTGTGATAATAAAAGTGCCATTGATATTTCCAGGAATCCTGTGCAACACTCTAGAACAAAGCACATCGATATCCGACATCATTTTATCAGAGACTTGGTTGAAAAAGGAGAAGTCGCAGTCCAGTATGTACCAACAGCAGAACAACTGGCTGATATCTTTACAAAACCTCTGGATGGTGAGACGTTTGAAGGCCTCATACAGCACTTGGGTGTCTGTCGAATGTAAGGTACTCTGATTTGACCTTATTGTTGTATTATTTATTGTTGTGTTGTTTCTTTTATAATATGGTGAAAAAGAAAAAAAATATAGAAAAAAAAAATATGTGAAGTGGTGTTTAAACACCGAGGAAAATTAAAGAGAAGGAAATCAGACGGGCTGAAATTTGGGCCAGAAAAATTATGCTTATGGGCCTAAGTGTGCGATAGCTGTACTCAGAAAGAAGGAAAAGTAGAATGGCTTTACGGTTTTCGAAAAAGGTAAGTGAGAGTGACAAGTGGTTGATTCCCACACAAATTCAACTTCCTCAACTGTTCATCTTCTCTAACCAAGCTCCCGCAAGTATCCTGCTCAGGCTGAATTTTTTTTAAAAATCCCACAAAACCGCACATTCCAAACAAAGCCCAGTGAACAATGGTGAATTTTACCCACAAAAGATGGTTTGGGGGTTTCTCAAGTGTGAAGATTCCGGAGAATCCTTGGGTCGAAGAACTTGACCCCGATACAGAAGTGGGAGAGCGCGCAGAAGGCCGAGAACAGACTATAATTCAGTGGGATAGAAGAAACTGCCGCCGCCCTAAGCCAAGGTTTGACCATTCGTTTGTTCGTGATGGTGTTTATTTTTCCTCTGTTTTGGAATTTGTTACTTGGATGGTACAAAACAAAGGTTATATTGATCTTAGAAAGTATAAGAGTTTGCATGGAAAGTTGAATGGGTTCAAGTTGGAAGATCTGTTAACCGGGGGAATTGGTGAAATCCAGGAAATTAGCAAATTTCATGCCTCACTAGTAGGAGTCAACTTTGGTGAGCAGTATAAATTGGGAGAAGATATAGATCAATATTTTACAATTTATACTCGAATAGGATCCCTGCACAGGCATATCATTAGATGCCTGGATGATAATGTTGTGATTCAGCCCTGGATAAAAGTGGTAAAATCCACTGATTCTGCTATGGCTGGTAACACAGAGATAGGTTGTTTTGATGAACCCCTATTTCAGATTCAAGAATCACTGAGACTATTGCCTATTCCTATTGTGGAGATTAGTGACAGTGAGGAAGAAGCTGGTTGTGTAGGAGAAACTGATATAGATGACACATTGATGAACGAACCAGAGGATCCCCCTATGCTAAGTGAGGCACTGACAGAGTCTTTGCAGCCAGACTCTGAGATGGAAGTTTCTGAAAATGTTGCTGAAGACAGTGTGGATGGTGCTGATTTGTTTGATACTGGTGTTCAAACACCAGCGGAGAAGACAACTGTGAGGGAGAAATTGCCTACTGATCTTGGTAGTGGTGTTGGAACACCACCGGAGACAAGTCCAGTCCAGGGACTCAAGAGGAAAAGAAAGGAGGTCGGTGTTAAAACACCACCTGAGTCTGGAGACAAATCTGTACCTCAGATATCTGAGACTGCCAGGGAAAGATTGGCCTCTGACTCCAAGAGAGTTCGAAGATCAAAGAGGTGCAGACATAATAGTACAGCTGACAGTGAAGACAGTGATGAGCCTATTGGGCAGAACATGAGGAAATTGCGTGCAGAATGGCTGATGAAATCTGCTGAGCAAATGAAGACCAAGACACTACCTGCGCCAGAGGTCAGTAAGGCTATCTGCAATGAATTTTATGATGATGCGAGCCAGGAAAAAATGGAGTTCATCAGTGGGAGAAGGATACTAGCAGAGAGGCCAGCAGATGCTGAGAAGTACCGAGAATGTGGCTTTACTGATTTTTTACAGTACCTCAAAGTACTTAAAGCTGCCACGTGTTTTACCGAGTACAATAAACAGATGGTGATGGAGTTTTACTCGAATCTGAAGGAGGACTGTGAAAGTGAAGATTCCCCTTGGTTTCACCGAGTGTACGTGCGTGGGGAAGTATTTGAGTTCTCCCCTGAGGCTGTGAATAGATGTATGCAGTGTGGAAATTCCAGTAATGTCCAGACGGTGTTCCAACACCAGATGCCAGAGAACTTTGATGATGTGGCAGTTGAGTTAACTGGTGGGGTGGAAAGAACTTGGCCACTGACGGGCAGACAGCAGATTCCTGCATCAAATCTTACATCCAGATATTATTGTCTGTATATGGTAGCTGTTCACAATTGGATCCCTTCAGTGAACAATACATGTGTGACAAAAGAAATGGCAACTCTTCTCTATAGTCTGGGAGCGAGGCATAGGGTTAATTTGGGAAGGCTGGTATTCAATGATGTTTTGGACTGTGCCCGAAAGACTAGGAAGGAAGCCCTAGTACATCCCTGTGTCATCTCCATGGTCCTGCAAAAAGGAGGTGCAGCTGCAAGAGAATCTGATGAAGTTGTTGCTACTCAAGCCTTACGGCCTACACTCAGAACTTTGAGCGGTCGTATTGTGAAGGATCTACCCTGGATACCTCCAGCACAAGCATGCTCGGATGAAGGCGGAGCTCGATTGAGAGCCATTGAGGCGAGAGCAGCTGTTTGTCAAGAGCTTCTTGGACGTCATCAAGCTGCCATAATAAAGATTCAGGAGGAGTTAGCTGCTCTGGAGGCTGAGCGAGGAGAATGGGTCGAATGATAGTGCTTCGGACAGTGCTGGGTCAGATGACAGTTTGGAATAATTGGTTTTCTTGGTTTTTCTTGGTTTTTCTTGACATATTGCTAAATTCAGGGGGAGAATTTTGAATGATTTTGTGTTTAAATGATTCTGATTTGATTGTGATTGATTTCTGTTCGGTCTGAATATTTGTGCCATTTGGGTGCCTATGTTATTTGTGCTGATGTTATTTGTGCTGATGAATTCACCAATATGCCAAGGGGGAGATTGTAGAGTCCTCGGCTGTTGGACTTATTTATGGCATATTGGGAATTCTGGTGATCTGGTGTTTTAACACCGGTATTCAGGATTTCCGAACAAAGGTTTCTGTCCACGAATTATGGAGCATATTATGGAGTATATTTATGCGATCAAATCAGAATATTGTGAAGAATATTATCTTATTTCGTGGCAGTCTAATTCTGGTAAACAAATATTCCTGTAATATTTAGGAATTGATTAAGTAGTTTATTTATGGTACAAGTCCTATTGATGTAGGATTGTCCATTTAAATACCAGATTAGAAATAGATCTTTCCTTAGTTTAGAAGTCTATTGATGGTAGAATTAGACAAGGAAAGAGGTTCACAGAAGGCAGGATTGCGATGGAGATAAATACAAGAAGATACAACGCAATCAACGACGCGACCAAGATCTATTCTCTACGTGAGAACTTTGGAGCGATCTGTCTGTGGTTTTTGGAGGAGTGTTTATTCATCCGACCAAGTTCGTGAAGATCAGAAACAAGGAAGTCTTAATTCCTCGGGAGGAGGAGATCCAGGGAGACGTGTTGATCGTGAGGGTTCAACGACGTAGGATCGACAGTGAGGGGAGCTCACAACATTCACTCTGTAGGTTAGCAATGGATTAGTATTTAAGTTAAGCTTCTTGTACTAAAGACTGCTTTCTAGTGAATGGTTTCTGATCTGGGCAAGGCCCCGCAGATGTAGGTGTGTTTACACCGAACTGCATAAACAAGTTGTGTGTGCACTGCGTATTTTACTTTGTGTTTTAACACCAAACGCTAAACAACTTGTTAAAGTATAACATTAGGTGGAACGGAATTTTCAAAAAATATTGTACTTTTTATTTTTATTTATAAAATTGCACTAGAAAAGTTTTACTAGAGATTTGTTTGATAGATCATATATCTGAGTTAATAGATCATATTTGAAAATGTTTTAGTTTATAGTTTTAAAAAATAATATTTATTTAGAAACTTATTACATCAATTATTAAGTATTATTATTTGAGCACATTTTTTTTATAGATTTTATTTTTAAAATATTAGATTATATGTTTAATGGATTAGTTCATGATTTTAATAAGTAGGACCCCACGATTTTTTTAAAATTTTAGATAATATTTTGAGATCATATTCTTAAATTGTAGTCGGAATCTCATTTTCAAGATAGTGATAAATTAACAATTAGAGGTAAATTAGTTCACGTGTTTATAATATTTTTTAATTAATTTAAAGGCTTGGCTCAAACTTTTATTAGTTCATATGTTTAAATCGTTTTAAAAAAATTATCTAACCTTTAATTTTATGTTATATAATAATACAATTGCAGTTAGCAAATATATATTAGTTTATGTGTTTATAACGTTTATTAATAGTTTTAAAAACTTAGCTTAAAATATTATTTAAAAAATATTGTCACGTCTCTACTAATTTGATAATACTTCTATATCGATCTTAATTTTAAAGATTGATTATTTGTTACAGTTCTCCATCGCCCTAATACTAATGATAAAATTGTGAAATCTAATTACAAGCATTTCAAATGAACTGAAATGCATTTAAAGTAATTAAGTTAATGTAAATTTATAAATAATCCAAAGTAGTTCATATGATAGAATTTAAATTAACAAGTTATAAATTAGTTTATATGTTTGTAATGTTTGTTCATTGTTTTAGAGATTTAGTTTAGAATTGCATTTTCTACAAGATGATTGTTATTGAACTTGCATCCAGAAAAAGAATATTCATATTAGTTCATACGCTTGAAATGTTTGCTAAGTGTTTTAAATAATTAGCTTTGCCCATCGAAACTTCTATTAAAATATTGAAACTTCTATTAAAATATTGTACTCCGTATAATAAACTCATACTTTATTATTTGTGTCTTTATAGTGTTGCCTTAACTTTAATTGACATTAGTTCATATATTAAACTTTAATATAATCATAAACCTTAAATTAAGTGAATTTGAGACACTATTATGACAAAACAGAACAAAAAGGAAGGACATTCATAAAGCAAATAAACTTGGACATTCTTAAGGACATTCACGAAGCATTGCAAGCAACGCATTGCTCAATCAGAAGAACCGGCGGTCAAAACCAGATATACGGGAACGCCTTCTCTTACTGCCCTCCCGCATACGGCGGAGCAAATTGATATCTGAATTTTGGAAAGAAAAAAGTACTTTTGTAACTCTACCTAGTTGATATAAGTGTCAATATAACCTTTCAATATTTGAAGTGCCAATATAATCCTATATAGTTAGTGAAAGTGTCAATATAACCCTACAAACATTAGGAATGTGTTGATATAACCCAATAAGATTGCATAATGTGCTGATATAACCCTAAATAATTTCAATGAACTATGGCGTCCCGGCTAACTATGAGGGTAAAATTGTCCACTCAATTTCAGAGTTAGCCCAAAGGGTATTTTGATCAATTTACTTAGAGTTAACGCTGAAAAATTGAGGTCAATGCCGAAATGGGGTTTGAGGGTTACATTGGCATTTTCATTAACTAGTTAGGGTTATATTTGCACCAAAAATTATCATAGGGTTATATTGGCACTTACTCAAGTAGATAGGGTTATATTGACACTTATCCCTTTTGGAAACCAAGGAATATCCTTGAAGGTCCAGTTCACTCCGATATCCAGACCAGCTAGCAGTGGCGGAACCAGGACGTTAAATAAGAGGGGCTGAAAAGAGAGGCAATTTTTTTGAACGCTAAATACAACAATATTTTAACTAACAACGCTTATATAATAAGATAAATACATAATAATTAGATTTTTACAAGTACGATAAGTCAATGCATAAAAAACTACTTTCTAATACTTGCGCTGCTAGTAGTAGAACCACTAACCACCGGAGACAATTGTATCACACAAGTTATACAAACACGGAAAAATATGATATTCAGTTCAAATAAGCTATTCACAATCCACATAATCCAAGTAAGCTATTCAAATTCAACACAAGTCCACAAAATTCTTGAAAAGCAGAGCACAGTACCTTGCGAGTCGACGTCAGCTAGCTTTCGATACCTCAGTACTACGAGTATCGAAGACCTCATCGCCACCGCCGCTCGTCTTTCGCCTGCCACCGCCTTCTCAAGCGGACGTCTTGATGGGATTTTTTTTTCTGAAATTAGTGTTGAATTGTTTGTTTGGCTTTCCGTTCACTGTAAAGCTTTATCTTATGGGGATGTTGTGCAATCTGGCAGCGGCGGCGAACTAAAGAAAATGAAAATTTTAAAATTATGAATTTATAATTGAATTTTTTAATTAGTAAAATTACCATTATACCCTTGGAAATACCGGAAAACCACTTGGTCTTGCCTGAAAACCACCCCTGGGGACCAAAACATATCGTTTTGATTTTGTGGGGTACTGTCTGAGGGTTGATTTGCAAACAAGGACCAAAACATGGTATAAGATACTTTGTAAGGGACTAAAAAAATAATTTGCTGGCGTCATGGGTCTCGTCGTCGGTGTGCTGGCGCTGTGGATTCATCAATTTTCCGGCGCTTGGCTGAGCGCCGTCGAAAATGGTGGTGGATGGTGGTGGAGGTGGCGGCGGTGGCTATGCGGGTGGCGAGCGGGAAAAGGGGTTGGTGGTGGTGGGAAGTATTGGTGGTGGTGGTGGCCGAAGCTAGGATTTTGGTGGAGGGCTGGGATGGAGCTGTGCTAGGATCATCGACGCCGACGGAGCTGGGGATTTGGGGGGGTGGCAAAGTGGTGTCGGGATGAATGGAGCGGCGGTGGTAGAGTTCATGGTGGAGGCGGGGCTAGGGTGGAGAAGATGGTGGCGGTGGCGAGGAGTTTGGGGTTTGTGGTTGCTGGGCTATTCGGCGCCTACCCCATTTTCCCATATTGTACAACCATTGTACCATGTTATGAATACTGCTTGAAATCACTTCTGGCCATCCTTAATTGGGACCAATATTTTTCCATAACATTTCCATCTTCTAACATTGAAATCGTTAATGAAGTTTATGTTTATAAATGGTGTCTTCACTTCTCAGAAAATTTTAGAACACCCTTAAGGCATCGGTGAAGTTTAAGAATGTTGGCAGTAAAATGAATGTACTTGTAGAGTAAAAGTGGCGGTGGGCAGGTGGTTGTTGGGTAATGGTGACAGTGGACTGGTGGTTGTTGGCCACTGGTGGCGGTGAACTGGTGGTTGCTAGGCACTGGTGGCGGTGGCTTGGTGGTTGTTGGGCAGTGGTGGAGATAGGCTTTTTGATTGATTAATTGAGTTTCAATTATGTGTTTTCCATCCGTGTTTTTGATTCCATATTGGAAATCATTTCTTTTTCCATCTGGGATTTTGAGGATGATGGAGGTGGTGGAGCAAGGCTATTTTTGTCTTTTAGATTTTTGTATTTGGCCTAAAGGGCATTTTGGTCATTTCTAGTCGGTCAATGACTAGAAATGGTCAATGCCAGAATAATGACTTTAGGGTTATATTTGCACATATGTATAACAGCCAGGGTTATATTTGTACTAAAAATTATCTCAGGGTTATATCTGCACTTTCTCAATTATATAGGGTTATATCTGTATAATACCCAAATATCAATATGATGAGACAAACTTTTCTTTAGGGGGGTTAAGTAGAACTTCTATTTGGAGAAGTCATATTGAACCCCTCACTTGTTTATCCAAGAATAAGTAATGGAGATTCATAAATATGCATGAGTCCAATTAAAAGTCAATGAATGACACGTCATACCGAAACTCTAATTGTGACGGGAGCACTGGAGATGAAAATTTAAATAAGATTGTCAATTAATTTACTTTGTTTACATCATATTAAAGTTCCAATTATAATAACTCTATACAATTCTAATATAATTATGAGTTACATGAAAAAATAACCCTATCTTTTGATCGAAACTGCTAAGCTAACCATGTAAAATATGAAAGTGCAATTCTAACCCTGACACTCTAACCCTGAAACCTTGAGTTTGACCAGAATTATGTGAATTGACCATTATATCCTTGTTTAAAAAAAATAAAATTAAGAAAATTAGAAAAGACTGCATTACCCCTAGAGTCTATTAACAAAAGATTTTTCATTTTCCCTTAATTTTTATGCACCATTCTCCTTCTTTTTCCACGATGGGGTCTTTGCTTTCCTTTTTCCACATGCGACACGACGAAGGGTTTTTCACCTTCTTCTCTACCACTAAACTTTTTTGGCGGCCTCTTCTTCTTAACAGTTCCATTTTTTTCTTCTTCTCTGCCACTCCCCTTCTTGTTCCCCGCAGTTTAGGGTTTGGTGATGGGTTGACTAGGAGGAGGAGCGAGTTGAAGCGCTTGGAAATGACGCGACAACAGAGGAGAGTTTTGATGTCAGATATTGGGGTTGTGGCGGCTGTGGTGATGGCTAGTGGACGGGGGGTTTGGTGGTGGGGGTGGATGGAGGGTTGTGGTGGTGGGGTGGACAGGGGGAATTGGTGGAAGGGCTGTGGTGGTGGGGTGGACGGGGGGAATTGTTGGAAGGTATATGTATCACCTTTTTGGGGTCGGGCCTTATCAACAGTTTTAGATCTGGTAATTTTCGTCAGATAACACCCATGGGAGTTTGCTACTTGTCACTAGGTTGGAGATTTTTTTCTATAGCTCTACAACAATTCAAAAGGAATGAAAATTGCTTCTTCTTGGAACTCGACTTGCCGATCTAAAAGGTTAGAAAATTTGCTGTTCATTGATCTTTTTAAGAACTGCTTGCTTTCAGGATTATTTCTCTGTGATGGCTGGGCCAGATTCGTACTTATGGAATCTGACGGGAAGATTTTTTTTGGAAATGGTTTAGTTTTGGGTTTCTCAGAGACTCTTTCCCAGCTTCGAGGGGGGGGGGGGATCAGATTTATGAGCACAAACGAGAAGCGTTATGAATTTTGGATGATTTTTCTGGGTTTCTTGGAGGCTTCCTTTTTGGATTTAAAGTTGGAATCAAATGTTTAGAATTGCTCACTGGAGGAATTCCAGCGTGTTAGGCACGGGATGAAAGGATAACCGATAGTGGCAGCGGCGCTGAGGTGGATCACCGGCGGTGGTGGCACTTTTAGATCGGCCTAGGGTAGTTTTGTCACTAAATTTTTAGATTTCAAGTCAAGGGTATTTTAGTATTTTTAGGTTTGGTCAATGCCAGAAAATACCAAGTCAACGCCAGAATAGTGCAAAAAGGTTATATCGGCACACTTGCTGCAAAACTTAGGGTTAAAATCACACTTTCAGATTTATAGGGTTAGCTGGCACTTTCCGAAAATAATAGGGTTAGTTTTGTTATTGTATTTGAGTTTTATCCCTAAAACTCATATCTAAATAATAAAAAGAACAAAGGGAAAAATGCAAAACCAATCCTATTATTTTCTGGGGTGGTTGGAGTTTGGGTTAGTGAGATTTAAACGGTTCAGAAAAGTCCAAGGGTAAAATGGTTAGTGAAAATTTAAAAATGAATCCACGGTTATTTTGGTAATTTCATTACTAGTTAACACTGGAAAATTCTAGGTCAACACAGGTCTCTGGCATCAGACTTATGAGTTTCTGAGTCAATTCCCATCATGGGATATTAGCACTTTTAAAAAATTGGGGGTTATATTTGCACTTATCAAAGAACTAAGGGTCATCAAAGCAATCTGTCTTGATATGAAATACACATAAAAGTATATTAATTAGACATCAAATACACATCAAATAAAAGTATATTAATAGAAAAATTAAAAATACACATTGAATAAAAATAATTAAAAATACACAAAATAAAAATAGGTCAAACATCAAATTATAACATCAGAATTCAGATAGTTAAACATCAAATAAAAACACTAAAATACAAGTCAAATTAAAACAACTGAGCATCAAATTAAAATATCTTCAAAATTTTGAATTTAAATTAGTAGTTGGATTTGTAAAGCGTCAAAATGTTCAGTAAAAATAAATTCTGGTCCTCCAGAACATAGGGGAGGCGCCAACACCCCATGTCCCCCTGGTTCCGCCCCTGCTTGCTAGCGGTTGTTATTCTGCTCAAATTTGTAGTGGTTTCGCAAATAAGGGAGCTTTCACTATAAGAAACAACACCTTTTATTTTGCCCATATATCTCGATTTTTTTCTTAACTAAAAAAAACGGAGGCAAAAAGTTCTTTTACCTCGGTTGTATTTTTTTCGAAGTAAAAAATATTTTTATCTCAGTTTTTTAAAATGAGGTAAAAAGTCTGACATGACCGGCGTCGCACACATGTCTGGCTTACCTACGTCGGTTGTTTTTGTATTCGAGGTTACACGTACCAATCCTAGGCACAATTGACCGACGTCGCACGCATGTCTGGCTTACTTATGTCAATTTTTTTGTGACCGGGGTCGCATATACCTATCCCAGACACGTATGACCGACATCGCATGCATGACTGGCATACCTACGTCGGTTGTTTTTGTCACCAACGTTGCACATACCTATCCCAAACACGTATGACCGACAACGTATGCATGTCTGGCTCACCGACGTCGTCGCTTATTATTGTGATCGACGTCGAACGTACCTATCGTAGACATGAAATGACCGACGCCGCAGACATGAAATTACGGACGCATGTTTCTTGCCGAAGTCGCATGTATCTCTCGTAGACACCCTTGTGACGCACGATGTAAAATAATTTAATACATATATTAATAATATAATTTTTTAACAAAACAATTTTTTTTAAATTTTTTTATGAAATTCCATTTCATTTTTAATTTTAAAATATTTTATAATTATACTTTGGTAAAGTCTTGGGAAATACCATTTTTCCATAAGCTTATGGGAAAACGAGGTTTAATTAGAATAATAAAAGGTAAATGGTCTTAGTTGCAATGTTAAAAATTTATTATGCAACATGTATAATTATAAAGCTTATAACCCGATTCTTACAACCCAAAAATTTTATCTTCATTTCTTCTAATTTGCAGTTTAAACTTGGTCTTTCCATGACTTATGGAAATACTGTCTTTCAAAAGACAGGCTCTTGTACTTTTAACTATGTCTCTATGTTTATATTTTTCAAATGAAATAAATTAAATGTAGAGTTCGAGTAACACATGATCAAAATTTTAACAATAAAATTTAATGTTAAAACAAAACAAAAATATTATTTTGTAATTTTTTTAAACTACATTTCTTTTAAAATTTTAAAAGAATTATAATTATACTTTTAACTATGACTTTATATTTATTTTTCAAATGAAATAAATTAAATTTTGAGTTTGAGAAATATGCGATCAAAGTCAAATATCAATAAATAAATTTTATTTTTAAATATATTACTGAATCATAATTATATAAAATAAATAGTATATAAAATAAGTAGTATAAATTTTGGTTGCTATGAGGCACCGGTATGAGTTTTTTTTTTTTTAAATAAACACCCGAGGGTGGGGGTATATATATATTGGCGCCCCAAGCCAATAGGAAACAGAGTATAGAAAGTTGGTTTAACAAGAAGGCAACGTCATTGCCCGCAAAAATAATCCTAATCTAGAGACTGTACATGAAACTGGCGAAGGTCCAGTTATGTTAGTTGCGTTTCCAAAGCTACGAATATCCACACCCCGTGTTAATTCGCATTTTGGCCAGGCAACTAACATGGATATCAGTGCACTATCAGTATGAGACATTGCCAAGCAGTGTAGTGGATAACTACAGTAGTGTAGCTGAGTAAACGGTGCAGCAGTGTAGCATCAGCAATGCAGTATGGTTCAGAATCAGCAAGAGTCATCATCGGAGGAGAGGTCCACAGTCAGCTGAAGCAGTGGCCACCGAGTATGATCATCAGGACAGCAAGTTGAATTCAGTGAGAAGTGACCTGCAGAGATAAGATCAAGCCATCAGCAGTATCAATTCTATCTCAAGTCATGTAAAGAGGTTCTAATTTGGGGTATTTGTGATCTATCAAGGGCAATGAGGCCCTGGATTTGCAGAGGCAGGTTATTAAGGTCCAAAGAAATGTTATGAGCAGCATGATGATGTTTTGCTATTGCATCTGCAACCAAATTACCTTCCCTAGGAACATACATAAGAGTAGCACCACTCAGAAGCATTTGAATTTTATAGACCTCATCAAAAAGTGTCCAATGAGCAGTATAAGGCTCACAAATCATCTTAACAGCAAGTAAAGAATCAGACTCAATGATAACCGAGGCATTCAGGTTGATAACAGCCTGACAAGCAATTTTTACTGCAAGTATTTCAGCATGCAAGGATGAATTAGCAGAGATGGAAACCGATTTAACCAGTGAAGGTGAACCAGTGCAATCCCTAATAATTACCCCAACAGAAGCCCTATCTGGGAACCACGATGCATCAGTGTTAATTTTTTTGTAATTTTGTGGAGGTCTATCCCATGAAACAAGTCTAATGATTGGTTTTGGAGGAGGTCTTGACAGTGGGAATAGATTCTTTATGAACTGAGGCATGCTACATGTGGATTTCAGATAAGAAGGGTTAGAAAACATAGCTAACCTAATAGTCTATAGCCTCCTTAATGATGTAGTCAGCAAGTAGAGGAATCTGATCATAGAGGAATCTGTTCCTAGATTTCCAAAGGCACCAGCAAGTGATGGTAGGGATGATATGACAAAGTAGCTGGAAGGCCTTAGGCAGATCACTAGTATTCCAAAAGGTGAAGAAGGTTTGGGTTAAGGTTTGAGGTTCAGGTAGATTGAAATTAACCAAAAAAGCCATATATCTCCAAATAGATTTAGCCAGGGTGCATTTTATAAAAAAATGTTCAAGAGAATCTCTATGGCAACAGCAAGGACATTTTGAGGCAAGACTAAAACCACATGTAATGAGGACATTATCAAATGGAAGTAAAGATTGGAACATCCTCCAAGCAAAAATAGATATCTTTTTTGGTAAAAATCTGTGCCATAATAGTTTGAAAATCAGAGAATTACCTGATGAACCAATTATAGCATGATATGCAGATTTAGATGTGAAATTACCAATTGGATCTGGTTTCCAGATCAGCCTATCCTCCCTTGTGTCTTCAATTTTGGCTTCCTGAGGAGTAGAGAAACGAAGGGCGTTAATAATGTCGCCGCGGCGGCAGAGGAGGCGTTGGTTGGGACTAGTGAGGGACTGCTGAGAAGATCCAGAGATGGGAAAATGATATTGGGATATCGGCACTCGGCACTCGGTATGAGTTACTCAAGAACATGTATTAGCACTTTCCAACATTTTATAAAAAAAACAATTTATTTTATATATCTACATTTAGGCAAGAATAACAAAAATCATGTATTTTGGAGTAATGGATAATGGAGTTAACAATTTTGGCCCATAGTGCAATTTTTAAGATTGTGAATAAGTAATCAATGTTAACTTCCGAGACCCTTCCGTTCACCCATACATGCCTAAATTGGAAAATTACAATGATATATTATTGAATGGCATTTCGGTGTTGCCAATTTTGTGGTTCGACAACTCCAACTTTCTTGGAATGACCTAAGTGAAAAAAGTAAAAATTTTACTCGTAATTCCAAATTAAAATCCGCTCGAACATGATTGTACCCTATAAACACAAGTTGTATTTTCCAAGTCCATAACTTAGTATTTATCAATAAACATGCACAAGAATATATTTGTAATATTTTCCGATTTACCTTTTTTAGTTCTATGTAACCAACTCTAAGTTACTCTAGAACATGTAACAGTGCTTTACAATGTTTCACCAAAAATTCACCAATTTAATATTTCTAAATTTATGTTAGAATAACAAAAATCATGTATTTTGGAGCCATGAATTATAGGGCAACACAATTTTGGGCAGTAGTGTAAATTTTCAAATTTGTGTAGAAGTAATCAATGTTAACTTTTGAGATCCTTTCGTTAACCCATACATGAACAAATTGGAAAACCACAATTATATATTATTGAATAGCATTTTGGTGTCGCCAATTTCGTGATTCGACAACTCAAACCTTCTTGGAGGCCCCTAAGTGCAAAAAGTAAAAACTTTACTCGTAATTCCAAATTGAAATCTGTTCGAACGTGATGCTATCCTATACACCCTACTTGAATTTTCCAAGTCCGTAACATAGTATTTATCAATAAACATGCACAAAAATATATTTGTAATCTTTTTCGATTTCCCTTTCTTAATTCTATGTAATCAACTTTAAGTTACTTTAGAACATGTACTAGTGTTTTCCAACATTTCACCAAAAAATTCATATATTTAATATTTCTATATTTTTGCTAGAATAATAAAAATTATGTATTTTGGAGCAATGAATTATAGGGTAACATAAATTTGGGCCATAGTGTAATTTTTCAAGATTGTGTATAAGTAATCAATCTAGACTTTCGAGACCTTTCTGTTCACTCATACATGCCCAAATTGAAAAATTATAATTGTATATTATTGAATTAAATTTTGATGTTATGAACTACCGAAAGCAGAATTGGCTTCATTTCTTCTTTCGATAGTTTTTTAAAATTCCTGAAATATTAGGTGCTCACACCATCATCGATCAGTTTATTTACCGCAGTTTTAAATTTAGAAGTATGTCAAAAATCTGATGCGACCTCGCATCCCTTTCGCTAGATACCAACTTTTTACCTCGATTATTTTATAAAAAATGAGGTAAAAATATTTTTTACCCCAATTTTGAACCGAGGTAAAAAACATAATTTTTACTTTGGTCACATTTACTTCGATTTTATTTGTACTAAAAATTGAGGTAAAAAGTGTTGTTTCAGTGTTTGCGATGAAAATGATTGGTGGAGGAAAGATCACCCGAATATAAGGATTTTTCCTCTCCAAATTGGGAATTGGGAGATCCGAATACGAAGTTATAACCTGGTCAACCCGCGAATTCCCCTTCATTATTAAAAATTGCATTCAAATCACTTGTACTCCCTCCATCCCACTATAAATTACTTATTTATTTTTTCATGGTCTTCAATAAGCATGTTTGACCGTAAATATCTCTAGTTACCTATAATAGTGTCGTATAAAAAATTGATAGTTAGAAAATAGATGTTAAGATGAATCTAACAAGATCTCATATGACATTTTTATTATATATAGATCAATATACATTTATGGTCAAAGTTTACAAAGTTTGACTCCCAAAAAGCAATTAAACAATTTATAGTGGGACAGAAGGAGTATATATTGTGAGACGGTCTTATAGGATACTTTGTCTAAATTTTAAATAAACAACACTCGTCTGTTGGTAATGGCTAAGAACAACAAGTCTGGTCTTAAACTGCTTGTATTTAGTTCTAAATAGTCATTTACAACCAAGTACACGCCGATTGCAATGTACTGACTCCCAAGTATCCTTTTTAATTAGGGATATTTACATTTATAACCCTAATTTTAGGTTGAAAGTGCCAATATAACCCCGCAATATCAGAAAGTGCAAATTTAACTCTACCTAATTATTGTATGTGCCAATCTAACCCTAACTTTCAAAAAATTTGTGCCGATATAACCAAACTAAATAATTCCGGCATTGACCAACATAATTCAGGCAATACCAAAAAACGAAATGACAAAAATACTCTTATAACAAAACTTATCTTTCTTCTTCAAAATGTCGTTGCACCGTGCTCCACCGCTTCCGCCGTCGTACTCCGCCACTGATGCCACTGTACTCCGCTGCCATCACTGTTAGGCCTAGCGCCTACTCCCTCTCCCCAACGCCGCCACCTCCTCATTCCTCTCCCCACAACCCTTTTCGCCTCCACCTGCTCCCTCTCTCCGCCGCCCTCACTATTAGAAGCCCTAGCGCCTCCTCCCTCTCTCCACAACCACCACACAGCTCACCGCACAACCACCGAACAACCACCACCCATAGAGAGAGACAATGGGGATCACTAACGACCTCATCGAGCCCTCCACCAGGCTCCTCTCAGGCGACGCTCGCTACACCTCTCCAAAGGCGATGCTAGCTACGCCTTTCCTATGCCGATGCTGGCTACGCCTCTCCGACGGTGACTTTCACAACGCCTATTCGACAGTGAATCTCGCCAGGAACGGAGAAGAAAGGGCTTGGGGAATCGGAGGAGAAAGGGGGAATAAGGTGGAATCAGATAAGAGAGCCCTTTCTTCTCGTAGGAGAGAGCCCTTGCTTGGTAGAATCAGAAAAGAGTTGAATTGGAGGAGAGAGGGTTAGGGTTAGAGAGAGACGACAAAGTAAAAAGTTAGGATTGATTACTCCCTCCGGTTCTCTAACATTGGCTCCATTGCTTTTGACACCTAGATTTAGAAAATGTTGAATTAGTGGTGGAGAATATATTGAAAAAGTAAAAGGTAAATTGAGTAAATGAAAGTAATCTAAAATTGCCAGAAGAGGATGGAGCCAATGTTATAAAACCATTCCAAAAAAGAAATTGAGTCATTGTTAGAAAACCGGAAGAAGTACTTGTTTTGGACTTTGGAGTTAAAAATGCCATCCCTCCATACAAATTTTGATTCTGCTTGTTGATCACCTCAGCTTTATTGGACTTCAAACAACTATACTATATTCTATTCAGTAGGTGGCTTACCCAAAGTTTTTATACTTCTTTCAATTCCATGAAAGCATCTTGTGCAATTTCTTAATCTCAACCTCAAAATCAATCAATTACTCGCTCTGTTCCAGCTATTTCTACAAATTTTGATGGAGGCCATTTTCTTGACGTTATTAGTCTGCTTTTCTGCGCGTGCTGTGAATCATGGAGTACTCGGAAAATGATCTTTTTCTCTGCTGTGTTGATCCCGCACTTGAAGTATTGGAGGAGTCATTGTATTTGGATACTCCACGCTATTACACGAGCTCCATCAAGACTCTGTATCGGGATTTGAGTTTTTTCAAAATGTTCTTCTGGGGGTTCGCTCATGGCGACATGAATGTATGGTGTTTTCCCTGTGAACCGCCACTCGAAAAGCTCTTCTGTGGGCTGCCTTATCTGGAACAATCTTCAAGAGAAGATCGGCGTGTCTTGAGCGACATGTGTCGCATGTTGGCGAAAGAAGCAGATCGTATGAAACGGGAATTCGATCGTGAAGATGCTGCAGAACGGACCTTGTTTTGGCAGGACTGCGTTCTTCGTTTGCAGAAATTTGTTGTGCAGTACAAGGAAAAAGTCAAAGAAGTTTGCCTTCTTGTTTTGACAGATATACGGTGAGTGCTCATTTCTTCGCTCTCCTTTTGACTTTAGTTACTCTCTCCATCCCAACCGAATACACTTTTTTGTCAAATTTCTCAAAATATATTTGTACATTCATTTCAATTAGTATATAGATATCAATATCATATATTGATGGATTCTCGGCATGATGCATTTTCTAAGTATCAAATTTTTGTACACCGTTAATATACGTAACTAAAGTTATCATGGTCAAACATGATCTGAGAAAGTTATCAAAATGTGTGCACGTTTGACTGGGACGGAGGGAGTATTAAAGTTATTATCTTGTTTAGCTCACCATACATTCCGCTTACAGGGATGCTTCTGCTTCTGGCTTGTTTCCTGGATGTGAATGGAGCACTGCCACTTTCATCGATTTGATGCTGGACAATATTCGTGCTCTTGACTCAAAGGCGAGTATCAATGCACCACTGAAGCAGCAGTTTTCTTTCATTGAGGGGAAACTGAAGGTGTTTGGAAAGTTTGCTTCTATCACTAAACTGATGTTACCAGGTGCAGCCATGGCGGTGGCTGAATGCATTTCTCAGACACAAACCTGGGCTTACCACATGTCGCGTCTCGTGTGCTTGTATTGGGTTAATGATGGAATCGACGAGAGCACCATGGGGACGATGCTCTCTGGTTTGATGCAGAAATACATGCCTCGTACGCCACGGGTGCTCGCAATGTACCTCGATGTGCTCAAGGCTTCGGGATGCACTTACCAGGGGTTTCAAAGTGAGGCGATTCCTCAGCTTGTTGTAAGTTACGTTGATTTTCTCCTTGAAAATCTGGTTATAAGTGAATTTGATAAGCTTCATGAGGGGTTGATATTCTTGTTATCGCTCTGCGTGGAGTTAGTTCATGAGAATTCGGAGCAGTTGATGTTGCATGAAGTTTATGCCACCATTACTCAAGTACCCGATGTCATATGCTTTCCTGAGACGAACTTGTCTAGTTTCCTCGATAAGATCGATGGAATCAAGGTTCAAGCCAGAGGGTTATATGTTGTTTCGCCACTTGTATCGCAGTTCAATTCTCCCAAGAATGGTACGATGGGATTTCTCAATTCCTTCTTAGCAAACATGAAGCAAATGTTGGAAGGAAATGTGAATTTTACTCCTTGTGTAAAGCATCAAATTGGAATCGTCCATGAAGGGTTGTTGGCGATCAAGCCACTTCTCCAAACTGGCTCGGAGTTGCTAAAAAAGCACGAGAAACTCAATGATCTCCGGACTCGCGCAGTCGACGTGGTGTACAATGCAGCATATGTGGTGAAATTGTGCCCAGTGGCAAGCGCATATGCTTGGTATGGTATCATATGCCTTCCAAATGTCATAGAAGACATAAAAGTTGTGAAGTCTGAGATTGAAGCAATGCGAGTGGTCAGCAGCAGCAAAGGTGCCATTGATTATCTGATGGAGTCTAGTAATGCTTTGCTAACACAAGCTACAACTTCAAATGATGAAGAGGCTTTCACAGGCTTCAAGAAGGATGTGGAAGACGTTAGAAATCACCTTGTTAGGGGAAGGAAGAATCGTACAATCGTTTCTGTTTCAGGAATGGCGGGGCAAGGCAAGACAACTCTGGCGAAAAGGCTTTACAATGATCCTTCGGTCTCTTATTACTTTCATGTAAGAGTGTGGTCTTATGTCTCCAAGGATTGTAACCTCAAAGCATTATTGTTTAACATCGCATGTCAAGTTGGCTGCAACGTTGTTAATGCAAACTCGGACATTTACAATTTAATGGAGAGTGTGTGGAAAAGTTTGAAACGAAGAAGGTATCTCATTGTTCTGGATGATATTTGGGATGTTGATGTGTGGCGCAGAGTGGGATGCTCATTTCCAGATGACAGCAATGGAAGTCGAATCCTATTTACTTGCCGGCTAGCCTCACTAGCTGACTCTGGGTCGATTTCTCATCATCTTCGAGCCTTTTCTGATGAGGAAAGCTGGGAGTTGATGAAAAAGAAGTTGGGAGTTAATGAGCTTGAAGATATTGCAAAGCGGATGGCAGTTCGCTGTCACGGTCTGCCTTTGGCAATTGCTCTAATCGGTTCTCTCCTTAAAAGAACAGCGCGGGTGTTGTGGGAAGAAGTGGCGGAAAATTTGAATTCACACCTTGATGGGGAAGGGTGCTTGCACATTATAGAGCTCAGCTTCAGATATCTACCGGAGCATCTGAAGCCGTGTTTTCTTTATGTTGGAGCTTTTCCAAGGGGTGAAAGCATTCGTCCTAAAGATTTGAAACACTTTTGGATTGCTGAAGGTTTCGTGGAGAAAGATTTGGCGAGCAAGTATTTGGATGATCTGGTTGCCTACAGTCTAGTTGTTGTGACAGAGAGAAATTCTACCGGCGGGATAAAGGAATGCAATGTTCATGATCTTTTATACAGCTTGTGCTTAGAAAAAGCTGCCCAAGATAATTTCATGCATTTGGCTGGTGCGAAAATTGTTTATGGTACAGGAAAAAGGCATGGCTTCCTCCATCGACTTCGCATCAGCAAAAATGATCTTGTCACCCTACCACAATCCTCTAGTACCATGAAGGAGTTACCCACAAGCCAGATTCACAGTCTTTCGTTTGATAGTGATTTTCATGAGCATGCTTCCTTGTTTAAGTTTCTGAGCCGCTTTAAAGCTCTTACAAAGTTGGATTTGAAGCATGTTTTTCTCTCTGTGTTCCCTGAAGTGATATTGTGCAACATTCAGCTGAGATACTTGTCCTTACGCGGTGCATCAAATAATCCAGCATCAATAGTTCATTTGTGGAGCTTGGAAACTCTCATCGTCGTGGATGGCTATGGTTTTGATCGGTTAACAAGTGCATTGTGGGAGATAGACAGTTTGAAGCATGTTGAAATTAGTCACTTCCGTCTGAGTGTTTGGCCTCACGAATCCCCGATCTCCATGGCAGCCGCGAGTAATCTTGAGGTTCTAGGTGGAATATTGCTTTTAAGGAATGATGTCAGAACACGGGAGTTCATGAGGAGATTATCGAAGCTTAAGAAGTTGAAGTGTGACTGCGATCATCCCGGCACATTGTTATCCATGGTTGGATCGTTGAAGAAACTCGAGTCCTTGAAGATGAATCTTTCTAGGCGCTACTACCCTTCCTATCAACAAGTGCCCGTGTTCGAGTTTCTCAGTAATCTCAAGAAGTTGAGTTTGAAAGAACTAAGGCTACCATGGGATTCCACGGTTTCAATCGGATTGCTGCCTAATCTTGAAGTTCTCAAGTTACACACTTCTGCTTTTGTAGGTACAAAAGCAGAAGTGTGTAACTTGAGAACTTCCATCTGGTTTTTGCTGGATGAACATTTCTCAAAACTCAGATATCTGAAGTTAGACAACATGGATGTTGAACAAATAGATAGCTCTAACTGCGACTATCCATTTCCTTGTCTTGAGAAACTTCTTCTGACATACTGTAGGAACCTTGAGAAGATCCCTTTAACCTTTGCAAGTATTGAAACCTTGGACACCATTGATATAACTGGGTCTCTGAAAGCCTCGAGCTCAGTAAGGAGAGTTGTGGCACTAAAACAAGACTATGGCAACGACCATCTTCGAGTATTTGGGCTTATAGATATGAATCCCACGGCTCGAGCAATGTTTGCTTGGCTGTCAGGCTATGATCCTTGTGACACTGATGAGGAGGACAGCGAAGGAGACGATGAAGAATAGAAGGATGTAAGTTTGTGCTCTATTATCATTAACTTGACATTTTCTGATAAACATAAGTATGGTCATTTTATGGCTTGTGTTGATGCATTGTTATCCCCTTTTCAGATGGATCTCTTTCACTTTCAAGTCCAATTGCTACGAATTCGAATAGTTTTTCTGCGTAAAATCCGGCATTTTGAAAGCTACAGATCAGAAGATGCTGATTTTAAATACTACTCCAGGGGATGCTGCAAATTTGATGCAGAAGGCATTATGAAAGAGATCAAATGCCTGCTGGTTTTTCTAAGTTATTGTTTACCAATCTCTGAAAGTGTATATTTCTTAATGTGTGAAGTCTCTTTGTTGTGAATTTTCATCTATTTCTTAAAGTTGTCGCAACTTTAACTGGGACAGAATGAGTATTGATAAACCAGATGCTGTGCAGTTTCAGCCATGTATTTCAACATTCAGCCTTCTCAACCAAATGGAATGCAATACCATGTGAAAAACATCATATCTTTCCGGCGGATCATTGATCAGAAAATGCCTCTGCACCTGCCTCACCCCCTCCAGCATCCTCCAATACCGATCTTCAGAAACTCCAAGCAAAACATTCTTCAAGTTTGGCAGTTCCTCAACCGAAACTGCAACCGAGAAGGAGCTCCAGTTCAGAACATCGCTGAACGGAAGAACATAGTGCTGCGAGATCAACACCGGGATGCACTCTGCATAGATGGCCTCCGCGATCCTTGGACTCGCGACTTCGTGCCCACTCGGGCACAGGCAGAACCTGCTCTTCCTCATCATTTCGCGGTATGACAAGTTTGCTGGCAAGTACTCGTAAACTGCTATATCGCCGTCCTTGCCCTTCCAATGGTGGAAGAGTGAGGGCCTTATTCGGCCGTGCAACCCGCCTGCGAAGAAGGCTAGGATGGTCCGGTTGGAGAGTGGATATCCTCCCGTGAGACCGGAGAGGTTTGCCGTTTGGAGGTTGATTTCAGGGAAAGAGACGTCTTTTCTTGGATTGAAGAATTCTGAGGTGTTTGCATTGCATAGAGCACGGATCGAAGTGAAGTATAACTGATGCACGTACCATGTTGCACGAGGCCCCTACACAAGTTCCTACAAACTATGAGTTCAGACCAAAAACATGCTAATGTTCCAGGAATTTAAGCCATAAAACTAGATCAAGTATGGTATAACAATCTATATATGGTATCATGGAGTATAATACACACCTTACCCCAGTACCTCTGTGTACTTTAGGCTCTATTTTCATGTCATATTTGGTACAATGAAAAGGGAAGGTTTTTAATAGTGTGTTTGACACATCTATACTTGTATGAGCAAAACTGACTTAGGTTGTGTTTGGCGAAGTTTCGGAAGACCAATATCCGAGGATGCTAGGAGGAGTGAAACAGAGGAGACCAACATCTACTTTTCCTCCAAAATTAACTTCTACCTCTAAGATAAGTTTTTCTCTAAAAATGGTTTATGCTCTTAAAATATCAGCATCCTTGCAACACTTATTAAAAATGTTACAATAGCTTATAAAAAGTAACTTAAACCTTTGAAAAGTGTTACATAAATATTAAAAAGTGTCACCTAAATTTTAAAAGTGTTACGTCATATCTAAATCAACATCACCTAAGGTAATACTTGTAGAAGTATTGCAATAGGTTCAACTTAGTATAATTAACACCAAAAGTAACATTTTTACAAGCATTACCTTAGGAGTCCGTCTCTTGAAAGACGGTCTTTCCATAAGTTGTGGAAAAACCAAGGTTTAAAGTGTAAATTAGAAGAAATTAAGATAAAATTTTCAGGTTGCATGAACCGGGTTATAAATTTTATAACTACTACAAGTTTCATACTAAAATTTAATATTGCAACTAAGACCTTTTACATTTTATTATTCTAATCAAACCCCGTCTTTCCATAAGCTTATGGAAAAACCATCTTTCCTAAGACTTTGCCTTACCTTAGATGGTGTTGCATTAGATCTAACGTAACACTTTTTAAAATTTAGGTAACACTTTTCAATATTTATGCAATACAATTCAAAGGTTTAAATTACTTTTTATAAGCTAGTGTAGCATTTTTAATAAGTGCAGGGAAAGTGTTACGATAGGTCTAATTTATAGTAGTGGCAACTGATTAACACCCTGTTCTCCCGAGCTTATTTACAGTTTAGTTCAAATCAATTCAGTACAGATCAGATAGATCCGGAGAACATGCCTAACTGATAAACATCTAAGAAGAAGAATAGGTACCTACCCAATCATGGCAGGAAAGCATGAAGTGGTCAGCTCCAAGGCTTCGATTCCAGTAGGGATATTTGGTGGAAATGAGGCGAACATAATCTCCAATTACACGTTCCAGAACAGCCTTATCTCTGGTGATGGGGTGGAAAAGGTACTGAAGAATCATGACGACGCTGAAAGGCAGGAAATAGACGTGAGCTTCATCAGGATTTCTGGTTCGAAACCTCAGATTCTTTTCAATGGAGCTTATCAAGATGCCCTCCAATGAGTATATGTTGCTCAATGGTCCGGTGTGAAACAATGGAGGTTCCCCCTCTTCGTATATGAAAATTTTGAACAATCTTTCCATCAGCAAGTAACTCCTGCATGCATGGAAGTCGTAAAAAGTAATTAAACAATTTTTAGTGGGACGAGGAAAGTAGTATTGAACTAAAACTTAGTCATCCATAAAAAAAATTGATTCTAATTGTAACACGTCTCCTTATGTCCATCGGTGTTATTTACTGTGCAATAGTGTATTAATGGAAAATCGGTAATTCTTATCGCGTAACCATATACACGGACCAAAACGGTATTACTCATCATTGCTCAACTGTATACATGGGTGAACTGTGGGAAGCGTATAATAAGCTAACCTTGAGATACGATGCATTATAGTCATGAACTTCTATCATAAAATAAGCCGGTACTATGTAGGGATAATTCGTGAACTTATATATTGACTTACAAGTTAGTATCCTTTCATATATGTTGAAAGATATAATATCCCACATTCTTTTCTTGTAATAGCTAAGATGTTAGGTTTAATTTCAAGATGAAAGCCCAGAATACCTTTAAATTTAACAAGAAATCACAATCCAGATTGAATTATTGGATCGATGTGTGCATCCCTTTAATTTAGCCCGATATGGATCAAATATCCAACTAAACCATGACTAAAGAATCCAACTAAACCATGTTTCTATCACTAAATGCTGTTTGTAACAATGTATTAAATAATGTTAATTATCAGATAGAAAGGTAAGTGATGATGTCTCATAGGCTAGTCGATAGAGTATTATATTTGTATGAAATCCTCTCTAAACTTCAACTAAATTTTAAGGTCGGGAATCTAATTCAATACAATTCAGTTCAAATCCTCCCTAGAGCGTACCAATCTAAACGCATCCAGAACTGCAGAAAGTAATCCATACCTATGAAACATTTGGGGATTTCTGTAAATTTCTCCATTAGGAATGTAATCTGAATCATCTTCAAAAGTCCCCTGCTTTTCTCCCCTGATCAAAGCCCTTGCAGTAGCTAGATCATCTTCAATTTTCTCCATTTTTTCATCCCTCTTTTTCCCTATTCTCCTCAAGCTTTCAGCTTCCAAATCTCTATTCAGACCATCCACAATCCTCTGCATTTTGGGATTCTAAGTAGCAACAAAAAAAACAGAAACATTTTATTTCTTCGCATGCACTCAACGTGATATCAAATCTCATATTCATGTAAGCAAATTGCGTTTTGATCATATGACTATTACATCGAATCTGGGATACAGAGCTGTTTTAGGATCTGGGTTTGAAGAACCATTTGAACTGAACGTTGCATCAAGTGATGATACTGAAGGTATGCTTCCGTCACCATTTGCTCTAAGTGTCACAAAAAGTATTGCTGAAAGTGTTGCTAAAGCAAATAAGGGAATTGATGAATTTGTTCTACAAAACAGCTTCATGTATAGAACTTGATATGTTTTCGGCTATCTGCAGTTGAATAGGAATGTGTGAGAAATTTTAGGATGAAAAAGTCGAGATATAACTACGATGATGAATGCAATCACATCTTCTATTAGTGAGACATTATGACACTAATTTATCTCTCTCCTATACCACATGATTAACTTTCCTTGTTCACAGCGACAACGACAACAGCGACAACGACAAGGACAACTAACAAAAATCAACGATAATGACTAAGAAAAGTTGTAGCAGCTCCACAAATAACCAAAATCAGGGTGGTTCTGCCCACCGACGAGAGTCCGCCATTGTATGAACACTCTGTTTGGTAGGGTTTATAAATTGTTTTTCTTATATAATCCATCTCTTGAAATATGAGTTTTTCACAAGTAATAAAAATACTAAGAGTTCGTTTCTTGAAAGACGGTCTTTCCATAAGTTATGGAAAGACCAAGGACCGGATTATAAATTTTATAAATACTACATGTTGCATACTAAAACTTTAATATTGCAACTAAAACCTTGTACCTTTTATTATTCTAATTAAACCCCGTCTTTCCATAAGCATTTGGAAAGACAATCTTTCTCAAGACTTTGCCAAATACCAATGTTTAAAATACAAATTAGAATAAATTAACATAAAATTTTTGGGTTGCATGAATCGGGTTATAAACTTGGCAAAGTCTTGGGAAAGACCGTCTTTCCATAGGCTTATGGGAAGATGGGTTTTAATTCGAATTATAAAAGGTAAAACGTCTTAGTTGCAATATTAAAAATTTATTATGCAACATGCAGTGGTTATAAAGTTTGTAACCCGATTCAGGCAACCCGGAAATTTTGTCTTAATTTCTTCTAATTTGCACTTCAAACCTTGATTTTTCCATGGCTTATGGAAAAACCGTCTTCCAAGAGACGAACTCTATAAACTTTATAATTAATACACGTTACATAATAAATTTTTAATATTGCAACTAAGATATTTTACCTTTTATTATTATAATTAAACTTCATCTTTCCATAAACATATGGAAAGACCGTCTTTCCAAACACTTTGCCTTCATTATAATTAAAATATTTTTTAGTGTTTCGTACAGTGATAACAAACAGTTTATTTTGAAAGCAAAAGTTATTTTTTTGGGGAAAAACATAAACTAATCTCCTCCAGCTTTCAAAATAAGCCAGCTATGCTTATAAACACAACTCCGCCAAACATAGCCAAAGATGTCCAATCCTTTTGTCCAACCCTAAAGTTGCGAGTCCATGTACTCCCTCTGTTCTAGTTTTAATTGCATAGCATATTTTTTTTACGATATTTAAGAAACATATTTGACCGTTAATATGTTAATTATGCGTGATAACAAAAATAAAAAATTAATATTTATAAATAAATTATTATGATGAATCCAACAATATCACATACGATAATATTGTTGCTTATTTATTATGAAAAAGTCGAAAGACCATCTTTCCATAGACATCTGTAAAAATGATGTTTAATTAAAATAATATGAATTTAAGCGTTTACACTAGAGTTCGCTTCGTGTTTTTGTGCTTATATAATTTGATGATCAATGCCGTACTCGTGCTTATCGTGCTTCATGTCTTTCGTGCCGTGCTCTAAAACTAAAATTTGGTTCGGGGCCCGCCCAAGTGCTTTTCGTGCTATGTCGTGCTCATTCCACATGTTGAATCGTACCGTGCCTGTCTAATTGAGTTAAATCACGAACTAAAGTTTTGACTTGCAAATTTTATAACACTTCCAACTTATAATTTATTACATTATATCACAACATATGGTTGTATTTAATGAATAAAATATACAAATGAATAATTTATTTAATTCCTTTTTTATTTGAAATGGCTTTTTAAAAATATATTCCTCCGTCTCATCTATTTTTACGGAGAGAGAAAGATGAAGTTTTTTTAACGACTCATTATTATATGCTTTCGTGCTCATGTGTTGGTGGGGTGCCTTCATTTTATCTTATTTTCCCATTTAGTATCATCATTTTCCAACATAATGAATAAAAGCTGGCCAAAAAAGGAAATATAGTGAAAAGAAAAGAGTGCAAAAATAGCTGAGACGGAGGGAGTACTCCTTTTTATTTAATATAAGCACATAATTAAACAACTGGATGGTTTTGTGTCTATTACCCGTTCTTCCTCGTGAATTGAGACCCATCATTCAGATAGATGGGGTAAGCTAATGAGTTCGGATATTAATGAATTATATAGAAAAGTTATCAATCAGAACAACACTCTTACCGATCTATCAACAACAAATAGATCTACGCCAGAAAAATTGGTAGTGTGCCAGGAAAAATTAGTCCAAGAAGTCGAAGTAACTTACTTGTGTAATTTACTAATAAGACCTGAATGTTATAGGTTCAATTCCCACCAACCGCATATTTTTATTAAACTCATGATAGACTACCATAATTCATACCCAAACCGGCCTTTCGTGTTGGGTTCGTACCATTCCCCGATAGTTTGGGCACGGGTCGTGCTCATGCCTCAAACGTGCATGTGCGGTCCGCAGGCAGCCCGACCCGATTGCCAACTCTACATCACATAACTGCAGATGAAAATTTTAAGTTTTTGTTAGAAACATTACTGGTGATTACATGTTTTAATGTGATTGTCTTGGTTTGATCTAATGCTTATTATGTGTGCTTAACTTAATGCTTACTACTGTGATTGATTTAGTTTGATGGTTTCAGATGGACGTTACTAGACAATTACACAAGGAAGACCACTTATCCTTTATGTACCCTCTTATTACCACTAGACTAATAATTATAATTGTAATATCTTTCTCTAATATTGACACAATTTTCATTTATAATACTCCATCTCTTCCTTCGATGTTACACATTTTTTATCTGAAAAAAAACACAATTTTTTAATTTATTATTTTTATATTGATGCTTTCTATTTATGACAAATTTAAAATTATTATGCCCACTCATTTTATGTATCCTTCTTTCTATATATTACATATCTCTAAAATTCTAACACTTAAATGTGATCTCAAATGTGGTGTATGTATAATATTTTGTATACCTCTTATTACCATCAGACCTTGAATTAAAATTATAATACTTAGCTAAAACATTTTGGGTAAATGAGATTATGTAAAAATCATTTGAGTTAGGGGCTTTTGACCAATCTGATTTATAAGGGTTGGTTTATACGAAAAATGAAGATAATTGCGAGGTTGAGGGCGAAGTGGTATGTTTTGAAGACCAATAACTTCTTGAAACAATCCAATAATAATTGAACTGAACTAGCTAGACAGGGATTTAAATACTTTGTTCTTCGAACAACCCAATAATAATATATTAGCTAGACAGGGATTTAAATCCACCCATTAATTAAAACTCCACAAATAAAACACAAGAAAAAGATGCATCAATAATTCCAGTCCACTTCCATCTCTCTCTTCATTTCTGCAAACTATTCTTGGCCTCCGATCTCACTAATTCCCATTCAGTAGCAACACCAGCAACACTGATCCAGCAGGCAGCAGCAACAAAGTGTTGCCATGCTGCACCAATACAAACACACAATTTCATCAAGAAACAATCGTGTTCTTTTGACTGATCTAATTATAGCTGAACTGAACTGAAATGGAGTTACATCGAAAAGAACTGAATGAAATAATCCAATAATAATTGAACGGAACTGAAATGAAGTTAAATTGAAAAGAACTGATCCACTGAAATGAAATAAAGTTGAATTAGTTTACTACTCATTACTCACATATATGGATGGAGCATAGGGGGAACAGGGTCGCTGGTCCCCAATTTTAATCTTCTAAGGGTAATTTGAGTTAAAATTTATTAAAAATAAATATAAATTGATAAAAAATATGCTTGGCACTTAAAAAATTCAAATAAATGGTACAAAAATAACTTAAATCTTCACTTACCTTTTTATTCACTAGTGGAGAATTAGTGATTAAAGACACTCAATCAAAGACAGTTCTTGAGGAACTGCCTTTAATGATGATTCCAAGCCCAAGCCCCAATCGGAAACTTTAAATCAAAGGCGGTTCTTGACATCAATTAAAGACGGTTTTATTGTACTCTCTCCATCCCGGGAAAACTGCACACCTTCCTTATATGGGTGTCCCATGCAAATCTGCATACTTTCTAATTTAAGTAAAATTTAACCTATCAAAATACATATTTACCCCTAAACAATTAAAATTGTGCACAAATCTACCACCTACCCATCAAACTCTCCCTGTTCCCAATTTCTCTCTCTTCCATACTTACGCCCCCATTTACTCTCCTTTCTCCTTCTTTCAAAACCCTACACTTACCCACCCACTTCTGAATTTGCCCTTCTTCTTCGGTGAGAAAGCCTCCTCTCCGGCGAGATCTTCCTTAATCCGACCTTGTTGAGGGCGGAGACGTCGTGGGTGGAACCCTACCACTGGAGACGCACCACCATACTATCTCCTCGCTACAGCCTCCATTTACAATCACCACCACCATCAATTTACAGTCACCGCCGCCTCGATTTACAATCACCACCCCTCCCAGACTCACCATGGTGGTGATTTCGCCGGAAAAAAGTGACGCGGGCCCACCATCACCACCACTTGTTCCGATCAGGCGACGTGATGGAGAGGAGAGGCGGAGGAGGAGAGGAGTTGGAGAGACACGGTGGGAGAACGACGGGAGAGGCACGCCGGAGAGTTGGAGAGGCACGATTGGAGGACGGCAGAGGGGTTGAGGAGGAGGCGGCAGAGGGGTTGAGACGACGGCGGAACCCTAGCTCAATAGGAGAGTCAAATCTAGGCCTTGTAACTACAGGGGAAACTTAGTGGTGGTTATGGGTGGTGGTGGTGGAGATGAAGGAGGAGAAGGAAGGTGGTGGTGGTGGTGGTGGTGATGGAGGAGGGTGGTAGAGATGAGTGGTGGTGGTGGAGGAGAAGTAAGTGGCGAGAAGATGAAGCAATTCAGTATGCCATTTGCAGACAGGGGTAGAAAGGTATTTTCACTAGGGAAAATTTGTAGAGAGATTTTTTCTCTCTACAGATTCCCTTGGGATGGAGGGAGTAGAACCACCTTTAATTGAAGATCCCAAGGAGTTTCAAGTTCGGAACTCCTATCTCTGGTCACTCTTTTGTTTTAAAGGCGTTTCCACAATTAGAACCGTTATTAAGGGCCCCCAATATAGAAGAAACCCTTAGATGTTTTTTCATTCCAAACCCTTTCTCCACTCCCCATACCCTTCTCTTTTTCCCATTTCACGCCGCTAACAATTAGAGCCTCTGAGTCCCTTCTTCTCCATTTTCATTTCCCTCGATAAGAGCATCTTTCGTCGCTGTGTGTTGCTCTGCCGCTGCCTAGAGAAGGAGCCTCATCGCTTGACCAATCAAGGCGTCGCCGATGTCCCTCACCACCACAGAGCCGCGTCCGTCGCGTGACATCTGCTGGCGTCCCTCGCTTGTGTTTACAGATCTGAGTATTTTTTAATTATTGTCATTCTTTTATTTTTTTATTCAAACAGATGTGTTCAAATGTGTATTTTTTGTTCAGATATGGGTTGCTGTGTTTTAGGTTTCAGATCTATCGACTTTGGCGATTAAAGTGCCGAATATGCATTTTTTTTGCCATTTTGTATTAGGTATCCATATCTGGAATTAATTTGCGGCCAGAAACTGAGCTTTTCTGTTTTTTTGAGAATCTTATTCGGAGTCGATAGAAAGCGCTTCTTTATAAAATATTTATAAATCACAACAGTAGTTTATTACAAAAATAAAAGTAAAATAAAATATTTATATTTAAAAGAGTCCGTCTCTTAAAAGGCGGTGTTTCCATAAGTCATGGAAAGACCAAAATTTAAATTGTAAATTAGAAGAAATGAATATAAAATTTTTGGGTTGCATGAACCGGGTTATAAATTTTATAATTACTACATGTTGCATACTAAAATTTTAATATTGCAACTAAGACCTTTTACCTTTTATTATTCTAATTAAACCCTCTATTTCCATAAATCTATGGAAATACCGTCTTTCCCAAGACTTTGCCTTTAAAGAATCAATAGTTCATTTTAACAATAAAAGTAAATACTCCGACACCTTACATAGATGATCTACGACTAATTTTTCATAATTGTGTGCATCAAAATTATAATTCATAATGATACAGAGATTTAAAGTAAATTAGTTAATTACCAGGTATTTAAGAAAGAAGAACACAAGATATCATTCCGGCCGTCATCCCACGATTGATAGTGCCCGGTATGCAGCGGCGGCGGTGGATAACCGTCATCGAAATAGCTCTGATACCCTGCCTGATAAGGCGGCGGCGGCGGATGCATGTGAGGGGATACTGCTGGAGTGCCAAAACCGTCACGGAAGAATCCCGGCGGTGGCGGCACCGCTGACGGCGGCGCGTACCCTGAAAAACATTACCCAATATCAGTGGCAAATTACCCAAAAATATTTATCACAAAAGCTACAAAAATTAATCTTGATTCGATTACCTTGTTCGTGATGCGTGTGCTGCACGTAGCTCATGATTTACTGGTATAATTAATTGAATTGTTCGGAGTAATTAGATGATCCAAATTTCGATCTGGATTTTTTTTTTTTTTATGAAAAGGGAGATATAATAGAAATTAAAGTGAAGCACGAGAAACTAGTAGAACAAAAGTAGGATAAGTTTGAAGTTTCTACATGCAAATGTTTATGTGTCGACCTTGTAGGACAGTTACGTGTTATCAGATTATTTCGCATGATGACAGAGCTGATGTCATCAGTTCAGGATAGTTCCATGTTGACAAAGCTGGGAAAATCTTATCCTACACCGACCAACGATGTTTAGGAAAATTGATGTTTAGAAATGTTGTTTAGAAATTGGTTGTTAAAATGAATTCAAATAATATTGTTGTTTATATATTAATTTAGAAATATTATTAAATTTTAATAAAAAATAATATAAAATAAAATAAAAGTACAAATAGAATAAGAGCCCGTCTCTTGAAAGACGGTCTTTCCATGAGTTATGAAAAGACCAAGGTTTAAAGTGTAAATTATAGGAAATGAAGATAAAATTTTTGGGTTGCATGAACCGGGTTATAAATTTTATAAATACTACATATTGCATACTAAAACTTTAATATTATAACTAAGACTTTTACCTTTTATTATTATAATTAAATCTCATTTTTTTATAAATTTATGGAAAGATCGTCTTTCCCAAAACTTTCCCATAGAAGGATATTAAAGATGGAGAAGAACATTAAAAAAGGGAAGGGAGTCGGTAATCCAAGTTACAAACGTCTAGAACCGTCACTCCTCACTTGTCACAAAGCATCACGAACGTATTCTTACATCTTACGGAACGCGTACGAACGTGTAAAGAAATACACGCTCCCATTTCTAGGTTAAATGGTAAGAATATTTTTTTACGCTTGTTAAAAAATTTATTTAATTATTAATATATTTAATTATGTATAAATATATTGTTAAAGTTGAATAATAAATAATGATATTTTGTAAAGTGTGCCGTTTAATTTGGGACGGATGGACTAATCAATTTGACCAAAATTCTCAATCCCCATATCTCAAATCACCATTTTAAACAATTCTCTCCATTCCAATCCTCCATCTCCACTACACACCCAACAGAATCCACCCATTTCGAATCCCTTTTCATTTGATCCCAAACTCTGCTTTTAGCTTTTTACACACATAAACAATGAGCACTGATCCATCCGGAACCGGTGGCAGCAACACCAACCACCCTCAACAGCCGCCATCTACGGCGGCGCCGGCGGAGGAGTGGGGCACGCACGTCATGGGCCAGCCGGCAGCTCCGGCAGCTCACCCGGATAATCAGAAAGCCGCCGCCTGGCGCGCGGAGGATCAGCAGCAGAGGTTCAATCAGCACCACCCGTACGTTGTTTACTCGCCGGTGGAGAAGCCTAGCGACAGCCCTTTTGAATCTGTGGCTCATTTGTTCAATAATTGGAGTCATCGGGCTGAGACTGCGGCTAGGAACATCTGGCGCAATTGTAAGTTCTTATGCTCTGTTTTGGGGTTTGTTGATTTAATTGATTGATTCAGTTTCTTGATGATTATGAAATTATGGGTTTTAGGAAGTTATCAAGGGTGAGTCAAAGCAATCAGATTTATGTTCAAGTGTATGCAATGGTTAGATTCTTGCTTCAAATGTTTGATTATAGGAAGAACACATGTTTAGTCATGTTGGACGAAAGTGATTTATAGGAGCTCGGGACAAGGATCACGTGATATAGACGTGTAGTTGACTAAGTTAAATCAATGATCACACGCGTCATTTTGATTGATCGGTGTCTGAAATAGCCTGAACTACGACGTTTCTGATAAATCTACGATGTTTCTGATAAATCTTTGTATCGTGTTAAACGAAAGCACAGATTATATGTTCCTAACTTCCTGTTGTAATGCTGTGAAGTTCCTGTAAAAGCAGGGAAATTGCCTAATATTAGTGTTGTAGTCCGAGAAGAAGTTGTGTCTTTGCATCAAATCTGAAATTCACCCTTCGTTATTAATATGGATTTTTGTTCTTCCAAACAGTTATAATACTAGTAAAGTTGATACTTTTTTACCAAAAAAAAATCTGTACTTTTGACTGTTGGGACACTTATTCAGCACGGAGGTAGTATGTAGCAGGAACTTATGTATTTTAGTTACTTTGGTTGATTGTGTTACGAAAAGATGTGGTGCTCATATGGCTATTGTGTTTATAAGCTATACTGTTTGGTATTGCAGTGAATACCGGACCATCAGTTTCGGGGGCTGCTTGGGGAAAACTGAATCTGTCAGCTAAGGCTCTGACTGAAGGGGGTTTCGAGTCTCTTTTCAGGCAGATGTTTGCAACAGATCCCAATGAGAGGTTGAAGAAGACCTTTGCTTGTTATCTTTCAACCGCAACAGGTCCAGTTGCCGGTACTCTTTATTTGTCAACGGCTCGAGTGGGGTTCTGCAGTGATCGGCCCTTGTCATTTAGAGCTCCATCTGGACAAGAGACTTGGAGCTACTACAAGGTAAAGGGAAATCGAATGCAAATTATAGTCTTAGAGGAGTGGTCTGTTCTATAGAGTTTGAATCATGCTTTTTTGTGATTGGTTTACGAATAAAAACATTGATGTTGTGAAAATTTTGGCTTGATCTGATAAGAGGAATAATCTGTTCGATAGAGTTTGAAGCATGCCTTATGTGATCGGCTTTCGAATAAGAACTAAGATGTTATGAAAACTTTGGCTTGTTTCGAACTGGTTAGTTAAATCTTGATTAGTTCCCGTGGCGATAGTGACCTCTAGTCTGTTCATGCTCTAGAATCTTTGTTCAAATTTTATTAGGTTTCTTACACAAACATTCGTTCTGATTCGACAGGTTACGATTCCTCTGACCAGCATTGCACAAGTGAACCCAGTAGTTATGAAAGAAAATCCACCAGAAAAATACATACACCTCGTGACGACTGACAGGCACGAGTTCTGGTTCATGGGATTCGTGAGTTTTGAGAAAGCAACACACCATCTGTTGGAAAGCGTGTCCTCGTCTTCGCAAATTCCCCTTTCTAGCTAAGTTAAGCTCCCATGGTTTCTTATGTACTTTCTGCCCGTGTTTTGGATCGTGTTACTGCTAATAATGTTGTATAGAGAATGTTTAAGCCCTTCAGTTCTATGTACAAACTTGTGAGAGTTTTTACCCCTTTCTGTCTAGTGTTGTATCAGTCAGCATTATATCGCGAATGTTAAGGATGACAATGTTGTATTCTATCAAATTGGTTTTTCTTTCATTTTTCTGTTCTGACATGAGTTTATTTTAGCTTGTTCCGATGAATTCATTGATGCAACTCAAGATCTTGCAGATTTTGTTATGACATCATCTGTTTTGAATTTTGATGCAACAGCCAAATGATTTCATAACTAGAAACTCAAATATGAAGATCCTCCACTATGCCTATGAGATCTCCATCTAGGGAGATTTCATTCTTCAATTCATCGGCTACATTGTCGCTTCCCTCATGAGCATCATCAGCAACATCATTACTAGCTTCATTCTGACATTGTGATTCAGCACGCCACTGTCAACGTCGCGTCCTACATGAACATCGTCGGGGACAGCTTTGCACTTGTTCAAGATGAATTTGAAGGTGTAGGACGAGTGATCAGGCCATTGCTTGCGAGAGAGAGGGAATTTCTGGTTACTTTTCGAGCACCCGCCTCTCTTGTTATGGTACCCTGGATAGTTACTCTGATAGAACTCAACTTTCTCTTTAAGCATCAAACCCTCACTTGTGGCAAGCTTTTCGATTTCCCATTGGTTATAGGGTTCATCAGTTCTAGTTGTTACATGAATTTCTCCTTCTTGTTCTAGCATATCATTCGCCGACTTGAAGTAAGCCTTCAACAAATCCTGATGCTTCCTGTGTTATTTATAATATGTGTTACATTAGACTTTCAAATCATTGTATTACTGAAATGCTGAATTGAGCTTACTGAATAAGAACAATGTCGCATTCGCGCAACCCAGAGAAATGACCAGCATGTGGGAAGTTGAAGACAATTCTGTCGAATTTCCGGTCCATGAGCTCTGGATGATGGTTCATGATGAACACATCCACCTTGTACAAAACCAAACATCCTTGCGATTCCAAGTTCCGAATGTGTTCTTCACTTGTCCAATGCTTCGACGTCAACATGACTACAAACGAAATGTATCAGAAAATAAAAATGTATTGAGTCAGCATGGAATGTTGAAATGGTCGAAAACTGGCGCGAGCAGTGGATCAACATCAGTCAGCCTGGCGTCGATCCACTGCTCGCGTCACTGACCGGAAACAACGTGCAAGATTCAACCTGGTGAATGCTGGCAAGTAGCCACCATATTAGCAGCATTGCCAAAGGCTCTGGCTAAGCAGGCGGAGAATGAGAAATCTCCTTCGCCTACTAACAGTATCTTCTGCGAACTGTTGTAATGCTGAATCCATATCTTCTTTTCAGCTTTGCTCATGTTATAAATTTTAAATTCCCCACTGAAATATGAACAGGAGATAAACTCAATGATCAATTTGAAGAATGGGGTTTAGATTCATGAGTATATATAGCAGCATTGTTGAATTCGTTCGCCCTGTAAAGTTCTAGTCTATATTAATTGAGTTGCATGGATAAAAGTGTTGATTTTTGGCGTTCCAGTTCCCTAAGGGCTAACATTAATTTGATTAAAAATTTTAATTAGTTAGCTTCATGATTCGAAGATGGACAGTCGTTTCAGCTCCTAGCCTTTCACTTTATTGCTTGTTTTTTATCCCATTTTAATCAATGCTTCTACCTCCATCCCAATGCAAAAATCACCTTGCTAAGTCATTTTACACATATTGATAAGATCTGAACCCATAATTGTTTTAATACAACCTCAAATGAAAATATCAAGAGCACAGTGCAGATATAACCCTATATAATTGACGAAAGTGCATATATAATCCTACATAATTGATGAAAGTGTATACATAATCCTACATAATTGACGAAAGTGCAGATATAACCCTGACATAATTGAATGTGAAAATATAACCCTATATATTTAGGTTATGTGCAAATATAACTTTTTCCGGCAGATTCATGTTGGAAATGAGTGAAAATATATTTTACCCCTCTCTAAAAAAAGAAAAACACAAAAATATTGAAATGACATTTATGCCCCTAAAGCCCTAAATTTTTTCTTCTTCATCGCCTTCCCTTCGTTGTTTCTTCTATGTGCTTTACCTTCAATGTTTCTTCGTTTTGTGCTTTCCCTTCACCGTCTTCCCTTCGCTGTCAAACATCATTGATTTCCCATTGATATAATCATTCGATGTGGGTCTCGTCTAATCCTTCGCAGGTGCGTCTCGTCTAATCCTTCGTTGTGCTTTGTCGTTTCTTCTTTCTTTGTAGCTGGGTCTCGTCTAATCCTTCGATGTGCTTTCCCTTCGCCGTTTCTTCTTTCTTCGCAGGTGGGTCTCGTCGCCGGTGTGCTGGCGTAGTGGATTCATCGATATTCCGGCGTTTGGCTGAAACGGCGCCAAAAATGGTGGCGGATGGTGGTGGAGGTGGCGGTGGCTGTGCAGGTGGCGGGCGGGAAGAGGGGTTGGTGGTGGTGGCCGACGCTAGGATTTTAGTGGAGGGCTGGGATGGAGCTGTGCTAGGATCATCGATGCCGACGGAGCTGGGGATTTTGGGTGGTGGTGAAGTGGTTCCGAGATGAATGGAGCGGCGGTGGTGGAGTTCATGGTGGAGGCGGGGCTAGGGTAAAGGAGGAGGCGTTGGTGGCGAGGAGTTTGGGGTTAGTGGTTGTTGGGCTATTCGACGCCTACCCCATTTTCCCATACTGTACAGTTGTTGAAAGATATATCCCACATCGGTTTCTTAAAGACTAAATAACTTACATATAATGTCTTGGATCACCTTCACTTAGTACCAATTGGTTTTAAGATGAAAGCCCAAGATACCTTGAAATTTAACATGGTATAAGAGCCCAGGTTGGGTTATCGGGCCGGTGTGTGGATCCCCTTTAATTTGGCTTGATATGGGTCGTGGAGTGTTTCCACATTGGCACGTGAGGAGGCGTGTTGAAAGATATATCCCACATCGGTTTCTTAAAGACTAAATAACTTACATATAAGGTCTTGAGTCACTTTCACTTAGTACTAATTAGTTTTAAGATGGAAGCCCAAGATACCTTGAAATTTAACAACAGTCGTTTTACCATGTTATGAATACTGCTTGAAATCACTTATGGCCATCCTTAATTGGGACAAATATTTTTCCATAACATTTCCATCTTCTAACATTGAAATTGTTAAATGAAGTTTATGTTTGGACTAAATTGTTTTTTTAGTCTCCTATAAAGTATCTTATACCATATTTTGGTCCTTGTTTGCAAAGCAACCCTTAGACGGTATCCAAAAAATTTAAAACAATTTGTTTGGTCCCCAAAGATGGTTTTAAGAGAATGTCAACGGTAAAATTGGTCCAAATGTGTAAAATGACCATTATACCCCTCAGTTTTAAAAAAAAGAAATGAAAAAGTGGACGTCTTCTTCGCTCGTCGTCCGCCTGAAATTTTGTTTGATGCCACTTCGTTTGGCACTCTGAAAGCACCTCCGACTGCCTCTGCGCTCTTGCTGTCAAATGCTCTCCACTCTTAAATCCAGGCCGCTAAAGGAGGAGTATGGAATCTGGTTTTTGCACTCACAGATCTAGAGATCTCCGCTCCACCGCCCCGTTAGCGAGCTGCACGGACGATGCCGCCTCTACGGTCGCACGATATACATCCAGACGTCGGCTATCTTTCGATACCTCAGTACTAAGAGTATCAAAGACTCATCGCCACCGCTGCTCGTCTTTCGCCTTCCACCACCTTCTCAAGCGGACGTCTTGATGGGAATTTTTTCTGAAATTAGTGTTGAATTGCTTGTTTGGTTTTCCGTTCATTGTAAAGCTTTGTCTTATGGGGATGTTGTGCAATCTGGCGACAGCGGCGGCGAACTAAAGAAAATGAAAATTTTAAAATTATGAATTTCTAATTGAAAATATTTTTAATTAGTAAAATTACCATTATACCCCTGGAAATACCAAAAAACCACTTGGTCTTGCCTGAAAACCACCTCTGGGGACCACAACATATCGTTTTGAATTTGTGGGGCACTGTCTGGGGGTTGATTTGCAAACGGGGACCAAAACATGGTATAGGATACTTTGTAGGGGACTAAAAAAATAATTTACTGGCGCTGTGGGCCTTGTCGCCGGTGTGTTGGCGCTGTGGATTCATCAATTTTTCGGTGCTTGGCTGAGCGGCGCCGAAAATGGTGGTGAACGGTGGTGGAGGTGGCGGTGGCTGTGCGGGTGACAAGTAGGAAGAGGGGTTGGTGATAGTGGGAAGGATTGGTGGTGGTGGTGGCTGACGCTAGGATTTCGGTGGAGGGCTGGGATGGAGCTGTGCTAGGATCGTCGATGCCGACAGAGCTGGGGATTTGGGGTGGTGGCAAAGTGGTGTCGGGATGAATGGAGTGGTGGTGGTGGAGTTCATGGTGGAGGCGGGGCTGGGGTAGAGAAGGTGGCGGCGGTGGCGAGGAGTTTGGGGTTTGTGGTTGCTGGGCTATTCGGCGCCTACCCCATTTTCCCATACTCTACAGCCATTGTATTAGGATATGAATACTGCTTGAAATCACTTCTGGCCATCCTTAATTGGGACCAATATTTTCCCATAACATTTCCATCTTCAACATTGAAATCGTTAAATGAAGTTTATGTTTATAAATGGTGTCTTCACTTCTCAGAAAATTTTAGAACACCCTTAAGGCATCGATGAAGTTTAAAAATGTCGGCAGTAAAATGAATGTACTTGGAGGGTAAAAGTGGCGGTGGGCAGGTGGTTGCTGGGTAATGGTGACAGTGGACTGGTGGTTGTTGGCCACTGGTGGCGGTGGACTGGTGGTTGCTAGGCAGTGGTGGCGGTGGCCTGGTGGTTGTTGGACAGTGGTGGCGGTGGGCTTTTTGATTGATTAATTGAGTTTCAATTATGTGTTTTCCATCAGTGTTTTTGATTCCATATGGGAAATCAATTTTTTTCATCTGGGATTTTGACAATGATGGAGGTGGTGGAGCAAGGCTATTTTTGTCGATTAGATTTTTGTATTTGGCCTAAAGGGCATTTTGGTCATTTCTGGTCGGTCAATGGCCAGAAATGGTCAATGCTGGAATAATGGCTTTAGGGTTATATTTGCACATATGTATAATAGTTAGGGTTATATTTGCACTAAAAATTATCTCAGGGTTATGTCTGCACTTTCTCAATTATATAGGGTTATATCTGTATATTACCCAAATATCAATATGATGAGACAAACTTTTCTTTAGAGGGGTTAAGTATAATTTCTATTTGGAGAAGTTCATATTGAACCCCTCACTTGTTTATCCAAGAATAAGTAATAGAGATTCATAAATATGCATGAGTCTAACTAAAAGTCAATGAATGACATGTCATACCGAAACTCTAATTGTGACAGGAGCATTTGAAAATTCAAATAAGACTGTCAATTAATTTACTTTGTTTACATCATATTAAAGTTCCAATTATAATAACTCTATACAATTATAATATAATTATGACTTACTTGCAAAAACAACCCTATCTTTTGATCGAAACTGCCAAGCTAACCATGTAAAATATGAAAGTGCAATTCTAACCCTATTATTTGGTCAAAAGTGCCAATCTAACCCCTGAGTTTGACCAGAATTATGTGAATTGACCATTATATCCTTGTTTTTAAAAAATAAATTAAGAAAATTAGAAAAGACTGCATTACCCTTAAAGTCTATTTACAAAAGATTTTTCATTTTCCCTTAATTTTTATGCACCATTCTCCTTCTTTTTCCACGATGGGGTCTTTGATTTTCTTTTTCAACATGCGACACAACGAAGGGGTTTTCACCTTCTTCTCTGCCACTAAACTTTTTCGGCGGCCTCTTCTTCTTAACAGTTCAATTTTTTTCTTCTTCTCTTCCACTCCCCTTATTTTTCCCTGTAGTTTAGGGTTTGGTGATAGTTTGACTAGGAGGAGGAGTGAGTTGAAGCGCTTGGAGATGATGAGACAATAGAGGAGAGTTTTGATGTCAGATCTTAGGGTTGTGGCTGCTATGGTGATGGCTAGTGGATGGGGGGTTGTGGTGGTGGGGGTGGATGGAGGGTTGTGGTGGTGGGGTGGATGGCGAGAATTAGTGGTGAGGGTGGGAGTGGATGGGGGGCTGTGGTGGTGGGGTGGACGGGGGAAACGGTAGTGGTGGTGGTGGAGACGAGGGGCTGTGGTAGTGGGGTGGATAAGGGAATTTGTGGAAGGGTTGTGAGGGTGGGGTGGGCGGCGGGAATTTTTGGAAGGTATATGTATCACCTTTTTTTGGGGTCGGACCTTATCAACACTTTTAGATCTGGTCATTTTTGTCAGATAATACCCTTGGGAGTTTGCTCCTTGTCACTAGGTTGGAGATTCTTTCTATAGCTCTGCAACAATTCAAAAGGAATGAAAATTGCTTCTTCTTAGAACTCGACTTGCCGATCCAAAAGGTTAGAAAATTTGTTGTTCATTGATCTTTTTAAGAACTGCTTGCTTTCAGGATTATTTCTCTGTGATGGGTGGGCCAGATTCGTACTTATGAAATCTGACGGGAAGATTTTTTCCAGAAATGGGTTAGTTTTGGGTTTCTTAGAGACTCCTCACAGCTTCGAGGGGGGATCAGATTTATGGGCACAACAAGAAGCGTGATGAATTTTGGATGATTTTTTTGGGTTTCTTGGAGGCTTCCTTTTCGGATTTAAAGTTGGAATCAAATGTTTAGAATTGCTAACTGGAGGAATTCCGGCGTGTTAGGCATGGGATGAAAGGATCAGCGACATGAGGTGGATGAGCGATGGTGGTGGCACTTTTAGATCGGCCTAGGGTAGTTTTGTCACTAAATTTTTAGATTTCATGTCAAGGGTATTTTAGTCTTTTTAGGTTTGGTCAATGCCAGAAAATACCAAGTCAACGCCGGAATAGTGCAAAAAGGTTATATCGGCACACTTGCTGAAAAACTTGGGGTTAAAATCACACTTTCAAATTTTACAGGGTTAGCTGGCACTTTCAGAAAATAATTGGGTTAGTTTTGATATTGTATTTGAGTTTTATCCCTAAAACTCATATCTAAATAATAAAAAGAACAAAGGGAAAAATGCAAAACCAATCCTATTATTTTCTGGGGTGATTGGAGTTTGTGTTAGTGAAATTTAAACGGTTCAGAAAAGTCCAAGGGTAAAATGGTTAGTGAAAATTTAAAAATGAATCCACGGTTATTTTGGTGATTTCATTACTAGTCAACACAGGTCTCTGGCACCAGACTTATGAGTTTCTGAGTCAATTCCCATAATGGGATATTAGCACTTTAAAAAAATCGGGGGTTATATTTGCACTTATCAAAGAACCAGGGGTCATCAAAGCAATCTGTCTTGATATGAAATACACATAAAAGTAAAATAATTAGACATCAAATAGAAACATTAAAAATACACATCAAATTAAAATAGTTAAACATCGAATAAAAATAATTTAAAACACACAAAAATAAAATAGGTCAAACAACAAATTAAAACATCAGAATTCAGATAGTTGAACATCAAATAAAAACACTAAAATAAAATTAAAATAAAACAACTGTGTGTGTTATATTGTGTTCATATTTTGTGGGATTATTATGATTTTATTGAGATATAATTTGCACTTTTAGGTGTTTTTGGGGCAGGAATTCATGGATTACGAAGAATTGAGAGGGAGCTATGCATTATACTCTTTTTTCCCTTAACCAACGGTTTTTTACCACTGGTTTCCAGGTTAAGGTTTTTAATGAGGCGATGTCCTCCAATGGAAAAATGTTCTTATTTTATAGGACATTTTTCCAGGGATGAAGGAAGAGAGACAAAAGAAGAATTGCTGAAGTTATGGGGTGAAAATTGAATTATTGAAGAGATGTGGATTTGAAGAAAATAAAGATATTCACCTCCCATATTGATAAGGATTGTATTATCTTCTTCCATTTAAAATTCCTTAATTTTAGGAATTAGTTAAATAGAATTAGAATATTTTATTTCCTTCTTTCGGAAGAAGAATCCGAATGGGCTGGAGATTGTAATTCATGTGTATATATACACACGCATATGCACGCATATGTGGAGAACTTTTTTTCTTCCTTCATACAAGATTTAGTCACCAAAGTTTTTATTAGTCAAATTCGGCGACTCCATGGTTGTATTGCTTGGTTTGAAGAAATTATTTACATTAGGCACATCAATTCTTATACACATTGTTTTGCATGCAAGGATATCGAATTCCTCCTGGTCTGGTTTGATTTCGTAATTCGTAATTCATATTTAGTATTTTATTATATTATAGTTATGTTCAGTTTTTATATTATTAATTTGTTTAGTTTAATTATTATGAGTAGCTAATTTATATATCGGCATGAATCGTGAGACCTAGTTGTTTTATAATTGATTCTTATGTGTTATTGATTGTTCTTGGTTTATTTTATTCTTGACACAATTAAGCCCGATCAACTTGAATATTATTGAGATAATGCTATCTAATTCCACCAATACGTAATCGTTGGAAAGGGTTAGTAAGTAGCGAGTTCTTGTGAAAAACAGCTAGCTAACTAAGACTGTTATAGCAAGATGGGGGAACAATTAAGTGTGTGTTACTACTTTCTTTTACTTTGGTAATTGCTATATTGAGTTCTTTTCATTCTTAATGCTATCGAGGTGTGTATGTGGTTCAACGAATACTTTCCAGGGGCATCTTGGTAAGAGAAACAATTAGTTAATTATCGATAAAGTACGAAAGAATTGGGGAGGTTAAGCGTACCTACTTTCCCATAACTGATATATGCATATAAATTGATTTTATCTTTGCGCCTACGATCGATGTTTAACTAATGTGAGTTATTCCGAGCCGATTACCTTATTCATATATTTTATAGATTTTTTATATCTGCTAGTTGCATTCTTATTTTATTTTAGTTAGTTGCATTATTAGTTGTTAGATAAATCTGAAAATTAAGGCATGGTGGCTACACCAAAAGTATTCTATATTAGTAGGTATTTTATTATAGTTTTTGCTTTGTTCCTCGTGGGATCGACTCTGCTTGCTACTGTAAAAATCTCATCTATAGAGTTTGCAGATTATTTTGGTGAGTTAAACGATGTTCACCAAATTGGCGCCTCTGCCGGAGAGCGGTAAGTCAATTTCTATAATTTTTTCCTACTAATCTATGTGTTACTGTGCTTGGTTTATGAGCAGATCATCTAGGCCAAATTTAATATTCGACCCGGAAGTTCAGAAGACAACCAAGCAGAACAGAAAACGAACAAAGGCACGGAAAGCAGTTTCTACCGAGACCCTTCGGTTTGGCCAAACCAAACCCGTCATGATTTCAAAAACTACCTTTGATTCAGGAACTGACATCGAGATGGACGAAGCTGACCAAAATCTGAATCTTAGGCAGAACCCAAACAATCCATACATGTGGGAACTCACTGGTCATAGTGAAGATGATTCCCCCCTCCTATTCAGCTGCCAGGGGCCGAAACTCCTATTGAAATCAAGTTGGCATTCCTGAACGTACTCCCCAAGTTCCACGGGAGAAGCACTGAAGATCCTTATAATTTTCTGAGCAAATTTGTCAAGATTTGTAAGGTTCAGAAGAGGCCATCCACCGTGACAGAAGATCAATTCAAATTGGTGGCATTCCCATTTAGTTTGACATGAGCAGCAAATCAGTGGTTTTCGAGCTTTCCCCCCAACTCCATTGCGATATGGGCAGAATTGAAGATACTGTTCTTGGAGTACTACTTTCCAGCCACAAGAACCATTGAGTATGTATTGGCTGAGGTTCAGGAAGTTGGTAGATAGTTACCCTAATCACCAAATGACGGAAAGAAAGTTGCTTCAATGCTTCTATCAAGGGATGACATCCAGCTAAAAGGACTTGGTAAACTCTTCCAGTAGTGGTGGATTTTCTCACATTCGAGTGAATGTAGCTAGAGAGATCATCAAGAGGTTGGTGGATTCCAAGGAGTATGATCAACAGGAAGTCTAAATCTTGAAGAAGGTGGCACAGACATCCACTCCCGAACAAGATGAGATCAAGGAAATGATGGAAAGAATGGAGAAAATGATATCCAAGGTCATTGACAAGGTTGTGTATGTACAAGAATGACCTTGTGATACATGTGGAACAGTCAACCATATGGCATCGCAATGCATTCTTACCATGGGAGAGATACATGTCCAAGCAAATGCTATGGGAAATCTCAATGAGAGGCAGCAAAAAGGTGGACCATATCCCCAAAATTTAAATCCAAGGTACAGGGATCACCCTAACTTCTAATGGAGAGAACAAGGTTCTCTTCCGCATCAGCCTCATCATTACCAACGACCCTATGTTCCACCAATGTAACGAGAAGCTTCGATCTTTCCTCAGCTCTATCAAGTTGGTCAAGAGAAATATTTGAATGATAAGCTGGACATAATGATGGACATGATTCCAAAGCAACACCAAAGCTTCAAGAAGATCGAAGCAACTTTAGAGGAACATATGCGACAAATCACCTATTTATCAAATTCCATGAACGAACTCAGAATGAAACAACTAGTTTTACCCTATCAAGTCCAATAAATCCACATGAGACAGTAAATCAGGTCACATTGAGAAATGGGGAAGAAGTTGGTGCATTGCCTTTTAAATCCGTGGTCAAAAAGATGAAAAAACTCACTGACGGGGGGTCCGATTTGCCCAAATGGAACCCTGCGACAAAAAATCAGATTCAAGAGTCGGAGGAGAAATGAGACACCACCATCATACAACACCAATATCCTGAACTTCCAGAGTTCATTCATGACAGTAAGTCTAGGGTACTAGCGGAGGTAAGTAAAAAGCTAACCTTACATGATCCCTCGATTAAAATCCTTCCACAATTCCCTCGTAGATTGGAAAAGAAAAAGACAACCTTACATGGATTTTGTATCAATTTTTGGAAAAATGGAGATTAATCTTCCGTTCTTGCAGGCAATAAGGATAACACCAGTTAGCAAATTCTTGAAAGATTTTATTGCAGGAAAGCCAAAGAATTCAAGCAAGATCATGATGAGTGAATCTGTGTTAGCTGTGATCCAAAAGAAAATGCCTCAAAAGTGTAAGGACCCATGTATGTTTTCCTTACCTTGTTATACAGGAGATAAGAAGATCGATGCTTCCATGTGTGATTTAAGAGCTTCAATTAATGTCATGCCATTATCTGTGTATTAAACTTTGAATGGAGCTGAAATGGTAGACACTAGAGTGGTAATTCAATTGGTAGATAAATCTTTTGTATGTCCTGAAGGGTTGTTGGAAAATGTGCTTGTGCGAGTCAATAACTTTGTGTACCCAGCAGATTTTTATATGGTAAAAATGAATCTTACCAATGATAAGGGAACACAAGGGGCATTGTTGGGTTGCCCATTCTTGAAAATTGCAAACACCATTATTAATGTCGGGAATGGAACAATTTCACTTGATTATTTTGGTGATAAGTACACACTCAACATTGATAAACACATGCAGAAATCTATAGATGTTGAGAATGTGAATGCAATTGATCATACTGACCCATTTGTCCAAGATTCTCTTGAGACTAAAGTTTTGCAGGATAAGTTGGGAATCCAAATTCCTACAAGTCCAGAAGAGGTAAATGATCAAGTCTCAAGTGATAAGGAAATCCACACATGGGTGTGTTCAGTGCACTCTTAGAAAGTGGTGCCCAGAACTGAAATAAATCAAGGAATGCCCAACTTGACTCAGTCCGAAGCGAATGTTCGAAAAAATTCTAAAGTGTGTACATGGTCCATTTTTCCCAAACGGAACCCGCCTGCCAGACTTGTTCCATCGGATGTGAAAACCTCAAATTTGGAGTTGAAGGCATTACCACCCGATCTGAAGCATGTTTATAAAGGAGATGATGATACTCTTCCAGTGAGTATGGAGTCACTCAAGTGTGAGGAAGAAAGAAAGTTCCAACTTCAAGAATTGGGAGATCTAAGATTGAAAGGGTTTGATCAAGCTATGCGGTACAAGGAGCGCAATAAGATGTGGCATGCCAGGAATTTGAAGTCAGAGAAATTCATAGTTGGGAAGATAGTTCTTATATCTGAGTCAAACTTTCGACATATGTCATGGAAATTCAAGTTTAAATGGACTAGACCATTCGAAGTGGCTTATGTTTGGCCTGATGGGATGGTAGAGATTATAAGCATGGACACAAAAAGGGCCTTCCTGGTCGATAGTCATCGCCTTACGCCATACTATGATGCTTCTCAGGTGGCATTTATCGAAGAAATTCCATTGTGCCCAAAAAATATTCATTGATGGCATCTACAGTCTGGCCCAAGACTATAAATGACGGCGCTATTGGGAGGCAACCCAATTTTCTTAGTTTTTCTTTTCTTTTCTTTTAAGTTTTTTTAAATTTTTAAAAAATATTTTAGGAATTTCAATTTCTCATATGATCTCAATTCTTGATCTACAGAGTTGAAGTACTTGAATTTGCACCATGGAGAATTCACACCTATGATGAGTTGGGACTCGAAGGGTTCCGTTTGGCCAAATTGGAGGCCAGTGGCAGAACCTGATTTTGATCAAATGCTCTCCGCTTGATCATGAATTCCTCCAAACCCACCACTATAAGTTCCCTCTTCCTTCGTCATTTTTTTATGATGTTGACTGCGTGTTAAACATTTTCTCATAAGAGCTTTGCATTATTTGCTTGAGGGCAAGCAAAGTTTAAGTGTGAGGAGGTTTCTTATGTGTTTTGTTTCGTATTTTTTTTTGGAAAAAACAATTTTTTTAATTTCATTTTTTGGTCAAAAATCTGTTTTGCGTCGATAATTTGATATGAAGAAATTCTAGTGGCTCTTGATAAAAGTACCCTGCCAGTTGTAAACTTCATTGTAACAAACTTGGTAAATCTAATATGCCTTGAGGTTTTTGAATGAGATTTTCTATGATTTGTGAAATTTGATTGATATGATTTTTGGGATGACGAAAAAGGGCGAATTTAATTGAATATTTTAGCCTACCAAAGTGAGGTTTGATCTAAAGTAGAGCACTCTCTACATCAATCTTTATTCTGAGAGATCACATTGTTATAATTGGAGTGATGGAGATGCCAAGACGACTACCACCATAAATGAAGACATTCTACGACTTGATCAAACATTTAAAGGATATGTTCGGGATCCTCTAAGTAACATGGCGGGACCTATGACTAAGGAAAAGACTAAGCTTAGGGATGCTGCTTTAAATGCTTTGATTGATCGTCTTTATGATGAAGAATTGAAGGAGGAGTCACCATTGACATCTTGGATTCATTATTCAAGATTGCCGACGAACTGAAGACATCATGAAGAACACTATACTCTTATTTCCCACTGGGTTTTTAATGAGGTAGTGTGATCACTGTATAATATTGTAAAATTATTTCATTTTGGGTTTATTGGACTAATAGCTCGGCCATGTGGGCTTTGAAGAGCTGAATTTTGAAAATACAGTCCATTAAGGTTTAGTATATTCCGTTTTATTCTGATTAGAATTAGATTTGGTAAGATTAGATAAGGTAATATTCTTCAAGGTTACTTCTTGAAGAATTCAACCAGATTACCTTAGATTACCATTCATTTTAGGTATTTTAGTTAGATAAGGTTTTAGCTTCTTAAAGCTTCCATAAGTCGATTCAGTTTCCATTTGTGATTAGGGTTTGAGGCAAGATTGTAACCCTATAAAAAGGGAGGCCTTATGGACGAATTTTAACACTTTTCATCAATCAAATATACAACCTTTTGAGTTCATACTCTTTGCTTGCGAGCTATTCCATTGTTGCTTAACCTCGAGGGCTAGTTAAGTGTCAATAAACCTTGTAATCTGATTCTAAGGGCTAGTAGAGAGCGAGTCGAAATTAAGTGTACCCCGAGGGCTAGACCTTGAATTTCGTGCGGCATTGAAGGGTTTGCAAGTTCCCTTGTTTTGTCAAAGATCTTAATTCCGCAATCCAGATTCTTTGCAAGGGGATTCATATCATGGAGTTGTTACGTGTGATAGTGATGGAAGGCACTAGAATGAACCACACAACTTAAATTGCCTACCAATTACATTAACTCCTAGTGAAACACTTTGAAGCTTTGACTATGTTCTTTGATATGAGTTACTATATATTTAGCCAAATCCTTGTTTTATCCTTTCTCTTGGCCCTATTATGCATGTTCTTGGAGTTAATGTTGATGAATTCATCCATTGTGTTATCTTGTGTTGATGACATTACTAAGTTGTGTCCAGTTTGCCCAGACTGAACGGTTTCAAAATTGAAGCCTAGATTTTACTATGAATAGTGACACTTGGTTCCTTTTAGCCAAACTGGAGGGGCGTAACTGTGAAAAAAATAAAAAAAAATATTATTGTTATGTTGTGATTTTTCTCTCAAAAGTACTGGTTTTGGACTATATTGGAGAAGAGTGGTGATGGAAAAAATTAAAAAAAATGAAAATAAATAAAATAGCACCTACTTTGATGTGATCTTACTTGGCTTTCTCATAATAGTCATGAGATGAAGATTATTGGTGGATGTCTACTATACATTGTAATGGTTGAAGAAAAAAACATGCATAATATTTTGATCGATATTATTTGAGCTTAGAACCCTTAGGATCTCACCAATCTGAATGGTCCCTAGCCCCGTTACAACCCTTGAGAAAGACCTTCCTGATTTACTTATTAACTTCTCTTTGTTATGACTTGTGAGTTATTTGAGTGAATGTCCTTCATATATTGAGAGTGATTGAGTGAAACTGTGAGAAATATTCGTTGCTTGTCCGATTTTGGCTAAATTGATGATTATATTTCATGATCTTGAACATTTTCATTTAAATTACTTTAAGGATTGATGATTTCCAGGTGCGTTAAGGTGATCCTTTACTCCTTGGCAGGGGAGAATTTATCGTTATAAGAGTAGAATCTAGAGTTTTTAAATGTTGAATTTTCGTCTGTCTTGTTGTGTGATTTGTGTTTCTATCTTACTTTTTCTTTTCGTCTATCTTTTTTTTTTCTTTTTCTTTTTAGGGTCATTTTAGATAGAGTCTTATGAGGGAATGAGAACTTATGAGCAATGTGGATTATTGATTGATCTTATATTTTCACTTCATACTTGAGAGCAGACATGATTCAAGTGTGAGGATATTTGATGTGTGTTATATTGTGTTCATATTTTGTGGGATTATTATGATTTTATTAAGATATAATTTGCACTTTTAGGTGTTTTGGGGCAGGAATTCATGGATTGCGAAGAATTGAGAGAGAGCTATACATTGTACTCTTTTTCCCTTAACCAACTATTTTTTCTCACTGGGTTTTCCAGGTTAAGGTTTTTAATGAGGCGATGTGCTCCAATGAAAAAATGTTCTTATTTTATAAGATATTTTTCCAGGGATGAAGGAAGAGAGGCAAAAGAAGAATTGCTGAAGTTATGGGGTGAAAAGTGAATTATTGAAGAGATGAGATTTGAAGAAAATAAACATATTCACTTCCCATATTGATAATGATTGTATTATCTCCTTCCATTTGAAATTCCTTAATTTTAGGAATTAGTTAAATAGAATTAGAGTATTTTATTTCTTTCTTTCGGAAGAAGAATCCGAATGAGCTTGGGATTGTGATTCATGTGTATATATACACACGCATATGCACGCATACGGGGAGAACTTTTTTTCTTCCTTCATACAAGATTTAGTCTCCAAAGTTTTTATTAGTCAAATTCGGCGACTCCATGGTTGTATTGCTTGGTTTGAAGAATTATTTACATTAGGCACATCAATTCTTATTCACATTGTTTTGCATGCAAGGAGATCGAATTCCTCCTGGTCTGGTTTGATTTCGTATTTCTTAATTCGTATTTAGTATTTTATTATATTATAGTTATGTTCAGTTTTTTATATTATTTATTTGTTTAGTTTAATTATTAGGAGTAGCTAATTTATATATCGGAATAACAAGCATTAATTTAGAATTGTGAGGCCTAATTGTTTTATAATTGATTCTTATGTGTTCTTGATTTATTTTAATCTTGATATAATTAAGCCTGATCAACTTGAATATTATTGGGATAATGCTATCTAATTCCACAAATACGTAATCGTTGGAAGGGTTAGTAAGTAGCGAGTTCTTGTGAAAAACATCTAATTAGATAAGACTGTAATAGCAAGATGGGGAACAATTAAGTGTGCGTTACAATTTACTTTTACTTTGGTAATTGCTATATCGGGTTCTTTTCATTCTTAATGCTATCGAGGTGTGTATCTGGTTCAATGAATACTTTCCGGGGACATCTTGGTAAGAGAAACAATTAGTTAATAATAATTGGTTAATTGTCGATAAAGTACGAAAGAATTGGGGAGGTTAAGCGTACCTACTTTCCTATAACTGATAGATGCATATGAATTGATTTATCATTGCGCATATGATCAATGTTTAACTAATGTGAGTTATTCCGAGCCGATTACCTTATTCATATATTTTATAGATTTTTTATATCTGCTAGTTGCATTCTTATTTTATTTTAGTTAGTTGCATTATTAGTTGTTAGATAAATATGAAAATTAAGGCATGGTGACTACACCAAAACTGTTCTATATTAGTAGGTATTTTATTATAGTCTTTGCTTTGTTTCTCGTGGGATCGACCCTGCTTGCTACTGTACTAATCTCATCTATAGAGTCTGCAGATTATTTTAGTGAGTTAAACGATGCTCACCCAACAACTGAACATCAAATTAAAATATCTTCAAAATTTTGAATTTAAATTAGTAGTTGGATTTGTAAAGCGTCAAAATGTTCAGTAAAAATAAATTAAAATATTTGAAATCAGGGGCGGAACCAGTGGTACGCGAGGTAGGGCTCCAGCCCTACCTAGATCGCCGGTCGGAGGTAGCAGGAGGCAGGAGCGCGTCTTTCGCCGGAGTCGAGCGCGTCTCCGGCGCGGCGGCAACAATTTCCAACCCCTGCTCGTCGGAGAAGAAGGCCGCGCTGCGGCCTTCTTTTTTTAATTCCCAAGTACTAAAACGACGCCGTTTCACGTTAGTGAAACGACGTCGTTTCATTCGGCCTTCTTTTTTAAATGTCTAAGTACTGAAACGACGTCGTTTCATTTAGTAATATGAAAAAAAATTGAAATGTGAAATGGATTGGGCCAAAACTGAGCCCAATCCAATACCTTAATACAAATATGCTGGAACCTGGAGGCGAAACTCAAGAGCAGCAATAGCAAGCCTCCTGCCTCCAGTTCCCTCCTCTACCTCACAGGTTCAGCCAGTCAGCCGAGCCGTCCGCCGCCGCGCCACCGCCGTCCGCTGGAAGCTGCCTCGTCCCGCCGCCTCTCCAAACCACGGTAAGTCGGTAACCACCGCCGGTATACTTCTTCTCTTTATGCTAAGATGTATTAATTTTAGGGTTTATTCTCTTTTTTTTATTTCTTCAAAACTTAAATACATGTGAACATTATTTTTAGATTGGATGTTGAATTGAATTTATATGGTTGTATTATATATGATTGTTGAAATTTAGTTGAATTGCATATTTGAATTTAGTTGAATTGCATATTTGAATTTAGTTGAATTGCATATTTAGTTGGAATTTAGTTGGAATTTAGTTGAAATTATAATTTTTTGATTTATTTTGTATAATTGTATGTGAAAATGAAATTGTCAATTTGTCATAATCGGTTTATGGAATTATCAATTAGGGATATTTGTTAAATTGAATTTAGATGAATATGATTTTATAAATTTTTTATTTTCATTTGTTAATTATCAATTAGGGATATTTTATTAAATTGAATTTGAATCGATGAAAAATAAATCAATTTACCGGAAGCTGCCTCGTCTCGCCGCCTCTGCACGCCGGAGGCCGAAAATTTTTCAGCCTCCCCTGATAAATTTTTCTGGTTCCGCCCCTGTTTAAAATGCCATCATGGTTATGTAAAACGTCATAGAGTTCAAATTCACCGAACTTTAAATATAATTATTAAAAGTAAAATAAAAAAGAGTTTGTCTCTTGAAACACGGTCTTTCCATAAGTCATGGAAAGACCAAGGTTTAAAGTGCAAGAAAAAGTGAAGATACAATTTTCGGGTTGTATTAATAGGGTTATAAATTTTATAACTGCTACACGTTGCATAATAAATTTTTTATATTGCAACTAAGACCTTGTACCTTTTATTATTCTAATTAAACTCCGTCTTTTCATAGGTCTATGGAAAGACGGTCTTTCCCAAGACTTTGCTAAATAAGAGTTCGTCTCTTGATAGCGATCTTTCCATAAGTCATGGAAAGGCCGATGTTTAAAGTGCAAATTAGAAGAAATGAACATAAAATTTTTGGGTTGAATGAATCGGTTAACTTTATAACTACTACATGTTGCATAATAAATTTTTAATTTTGCATCTTTTACCTTTTATTATTCTAATTAAATCTCATCTTTTCACATGCATATGGAAATACGGTCTTTCCCAAAATTTTGCCTTTTTATTAATTGTCACAAATTCAAATTTCATGAATATAAAATGTAATGAAATCATATAGAAATGGTAAAACATAGAGAAAACAATTGAAATGTCATTACGATTCTATAAAAGATTACAGAGTTAAAAATACATTGAACTTGAAATAAAAAATATAAAAATTAAAATCAAAATTTAAAGATGTCAAACATAAATAAGAAAATATTATCATATTTATATAAAGGCAGTCTTGGGAAAGACCGTTTTTCCATAGGCTAATGGAAAGACTGGGTTTTATTGGATAATAGAAAGGTAAAAGGTTTTTGCAGCAATATTAAAAATTTATTATACAACGTGTAGTAGTTATAAAGTTTATAACCCGATTAATGCAACCCAAATTTTTTATCTTCATTTCTTTTAATTTGCACTTTAAACCTTGGTTATTCCATGGTTTATGGATAGACCGTCTTTCAAGAGATGGACTCATGGACAAAGTCTTGGGAAAGAACGCCTTTACATAGGCATATGGAAAGACGGGGTTGAATTAGGATTATAGAAAGGTAAAATATTTTAGTTACAATATTAAAATCTTATCATGCAGCATGTAGTAGTAATACGTTTATGACCCGATTAATTCAACCCAAAAATTTTATCTTAATTTCTTCTAATTTGCAATTTAAACGTTGGTCTTTCCATAACTTATGGAAAGATCGTCTTTCAAGAGATGACTCAATATAAAATATAAGAATTCGTACCAAATATGTAAAACATAAAAGGATTTTTTTATAAAAAAAATATCATCACGGTTACGTGAAAGAGTCGTCTCTTGAAAGATGGTCTTCCATAAGCCATGTAAAGATCAAGGTTTAAAGTGTATATTAAAAGAAATGAAGATAAAATTTTTGGGTTGCATGAACCGGATCATAAACTTTATAACTACTACACATTGCATAATAAATTTTTAATATTGCAACTCAGACCTTTTAACTTTTATTATTCTAATAAAACCCCGTCTTTCCATAAGCATATGGAAAGACGATTTTTCTCAAGACTTTGCCTATATGGAATGTCATATAGTTCAAAATTCATAGAACTACTAATACTAAATTTTTAAAATTAAAATTCTAAAACATAATATATACATATATATAACGTATTTTAAAAATAAATTCCACAAGTTTGAATTTTATAAATATGAAATTTATAAAATTGAGAATAAAAATGCAAAATATTGAATTATATTTGTTCTTAAAATTAAAAATTAAAAATATTATATATAGTTAAGTTTACATGGTTCCATGAGTCTAGCTAATTTTGATCTTAGTATTTTAAATCCAAAATGAAATCCGCCTTTTAAAATCAAGATCCGATTATTTTTAAGCAAAGTTTTGGTAAAGATCGTTTTTCCATATGCTTATGAAAAGATGAGGTTTCTTAAAAATAATAAGAGACAAAAGGTGTTAGTTGCAATATTAAAACTTAATTATACAACGTGTAGTAATTATAAAGTTTATAATTCGATTCATGCAACCCAAAAATTTTATTATCATTTATTCTTATTTGCAATTTAAACCTTGATTTTTCCATGGCTTATGGAAAGACCGTATTTCAAGAGACGGACTCTTAATTTTAATTTAAATTCATAATAGGTTTGGACCCTAGACCACGTTCATCCCTAATTGTAAATTCTCCCTATAACTCATGAGAGACTTAAAATTAAGAGTAAAGTGCTCATATAACCCAATGTTTTGAGGGTTTGTGCTAATATGACCCTGTGAAGTTGGAAAGTGTTATTGTAATCCTTTGTTTTACTAGAACGTGCTAGTGTAACCCTGGAGACCTGAATTTGGCCGGAAATACATGAAATGACTATTATATCCCTATTTAAAAAAATATAAAAATAAAAAATGTAAAAGGACAATTATGCCCTCGATTTCCTTCTCTTTCCAGGATTTTCTTCTTCTCCTTCCCCAATTCCATTTTCTTCTCCTCCCCTTCCTCCATTTTCTTCTCCTTCCTCGATTATCTTCTCCTTCCCCGATTCCATTTTCTTCTCCTTCTCCTTCCCCAATTCCATTTTCTTCTTCTCTTTTCTTCTCCATCCTTGATTCCTTTGGCAGGGATTGGGTCTGGCCTTGATATTTTTGCGATGGGGTTTGGGTTGGGCTGGGTGCCGGGCTCGTTGTCCGGTGGGGCTAGGGTTTAATCGATGGTTGGGGAAGAGTTGTGGGCTAGGGTTTCCGTCGATTGGTAGTGGTGGTGGAGTGGTGGTGGTGGTGGTGGTGGAGTGGCAATGGTGGAGCGATGACGGAGTCTTCGTCCGATGTGCCCTTAGTTTTCAATTGGTGTTTATGAGTTTTTCAATTTGTGTTTCTTTGTCCTATTTTCTGTGTTTGTTTGAGTTTTGATTTGTGATTCTTTGTTGATTGGTGGGCTTTGTTGATTAGTGGGCGATGTTGATGATCGATGATTTATGATTTTTTGAGTTTCTGGTGGCGGTGGTGGTGGAGTGGTGATGGTGGTGGTGAAGTGGTAGTGGTGGAGTGGCGGTGGTGGTGGTGATGATGGAGGAGTGGCGGTGGCGGTGGTGGAGCGGCAGTGGTGGCAGTGGTGGAGCAGCAGTGGTGGTGGTGGTGGTGGAGCGGCAGTGGTGGCGATGGTGGTGCTGGTGAAGAGGAAGAAGAATCCTAAGGTATTTTAGTCTATCTCTTTGTAATTTTAATACTAGGGGAAGTTTAGTCTTTTTAATTTAGGTAAACACTGGAAATTACAAAGTCAACCCCGGAATAGTGCCAAAAAGTTATATCGGCACTTCTGATGCAAAACACAGGACTACAATAACACTTCTGATGCAAAACACAGGGCTATAATAACACTTCTGATGAAAACATAGGGTTACAATAGCACTTCTGATGCAAAACATAGGGTTACAATAGCACTTCTGATGCAAAACACATGGCTACAATAGTACTTTTCAACTTCACAGTGTCATATTAGCACAAACCTCCAAAACATAAGGTCATATCAGTATTTTGCCCTAAAATTACGAAAAGTTCCAAAGAGGGAAAATGGATTTAAACAGTCAATCTACTTTATTATGGCATAATTAATTATATAAATAAATAATATATATTATACTATTTTTTAATCGATACCTAGCTGTATGAAATATATTATTTATAATAAAATAAAATATTAATTGACATAGTTGAGAATAATTTATAAATAAATATCAATGATCGATATCTTTTATACTAACTATCAATAATATGCTCCTTCCTCCCTCCGTCCCACGAGTTTTAATCTATTTATTTTTTTACGATTTTCAATAATTCTGTTTGACCATTAATATGTCTAACTAGTATAAAAAATAATATTTAGAAAATAAATGTTAAGATGAATATAACAATATCTCACATGATATTTTTATTATAAATATATTATTTTATATTTAGAATTAAATTTTCTCAAGTTTGATTTAGAAAAACTAAATAGGCTAAAACTTGTGGGACGGGACGAGTATATTATGCACTCCATGAATTGGTCTTAGCCCTACTTAAAATTTAATGAGCGAGTCTCCTGACAAGCGGCATGTCCATAAACTTATGGAGAGACAATTTTTTTTTTACTTTATACATTGCATTTGTTAAATGACATTGCAAAATTTAGAATTTTTTAAAACATTTTTATATCATATTTTTTTATATTTTCACCTTTCAAATACATATTATTACTTATTTTAACTTATAAAATGAAATATTTAAATTTTATAAAAATTATAACACTTAAAGTAAAAACCCCTAAACACTGTCCATAAGATTATGCAAATGCCGTCTTTCCTGACACTTTCTCAAGTTTGATTATACATCTCTTAAGATGACCCAAATGAGTGGTAATATTTGATTGATACACATATTTCGATCGAATTATTTATGTCCAGAATATATTTTGGAAAGAAAAAAATCATAAATTTAAATAACCCCCAATTAAGTATATTTATGGTCAGTTTTTTTATAAAGGCATAAAAAATTAAATGTATTATTTGAATTGAAACAAAAAAAATATGTGTATTAAAATTAAAGTCAGATTTAGTGTAATTTGTGTATTAAAGAAACTGTGGGAAATTAAAAAGAGGCTGGAAGAGAAAAACTAAAAGAAAACGTAAATCTTTTTTGCAAAAAGTAAATTTGTATTTCATTAATAATTGGATTGAGTTACAAAGTTTGGAGTCGAGATCCATGGGTAATTGGTCTGACTGCATTGGATGTATTTGTAGATCACTTTTAGTGAGTGTGTGTCTTAAGGCCGTTGTTTCTGCAAGTTGTGGTGAAAGAATTTGAGTTATTCTAGACGATTCTCCATATTTCCATGGTTTGTTTCCCTCTGAGTCTTTTATGAACCATCCAAAACATATGAAATCCCTTGTTGTTGTTGCATCAAAGAAGAGAGTAGTCCCCACAGCTTGTAATACATCAGTGGTAGGTGTATCATCATCAGTCCATGTGTCATTAAGTTTATTTTCTCCACGGTTGAGTTCCTCCAATTGGTGCAAAGCAAAATAAATGCACCTAGATGGTATAAGCTCATGAAATTCATCATGTAAGAGCTTATTTCGATGGAACCATCATTACAAGAGACGTCACCTTTTACCTCGGTTCTACAGAGGTTTTTACCTCGGTTTTTTGTCCAAAAAAAACTGAGGTAAATGTGGGCGGAGTAAAAAGTATGTTTTTACCCCGGCTCAAAATCAAGGTAAAAAGTAATTTTTACCTCGCTTCAGGACAGAAGGGCATTCGACATCGGTTCTTATTAAGTCACAGATGCAGGTGCAACATCGTTCATTTTTCAGTTTTTGTACAAAATTTAATGGCAGTAAAATAATTGAACGAGAGTAGTTCAACATCGCATGTTTTATTTCCAGAATATAAAACACTACCAAATGCAAAATCGACGTCGATTCTGCCTTCATTAGTTCATAACCAAAAGCTCCGGGGCGAGATCTCAGATACATAGCAGCAACAAACTAATAAAACAACTCTTATTTCAATTCAACTAAAAAATTAAATAAAGTACATTGGAGCTGTAAAGACAATAAATCAAGATGATTTAAAAAAAACAAACATATTTCAAAAAGAAGGTTGAGCAGAGTCAGAAAGCGGTGGAGTCACGGCCGAGAACAACAGTGACAAGGTGGAGAACAGCAGAGCGACATCGGTGAACCGTGAGCCACGTCGGAGGACACCGGAGCCACTTCGGAGGACAGCAGAGCCACGTCGGAGAATGGCTTAGCCGAGGCCAAGAACGGCAGAGCCAAGGCCAAGGATAGTGGTGGAAATTGGAGAACGCCAGAGACAAGGCGGAGAGCGGCGGATAGTGGCTGAAATTTTGTTTTACCGAATTTTAACTATTCCTTATTAGTATGTTCCAACGTGACCTATCTAACCAAGTATGTAATAGATTAAAGCATTAGCAACACAAGACTTGGTTACGCAGTTCGGTGAAATCCACCTACATCTGCGGGGCCTGACCCAGTTCAGAATGAATTCACTAATTAGAAAGACACAGTACAAAGTACACCATACAGAATACTTATCTTTACTAACTATAACGTGTGAATTCTGCAAGCTCCCCTAGCTACCGATCCGCCTTGATCAGACTCCCTCTGACCTCGAAACTTGTTGACGCTGAATCTCCTCCTCCCGAGGAATTAAGGTTCATGATTCTGAACTTTGTGCAGCAGGTCAGGTATGTTGGAACACAGGAATCTGGCTCTTAGCAATTCTCGAAAGTCTCAAAAATCTGTGTGCAGATTTTTACTCTATTAAATCCGTGAGAATGCAGCCGTGTTGGTCCTAATTTATATCTGCGAGAAGATTTGAGTTCTTTATAATTATCTCCACAATATTCCTATTCCAAATCTGCTTCTTGAAGCATACCCAAATCCCATAAATAAAGGGATTTTCCTTATCACAATATATCCTATATATTCGCAAATATCAACTCCATATATTTAGGGATTTTCCATAAATCAACTATGCTTTATACGCCTACTATATAACAGAATATAACAATTTTCATAAGTCACAAGTACCATAATATTCTGTCTTCCTTTTCACGAAAAGCATTGGCGTAAATATACTCCTGTCGAGTGTTCCAACATAGAAAGTTTTTCGTTTCCAAATATGTTCACAAACACGGCCAACTAAATATTCAATACAAATCTCTCTGACTTTACAATCTCCCCCTTTGGCATTTTGTGACTTTACAGATCTTCACCTATGTTGGAATCACACAACAACATGAACACTACCAAATCTGAAAATAAATTAATATCAGAATTCCATAATTCCCACAAGACATGAATACCAAATAATCCAGAAATCCAAGAATACCAACAAAAGATAAAATCATTCAGATTACAGAGCCATAACAAAATGAATATCCAAAATATCTCACCCTGGGTTCACACCGATGCCAAAGACAACAAAAAAAATCATATGCCAAAGACAATAACCAAGTACAGTAAACTCCCCTTGAGTTCAAGCATCCAATTTTGCTTTCTCTTTTGCCAGATTGGTCTTCTTTGCCTCCAGCGCTTCCATTTGAATAACAATGGCTCCCAATCTTGCATTCAGAGATACTATCTTGGCCTTCTTTTCTGCTTCAGTTGATGTAGAACATTCTGGTTTCCACGGAAGATCGTGAATGTGCCTCAAACCAAAGGTCTTCTTATTTAACCTCAAGAACTCTGTGTCAATCACCACATCAGTTGACTTTCCTTTCACTTTGGCACTCTTTGCTAGTGCAGAAATCAGTGCAGGATAGATAATTGCATCATTGACCTTGGGAGCAGTAGCTTGTCTGACCAAATTTTAATGAATAAATAACCCAAGGTTGACAGGCTTCTGTGTTCCAACACAGTATAGCAATCTGGCCATGTCCCTTGTCAATGCAGTGGTATTAGTTGAAGGCATCCAACAATGAACAAAAATCTGATATAAACCAAAAAATCTCGAGGACAAGCAAGATGCTTGTGAATACCCCGTTGTTGGCCACTCAACCTTATATCCACCTGAGATAGTAGCTAAAATCTGATCATCAGAAACTCCCAAATCTTCAGGAAAAACTCCATCTATCTCTGGTGTCTTAAGACCAAACATTCTGTTAATTCTAGTAGCAGACAAGTCAATTATCTTTCCCCTCACATAAACTCTCCCATACCAAGGGGAATCAATCTCCAGATTTCCAGTCATAAGGTTAGAGTATACCTCAATCACAATCTGCCGATTATACTGCAATTGTACCGTGGCTGCCTTTGTCATCCCAACTACTATCAGAAATTCTGAAAATCCACTCTCCTTGTACGCTACTAAATCCACTCTCCTTGTACGCTACTAAATCCAATGGTCTCTCAGGAATAAATTTCCTTTCAGAAAAGACCTCTCCCATTTCCTCCCCTTTTAAATCAAAATAGGAAGATGACAAAGCTTTACTTACAGAGGGGGGGAGGAAGTATCTTCCTCTCCTTGCATTCCTGCCTTTTCTTGCTCCTTTTTGCTTGAGAAGATACCTTGGTATTAGCAGCCTTCCTCTTGCCTTTAGCTGTCTGGTAAAACTCATCAAGGACTTCATCACTCGAGTATGCCAAATCAGGAATGTCCTGTGTTGGAACATTCTCTGAACCTCCAGCTTCATTCCCCTTCTCAGATTATTTTCCAGATAGCTCATCTTGATCAAAGTCCTTTGGGTCAGTCAAATCTTCTTCAGGTGCCTCATCATACAAATTATCATGCATGCCATTCTGGTCTTCACCCCCCAGATCAGCATCAGAATCCACATCCATATAATCTTCATGTCCACACTTCTGTGTTGGAACACTATCCTCCTCATCACTATCTGACAGTTCTTCCATCCTTTTAGCAGCATTTGAATCATAGAATCCAACCTGTAGTTTGTCTCCATACTTCACTACTTCCCTTCCAGCAACCTCTCTCTCACTAATCTCTTTTAAAACTACATACCTTGGAAAGGGAATACGACAAAACACATGGAATTTATCCTTTTCTCTGCATTCAGCATATTTTCCCAACAGAATTTGCACATTCAAATTCTCAATCCTCCTTATTTCACCTATATTACCCATCACAAGCTCCTTGACCTGAACAGTCAGGTATTCACCTTGATGCTTTTAATCTTTGTTAAATCTACGGCAACTCTGTTTGCCTCTAGCCATTCAAAAATTTCATCTATACTCTTAACTTCCATGCCCATGAATTTCAAAGGAGAAGGGTTAGGGCCAGTTACCTTTCGGTCTTTCCTTTTGGCACCAGTGAGCTTTTTTTATTCATTGAGTTCAACACCAGAGCCCCCATCCCTTTTACCCTCACCAGATGCCTCTTCCTCTACCCCAAGTTCTGCAGCTTGACCAAGTTTTCCACTAGAAAGTTCTTCGACCCCAACTTGATCCGAGTTTTCTCCACATTGATCTTGATTTTCTTCCAGTACTGGTTCGAACCCAGCTTGGTCGGCACATTGTCCATTCCCTTCGACCAATACCAACTCCAAATTGATCGAACTTTGATCTTCCTCCATAACTTCTAATGGTAGAGATAATTCTTGAAGATCTAATTCTTGTTGGGGAACGGTAGGGCTGAAGCCATTGTTTTAGCAGGAATTCAGAGAGTAAGGACTTTGATTTGAGATACTTTCGAAATCGGCTGAAAAGAGAGAATATGGAAGGATTTTGGACAACTAGAAACCCAAACCAACTCTTCAACTCACCTCCTCTTTTCCCGCGAAACTCCTTTTTGATTTCCAATGCTTATAATGATGGCTTTTTCCTTCTTGTCAACTCGAGATGTCCCATCATAAATAACTTCCAACATACCAAGCAATCTATTTTTGTACATATTTCTCTTTTCTTTTTTTGTTTTTTTAAAAAAATTCTAAACAAAAATAAATAGAATATTTACAATAAAAATATAGGTAAGAATTACCTCAAATTTGACAAACATCTAAGTGTTGTCGAAGGCTTTCAAAGGTAGCAGAATCCAACGGCTTGGTAAAGATATCAGCAAATTGTTCATGTGTTGGAACATAGACTACCTCCACTTCCTTCCTTTCCACCAGATCTCTAATGAAGTGATGCCTTATATCAATATGTTTAGTTCTCGAATGCTGGACTGGATTTTTCGATATGTCAATTGCGCTTGTGTTGTCACACAAAATCTTCAAGGGGCCTTGATGAATTCCATAGTCTTTCAACATTTGTTTCATCCACAACAATTGTGCACAACAGCTTCCAGCTGCAAGATATTCAGCTTCTGCAGTAGACAAGGAGATCAAATTCTGTTTCTTACTATACCACGACACCAAATTCGTACCGATAAAGAAACATCCACCTGTGGTACTTTTTCGATCATCAGCATTGCCAGCCCAATCAGAATCACTATACCCAATCAATTCAAAATCTTGACTCTTAGAATACCAGAAACCATATTCAGAAGTTCCACTTACATATCGAATAACTCGTTTAACTGCAGTGAGATGAGACTCCTTTGGATCAGCCTGAAATCTTGCACAAATCCCAACACTAAAACATATATCTAGTCTACTAACTGTTAAATATAGTAAGCTTCCAATCATGCCTCTGTATAGTTTCTGATCAATTGAAACTCCTTTCTCATCCTTTACGAGTTTGTCAGAAACATCCATAGGAGTTCGAACCGCTCGAGCATTGCTTAGACCGAACCTCTTTACTAGATTTAAAGCATACTTACTCTTATTGATGAACATATCACTCCTTCCCTGCTTGACTTGCAATCCCAGAAAGTATGTGAGTTCTCCCACTATGCTCATCTCAAATTCGTATTGCATAATGGTGACAAAATCCTGTACCATAGAGGATGAAGTAGAGCCAAAAACAATATCATCAACATAAATCTGAGCAATTAGAAATTTTGAAGCCTTTTCGAGCACAAATAAAGTGCGATCTACTCCCCCTCGACAATTACCTTTCTTCAGAAGAAAGTTAGTAAGTCATTCATACCATGCTCTGGGTGCTTGCTTTAGACCGTATAGAGCCTTCCTGAGACGATACACATGATGTGGATAATGAGGATCCTCAAAGCCTTTTGGTTGTTCAACATAGACCTCTTCATTCACCACTCCATTTAAAAACACACTTTTGACATCCATTTGATACAACATAAAGTTCATAGAGCAGACAATAGCAAGTAAAATTCGAATGGATTCTAACTTGGCAACTGGTGCAAATGTCTCATCAAAGTCAATTCCTTCCACTTGTGTGTATCCTTGAGCTACTAATCTGGCCTTATTTCGAGTAACCTGTCCATCATCATCAGACTTATTCTTGAAATCCACTTCGTACCAATGACATTTATCCCTTTGGGACGAGGAGTAAGATACCAGACATCATTCCGTGCAAATTGACTTAGTTCTTCTTGCAGAGCAGCAATCCAATACTCATCCAACAATGCTTCTTTGTAGTTCTTAGGTTCAATGAGAGACACAAAACAATGCAATCCAGCTAGCCTGCGATAATTCACTCGAGGAACCGATCGAGTACTTCTCATGGTGGATTCAGGTTGGTCCTGTGTTGGGACATAGAGTTTAGTAGTGGGGGACGATGTTCCAATATACTCAGCTTCGACACGTTCAGCATCAATCTGCTCAGTTGTTCCAGCATGTTGATGTGGTTCAGCTTTTACTACTGGATCTGCCTTGTCAGGTTGACACAGCTGTGTTGGAACATGAGTGTTGCTGGGATCATCTTCTACAACATCGGACTTTTGTTTTTCCTCTGAATCATCCACAATAACATTTATGGACTCCATGAGAGTGTTGGTTCGATGATTAAAAACTCGATAGGCACGGCTGTTGATAGAATATCCAAGAAAAATTCCTGTATCACTCCGATTGTCAAATTTTGCCAACTGCTCTGTCTCTGAGAATGTAGCACTTGCTTCCAAACACATGGAAATATGAAACATTTGGTTTCCTGCCCTTCCAAATCTCATAGGATGTTTTGCTGGTGAATGGTCGCAGATACACTCGATTAATTGTATAACACGCTGAATTAATTGCTTTTGCCCACCATTTCTTGTGAATTTCTTTCTCAGCTAACATAACTCGAGCCATCTCCTGCAAGGTTATGTTCTTTCGTTCTACAATACCATTTTGCTGAGGGGTGATAGGTGCCAAAAATTCATGTTGAATTTCGAGCTCGTCACAAAAATTACTGAATTGAGAATTCTCAAACTCTCTACCATGATCACTACGAATTCGAACAATCTTCCCAACTGGACTTCCCTTTTCAGTTTGTAACTTTACTACCAGACTTCTAAATACTTCCAATGTATCAGATTTATCTTTCAAAAAAGCTACCCACGTAAATCTGGAGAAATCATCAACATATACAAAAATATATTTCTTTCCACCTATACTAGGCATATTTACTGGACCCATCAAATCCATATGCAATAATTCCAGATTTCTAGAAGTGGTAATATATTGAACTGAAGAGTGAGGAGATCGAATTTGTTTACCTTGTTGACATGGTCCACATACAATTCCATCCTTGCTGGTTAAGGTAGGCATACCTCGTACAACTTTCACATTTGCAATTTTCACCAGTGTTTTATAATTGATGTGACCAAGCTTCCTATACCACAAAACTCCTTCGTTTTGCTTCGTGATCATACACCGTACTTCTTGCTCCAGCATATAGCAATTATCTGATGCTCTTATGCCTGAAAGAACCTTGGTTTCTCCGTGTTTCACAACGCATTTATCCTTCTGAAATTCCACTATCATATTGTCATCACACAACTGACTTATGCTTAACAAATTTTCCTTCAGATCTTCAACAAACAGTACACTAGTGAACACTGGAAAACCTTCAATCCTCAATTCACCTTTTCCAATCACTCTGCTCTTCTTTCCATCACCGAAAGCACATATCTGCCATCGTATGGAGTGATATTCATGAGAAATTCAGTAGTTCCAGTCATGTGGCGAGAACAACCACTATCAAAGTACCACGAATCTCTGGAATAAGATATGAGCGAAGCGTGTACCACCAGACATGTGCTAGATCTTTTGATAACCCATACCATTCTGACGGATTTCATTTTCTAGACTTCACCTATGTTGGAACATACCAAGAGTTATCGTCCTGACATTTGGTCTCTGATCAGTTTCCTGCATTGTTTCTCTGAATGACCTTGGTATGTGCAGTAGCTACAGATGAGTGGTTTTCTTTGATAGGGTATGCCAAACTTCCGTTTTACTTCTCGAATCTTAGTCTTGAAGGTTACTGGATTCTCGTGTGCTTCAGTCTTGTGTGTGTTGCCATACCCAATTCTATGTCGATCACCAAAGTTCCTTCCCATGTCCAAAATATTGTCAAGCTTTGCTTTCCCAGCATTTGGCTTAGAGATTGTTGCTTCAGAAGTCTCAGCTATTTTGATTGCTAGTATCAGTTTCCCATTTATTTCTTCATTCTTCTTTTCAAGTTCAGCAACTTTTATTCGCAAATCTTTGTCTGTTTCCATCAAAGCCTTTCTTTCTTCTTTCAGCTCTTTGTTTGTGTCAACCACTTGAACCCACATAGCGTACATCTTTTCATAAGTGGTGTGGATTTCTTCATCACTTACAGACAGTCCATCATCTTCATCACTGAGTGCTTCATTCGGATCTATGTTGGAACACACATAGTCTTCATCGGCTTTGGCTTTGTTCAGACTGTTGAAACATTCATCATCTGCCGTATCATGGATTTTTGCCTTGCACATTCAGCCTGTATATGACCATATCCTTCACATTCTCTGCATTGAATTCGTCCAGATTGTTTTGGTTCACTACTTTGGTTTATAAAGAACTGCTGATTTCCTTGCTCAAACCTCGTTCCACGATTATTTCTAGAATCTTGTGGTCTTGTTCTATTTCCACCAAACCTTTCCTGAGATTTCTTGTTCACTACTTTCTTCAGCATTCTTGAGAAGTTCTTCGTGATAAGTGCAAGTCTTTCAAATTCATCATCACTATCAGACTCGTGATTGTCTTTCGATGAAGATGTTTTGAATGCCAACTCCTTAGGGTCTCTTTTTGCAGCTTGTTGGAAAGTCATCTCATATGTCTGTAATGATCCCATTAGTTCATCTAGGCTCATTGTGGATAAGTCTCTTGCTTCTTCTATTGCCACAACTTTCATTGCAAATCTCTTAGGAAGTGATCTCAAGGTCTTTTTCACCAACTTCGTTTCTTTGTAAACCTTTCCAATTTGATATGCCATGTTGGAAATGTCCCTAAGTTTCCCGTTGAATATAGCAATAGTGTCATCCTCCTCCATCTTGAGTTCCTCGAACTTTGTAGCCAGCATCTGAAGTTTAGACTCACGAACTCGACTGGTTCCTTCATGAACAGTTTGTAGGATATCCCATGCTTTCTTGGCTTGATGACATGTAGAGATAAGTTTGAACTGATTTTCATCAACTGCAGTGAAGATTGCATTTAATGCCTTTGAATTCGCCAGAGATGCCTTGAGATCATCTGGAGTCCACCTAGCTTTGTCTTTGAGTTTTGCTGCCTTTGACTTGACTCTCCTTCTATTGATTTAGAACTTGTATCAACATCTTCTGTAGGGTGTTTCCACTCATTATCAACATAGAACCAAGCAAGTTCATCCAGTGAGTTGATGAAAACTCTCATGCGTGTCTTCCAGTAGTTGTAGTTGTTGCCTTCTAGCAGAGGTGGCCGAGAAACTAAAGCTCCTTTTTCAGTCGCCATGGTAAAACCGGATCACACTTTCCTTGACACAACCAAGGGAATAATAAGTGACCAAGCTCTGATACCAAATGAAATTTGGTTTTACCGAATTTTAACTATTTCTTATTAGTATGTTCCAACGTGACCTATCTAACAAAGTATGTAATAGATTAAAGCATTAGCAATACAAGACTTGGTTACGCAGTTCGGTGAAATCCACCTACATCTGCAGGCCTGGCCCAGTTCAGAATGAATTCACTAATTAGAAAGACACGGTATAAAGTACACCATACATAATACTTATCTTTACTAACTATAACGTGTGAATTCTGCTAGCTCCCCTAGCTACCGATCTGCCTTGATCAGACTCCCTCTGACCTCGAAACTCATCGACGCTGGATCTCCTCCTCCCGAGGAATTAAGGTTTATGATTCTGAACTTTGTGCAGCAGGTCAGGTATGTTGGAACACAGGAATCTGGCTCTTAGCAATTCTCGAAAGTCTCAAAAATCTGTGTGTAGATTTTTTCTCTATTAAATCCGTGAGTATGCAACCGTGTTGGTCCCAATTTATATCCGCGAGCAGATTTGAGTTCTTCATAATTATCTCCACAATATTCCTATTCCAAATTTGCTTCTTGAAGCATATCCAAATCCCATAAATAAAGGGATTTTCCTTATCACAATATATCCCATATATTCGCAAATATCAACTCCATATATTTAGGGATTTTCCATAAATCAACTATGCTTCATATGCCTACTATATAATAGAATATAACAATTTTCATAAGTTACAAATACCATAATATTTTATCTTATTTTTCACGAAAATTATTGGCGTAAATATACTCCTATCGAGTGTTCCAACATAGAAAGTTTTTCGTTTCCAAATATGTTCACAAACACGGCCAACTAAATATTCAATACAAATTTCTCTGACTTTACAGTGGCAATGTGGTAGAAGCGTTTATTGGAGTGGAGGACGGCGTCGTTCAGTCGGTGGACATGTCGATTGGAGTGAAGGATGACATCGTTCGGTCGAAGGATGTGTTGATGGGGTAGAGGATGTCATCGATGGGGCGGCGGGGCGGTGGAGACATGGCGTCGTGGGAGACGTGTCGATGCACCGGCAGCGTAGGAGTAGGGGGGTGAAGTTTTGGAGGAGAGATTAGGGTTTTGTCATATTTATAGGGCTAGGGTTTGACAATTATTTTTGGGCTAGATTGGGTATAAAAACCAAGTCCTTAGACTTATATTTAAGGGCTGAAATACCAAATCGAGTCCTTTAACTAATTTCTCAAACTATATATTTAGAATGTTGTAAAAATTAAATTCTACTTAAATTTTTTGTTTTATATATTCAATTTTATGCCAATAATAAAAATTTTAAAAATTATTATTATTATATTTGTATTTAGAATTAAAAATAAATTTATGTTGTTGTGTAGTCTTTCATAAATGTATGAAGATTAAAAAATAATATTCAAATTTTATTTATCAATTCATGGTTGACCTTTTATTAGTTAAAGTTAGGACCGTTCATTATTATTTATAATACTAAGTTAAGTAACAATGACCATTGATTAATTAAGGTTAAACCTCTTTTTAGTGTTAATATGTAGATAGTCAAGTAAGAATTAGACTTAGATTAGTTAAGTTCAAATCATAACTATTCAATTTTTATGTATAAAGAGTGAAGTAGAGGTTTGTTCCTCTAAGTTAAGTTCAAACCATAACCTGTCCCCGCTTAGTTAAGGTCCAACCTTTTTAATAGTGTTTATGTAAGAACAGTCAAATAACGGTTGACTGTTGATTAGTTAAGTGTTAATCGTTCATTAGACAATGACAAACCATTATATTAGCATTAATATATGGAAAGTCAAGTTATAGTTGACCGTTGTGATATTGCAATTTGGGCATGTATGAGTGAACGAAAAAGTCTCGAAAATCAACATTGATTACTTCTACACAATCTTGAAAATTTACACTATGACCCAAAATTGTATTACCCTATTATCCATTACTCTAAAATACATGATTTTTTGTTATCTAGCATATATATAGAAATATTAAATAAATGATTTTTTTTGGAGAAATGTTGGAAAACGTTAGTACATGTTCTAGAGTAACTTAAGTTGGTTACATAGAAGTAAGAAATGAAAATCAGAAAACATTACAAACGTATTCTTGTGCATGTTTATTGATAAATACTACGTTACAGATTTGGAAAATACAATTAGGGTGTATAGGGTAGCATCACGTTCGAGCGAATTTCAATTTGGAGTTACGAGTAAAGTTTTTTCCTTTTGCACTTAGGTCCCTCCAAGAAAGTTGGAATTGTCGAATCACGAAATTGGCAACATCAAAATTCAATTCAATAATATACAGTTGCGATTTTGTAATTGAGCATGTATGAGTGAACAGTCAACATTGATTACTTCTATACAATCATGAAAAATTACACTATGACCCAAAATTGTGTTACCCTATAATCCATTGCTCCAAAATGCATGATTTTTGTTATTCTTGCATAAATGTAGAATTTTTTGGTGAAATGTTGGAAAGTGCTAGTACATGTTGTAGAGTAGCTTAGAGTTGGTTGTAGAGAACAAAGAACAAGATTAGTCACATGTCAAATGGAAAATACTAAAAGAGTAACTCTTAGTCTTAGCCACATCAACTTTGACACGTGTCACCCTTGGAATTAACCACGTGTCAAATGAAATAAATTAAATGTAGTGTTCGAGTCATATGTGATCGAAGTCGAATATTAATAAATAAACTCTATTTTTACCAAATAAAATTGTATATACCATTTATTCATAATTATATAAAATAAGCTATATAAGTTACTTATTTTATATATTCGATGAGAAAATAAAATTTATTTATTTATATTCGACCTTTTTACTCGAATTATGCATTTATTCATTTCATTTGAAAATATAAACGTAGTTGATGCATGACCTGCATAATTGAAATACATTGAATCAATAAATAATTTATAATTTGACTAACATAGTATATACCATCCAACGTGCAGTATTCTCCTAAATAGGTAAATATCTCTCATACGTTGGCCGGGGTGTCGGTTGGTATGGACCGCTGAGGGCGAGCGGGTCTTCGCCTTTTGCCTAAATAGGTAAATACCAATAAATTGAACATTTATCCAAACTATTAGCCGTTTAATGCCATTATATCTAGGGGTGGGAAAAAAATCGAAAACCAAAATCCGAACCGAAATTGAATTATCTGAATTCGAATAAACCGAACCAAATTTAATATACGGTTTTCGGATATCCGAATTGAATAAACCGAATTCCAAATATGGTTTTTGGTTCGGTTTTGAATATTAAAACTCGAACTGAAATCCGAACCGAATACCGAATTGTAATTAATTATATAATAAATATATATATATACATATAATAATTAAATTTTAAAACAACAAAATATAATTTATAAATAAATTTAAGTTGTAGGACCAATCTTTAAATTAAAAAATTATCCACAAACTCTAAAACCTAAGTAAGTTTGTGGAGTGCTTGAAAGTGAATGTGAATGTGGATTTCTTGAAGGCTTGAAGAATGTGAAAGCTTTGAAGATGAATATTAAAATGAACTATTTTTCTTTAATCTTAAATGTAATGCTAAAATATTTATGGCTGAATTTGTATTGTGTTTGTTGGATTTTTATTTTGAAAACTTGATTTTGATGATATAGAAATTAGATTACACATTTTTATTTAATTTAAAGTTAATTTATATAATTTTAGTAATTATTTTTTAAAATATAAAATTAATTCGGTTTATTCGGGTTGAATTTGGTTTCAAACCGAAACCGAATTTCGAATTCGGTTTTAAACCGAAACCAAAATTTGAATTCGGTTCGGATGATTCGGGTTATTCGGGTCGGATTCGGTTTTTGGTTTTTTAGAGGCAAAACCGAATAACCTGAACCAAATAAACGAAAAACTGATTAAACCGAACCGATGCCCACTTCTAATTATATCAATACATTTGAAATTATTTCAATTTCTAGCAATTGCCCAATAATCTGAAGGGTTACTATTGTCTTATGTAAATACCAATAAATTAGAATTTATTCCGCTGGTTGAATTAAAGCCCAAATGGATGGCTATTTCTCTTAATTACCAATTCATTCAAAATGATTTCTAGTTGACTGAAAATTATTTCAAAATATTATTTTGAATACCAATAAATTGAACATTTATCCAAACTATTAGCAGTTTAAATGCCATTATACGAATACATTTAAAATTATTTCAATTTCTAGCACTTGTCCAATAATCCGAAGGGTTACTTTTGTATTATGTAAATACCAAGACATTAGAATATATTCCAGCTGGTTGAATTAAAGCCCAGATGGCTATTCTCTTAATTACCAAATCTTTTTTTTTAAATTAAAACCATCCGTAGATGGGGGAAATTCTATTAGGCCTTCCCGAGCCAAAAAATAGATAATAAAGAAAAGCCGAAGCAATATTAGGATATACATGAATGATCACTGGCTATCAGAGCAACGCTTGTTGCTCCCAAAAGAATGAAAGATACATATTAGCATCAAGTCGGAGGAGAGGCCTCTTTATCTATGGTGGAAAGGATCGAAACTTATTAGTGAATCCAAGAAGAAAACACAAGGCAGTCGAAACCCTCTCCACATAAATAAAGAGCAAACCTCCATCACTGGCCTGAAGTAGAAGTCAAAACCTAATCTAGCTATTTGCAGATGACTATCCATCCTAGCTAAAAGATATATACCAAAAGGACCTGGGCAGTAGAAAAAATTCAAAATGAAGATATCCACCCTGAGCAACAAGAGTAACCAAACCATCCAGGTCCGAATCAACCGAAGGCAGCAACAGTCCATGATGGACAGAACCATCTTCAAAACAAACTGGAGGCAGCAGGGGTCCATCTTAGCATGAAGCCTGACATCAACATATGATCTGCAAGAAAAATTTTAACTGAGTAGCATCCGAACTAGGAGGCAATCCGCAGAGAAGGAGTATTCATTTGGTCCAGCCTAACTAAGCCCTGGACTAGGTTAGGAAGCAAAGAAAAATTAGGAAAAGCCAAATTACATTTTTGTAACAAGCAAGTTTTTGCCAGCAAATGAGCAACCTGATTGGCTTCCCTAAATATATGCATAATGTGTATATCACCCAACGAAAAATGAATCTCATCTGCTAAACCAAACAATTCCCAGGGAGATCTTAATGGAGCAGTAGCATATAGCACAGCATTAAGGCAGTCTGATTCCATGCAAACAGTGGACAGAGGAGTGGAAAATTGGATAGCAAACAAAATAGCTTTTAACTCAGCTTCTATGGGAGATTTTGCATTAGTAAATGAGGTATAAGCTTCCTTAAAACTCCCTCTACAGTCTCTAATGATCATACTAAGGCCACACTTATTCGTCTTATAGCACCAAGCAACATCCACATTTACTTTAAAACCAAGTTTTGGTCTGACCCATGCAATTTTCCAGATTTTAGGCTTTGGGGGTCTTTTAATGAGAGGCAAGTAGGAGTGGTTTGCAATACTGAGATCAAGAGGAGAGACTATATATACTGGTTTAGCAGAGAATGAATAGAAAATTTGATCTCTAATCTGCTGAAGCACTATGGAAGATGAGGGCTTAACTGAATCAAAAATAAATCTATTCCTCATCTTCCATAAATTCCAAAAGGTATAAATTGCTGCAGTTCTCACAATAATGGAATGTAATTTAGATAGGGTGGGGAAGGATAAGTAACCAGATAATCTGTCCCACACAGAATGAAATTCCCTATCCCTAATTCCCATAAACTGATGTATAGATTTCCAAACATTCAAGGAAAACTCACAGGAGTTAAAGAAATGGTCTAGGTCATCCTCATGTAAATTACACATACAGCATTTAGAGGCCAAACTGATTCTGAGATTTTTAAGGGTATTATCAAAAGGAAGATAAGAGTTTGTCACTTTCCACATAAACACAGATACTTTTTTCTCAAATCTGGAGTTCCAGAAATGAAGTGGAGATGCATACTGACCTGAGTTGTTACAAAGTAACAAATAAGTAGCTTTGAAAGAGAAATTACCATCAGCACCTGGCTTCCAGATTAATCTATCAGGTCTATGAGGTAATGTTTTTGAGTCCTGCAAAAGAGTAGTAATATCAGGGGGCAGAAATGGTTGAATTAAAGGTATAAGGCTAGATTTATTGGCTATAAATTCAGCAACAGAACAGTTCTCATCAATTCCTATACTGTTTTGATCACACAAATCAGATAAAATCCCAATCCCTAGCCAATTTGCAGTCCAGAAATTGCATTCACCATTTCCAATTATTACCCTGGAGTTAGCTTCTGCCCAAGAATTAACTGAGCAAATTCTTTTCCAATTAGGGGAGGTTCTGTATGATGGTGGAAGGTTAGCCAACAAGTGAGACCATAAAGTATCTGCCAACTGAAATTTCCACCACAAGTTTACAGAACAAGTTTTAACAATTGTCTTTATACTTCTAAAACCCAAGCCATTTTGATCAGTTGATGCACAGAGAGCAGTCCATTTTCTCCATGCTCTTTTTGGTTTATGTTCATTCTCCCCCCAAAAAAATCTACTCAATTTTTTTTCAATGGTGGAAACAATCAAACCTTAATTACCAAATCACTCAAAATTAATTCTAGTTGACTGAAAATTATTTGAAAATATTATTTTAAATACCAATAAATTGAACATTTATCCAAACTATTAGCCGTTTAAATGCCATTATACCAATACATTTAAAATTATTTCAATTTCTAGCACTTGTCCAATAATCCGAAGGGTTACGGTTGGAGAAAGACTAACATGAGACCATTTCACCAAAACTTATGGTGAGACAAAGTACAAACTAAAGCTTTATAAATTACAGAAAGTGCCCTATGTCATCTCCATTTTTTAAATAATTGTACTTAAACCCTCCGTCTCAAAATAATTTTGGGTGAGAAGACTCACATGAGACCATTTCACCATAACTTATGGTGAGATAAGGTACAAACTAAACTTTTATAAATTACAGAAAGTGCTCTATGTCATCTCCATTTTTTAAATAATTATACTTAAACCCTACGTCTCACTATAATTTTGGGTGAGACCGTCTCACCCAAGTCTTCATATTACAATTGTCTCATGTAAATACCAATACATTAAAATTTATTCCAGCCGGTTGAATTAAAGCCCAAATGGACAGCTATTCTCTTAATTACCAAATCACTCAAAATTAATTCTAGTTGACTAAAAATGATTTTAAAAAATATTATTTTAAATATCAATGCATTAGAATTTATGAGTGCCGGATGGTTAATCTCCTATAAAGGCCGGCCAAATGTTTATCAGCATCCATCACAAACAAAGTTGAGCACAAAACATCAACCATGGAACCATTCTCTCCCATCACCTTTGCTGTACTCCTACTCTTATTGGTAAATTCTCAAGTGTTTAATTTCATGTTTAAATAAGATCTTTTTTGTTAGAATTCATGTTCAATCTTCCGCTCGGTTTTTTTTTCCTGTCAAAAACACTATGTGGTGTATTAGTGTGTGTAAAATCTTCTACCATTCTCAAACTGGTAAATCAGTAAATTGGAAATCAATGTATTTCGTATTAAATGGGTTTTCAGAAAGAAAAACATTTAGAAAGATAGCATTTCTAAGATTGAGGAAGTAGTAATTTTTCCATTTGTTGGCTAGCAGGTTGCGGCCAATCTCGGGAGCGCACGGACACTAGTAGCGGAGGAAAATCAGAACAACTTCATAGATGGCGAAGTTATTCCTCAGGTACTTAAGAACATTCAACAACGAAGCGAATCGGGTGTCAAATATATAAAGGATTTTAGCGACAAACAAGGTATAGCGTGGCGGACCCCAAAACCCCCAAGAGAGTTTGACAACGTTGAGGATATACCTGAAGTGCTTAAGAACCTTCAACAACAGAGCGATTCTGGTGTCAAATATATAAAGGATTTTAACGACAAACAAGGTATAGCGTGGCGGACCCCAAAACCCCCAAGAGAGTTTGACAACGTCGAAGATATACCTGAAGTGCTTAAGAACCTTCAGCAGCAGAGCGATTCTGGTGTCAAATATATAAAGGATTTTAACGACAAACAAGGTATAGCGTGGCGGACCCCAAAACCCCCAAGAGAGTTTGACAACGTCGAAGATATGCCTGAAGTGCTTAAGAACCTTCAGCAGCAGAGCGATTCTGGTGTCAAATATATAAAGGATTTTAACGACAAGCAAGGTATAGCGTGGCGGACCCCAAAACCCCCAAGAGAGTTTGACAACGCTGAAGATATACCTGAAGTGCTTAAGAACCTTCAGCAGCAGAGCGATTCTGGTGTCAAATATATAAAGGATTTTAACGACAAACAAGGTATAGCGTGGCGGACCCCAAAACCTCCTGGAGCGTTTGATGATGCTGTGTCTGAAAGCATCAACCATAACTGAAGATGAATTTCCATTATTAAAGCACGATGTACCACTGTAGAAGGGAAATTTTTAAATAAAGTCTATGGTGTTGACAGTACTGAATGAATTCAATTTACTTTGTTTCATTATGAACATGATTATTCCATATTTACTTAGTTTTTTTTCACACACACATATATATATATATATATATATATATATATATATATATATATATATATATATATATATAATTTACTCTTTGACGACCTAATGTTAGGTACAAGTGTTCATGTCACTGATGCGATATGTCTAAATTAGTTCCTAGAAATTTAAACTCCGGCTATATTTGATTTTATCACTTGATACTATTCTTAATTTAAAATATTTAATTTTGATACACACTATACTATATAGGGGACTTCATTTTATCCCAACCAAACAAGCAATACTCTGGCAGTCGCATAAAGGTAAGGAATTTGATGAAGCAATTAAAATCAATCAATTAAAAACAATACTAATAAAAAAACATAAGCAATATATAAGTTTTATCACTGAGTGATGCTGCTCTTTAATGAAAAACTTATCTATCAAGGCCACAACTCTAAATCTCAAAAAATTGAACTTCACCACTACTTAAAAGATTTTTCCCTACCAAAACTAAAATGCTAAATCTAGCCTTCCGTTCGTTGTGTCACATATAATCTGTCCTTTGATGCATTGTATTACCGAACATGTCTTCAAAGTTTTTTCTCTCGAGTCATTGTGTAACAAACGAGTAGCCGTTTGTCGTGAATGATGTTTTCCGAGTTTGTAGCTTTCAACTAAAAATATTTCTAAGAGAATGAAGGCAATAAATGGGAAATATCATCAAAGAGCCGCCATTGGAGGTTCAACAATATTTCTCCAGATGAAATACTCTTAGGACTTGAACGGGACACAACTGTTTTTGATTAATTCCTACACATTAATTAAAATTTAAAAATTAGGGATAAGTGTCAATATAATCCTCTCTACTTGAGTAAGTGCCAATATATTGCACTTGACAACACTGTTCCTACGTGCGATTTTCGTGCGAAAAACACACTAACAACGCTGTTTTTCTTTCTCATCTCAACTTCACTGATAACGGTCCTCTTTACTGCTCCTCTTTACTGTCACTGGTTATCGACCATGGCGTCTCCGACGCCAATCCCACCTCCCAACCTTTCGCCCCCCGTTAACGAAAGTTTTCTTCAAGCTCTCAACACAAAACCTTCCCCGCTCCTATCATCACTCCCCGATACTCCAAATTTGCATCCCATCACGGAATTTAAGGGCAAGATAGCCTACATCCTCCCTCCGGAGGAAGGAGATCTTCTAGCCTCGCATTATCAGAATGCCCTGGTTGGAAAGTTCAACCGAGGGAAACCCCCTATGGATACTCTACAGACGGCTTTCAAATAAATCAGTTTTAAATCAAAATTTCAACTAGGCTCCATTGACTACCGCCATGCTCTTATTCGTTTTCAGGAAAGCGAGGATTACCAAAGATACTGGATGAAGGGCCAATGGATGATTCAAGGATCGACTATGAAGGTTCAGAAGTGGTCTCCGGACTTCTCACCAACTGTGGAATCTTCCATTGTTCCTGCCTGGGTAACGGTACACAAACTACCTATTCATTTTTATAATACTTCTGCAATTATTGGTATCAGCAGTCAGATAGGTAGATACCTTAAGATGGATGCTGCCACAAATGCCTTAACTAGACCCTCTGCCATTAAAGTATGTGTCGAGATTGATCTATTATCCCAGCTCCCTTCTACTATTGTGGTAGGAATTGGTAACAAGGTAGAAAAATATCCTATTGAATATGATGAATTGCCAACATACTGCACTCATTGTAGGATAATAGGTCACAGTCAGGTCAATTGTAATTTCCTGCATCCAGAGTTGAGAAAAAAGAATGTTAATAAACCTGAAGTCAATGAGCATAAGGAAAGAAAATATCCAGTACATGTTGATACTCAGACAATATTAGAATCCCCTCAAAAAGAAATAATAAACATAGAGGGATCCTCAACTCTATTTGTCTCACAAAAAGAGAAAGATTTTCAATCTCAAAAAACTACTGCAGGCTTTCAACATGAAAATAATCTCAACTCTTTCAATGTTAGTCATAAGAAAAGAAATGCTCCTTTCTATTCTTTGGATGACATTTCTAAACCAATAACCACCTTTTTCTGGAGAAAAAAGAATCAACAATCTGAACTTTCTCCTATCAGGGAAGATTTAACTAAAAACAATACAGTCACAATTTCAAATGCTTTTCAAACCCTAGATGACCTACAGGATGATCAGGAGGGTGGAGTTGTAGAGATTTTCCATGAGTCTTTGGAATCACAGGATGTTTCAGTGCACTCTACTTCTGATGACAACTTAACACCATCAACAACACTTTTGGCTATCCTTGAGCATGCACAAATAGGTCCCACAGATCAAATTACCAATCCAGCTGTCAAGGAAGGAGATCAGGTTAGTGAATCTTCTGAACTAATTTCAAATGTGGGGCATACCTGTCAGGTCAAGGTTAGTAATTATGAACAGATATCTACTTCGGATAATATGGAGAATAGTAGGGGTAAGTCTGGTAACAAAATTAAAAATTCTGCCAAGACATCTAGAAACCTAAGATCTTCACAAAAAGCAACCCCTATAGTTCTTAAATGATAAAACACACCATAATAGGGAATATATTAGTCTGGAATGTTAGAGGTATTGGAACATCACTGGATAGATTAAAGGCTTTAAAATTTAAGCATAAGATTGACATTCTATGTTTAATAGAACCTTGGCATGATGAACAGAAATTAAATTCTTTGATGCATGACCTTGGATACAAATATGCTCTCCCTGCTCAGAGTGCTAAAATCTGGATATTATGGAACCATGTCTTCAGTATAACAAGCTTAAGGGAGACAGATCAATTTCTACAAGTCAAAATTTCAGATACTGCATCTTCTGTTAGCTGGAATTGTTTTTTCATATATGCTAGTGTAAGTAGACAAATGAGGGAGGCCTTATGGAATGATTTACAGACTCCAACACATGATCCATCCATATATATTGGGGATTTTAATACTGTTGCTTCAGTATCTGAATACAAAGGTAGGAAATCAACACCAAAAAAAAACATGAAACAGTTTAACAGATTTATAAATAATATGGACCTGCATGATATCCCTACAGTAGGTAACTCCTTCACTTGGAGCAATAATAGATATCGGGATAAATGTAAGGACTTAATGTTTCAGAGGCTAGATAGAGGTATTGCTACTTTAGACTGGTTGGAACTATTTCCCAATAGCTCCATTCATGTGCTAAATAGAATGACTTCGGACCACTCCCCTTTATTTTTATCTGTTCAATCAGCTGAAGAACAAGTTCCTAGGCCTTTTAGATACCAAGAAATGTGGTCAAATAGATAAGAATTTCAGGCTTTAGTAGTCTCAAACTGGGAATTAGCTTCCCCATTCCGTGGGATGCATAGGTTAGTTTTTAAACTAAAGAGGCTAAAGATGGAAATTAAACAATGGAATAAATCACACTTTGGTAATGTCAACCAAAATCTGCTACAATCTGAGAACACAGTTAATGATCTGAAAATTTCTTTTCAGCAAACACAAGATGAATCGATCCTAGCTGATCTGAATAAATCAAAAGACTTGCTAATGAGAGCTCAAAAAGAAAAAAAAAATTTCCTGAAGCAAAAGGCTAGGTTAAATTGGTTTAAATATGGAGATGCAAACACTAGCTACTTTCATCACTCCATTAGGAAGAGGAGAGCAAGATCTAGAATTAGTAAAATCAAGGATGGTAGTGGGAATTGGATATCTGAACCACAATTGATTAAAGAAGAAGGTGTGAGATTTTTTAAGGAATTACTTAATGAAGAGGCCCCTCAAAAAATGGGAACTTATCTACATCATTTCCTAAAAGAAATTCCTAAAGTGATCACTGATCAACAAAATCTCTTTCTTCTGTCACCCTTTAGTATACAGGAACTCAAATTTGCAGTATTTGACCTAAATAAAGCTAGTGCTCCAGGACCTGATGGTTATTCTGGTGCTTTTTACATTTCATTCTGGGATACTATTAAGGATAACCTTCTTGATGCTGCAAATGATTTCCTAAATAGTGGTAATATTCCTAAGGCCATCTCTAGCACCTGGCTTACCTTAATCCCCAAAAAACCAATTCCAATCACCTTTTCTGATTTCAGACCCATAAGCCTATCTAACTTTGTGAATAAAGTTTTCTCTAAAATGATAATGGAAAGGATTAAACCTCTAATGACACTACTTATATCCCCTGAACAGAGTGCTTTTATAAAAGGTGGGGATATATCTGATAATGTTATCCTAATGAAAGAAATGACCAGAATTCTGTCTAAAAAATCCAAGGATCCAAATCTCATAGTTAAATTAGATATGAAAAAGGCTTTTGATAGGGTCTCATGGTTTTTCCTTAATTCAATCCTCCTCCAATTTGGTTTTCATGGTAAATTTGTGCATCGCATTATGCATAATATTGCTGCAGCTCACTTCTCAGTTTTAATAAATGGAATAACTTCAGGCTTCTTTGCATCTTCTAGGGGTATTAAACAGGGAGATCCACTCTCTCCATTCCTGTACAATATTTTGTCTGAAACCTTTTCCAGAGGTTTAAAAAAAATTGTTCAGTATAGGATATCTGCAATACTTTAGTTTGCCAAAGCCATGTTCCCCTATAACCCATCTTATGTATGCTGATGATACAACTGTTTTTTTAAATGCTAATCACAAAAACTTGAAAAGGTTTAAAAGCTTTCTGAAAGCATATGAGCAAACATTAGGTCAAAAGGTAAATTTTACCAAATCTGATTTCTTTGTTGCTCCAAACACTCCTGTGGCAAGTGTTCAAACAGTGTGTAGGATTTTAGGTATGGTGAAAGGCACTTTCCCTTTTAAGTACCTAGGAGTCCCTATCTTTCCAGGTCATAATCTACAGGTTCATTACCATCCTATCTTGGAAAGAATGGAGAAATCCATTAATAATTGGAAGAACAGATGGCTAAGTACTGCAGGTAAGATCATCCTCATTAACCATTGTTTTATTTCAATTCCCACACATATTTTTGCAGTTTTAAGTCCTCCAAAGATAGTCTTAAAAAAATGGAAAAACTAGCTTCTGGCCTTTTCTGGGGGAACTGTGATAATACAGATAGGAAAAATGGAGATCTTGGAAAAAAATGAGCCTCCCTATAGAAGAGAATGGAATAGGCTTTAGAGATCTAAATGCTATAGTAGATGCCTTTTCTTGTAAACTATGGTGGAAACTGCAAATAAATAATACTCAATGGTCAGCTCATTTATGGTCACTCCCAGTATCTTACAAAAAATCTCACACATGGAATAGGATTTGTAAAATCACTGCTAAGGCTGATAATCACTCTAGAGTTATATATGGTATTGGTGAATGTTCTTTCTGGAATGCTAACTGGAAGGGTGATAGAGCTTTGTGTTATGAATGGCCCCATGAGTTGGATATCCCCTTTGAGGATATTTCACTCATGTCATTCATAGTTAACAAAGTTTCTTTCCTTCCAAACCTGGAGCCTCACCTGGCTACCAATACTCTTAACTCCTTGCAGGAAGTCAAACTGGTTAACTCTCATGCAGATAGGCTTGTCTGGACTCCAACATCGGATGGGAATTTCTCCATCAGCTCTGCATATCAATTATTCAGACAAAAAAGACCAACTATCAGACACTTTAACAAGGTATGGTCCCCTTTAATTCCTAAAAAGATGTATGTTCTCATTTGGAGAGCACTCAATGGAATCCTTCCATTTGATAATATCCTGTGTAGGTTTGGTTTCTCTTTAGCTTCCAAATGTCCTCTATGCAAGAACCATTCAGATTCTCTGGATCATTTTTTTAACTCCTGCCCTTCTTCTATTGCTATTTGGCATAGAGTTAACAATCTATTACATTTTCAACAACCAGTTTTTGGAAGCTTCAGGAATAGAGTAGAATTCTTTCTCTCTTTCAGGGCTGATTCTAAGATAATGTCAAACCTGATTACTGCAGCCCTATTAGTCACAACATGGTCTCTTTGGATTCACAGAAATAAAATCATCTTTGACAATATATCTTTCTCAGTTGATGCATGTTTTCAGAATGCTAAAGAACCGATTTACCTAATTTTCACAGCTCATCAATTGAAAGGTAATAATATAGATAAGCATAAGGATTTGATACAAGCTAGAATCATCCCAAAAATCCTTACAGAAAAGAAAAAAACTATTACTGCGGTCAGTTGGGAAAAACCACTAAATGGTTACAAAATAAATACAGATGCCACATGGAAACCTGGTGGTCATTCCTCATTTGCAATTATAGTTAGGAATTGGAAGGGAGAATTGATTAAAATGAAAGTTAACACTTTCCAATCCCCTTCTCCATTATATGCTGAACTATTTGCCATTCAGAGTGGATATCAATTGTGCTCAGATCTGGATCTTCACTGTTGTGTGTTTGAGTCTGATTGTCTACTGGCTGTTAAAGGAATTCAGAATCCAATGTGCTGCCCGTGGAGAGTTTTCTCTATATGCAGCAGTCTAAATTTAAAACATTTAGTGAACCCAATACAACACACTCCCAGGGAAGCTAACACAGCTGCTGATTTCTTGGCAAAATTTGCCATGGAAAATAATTTACAGGGAGTTTTACATATTGATAATGTTCCACTATTCCTTAGGGGTCTTCTGCTACTTGACAAAAATGGTTTTCCTGGGGTTCGAATTGGATCTCCTTAGGGCTGTAACAAGATTTATTTCTATGTTTCTCCTAGTTTTAGGTCTACAATTTCCCCTTCTTGGTTAGAATGGAAACTGCTGTCCTTTCTTCTCTTCTTTGCAGGTCCGATGCCGAGATGAATCTCTCTTTCTTTTCTGTTTTCCAATGATTTCTCTCCTCAGCTGATGCCCGATGCAACACCTAGATTCCGAGACGATGATCGACAGGGGAATGTATAGGAGTCACAACACGGCCTTTGTTTTTCTTCTCCGCTGATTGCAACAATCTTTGGCTACTCAGGAGGTCTATTTTTTTTTCTATTCGGCTGCATATCATTGAAAAACAGAGGTTTCATTTTTTTTTGATTCCCTGACCTGTTCGTGGTACTGCAGTCTAACGGAATAATAAGTTAGACCTCTGCTAGCACACCATATCTCTTTAGCTTCTTAGCTTAGAATAGGTGGAAACACCGTTTTTGGAAGCAAGTTGTTTTTGCTTCAAGGGTTTATTTTGGCTCTTTGGATCATCAAGTGGATGATCTTTTGTAATGAACTCCCACATGTGGCGCCTTTTGGCTTATTTCAATTTGGTTTGGGGAGCCTAATATATTCCCCCCATCCTCGGATGGTTTAAATTTTAAAAAAAGTGCCAATATAACCCTATAATAATTTTTAGTGCAAATATAACCCTAACTAGTTAATGAAAGTGCCAATATAACCCTCAGACCCCATTTTCTGCATTGACCTCAATTTTCCAGCATTGACTCTATGTAAATTGACCAAAATACCCTTTGAGCTAACTCTGAAATTAGTTGAACAATTTGACCCTCATAGTTCGCTGAAATTATGTATGGTTATATCAGCACATTATGCAATCTTATTGGGTTATATCAGCACAATCCTAATGTTTGTAGGGTTATATCAGCACATTTCTAATGTTTGTAGGGTTATATCAGCACATCCTTAAAACTTATAGGGTTATATTGGAACTTTCACTAATTATATAGGGTTATATTGGCACTTTCGGTTATTAAAAGGTTATATTGGCACTTATGTCAACTACGTAGGCTTATAAAAGCACTTTTTTCTAAATATTATTTATATTGTGCTGAAAATTATGCCTCAGAATGGTTGAATACCCAGCTTGATCTTCATTGGAAAAATGCGATTCAATTAAGCCAGATTGGATACCTGGCCCGACTGTGATGACCCAACCCGACACGGTGACCCAACCTAACTATTACGATCAGAGAATTCAAAGGGAAAATTACAAAAGAATCAGAGTTAGAAGAGAAAGAAATTGCTGTAAAATCACTGCTCAAACTACACCAAAGGATCAACAAACTATCTGATACCTTCCCCTACAACTCGCCTACGGATTGTATGCAGTCACTTGCTAGTTAACAACCTTTTAACTGTTCTAAAACCACCTCTAACTTCCGTCGAGAAATTGTAATCTCTTAGCTTCCTTTTGCAGTATTTTATTGTTGAGTTTATTAAGTAGTAAAAGACTATCTTACCCATTGGAATCGGGACAAATCATTCACTCGAAGTGGGTCTCCTGACAGGCAGTCTGTCCATAATTTATGGACAGCCCACTTATTTCTTACCTTATATACTGCATTTGTTAAATTACATACAAAATTTAAGATTTTTGAAAATATTTTTTTGTACCATATATTTTTATATTTTCACATTCAAGTACATATTATTACTTGTTTTAACTTATAAAATGCAATATTTAAATTTTATAAAAAATTACAATATTTAAGATAAATGCCCCTGTGAACTGTGCATAACCTTATGGAAATGTCGCATTTCCTGAGACTTTCCCATTCCCTTAAGCTTGAAAGTTTGGTATTGAGGAAACAAGATTAGCTCAAATTCACTCCTGGTAAGTAACGACATAGAAGCTGTAAAGTCAAAGAGATTTGCATTGAATATTTAGTTAGCAGTGTTTGTGAACATATTTGGAAACGAAAATCTTTCTATGTTGGAACATTCGACAGGAGCATATTTACGCCAATAATTTTCATGAAAAAGAAAACAGAATATTATGGTATTTGTGAGTTATGGAAAGTGTTATATTCTGTTATATATCAGGCGTATGAAGCATAGTTAATTTATGGAAAATCCCTAAATATATGGAGTTGATATTTACGAGTATATGGGATATATTAATATAAGGAAAATCCCTTTATTTATGGGATTTGGATATGCTTCGAGAAGCAGATTTTGAATAGGAATATTGTGGAGATAATCAAGGAGTATTCTGATTTGTTACACAGATATAAAAGGGGACAAACACGGCTGCGTTCTTACAGATTTAATAGAGCAAAAATATGCATACAGATTTTTGAGACTTTCGAGAATTGCTAAGAGCCTGATTTATATGTTCCAACATATCTGACCTGCTGCACAAAGTTCAGAATCATAAACCGTAATTCCTAGGGAGGAGGAGATCCAGCGTCGACGAGTTTCGAGGTCAGAGGGAGTCTGATCAAGGCGGATCGGTAGCAAGGGGAGCTTGCAGAGTTCACACGCTATAGTTAGTAAAGATAAGTATCTTGTAATATTGTACTGTATCTTTCTAATTAGTGAATTCATTCTGAACTGGGTCAGGCTCTGCAGATGTAGGTGGATTTCACCGAACTGCGTAACCAAGTCGTGTGTTGTTTACATTTTTACTATTACGTACTTGGTTAAATAGGTCATGTTGGAACATACAAACTAGTATTATAAAAATCGGTAAAACCAAAATTTCATTTGGTATCAGAGCTTGGTCACTTATAATTCCCTTGGTTGTGTCAAGGAAAGTGTGATCCGGTTTTACCATGGCGACTAAAGAAGAAGCTTCAGTGTCTCGGCCACCTCTGCTAGAAGGCAACAACTACAACTATTGGAAGGCACGTATGAGAGTCTTCATCAATTCACTGGATGAACTAGCATGGTTTTATGTTGAGAATGAGTGGAATCATCCTACTGAAGATGTTGTATCGACAGAGGGAGAGTCAAGTCAAAGGGAACAGAAACTCAAAGACAAAGCTAGTTGGACACCTGATGATCTCAAAGCCTCTCTGGCAAATTCAAAGGCACTGAATGCGATCTTTACTGCAGTTGATGAAAGCCAGTTCAAACTGATCTCTACATGTCATCAAGCCAAGAAAGCATGGGAAATCCTACAAACAGTTCATGAAGGAACGAGTAGAGTTTGAGAGTCCAAACTTCAGATGTTAGCTACAAAGTTCGAGGAACTCAGGATGGAGGAGGATGATACTATTGTTATATTCAATGGGAAACTTAGGGACATCTCCAACATGGCATATCAACTGGGAAAGGTTTACAAAGAAACGAAGTTGGTGAAAAAGACTTTGAGATTACTCCCTAAGAGATTTGCAATGAAGGTTGCAGCAATAGAAGAAGCGAGAGACGTAGCAACAATGAGCCTAGATGAACTAATGGGATCATTGCAGACATATGAGATGACTTTTCAATAGGCTGCAAAGAGAAGTCCTAAGGAGTTGGCATTCAACACATCTGCATCAAAAGATAAGTACGAGTCTGACAGTGATGATGAGTTCAAAAAACTTGCGCTTATCATGAAGAATTTCTCAAGAATGCTAAAGAAAGTGGTTAACAAGAAATCTCAGGAAAGGCTTAGTGGAAATAGACCAAGACAACAAGACTCTATTAGTAATCGTGGAATGAGGTTTGAACAAGAAAATCAACAGTTTTTCATAAATCAAAACAGTGAACCAAAACAGCCTGGATGAATTCAATGCAGAGAATGTGAAGGATATGGTCATATTCAGGCTGAATGTACTAACACCCGGAAGAAACAGGGAAAATCATATGCCACCTCATGGAGTGAAGATGAAGAAGATGAGAAGGACGAAGAGAAACTTACCAGCAACTACGTGGCATTCAGAGCAAAGATTCATGATACATCGGAGGATGGATGTTCCAACACACTTAACAAAGCCAAAGATATATGTTCCAACATAGATCTGTATGAAGCACACGGCAATGAAGACGATGATCTTTCTGTAAGGGATGAAGAAATCTACAGCACCTATGAAAAAATGTATGCTATGTGGGTTCAAGTAGCTGACACAAACAAAGAGCTGAACGAAGAGAAAAGGAAGTTGATGGAAATTAAAAGAGAATTGCGATTAACAGTTGCAGAAATTGAAAAGATAAATGAAGAGTTGAATGGAAAACTGATAGTAGCAAACAAGAGAGCTGAGACGTCTGAAGCAATAATTTCTAAGCTAAATTCTGGAAAGGCAAAACTTGACGATATTCTGGACATGGGAAGAAACTTTGGTGATCAACACGGTATTGGGTATGGCAACACACACAAGACTAAAGAACACAAAAATTCAGTAACCCTCAAGACTAAGATCCGAGAAGTGAAACGGAAGTTTGGCATGCCTTATCAAAAAAAAAGGCACTCATCTGTAGCTACTGCACATATCAAGGACATTTCGAAGAACAATGCAGAAAACTGATCAGAGACCAAATGTCAGGACGACAACTTATGGCATGTTCCAACATAAGCAAGGCCTAGAAAATGAAATCTATCAGAAAGGTATTGGTTGTCAAATGATCTAGCAAATGTCTGGTGGCACACACTTGGCTCATATCTTATTCCAGAGATTCATGGTACTTTGACAGTGGTTGTTCTCGCCACATGACGGGCACTCCATAATTTCTCACAAATATCACTCCATACGATGGCGGATATGTGACTTTCGGTGATGGAAAGAAGAGTAGAGTGATTGGAAAAGGTGAATTGAAGATTAAAGGTTTTCCAGTGTTCACTAGTGTACTGTTTCTTGAGAATCTGAAGGCAAATTTGTTAAGCATAAGTCAGTTGTGTGATGACAATATGACTGTGGAATTTCAGAAGGATAAATGCATTGTGAAACACGGAGAAACCAAGGTTCTTTCAGGCATAAGATCATCAGATAACTGCTATCTGCTGGAGCAAGAAATACAGTGTATGATCTCGAAGCAAGAAGAAGGAGTTCTATGGCACGGGAAGCTCGGTCACATCAATTATAAAACAATGGTGAAAATAGCAAATGTGAAAGATGTACGAGGTATGCCAACCTTAACCAGCAAGGATGGAATTGTATGTGGACTATGTTAACAAGGTAAACAAATTCGATCCCCTCACTCTTCAGTTCAGTATATTACAACCTCTAGAAATCTGGAATTATTGCATATGGATTTAATGGGTCCAGTCAATACGCCTAGTATAGGTGGAAAGAAATATATCTTTGTATGTGATGATTATTTCTCTAGATTTACGTGGGTAGCCTTTTTGAAAGATAAACCTGATACATTGGAAGTATTTAGAAGTCTGGTAGTAAAGTTAGAAACTGAAAAAGGGAAGTCCAGTTGGGAAGATTGTTCGAATTCGTAGAGACCACGGTAGAGAGTTTGAGAATTCTCAATTCAGTAATTTCTGTGACGAGCTCGGAATTCAACATGAATTTTTGGCACCTATCACCCCTAAGCAAAATGGTACCGTAGAACGAAAGAACAGAACCTTGCAGGAGATGGCTCGAGTTATGTTAGCTGAGAAAGAAATTCACAAGAACTGGTAGGCAGAAGCAATTAATACAGCTTGTGATACAATTAATCGAGTGTATCTGCGACCGTTCACCAGCAAAACATCATACGAGATTTGGAAGGGCAGGAAACCAAATGTTTCATATTTCCATGTGTTTGGAAGCAAGTGCTACATTCTCAGAGACAGAGAGCGGTTGGCAAAACTTGACAATCAGAGTGATACGTGAATTTTTCTTGGATATTCTATCAGCAGCCGTGCCTATCAAGGGTTTAATCATAGAACCAACACTCTCATGGAGTCAATAAATTTTATTGTGGATGATTCCGAGGAAGAACAAAAGTTTGATGTTGTAGAAGATGATCCCAGTAACACTCATGTTCCAACACAGCCTCGTCAACCTGACAAGGAAGATCCATTAGTAGAGGCCGAACCGCATTAACATGCTGGAACAACTGAGCAGATAGATGCTGAAAAAGCCGAGTCTAATGAACCCTATATCCAACACAGGACCAACCTGAATCCAACATGAGAAGCACTTGATCGGTTCCTCGAGTGGATTACCGAAGGCTAGCTGGATTGCACTGCTTTGTTTCTCTCATTGAACCCAAGAACTACAAAGAAGCCTTACTGGATGAGTATTGGATTGCTGCTATGCAAGAAGAACTAAGTCAATCTGGAAGAAATAATGTTTGGTATCTTACTCCTCGCCCCAAAGGCATTAATGTCATTGGCACGAAGTGGATTTTTAAGAATAAGTCTGATGCTGATGGTCTAGTTACTCGAAATAAGGCTAGACTGGTAGCTCAAGGATATACACAAGTGGAAGGGGCCGACTTTGATGAAACATTTGCACCAGTTTCCAGGTTAGAGTCAATTCGAATATTACTTGCTATTGCTTGCTCTATGAACTTTATGTTGTATCAAATGGATGTCAAGAGTGCATTTTTAAATGGAGTGGTGAATGAAGAGGTTTATGTTGAACAACCTAAAGGCTTTGAGGATCCTCATTATCCCCACCATGTTTATCGACTCAAGAAGGCTCTTTACGGTCTAAAGCAAGCACCCAGGGCATGGTATGAACGACTTACTAACTTTCTTCTTCAGAAAGGCTATCGTCGAGGGGGAGTAGATCACACTTTATTTGTGCTTGAAAGTATTCAAAATTTTTTATTGCTAAAATTTATGTTGAAGAAATAGTATTTGGCTCTACTTTGTCTTCTATGGTACAAGGTTTTGTCACCATCATGCAATCTGAATTTGAGATGAGCATGGTTGGAGAACTCACTTACTTTCTGGGATTGCAAGTCAAGCAAGGAAGGAATGGTCTGTTCATAAATCAGAGCAAGTATGCTCTAAATTTTGTGAAAAGGTTCGGTCTGAGCAATGCTCGAGCAGTTCAAACTCCTATGGGCGTTTCTGACAAACTGGTAAAGGATGAAAAAGGAGTTTCGGTTGATTAGAAATTATACAGAGGCATGATTGGAATTTTATTGTATTTAACAGCTAGTGGACCAAATATATGTTTCAGCATTGGGATTTGTGCAAGATTTCAGGCTGATCCAAAGGAATCGCATCTCACTGCAGTTAAACGGGTTATTCGATATGTAAGTGGGACTTTTGAGTATGGTGTCTGATATTCTAAGAGTCAAGATTCTGAATTGATTGGGTACAGTGATTCTGACTGGGCTGGTAATGTTGATGATCGAAAAAGTACCACAGGTGGATGTTTCTTTATTGGTACAAATTTAGTATCGTGGTATAGTAAGAAATAGAATTCCGTCTCCTTGTCTACTGCAGAAGCTGAGTATCTTGCAGCTGGAAGCTGTTGTGCACAATTGTCATGGATGAAACAAATGTTGAAAGACTATAGAATTCATCAAGGCCCCTTGAAGATTTTGTGTGACAACACAAGTGCAATTGATATCTCGAAAAATCCAGTCTAGCACTCGAGAACTAAACATATTGATATAAGGCATCACTTCATTAGAGATCTGGTTGAAAGGAAGGAAGTGGAGGTAGTCTATGTTCCAACACACGAACAATTCGCTGATATCTTTACAAAGCCGTTGGATTCCATTACCTTTGAAAGCCTTCGACAACACTTAGGTGTTTGTCAAATTTGAGGTAATTCTTACCTAAATTTTTAATGTAAATATTCTGTTTATTTTGTTTAGAAAATCAGAAAAAGAAAAAAAAATAGAAAGAAGAAATATGTACAAAAATAAAAAAAATAGAAAGAAGAAATATGTACAAAAATAGATTGCTTGGTATGTTGGAAGTTATTTCTGATGGGACATCTCGAGTGGACAAGAAGAAAAAGGGTCATCATTATAAGTCTTGGAAATCCAAAAAGGATTTTCGCGGGAAAAGAGGAGAATGGCTTCCAGCCCTACCATCCCCACACAAGAAATAGAACTTCCAGGATTGTCTCAACCCTTAGAAGTCATGGAAAAGCAACAGAGTTCAACTAATTTGGAGTCGACACAATGTAAAGACCATGCTGAGCCGAATCAATACTTGAAGAGAAGTAAGATCAATGTGGAGGAAATTTGGATCAAGCTGAGACCAAAGAACTTCCTGATGAAAATCTTGGTCAAGATGAAGAGCTTGGTGTAGAGAAAGAGGAATCTGATGAAGGTAAAAAGGATGGGGGTTTTGGAAGTGACCTCGATGCACAAGAAGAACTTATTGGTGCCAAGAGGAAGGGCCGATTCGGAAAGGTAACAGGTCCTGACCCTTCTCCTATAAAATTTATGGGCATGGAATTTAAAAGTGTAGAAGAAATTTTTAAATGGCTAGAGGCAAACAGAGTTGCTGTAGATTTAACAAAGATTAAAAGCATAGAGGGTGAATACCTGACTGTTCAGGTCAAAGAGCTTGTGACTGGCAATATAGGTGATATAAGGAGAATTGAAAATTGGGATGTGCAATTTCTGTTGGGAAAATATGCCGAAATACCAAATCGAGTCCTTCAACTAATTTCTTAAACTATATATTTAGAATGTTGTAAAAATTAAATTCTACTTAAATTTTTTGTTTTATATATTCAATTTTATGTCAATAATAAAAATTTAAAAAATTATTATTATTATATTTGTATTTAGAATTAAAAATAAATTTATGTTGTTGTGTAGTCTTTCATAAATGTATGAAGATTAAAAAATAATATTCAAATTTTATTTATCAATTCAGGGTTGACCTTTTATTAGTTAAAGTTAAGGCCGTTCATTATTATTTATAATACTAAGTTAAGTAACAATGACCATTGATTAATTAAGGTTAAACCTCTTTTTAGTGTTAATATGTAGATAGTCAAGTAAGAATTAGACTTAGATTAGTTAAGTTCAAATCATAACTATTCAATTTTTATGTATAAAGAGTGAAGTAGAGGTTTGTTCCTCTAAGTAAAGTTCAAACCATACCCTGTCCCCGCTTAGTTAAGATCCAACCTTTTCAATAGTGTTTATGTAAGAACAGTCAAATAACTGTTGACTGTTGATTAGTTAAGTGTTAATCGTTCATTAGATAATGACAAACCATTATATTAGCATTAATATATGGAAAGTCAAGTTATAGTTGACCGTTGTGATATTGCAATTTGGGCATGTATGAGTGAACGAAAAAGCCTCAAAAATCAACATTGATTACTTCTACACAATCTTAAAAATTTACACTATGACCCAAAATTGTGTTACCTTATTATCCATTACTCTAAAATATATGATTTTTTGTTATCTAGCATATATGTAGAAATATTAAATAAATGAATTTTTTTGGAGAAATGTTGGAAAACGTTAGTATATGTTCTAGAGTAACTTAAGTTGGTTACACAGAAGTAAGAAATGGAAATCAGAAAACATTACAAATGTATTCTTGTGCATGTTTATTGATAAATACTACGTTACAGATTTGGAAAATACAATTAGGGTGTATAGGGTAGCATCACGTTCGAGCGAATTTCAATTTGGAGTTACGAGTAAAGTTTTTTCCTTTTACACTTAGGTCCCTCCAAGAAAGTTGAAATTGTCGAATCACGAAATTGGCAACATCAAAATTCAATTCAATAATATACAGTTGCAATTTTGCAATTGAGCATGTATGAGTGAACGGAAGGGCCTCAAAAGTCAACATTGATTACTTCTATACAATCCTGAAAAATTACACTATGACCAAAATTGTGTTACCCTATAATCCATTGGTCCAAAATGCATGATTTTTGTTATTCTTGCATAAATATAGAATTTTTTGGTGAAATGTTGGAAAGTGCTAGTACATGTTGTAGAGTAGCTTAGAGTTGGTTGCAGCGAACAAAGAACAAGATTAGCCACATGTCAAATGGAAAATACTAAAAGAGTAACTCTTAGTCTTAACCACGTCACCTTTGACACGTGTCACCCTTGGAATTAACCACATGTCAAATGAAATAAATTAAATGTATTGTTCGAGTCATATGTGATCGAAGTCGAATATTAATAAATAAACTCTATTTTTACCATATAAAATTGTATATACCATTTATTCATAATTATATAAAATAAGCTACTTATTATATATATAAGCTACTTATTTTATATATTCGATGAGAAAATAAAATTTATTTATTTATATTTAACTTTTTTATTCGAATTCTGCATTTATTTATTTTATTTGAAAATATAAACATAGTTAATGCATGACCTGCATAATTGAATACATTGAATCAATAGATAATTTATAATTTGACTAACATAGTATATACCATCCAACGTGCAGTATTCTCCTAAGAGTCCGTCTCTTGAAAGACGGTCTTTCCATAACTTATGGAAAGACCAAGGTTTAAAGTGTAAATTAGAAGAATTGGAGATATAATTTTCGGGTTGCATGAACCGGGTTATAAATTTTTTAACTACTACATATTGCATACTAAAGTTTTAATATTGCAACTAAGACCTTTAACCTTTTATTATAATAATTAAACCCCGTCTTTCGTCTTTCCCAAGACTTTGCCTTCTCCTAAATAGGTAAATACCAATAAATTGAACATTTATCCAAACTATTAGCCGTTTAAATGCCATTATATCCAGGGGTGGGAAAATAAATCGAAAACCAAAATTCGAACTGAAAATCGAATTATCTGAATTCGAATAAACCGAACCAAATTTAATATACGGTTTTCGGATATCCGAATTGAATAAATCGAATTCAAAATATGGTTTTTGGTTCAGTTTTGGATATTAAAACTCGAACCGAAATCCGGACCGAATACCGAATTGTAATTAATTATATAATAAATATATATACATATAATAATTAAATTTTAAAACAACAAAATTTAATTTATAAATAAATTTAAGTTGGAGGACCAGTCTTTAAATTAAAAAATTATCCACAAACTCTAAAACCTAAGTAAGTTTGTGGAGTGCTTGAAAGTGAATGTGAATGTGGATTTCTTGAAGGCTTGAAGAATGTGAAAGCTTTGAAGATGAATATTAAAATGAACTATTTTTCTTTAATTTTAAATGTAATACTAAAATATTTATGGCTGAATTTGTATTGTATTTGTTGGATTTTTATTTTGAAAACTTGATTTTGATGATATAGAAATTAGATTACACATTTTTATTTAATTTAAAGTTAATTTATATAATTTTAGTAATTATTTTTTAAAATATAAAATTAATTCGGTTTATTCGGGTTGAATTTGGTTTCAAACCGAAACCGAATTTCGAATTCGGTTTCAAACCGAAACCAAATTTTGAATTCGGTTCGGATGACTCGGGTTATTCGGGTCGGATTCGGTTTTTGGTTTTTTAGAGGCAAAACCGAATAACCTGAACCAAATAAACGAAAAACTGATTAAACCGAACCGACACCCACTTCTAATTATATCAATACATTTGAAATTATTTCAATTTCTAGCACTTGCCCAATAATCCGAAGGGTTACTATTGTCTTATGTAAATTCCAATAAATTAGAATTTATTCCGCTGGTTGAATTAAAGCCCAAATGGATGGCTAATTCTCTTAAGGCAAAGTCTTGGGAAAGACGGTCTTTCCATATGCTTATGGAAAGACGGGGTTTGATTAGAATATTAAAAGGTAAAAGATCTTAGTTGCAATATTAAAATTTTAGTATGCAACATGTAGTGGTTATAAAATTTATAACCCGGTTCATGCAACCCGAAAATTTTATCCTAATTTCTTCTAATTTACACTTTAAACCTTGGTCTTTCCATAACTTATGGAAAGACCGTCTTTCAAGAGATGTACTCTTCTCTTAATTACCAATTCATTCAAAATTATTTCTAGTTGACAGAAAATTATTTTAAAATATTATTTTGAATACCAATAAATTGAACATTTATCCAAACTATTAGCAGTTTAAATGCCATTATACGAATACATTTAAAATTATTTCAATTTCTAGCACTTGTCCAATAATCCGAAGGGTTACTTTTGTATTATGTAAATACCAATACATTAGAATATATTCCAGCTGGTTGAATTAAAGCCCAGATGGCTATTCTCTTAATTACCAAATCACTCAAAATTAATTCTAGTGGACTGAAAATTATTTTTAAATATTATTTTAAATACCAATAAATTGAACATTTATCCAAATTATTAGCCGTTTAAATGCCATTATACCAATACATTTAAAATTATTTCAATTTCTAGCACTTGTCCAATAATCCGAAGGGTTACTGTTGGAGAAAGACTCACATGAGACCATTTCACCATAACTTATGGTGAGACAAGGTACAAACTAAAGTTTTATAAATTACAGAAAGTGTCCTATGTCATCTCCATTTTTTAAATAATTGTACTTAAACCCTCCGTCTCACTATAATTTTGGGTGAGACCGTCTCACCCAAGTCTTTGTATTACTATTGTCTCATGTAAATACCAATACATTAGAATTTATTCCAGCTGGTTGAATTAAAGCCCAAATGGACGGCTATTCTCTTAATGACCAAATCACTCAAAATTAATTCTAGTTGACTAAAAATTATTTTAAAAAATTATTTTAAATATCAATGCATTAGAATTTATGAGTGCCGGATGGTTAATCTCCTATAAAGGCTGGCCAAATGTTTATCAGCATCCATCACAAACAAAGTTGAGCACAAAACATCAACCATGGAACCATTCTCTCCCATCACCTTTGCTGTACTCCTACTCTTATTGGTAAATTCTCAAGTGTTTAATTTCATGTTTAAATAAGAATTTTTTTGTTAGAATTCATGTTCAATCTTCCGCTCGGTTTTTTTTTTCCTTTCAAAAACACTATGTGGTGTATTAGTGTATGTAAAATCTTCTACCATTCACAAACTGGTAAATCAGTAAATTGGAAATCAATGTATTTCGTATTGAATGGGTTTTCAGAAAGAAAAACATTTAGAAAGATAGCTTTTCTAAGATTGAGGAAGTAGTAATTTTTCCATTTGTTGGCTAGCAGGTTGCGGCCAATCTTGGGAGCGCCCGGACACTAGTAGCGGAGGAAAATCAGAACAACTTCATAGATGGCGAAGTTATTCCTCAGGTACTTAAGAACCTTCAACAACGAAGCGAATCGGGTGTCAAATATATAAAGGATTTGAACGACAAACAAGGTATAGCGTGGCGGTCCCCAAAACCCCCAAGAGAGTTTGACAATGTTGAGGATATACCTGAAGTGCTTAAGAACCTTCAACAACAGAGCGATTCTGGTGTCAAATATATAAAGGATTTTAACGACAAACAAGGTATAGCGTGGCGGTCCCCAAAACCCCCAAGAGAGTTTGACAACGTTGAGGATATACCTGAAGTGCTTAAGAACCTTCAGCAGCAGAGCGATTCTGGTGTTAAATATATAAAGGATTTTAACGACAAACAAGGTATAGCGTGGCGGTCCCCAAAACCCCCTAGAGAGTTTGACAATGCTGAAGATATACCTGAAGTGCTTAAGAACCTTCAGCAGCAGAGCGATTCTGGTGTCAAATATATAAAGGATTTTAACGACAAACAAGGTATAGCGTGGCGGTACGTGAAGTACTGAATGAATTCAATTTACTTTGTTTCATTATGAACATGATTATTCCATATTTACTTAGTTTCTATTTCGTATTTACTTTTTTTTTCATATATATATATATATATATATATATATATATATATATATATAAATTTTTACTCTTTGACGACCTAATGTTAGGTACAAGTGTTCATGTCACTGATGAGATACGTCTAAATTAGTTCCTAGAAATTTAAACTTCGGCTATATTTGATTTTATCACTTGATACTATGCTTAATTTAAAATATTTAATTTTGATACACACTATACTATACAGGGGACTTCATTTTATCCCAACCAAACAAGCAATCAACTGGCAGTTGCATAAAGGTAAGGAATTTGATGAAGCAATTAAAATCAATCAATTAAAAACAATACTAATAAAAACCATAAGCAATATATAAGTTTTATCATTGAGTGATGCTGCTATTTAACGAAAAACTTATCTATCAAGGCCACAACTCTAAATCTCAAAAAAATTGAACTTCACCACTACTTAAAAGATTTTTCCCTACCAAAACTAAAATGCTAAATCTAGCCTTTCGTTCATTGTGTCACATATAATCAGTCCTTTGAGGCATTGTATTACCGAACATGTCTTCAAAGTTTTTTCTCTCGAGTCATTGTGTAACAAACGAGTGGCCGTTTGTTGTGAATGATGTTTTCCGAGTTTGTAGCTTTCAACTAAAAATATTTCTAAGAGAATGAAGGCAATAAATGGGAAATATCATCAAAGAGCCGCCATTGGAGGTTCAACAATATTTCTCCAGATGAAATACTCTTAGGACTTGAACGGGATACAACTGTTTTTGATTAATTCCTACACATTATTTAAAATTTTAAAAATTAGGGATAAGTGTCAATATAACCCTATCTACTTGAGTAAGTGCTAATATAATCCTATAATAATTTTTAGTGCAAATATAACCCTAACTAGTTAATGAAAGTGCCAATATATCCCTCAGACCCCATTTCCTGCATTGACCTCAATTTTCCAGCGTTGACTCTATGTAAATTGACCAAAATACCCTTTGGGCTAACTCTGAAATTAGGTGAACAATTTTACCCTCATAGTTCGCCGAACCGCCATAGTTCGCTGAAATTAGGTAGGGTTATATCAGCACATTATGCAATCTTATTGGGTTATATTAGCACATTCCTAATGTTTGTACGGTTATATCAGCACATTTCTAATGTTTGTAGGGTTATATCAGCACATCCTAAAACTTATAGGGTTATATTGGCACTTTCACTAAATATATAGGGTTATATTAGCACTTTCAATTATTGAACGGTTATATTGGCACTTATGTCAACTACGTAGGGTTATAAAAGTACTTTTTTCTAAAAATTATTTATATTGTGCTGAAAATTATGTCTCAGCATGGTTGAATACCCAGCTTGATCTTCATTGGAAAAATGCGATTCAATTTAGGCAGATTGGATACCTGGCCCGACTGTGATGACCCAACCCGACACGGTGACCCAACCAAACTATTACGATCAGAGAATTCAAAGGAAAATTACAAAAGAACCAGAGTTAGAACAGAAAGAAATTGCTGTAAAATCACTGCTCAAACTACACCAAAGGATCAACAAACTATCTGATACCTTCCCCTACAACTCACCTACGGATTGTATGCAGTCAGTTGCTAGTTAACAACCTTTTAACTGTTCTAAAACCACCTCTAACTTCCGTCGAGAAATTGTAATCTCTTAGCTTCCTTTTGCAGTTTTTTTATTGTTGAGTTTATTGAGTAGTAAAAGACTATCTTACCCATTGGAATCAAGACAAATCATTCACTCAGAGTGGGTCTCCTGACAGGCAGTCTGTCCATAATTTATGGACAGCCCACTTATTTCTTACCTTATATACTGCATTTGTTAAATTACATACAAAATTTAAGATTTTTGAAAATATTTTTTTGTACCATATATTTTTATATTTTCACATTCAAGTACATATTATTACTTGTTTTAACTTATAAAATGCAATATTTAAATTTTATAAAAAATTACAATATTTAAGATAAATGCCCCTGTGAACTGTGCATAAGCTTATGGAAATGTCGCATTTCCTGAGACTTTCCCATTCCCTCAAGCTTGAAAGTTTGGTATTGAGGAAACATGATTAGCTCAAATTCACTCCCAGTAAGTAACGACATAGAAGCTGTAAAGTCAGAGAGATTTGCATTGAATATTTAGTTGGCAGTGTTTGTGAACATATTTGGAAACGAAAAGCTTTCTATGTTGGAACATTCGACAGGAGCATATTTACGCCAATAATTTTCATGAAAAAGAAGACAGAATATTATGGTATTTGTGAGTTATGGAAAGTGTTATATTCTGTTATATATCAGGAGTATGAAGCATAGTTGATTTATGGAAAATCCCTAAATATATGGAGCTGATATTTACGAATATATGGGATATATTAAGATAAGGAAAATCCCTTTATTTATGGGATTTGGATATGCTTTGAGAAGCAGATTTGGAATATGAATATTGTGGAGATAACCAAGGAGTATTCCGATTTTTTACACAGATATAAAAGGGGACAAACACGGCTGCGTACTTATTGATTTAATAGAGCAAAAATATGCATACAGATTTTTGAGACTTTCGAGAATTGCTAAGAGCCCGATTTATATGTTCCAACATACCTGACCTGATGCACAAAGTTCAGAATCATAAATTGTAATTCCTAGGGAGGAGGAGATCCAGCGTCGACGAGTTTCGAGGTCAGAGGGAGTCTGATCAAGGCGGATCGATAGCAAGGGGAGCTTGCAGAGTTCACACGCTATAGTTAGTAAAGATAAGTATCTTGTAATATTGTACTGTATCTTTCTAATTAGTGAATTCATTCTGAACTGGGTTAGGCCTCGCGGATGTAGGTGGATTTCACCGAACTACGTAACCAAGTCGTGTGTCATTTACATTTTTACTATTATGTACTTGGTTAAATAGGTCATGTTGGAACATGCAAACTAGTATTATAAAAATTGGTAAAACTAAAATTTCATTTGGTATCAGAGCTTGGTCACTTATTATTCCCTTGGTTGTGTCAAGGAAAGTGTGATCCGGTTTTACCATGACGACTAAAGAAGGAGCTTCAGTGTCTCGGCCACCTCTGCTAGAAGGCAACAACTACAACTATTAGAAGGCACATATGAGAGTCTTCATCAATTCACTGGATGAACTAGCATGGTTTTATGTTGAGAATGAGTGGAATCATCCTACTGAAGATGTTGTATCGACAAAGGGAGAGTCAAGTCAAAGGGAGCAGAAACTCAAAGACAATGCTAGTTGGACACCTGTTGATCTCAAAGCCTCTCTGGAAAATTCAAAGGCACTGAATGCAATATTTACTGCAGTTGATGAAAGCCAGTTCAAACTGATCTCTACATGTCATCAAGCTAAGTAAGCATGGGAAATCCTGCAAACAGTTCATGAAGGAACGAGTAGAGTTCGAGAGTCCAAACTTCAGATGTTAGCTACAAAGTTCAAGGAACTCAAGATGGAGGAGGATGATACTATTGCTATATTCAATGGGAAACTTAGGGGCATCTCCAACATGGCATATCAACTGGGAAAGGTTTACAAAGAAACAAAGTTGGTGAAAAAGACTTTGAGATTACTCCCTAAGAGATTTGCAATGAAGGTTGCAGCAATAGAATAAGCGAGAGACGTAGCAACAATGAGCCTAGATGAACTAATGGGATCGTTGCAGACATATGAGATGACTTTTCAACAGGCTGCAAAGAGAAGTCCTAAGGAGTTGGCATTCAATACATCTGTATCAAAAGACAAGTACGAGTCTGACAGTGATGATGAGTTCAAAAAACTTGCGCTTATCACGAAGAATTTCTCAAGAATGCTAAAGAAAGTGGTTAACAAGAAATCTCAGGAAAGGCTTAGTGGAAATAGACCAAGACAACAAGACTCTGGTAATAATCGTGGAATGAGGTTTGAACAAGAAAATCAGCAGTTTTTCAGAAATCAAAACAGTGAACCAAAACAGCCTGGACGAATTCAATGCAGAGAATGTGAAGGATATGACCATATTCAGGATAAATGTACTAACACCCGGAAGAAACAGGGAAAATCATATGTCACCTCATGGAGTGAAGATGAAGAAGATGAGAAGGACGAAGAGGAACTTACCAGCAACTACGTGGCGTTCAGAGCAAAGATTCATGATACATTAGAGGATGGATGTTCCAACACACTTAACAAAGCCAAAGCTGTATGTTCCAACATAGATCTGTATGAAGCACACAACAATGAAGACAATGATCTTTCTATAAGGGATGAAGAAATCTACAGCACCTATGAAAAAATGTATGCTATGTGGGTTCAAGTAGCTGACACAAACAAAGAGCTGAACGAAGAGAAAAGGAAGTTGATGGAAATTGAAAGAGAATTGCGATTAACAGTTGCAGAACTTGAAAAGATAAATGAAGAGTTGAATGGAAAACTGATAGTAGCAGACAAGAGAGCTGAGGCGTCTGAAGCAATAATTTCTAAGCTAAATTCTAGAAAGGCAAAACTTGACGATGTTTTGGACATGGGAAGAAACTTTGGTGATCGACACGGTATTGGGTATGGCAACACACACAAGACTAAAGAACAAAAAAATTCAGTAACCCTCAAGACTAAGATCCGAGAAGTGAAACGGAAGTTTGGCATGCCTTATCAAAAAAAAGCCACTCATCTGTAGCTACTGCACATATCAAGGACATTTTGAAGAACAATGCAGAAAACTGATCAGAGACCAAATGTCAGGACGACAACTTATGGCATGTTCCAACATAAGCAAGGTCTAGAAAATGAAATCTATCAGAAAGGTATGGGTTATCCAACGATCTAGCACATGTCTGGTGGCACACACTTGACTCATATCTTATTCTAGAGATTCATGGTACTTTGACAGTGTTTGTTCTTGCCACATGACGGGCACTCCAGAATTTCTCACGAATATCACTCCATACGATGGCGGATATGTGACTTTCAGTGATGGAAAGAAGAGTAGAATGATTGTAAAAGGTGAATTGAAGATTAAAGGTTTTCCAGTGTTCACTAGTGTACTGTTTGTTGAGAATATGAAGGCAAATTTGTTAAGCATAAGTCAGTTGTGTGATGACAATATGACATTGGAATTTCAGAAGGATAAATGCGTTGTGAAACACGGAGAAACCAAGGTTCTTTCAGGCATAAGATCATCAGATAACTGCTATCTGCTGGAGCAAGAAAAACGGTGTATGATCTCGAAGCAAGACAAAGGAGTTCTGTGGCATAGGAAGCTCGGTCACATCAATTATAAAAACATTGGTTAAAATCGCAAATGTGAAAGATGTACGAGGTATGCCTACCTTAACCAGCAAGGATGGAATTGTATGTGGACTATGTCAACAAGGTAAACAAATTCGATCCCCCCACTCTTCAGTTCAGTACATTACCACCTCTAGAAATCTGGAATTATTGCACATGGATTTAATGGGTCCATTCAATACGCCTAGTGTAGGTGGAAAGAAATATCTCTTTGTATGTGTTGATGATTTCTCCAGATTTACGTGGGTAGCCTTTTTGAAAGATAAATCTGATACATTGGAAGTATTTAGAAGTCTGGTAGTAAAGTTACAAACTAAAAAGGGAAGTCCAGTTGGGAAGATTGTTCTAATTCGTAGCGACCACAGTAGAGAGTTTGAGAATTCTCAATTCAGTAATTTCTGTGACGAGCTCGGAATTCAACATGAATTTTTGGCACCTATCACCCCTCAACAAAATGGTATCATAGAACGAAAGAACAGAACCTTGCATGAGATGGCTCGAGTTATGTTAGCTGAGAGAAATTCACAAGAAATGGTAGGCAGAAGCAATTAATACAGCTTGTTATACAATTAATCGAGTGTATCTGCGACTGTTCACCAGCAAAACAACATACGAGATTTGGAAGGGCAAGAAACCAAATGTTTCATATTTTCATGTGTTTGGAAGCAAGTGCTACATTCTTAGAGACAGAGAGCAGTTGGCAAAATTTGACAATCGGAGTGATACGGGAATTTTTCTTGGATATTTATCAACAGCCTTGCCCATCGAGGGTTTAATCATAGAACTAACACTCTTATGGAGTCCATAAAAGTTATTGTGGATGATTCAGAGGAAGAACAAAAGTCTGATGTTGTAGAAGATGATCCCAGTAACACTCATGTTCCAACACAGCCTCGTCAACCTGACAAGGCAGATCCATTAGTAGAAGCCGGACTGCATCAACATGCTGGAACAACTGAGCAGATTGATGCTGAAAAGGCCGAGTCTAACGAACCCTATGTTCCAACACATGACCAACCTGAATCCAACATGAGAAGCACTTGATCGGTTCCTCAAGTGGATTACCGAAGGCTAGCTGGATTGCACTGCTTTGTTTCTCTCATTGAACCCAAGAACTACAAAGAAGCCTTGCTGGATGAGTATTGGATTGCTGCTATGCAAGAAGAACTAAGTCAATCTGCAAGAAATGATGTCTGGTATCTTACTCCTCGCCCCAAAGGCATTAATGTCATTGGCACGAAGTGGATTTTTAAGAATAAGTCTGATGCTGATGGTCTAGTTACTTGAAATAAGGCCAGACTAGTAGCTCAAGGATATACACAAGTGGAAGGGGTCGACTTTGATGAAACATTTGCACCAGTTTCCAAGTTAGAGTCAATTCAAATATTACTTGCTATTGCTTGCTCTATGAACTTTATGTTATATCAAATGGATGTCAAGAGTGCATTTTTAAATGGAGTGGTGAATGAAGAGGTTTATGTTGAACAACCTAAAGGCTTTGAGGATCCTCATTATCCCCACCATGTTTATCGACTCAAGAAGGCTCTTTACGGTCTAAAGCAAGCACCCAGGGCGTGGTATGAACGACTTACTAACTTTCTTCTTCAGAAAGGCTATCGTCGAGGGGGAGTAGATCACACTTTATTTGTGCTTGAAAAGTATTCAAAATTTTTGATTGCTCAAATTTATGTTGAAGATATAGTATTTGGCTCTACTTCGTCTTCTATGGTACAAGATTTTGTCACCATCATGCAATCTAAATTTGAGATGAGCATGGATGGAGAACTCACTTACTTTCTGGGATTGCAAGTCAAGCAAGGAAGGAATGGTCTGTTCATAAATCATAGCAAGTATGCTCTAAATTTAGTGAAGAGGTTCGGTCTGAGCAATGCTCGAGCAGTTCGAACTCCTATGGGCGTTTCTGACAAACTGGTAAAGGATGAAAAAGGAGTTTTGGTTGATTAGAAATTATACAGAGGCATGATTGGAAGTTTATTGTATTTAACAGCTAGTAGACCAGATATATATTTCAGCATCGGGATTTGTGCAAGATTTCAGGCTGATCCAAAGGAATCGCATCTCACTGCAGTTAAACGAGTTATTCGATATGTAAGTGGGACTTCTGAGTATGTTGTCTGGTATTCTAAGAGTCAAGATTCTGAATTGATTGGGTACAGTGATTCTGACTGGGCTGGTAATGCTGATGATCGAAAAAGTACCACAGGCGGATGTTTCTTTATTGGTACGAATTTAGTGTCGTGGTATAGTAAGAAACAGAATGCCATCTCCTTGTCTAATGCAGAAGCTGAGTATCTTGCAGCTGGAAGTTGTTGTGCACAATTGTTATGGATGAAACAAATGTTGAAAGACTATGGAATTCATCAAGGCCCCTTGAAGATTTTGTGTGACAACACAAGTGCAATTGATATCTCAAAAAATCCAGTCCAGCACTCGAGAACTAAACATAATGATATAAGGCATCACTTCATTAGAGATCTGGTTGAAAGGAAGGAAGTGGAGGTAGTCTATGTTCCAACACACGAACAATTCGCTGATATCTTTACAAAGCCGTTGGATTCTGTTACCTTTGAAAGCCTTCGACAACACTTAGGTGTTTGTCAAATTTAAGGTAATTCTTACCTAAATTTTTATTGTAAATATTCTGTTTATTTTGTTTAGAAAATAAAAAAAATAGAAAGAAGAAATATGTACAAAAAAGATTGCTTGGTATGTTGGAAGTTATTTCTGATGGGACATCTCGAGTTGACAAGAAGAAAAATGGTCACCATTATAAGTCTTGGAAATCTAAAAAGGAGTTTCGCGGGAAAAGAGGAGAATAGCTTCCAGCCCTACCATCCCCACACAAGAAATAGAACTTCCAGGATTGTCTCAACCCTTAGAAGTCATGGAGAAGCAACAGAATTTGGCTAATTTGGAGTCGGCACAATGTAAAGACCATGCCGAGGCCGAATCAATACTTGAAGAGAAGTAAGATCAATGTGGAGGAAATTTGGATCAAGCTGAGACCAAAGAACTTCCTGATGAAAATCTTGGTCAAGATGAAGAGCTTGGTGTAGAGAAAGAGGAATCTGATGAAGGTAAAAAGGATGGGGGTTCTGGAAGTGACCTCGATGCAGAAGAAGAACTTATTGGTGCCAAGAGGAAGGGCCGATTCGGAAAGGTAACAAGTCCTGACCCTTCTCCTATAAAATTTATGGGCATGAAATTTAAAGTGTAGAAGAAATTTTTAAATGGCTAGAGGCAAACAGAGTTGCTGTAGATTTAACAAAGATTAAAAGCATAGAGGGTGAATACCTGACTGTTCAGGTCAAAGAGCTTGTGACTGGCAATATAGGTGATTTAAGGAGAATTGAAAATTGGGATGTGCAATTTCTGTTGGGAAAATATGCCGAGTTCAGAGAAAAGGATAAGTTCCATGTGTATTGCCGTATTCCCTTTCCAAGTTATGTAGTTTTAAGAGAAATTCATGAGGTAGAATTTGCTGGAAGGAAAGTTGTGAGGTATGGAGAAAGGTTACAGGTCAGCTTTTATGATTCAATTGCTGCTAAAATGATGGAAGAACTAAGGAAACCCGTGATAATCGAACTGTCAGATAGTGATGAGGAGGACATTGTTCCAACACAGCAATGTGGACATGAAAATTTTATAGATGTGGATTCTGATGCTGATCTGGGAGGTGGAGACCAGAATGATATGTATGATAATGAGTGTGATGAGAAACCTGAAGAAGATATGACTAACCCAAAGGACTTGGATCAAGATAAGCTGTCTGAAAGAGAATCTGAGAAGGAGAATGAAGCTGGAGGTTCAGAGAGTGTTCCAACATAGGACATTCCTGATTTGGCATACTCGAGTGATGAAGTGCTCGATGAATTTTACCAGACAGCTAAAGGCAAGAGGAAGGCTGCTGATGCTAAGGTTTCATCTCAAGCAAAAAGGAGCAAGAAAAGGCAGGAATGCAAGGAGAAGAAAATGCTTCCTCCCCTCTCTGTAAGTAAGGCTTTGTCATTTTCTTATTTTGATTCAAAAGGAGGGGAAATGGGAGGGGTATTTTCTGAAAGGAAATTTATTCCTGAGAGACTAGTGGATTTAGGAGCATACAAGGAGAGTGGATTCTCAGAATTTCTGAGAGTAATTGGAATGACAAAAGCAACCACGGTACAACTGCAGTACAATAGGCAGGTTGTGATTGCGGTATACTATAACCGCATGACTGGAAATCTGGAGATTGATTTCCCTTGGTATGGAAGGGTGTACATGAGGGGAAAGATAATTGATTTGTCTATTACCAGGATTAACAGAATTTTTGGTCTTAAGACACCAGAGATAGATGGAGTTTTTCCTGAAGATTTGGAAGTTTCTGATGATCAAATCCTAGCTACTATCTCAGGTGGATATAAGTTTGAGTGGCCAGCAACGGGGTATTCACAAGCATCTTGCTTGTCCTTGAGATTTTTTGGTTTATATCAGATTGCTATTCATTGTTGGATGCCTTCAACAAATACCATTGCATTGACAAGGGAAATGACCAAATTTCTATACTGTGTTGGAACACAAAAGCCTGTCCACCTTGGGCTATTCATTTAGCAAAATTTGGTCAGACAAGCTACTGCCTGCAAGGTCAATGATGCAATTATCTATGCTGCACCGATATCAGCATTAGCTAAGAGTGCCAAAGTGAAAGGAAAAGCAGAGGATGTGGTAATTGACACTGAATTCTTGAGACCAAATAAGAAGACTTTTGGGCTGAGGCACATTCATGATTTGCCTTGGAAACCAGAAGGCTCTACATCAGCAGCAGCAGAAAAGAAGGCCAAGATAGTATCTCTGGATACAAGATTGGGAGCCATTGCTATTCAAATGGCAACTCTGGAGGCACAGAAGGCCAATCTGGCGAAAGAGAAAGCAAAATTGGAGGTTTGAACTCATGGGGAGTTTACTGATGCTTGGATATTGCCTTTGGCATATGATTTTTTGTCTTTGGCATCGGTGTGATCCCACAGGGAGATATTTTGGATATTAATTTTGTTATGGCTCTGTTATCTGAATGATTTTATCTTTTGTTGGTATTCTGGATTTCTGGTATTCATGCTTTGTGGGAATTATGGTATTAATTTGTTGTCAGATTATATTGTTGTGTGATTCTAACATAGGTGAATTTCTGGAAGACCTATGTGTGTGACCAGTTTTTCGTTGCGAGATTCATGCTCAAAATAGTATGGGTTCACAAAATGCCAAAGGGGTAGATTGTAAAGTCAGAGAGATTTGCATTGAATATTTAGTTGGCAGTGTTTGTGAACATATTTGGAAATGAAAAGCTTTCTATGTTGGAACACTCGACATGAGCATATTTACGCCAATGTTTTTCGTGAAAAAAAAGAGAGAGAATATTATGGTATTTGTGAGTTATGGAAAGTGTTATATTCTGTTATATATCAGGCGTATGAAGCATAGTTGATTTATTGAAAATCCCTAAATATATGGAGTTGATATTTGCGAATATATGGGATATAGTAAGATAAGGAAAATCCCTTTATTTATGGGATTTGAATATGCTTTGAGAAGAAGATTTGGAATAGGAATATTGTGGAGATAATCAAGGAGTATTCCGATCCGTTACACAGATATAAAAGGGGACAAACACGGCTGCATACTTATGGATTTAATAGAGCAAAACTCTGCATACAGATTTTTGAGACTTTCGAGAATTGCTAAGAGCCTGATTTATATGTTCCAACATACCTGACCTGCTGCACAAAGTTCAGAATCATAAACCTTAATTTCTCGGGAGGAGGAGATCCAACATCGACGAGTTTCGAGGTCAGAGGGAGTCTAATCAAGGTGGATCGGTAGCAAAGGGAGCTTGCAGAGTTCACACGCTATAGTTAGTAAAGATAAGTATCTTGTAATATTGTACTGTATCTTTCTAATTAGTGAATTCATTCTGAACTGGGTCAGGCGCCGCAGATGTAGGTAGATTTCACCGAACTGCGTAACTAAGTCGTGTGTCGTTTACGTTTTTACTATTACGTACTTGGTTAAATAGGTCATGTTGAAACATACGAACTAGTATTATAAAAATCGGTAAAACCAAAATTTCATAAGCTTTTTATTTGTTCGCTCAGTTATGCAATATCAACAATTACTTAAACTTCCCTTCTTTTTTATCCCAGCATTCTGTTTCAACTTTCCATTTGCTGGAGCCTACTTGTGCTAATCCTTCGAAGTGACATTAATTCGCAGGTTCTGTTTGATCCTCACCCTTTGGTTCATGCATTGTATTCCACAATTGCCTAAGCTATCAAGCAGTAGTAAAGTAAAACAATAAGTAAAGTAAAGTAAAATATGGAAGCAAGCAAATAGTAAAAATACTTGATAACAAAATAGGCTAGGCCTACAATGGGTTGGGAAACCAAGTCTGTATGTTGGTCTCAGATGGAGGTGTTTGTAGGTTACAAGAAAGGCGATTAAATCAAGCGTGCTTTAAACTGAAATGGAATTCTCCTACTTATACGAGTGGAATTCTAAGCTATTACATCATATTGAATTACATTTGGAATCCGGATTACATCTTGGCCGTTCTTTTGAGTATAGTGGAAAATTGGGATCCACCACTTGTAGTTGTCTGCTGCTTTGTTGAATTGTTGAATGCTGGTGGAAACTGGGGTCCACCACTTGCCGTTGTCTGCCTCTTTGTTGAATGCTAGTGGAAACTGGGGTCCACCACTTTGTTGATTGCTTTCGATGTCGGAGTGGAGTGTGAGATCCTCCATGACCGACAGATTGTTGAATATGGTTGGAAACTGGGATTTACTGCTTTGTTGTTGATTACTTCTTTTTTCGGAGTGGAGTTTGGGACTCTCAATGACCGACGAATGTCTGATCAAAGATCGAATGGGTCTTGGCCCAATGGGCCTCCAAATGGATCTTCTTCTTGGCTGTCTTCTTGTTTAATGAGTTTAGTTTCCTAATTTTCCTGATTTTTAAATTGCCTATATATGGCTACTATTTTTTGGAAATCTTCATCATTTTCAATATTTGGAATCTGGGATGCTGAGGGTTGGGAAGGAATTGATAATATAGGAATGGTTGGTGGATTAGGTACGAAAGTCTGAATGGAATGCTGGAGTATGCTATTATCTCTCTGGAATGGTATTTTGCGTTTGGTGTCTGTTTGACTATAATGAGTAACTGCTTTTTTGGAGCAAAAGTCGACCTTGTAACTGGACCACCATTTAACTCTGAACTGACGAACCAATGAAAAAGGCATGTTGGAATGGAATGGTTTGATTTGGAAGCTCCAAGAAAAAATCCATGGAACTCTAAATATGGAATGGAAATATAAATCTTTCTCAAAGGGCTTGAAATGGCTTAATTTATGGAAGGTTTTTAATCCTTCCAATACTGGAGTGGGTAGTATCTCTCTGGATGGTCCAAATTTTAGCCACCAGTCATAGAACCATACTAGAATTATATTATTGAATTGTTGATGAAAGTTAATAAACCAAGAATGGTTAAACGATCTAAGAAAGAAAGTTCTATACCATGCTTGGATATAATCTGTATAATCGAATCCACTGGGAAGATAATGTACTGAAAAGTTTCTAGTAGAATGGATATTTTGGAATTGGGTAGGTCTAAGAATCTGTTTAATATATACTTTGGAATAATCAATTCTGGTAGGATCTTGTTTGTTGGAAATATGCTGAATATCAATGGACTGAGTATCAACTAGAATAAGTTCATAGTATTGCTGGGTTTTTTGAGTGTCTTCTGCCAACCAGAGGCTGGAAGGAAAAAATATACTTGATACAAACGATTTTAATATGGGAATATCTGGTTCATTTTGGAATTGGGTCATAATAATATGATCAGGATTTGGCTTATCAAAATAACTGGAATTAAGTTTGGAGGTAGATGGTGTTTGTATTTGGGATGGTGAGGCTGGAGTGGGTGAGTTTTGAGTAGGTGGAGCTGGAGTATGGGGTAATCTGGAGTGAGGAGTTTGTGCAATAGTGGAATAAGTAAGAGGACGAAAATCTTCATTAGGTGTCTTTGGAGTTAAGGGTTTTGGAATGGCATAATCTTTAGAAGATCTGGAGGAACTGGAACTACTCATGGCTTCCTGTAAAGAATTCACGAGTAAAAAAGTCAGGGAGAGAATTGCCTTTCCCTTTAATAAACTGAATATCGAAATAAAAAACTGATAGAATTGCTTGCCATCTAGCAAACATTTGTTTTGAAACTAAAATTTTGACATCTTTTTGTAAAATATCTTTTGCTGATTTACAGTCAATCTTCAATAAATACTTCTTGTTATATAAATCATCTTGGAATTTTGAAATGCATAAAACTATGGATAAAACTTCTTTTTTGACTGTTGAATAATTCTTTTGAGCTCCTATCCATAATCATGAATAGTACCTAACTATTGATGTTTTTCCTAAATGTAGCTGTTTTAATATACCTCCGTAACCTAATTCAGATGCATCTGTTTCTACTATCATGAATGCATCAGGATGTGGAATACCTAGACATGGTAATGACTTTGCTTTTAGTTTAATATGTTTTACCAATTGAGTATGCTTTTCTGTCCAAACAGGAGGATTAGTTTTTAATATATCATATAAATCTTTACAGATAATTCTTAGTTTAGGAAAGAAATCAGATATATAATTCACACATCCTAAAAACCTTTGTAATTGATTTTTGTCTTTTATTTCATCTGAAAATTTATCAGCAAATTCTATTGCTCTTTGAATTGGTTTAATTTGTCCTAAATGAATATCAAACCCGGGGAACCTTATTTTTGTTTGAAATAGTTTCATGTTACGCTCACTTATGACTAAACCATTTTTCTTTATGATGTTTAATAAGATATTTAAATGTTTGAAATGACTATCAATAGAATTAGAGTAGACTAGTATATCATCAATATATACTATAACAAATGTTGAATAAGAATTAAATATATCATTCATAATTTTTTGGAATTCTGAGGGTGCATTTTTTAATCCAAATGGCATTACATTCCATTCGTATTGTCCAAATGGAACTACAAATGCTGTTTTATATTTATCTCTTTCATCTATTTGAATTTTCCAATAATCGGATTTTAAATCAAATTTTGAAAATACTTTTGCATTGATTAATCTATTAATTTGATCTCTTTTATTTGGAATGGGATACCTAATCCATTGTAATACCTTGTTTAGTGGTTTATAATTAATGACTAGTCTTGGAATTCCTCTTTCTTTTTCTACATTTTTATTAACATAAAAAGCTTAGCAGATCCATGGGGATTTGCTCTTTCTAATTAATTTTTTATCTAAATGGTCTTGTATTTCTTGCTTACATAATTCAATTAATTCTGTATTAATTTGAATTGGTCTAGCCTTTGTTGGAATATTTTGTTCATTAAAATCTGTTTCATATGGTAATGAAATAATATGTTTTTTTCTATCCCAAAAATCATTAGGATGGGTAGAACAAACCTTTTTTTTTAAAATTCTATTCTAGAGTTGTAATCTTATCTTGTATTACTTTACTACTTATTTGTTCTATTTTTTCATAACTCAATTCTTCTTTTAAGAAAGAAATATCCTTTTGTTTTGTATTTAATAAACATATCTTTTGATAGATAGAATTATTTTGTAATAGATTTAATTCTACTTGAGTTGGTGGATTTTTATGAATGAAAATAATAAATTATTCCCTAATATTTTTGTACTAATACCTTCTTTTGTCTTTTTAAAAGGAGTTATTTGACATAAAAATGGATTTCCTAATACCGCATCATAGCCTACATTTTCTAGAATAAGGAATGAATGTTTAAGACAGTAATTGTTATTACATATAAATCCACTTTGTAATTTCTTTTTAATAATCATTGGAGTACCATTTGCTACAGATAATTGTTCATTGGTTCTAACTAAATATTTACTAGGGATTATACCAGCCCTTATACAGGAATGGTTTGCCCCGCTATCTATTAAAGCTACTATTGTAGTACTAAAATCTTTTACTCCTATAGTGACTAAAGCATACAATTTTTCCATATGAATTTTGTTAATGACATTAACAAATTGTTGATCAGATGGAATTTCTTGTGTAATTTGAATTTTAGAACTACTGAGTTTTTCTGTATTCTTGTGAGAAATTGTGAAAATTTTTAATTCTAATTCTAAATCTTTTTCTTTTAAAGAATTTAATTCATTTTTGATAGCAATAATTTCTGATTTTAATGTATTTAGTTATGTTCGTAAATCCTTAGGAGATGCTTGATGAATTACTGGTTTTCTTTTTTCTAATTCTGAATATTTTTGAATGGTTTTGCTTAAACTAAAGGCTTCTGTAATTTTTGGTTTATCTTCTTGGATAACTAAATCTTTTAACCTTTGTTAAATATTCAATTTTGTTTTCAGAATCTCCTAACTTATCAATCATATCTAATAATTCTTTTCTTCTGTTGTTAGTAGTATTTAGCATATTAATGGTTGGAAGTTTACATTGACAAATGTCTTCTGAATTATTTGAACCTTCTGAACTAGATTCATAATATGATTGTTCATCTTCTGAACTATCTATTAGTAATGACATTAATTTATTTTTTAACTCTTGTTCTTCTGAAAATAGTGAATTTATCTTTTTCTCAGTTTTACAGTGAGATGATGTATGACCAAATCTTTTACACTTAATACATTGAATATTTTTATACTTATTATTTCTTTTATAGAATTTTTTGTTTTTATAATATTCATTATTATTAAATCTCTTACTATGATTCCTAGAATATTGTTCATGCCTGTATTGTTTCCTTAATGTATTTAATGTATTTTTATGTTGGGATGATGGGGGTTTTAAACTAGTAATACCAAATTGTTGATAAAATGATCCCATCTCTTTTCTTTCTGAACCATACTTATGTTGAATTTTTAAATCTTGACATAGAGTTAATGCATCTTTTTTAACAAAGGCAAATATCTAACCAAAAGTTATAGTATTATAATCTACCTTTTATGTTCCTAATGTTTTTTGTAAATTAGTTATGATTCTTTGGGAAAATATGTTTGGTAATCCTGTAATAAAATTTTCTTTCCAAAAAGGAGAATTTGAATCCGTTCTTCGTAAAACTTGAGTTAAAAATATATCTTTATACCATTTAAAATCAGTTAATGATGGACATCTTAAATTAGTTAAACATATTTTAGAACTGGATAATTCTTCTTTTGGATTTCCTACAAAATACATTGATATTACATATAGTAAAAATGTAGATCCATCTGGAACCATTATAAAATTGATTTCATTTCCTTCTTCATGAGTTTCTTCAATCTCATGATTCATAATATTTTGTTTATCTTCTAGAGTGAGATGATTATCCCACCAACCTTTTAGCTGTCCTGTAAACCCTGTTACTAATAACATTACTATATTTGGTTCTGAAATATTGAGTTTTACCTTATAAGCCATTCTGGCCATTCCCATTTCTTGTAAAATATTTAATATTTGATATTCTGATAATCCATCTATATTCCATTGATATATGGATTAACCACCATTACTATTTAATGCTGGATTTCTTTCTTCATATTGAATATCTGGAGGAGTAGGTCTAGGATAATAAGCTTTTTTGTTATGATTTCTCCAACTATTGTGATATTTATTAGTTTTTAATTTATTAAATTGAATTTTGGACTTATCAGTTAATTGTTCTGGATAGTCTTGAAATTGTTGTTCTATTGAAACGATTTGTTTTTCAAAATGATCATCTGAATCTTCTTCCGATATTTCAGACGAGGAATCATCGAAGCTAATTAATGCTTGTGGATTTACCTGGGATATAACTCCTATTTGTTTAGAAGTACTAGCCTTATCTTTTTTTTTATTAGTTATATTGAATCTTCCATCTGTTTGGAAAAAGGCGATACTTGAAAGTGAGGTTTTGAAATTTTATTTTGAAATGCATCTGATTTATTATCTAACTTAGTAGAAATAAAATCAACCTGATTAGCTATAGTATTTAATATTTGATTTGAATAGTTATTCTGTTGATAGACTTTTTTAATATCTCCTAAATTTACTGATTCAGTATCTACCCCTTCTCTTCCTACTTTGAGGGGAGCAGCTATTATTGTTTTATTATCCAAATTAATTTCTAATGACTGTAATGGTGGGTGTATTGAACTAATTATGGTATTATTTTGTAATTTCCATTTTTTATATAGATTTGTCTGGACATTTATTACCGGGATCTCTATAAATTTATCTTTTCTTATTATTTGTTCTTTTTGAAAATAGTATTCTAACCACATAAAAAATTCCATTTGTTTAATTTTCTTCTCTCTCAATTCGTTATAAAATTCTTGTTTTAATCTTTCTCTAGTTTCATTATTGAAATTTTCAAACTATAATCTACTTGTAATGTTTTCTGTACTATAATAATCATTATTTAAGTATATTTTATCTATTGAAAAATCGGTAAGCGTATTTATCATATTTATTTCTGAATGTCTCATTTGACTATATGTGGGTGATCCTATTGAAGAATTGGAATCTGGAATAACCTCAGGTAATAGTGTTGAATATCTAACTGTTGAACCTTGAAAATTTGAAGGAATATCTTATGTCGAATACCCATGTGTTTGATAATTATTTATATACCTAGATGATTGACTAGAATAATATCTATTAGACATTGATCTATTAAATTTAATTCTGATTTTACCATCATCTCTTTCTTCTATTGTTGATGGTTCTGTTATTCTTATATTTTGTTGGATACTTAATGGTCTTTCTGCTATTATTTCTTCAGGAATAGTAATTTCATTCCATTTTAATAGTTTAGGAGTATCTATGTTTGTGTAATTTGAATTTGTTGTAACATATGTAGATTCATCTTTTTCAGTACGGTTTAGTTTTAATGCTGCTGGAATCATTGATTGCATAAGTTTAAAATACACTCTGTATATTAATACAAATTGTTGTGTACCAGTTACTACCTTGTTTTGTTTAATTGAATATCTAACTTTAATGAGTTCATTATGTGAGGATCTGTTAAACTTACTGAATAATTTGGAATACAATCAAATCTTATTGTTCCATTACATATATTAGTTTGTACCATTGCTAATAAGGAATCTCTATATCTGGACAACCTATCGTCTCTAAGTGCCATGAATATGGGGGTATGTATTCCTAATCTGACTAATGGACGTAGTGCTACTTGAACTAGACCAATATGTAAAAATCTATAATCGTGTTCCCTATATTTTTGAATAGCCTTAGACAATAGTAATTGAATGGATGTAAATTCCTTATTCATGGGAAATATTTCTTCATGAATCTTTATTGAATATGATTTGTTAAACTCTAAAATACCATAGTGATAAATTGACTTAATGGTTTTACTTGGTAAAATTTGTTGGATTTCATTACTTTGTAAAATGTTTGAAGAATTAGATCCTGGACTTGATTGGCTCTGATACCAATAAGGAAGCATGCAGTAGTAAAGTAAAACAATAAGTACAGGTGGTTGGGTTCTTAGATGAAGTTCAAGTAGGTGAACTTGTTGCTGGAGGAGGTTTCTTACAAAGTTGGTAAGGGAGAATATTCAAGCGTATTTACAAATGAACTAACTCTTCCCTATTTATAGAAGAGAATGGAATCTAGTCTATTACAATTTGAATTCCGGATTTCAAATCCGTAGTGATATTCATTATTGCAGCTTGTAATAATGGAATGTGGGGTCCGCCATTATGCTTGGTCTGATGCCTTTGTTGAATTTCTTTGCAGATGGTGGAGTCTGGGGCCCTCCATTACTTCTTGTCTGGCTGCTTTGTCGAATTTGTTGGCAGATAGTGGAGTTTGGGGCCCTCCCTTATTCTGCTTTGTTGACTTCTTTCCTTGAATGGGTATCAGAAATCAAACAGGTCTTGACCCATTGGATCTCCTACCATATCTTCTTGTTCAGAATCTTCTTTCTTAATTTCTTAACTCTTGACTTGCCGATATATTGCTAATATTTTCTTGAATTCTTCATCTGCTTCAATCTTTGGGATCTGGTCTTCTTGAATTTGTTGAATTGGTATGGGCTGTTGTTGAACCCTTGATGTGTGCTGAATAGGATTTCTTAAGGATGGTCAAATGGGAAGAACTGATATAGAATGGCTGATGGGATTTGGTTTTTGGAATGCGATTCTTAATTTTTCACCTGTTGTTAAATAATGAGTAACTGCCCTTATTGAACAGAACTCTGTATTGTAATTAACCCACCATTTTATTTTGAATTGCCAAATTAATGATAAAGGCGTGTTGGGGTAAAAGGATTTAATTTGAAAGCTCCAGGCAAAGATCCAAGGAACTCTAAATATTGAATGAAAGAACAAAGGTTTTACGAATGTCTTGAACTTACTGAGGTTGTTGAATGTTCTAGATCTTCTGATACTGGAGTACAAAGTATTTCCTTTGATGGTCCAAATTTTAACCACCAATCATAAAATCAGTGTGGGACATTATTATTGAATTGCTGATGGAAGTTGATAAACCATGAATGATCAAATGACCGGATATAGAAAGTTCTATACCATGCCTGCATGTAATCTGCATAATTGAATCCTTTTGGAAAGTAATTTACCGAGAAAGTGGTACTGGAGTAGATATTTTGGAAGTGAGTGGGTTTAAGGATCTGTTTTATATAGACTTTTGAATAATCAATTCTACTAGGGTCCTGTTTATTCGGAATGTGTTGAATTTCAATGGACTGAATGTCAAATAAAATAAGTTCATAAAAATTCTGTGTTTTATGAATATCATCAGCCAACCATAAACAAGTTGGCATAAAAATGTTAGAAACAAAAGTTTTGAGATGGGGAATATCTGGTTCCGTCTGGAATTCCGTAAGAAGGATGTGCTCTGGAATGGGTTTGTCCAAATATGAATGGTTTGGAGTTGAAGATGAGGAGGATGGAATAGGTTTGGAGTTGGGAATTGGAGTGAGTGGTCTCTGCGGAGTCAGGGTTGAGTAATTTGAAGATATTACTTGCGTATGGACGAATCGGGAATATGGAGTTTGTGCTATTGTGGAATAAGTAAGTGGAGAAAATTCTGTAGCAGGGGTTTTTGGGGTTAATGGATAGTCTTTGGAGGATTTTGAATTGGAAGATCCTGTTGAACTTGAATGCTAACTCATGGTTTCCTATAAGGAATTCACGAGTCAAAAAATGTGGAAGGAAATTATCCTTTCCTTTAATAAACTGAATATCAATATCGAATACTAATAAAATAGCCTGCCATCTGGCAAAGATTTGTTTTGAAACCAAATTCTTAACATCTTTTTGTAAAAATTTTCTTGCTGATTTGCAATCAATTTTTAATAAGAATTTTTTATTGTACAAATCATCTTGAAATTTTGAAATGCACAAGACAATTGATAAAACTTCTTTTTTAACTGTTGAATAATTTATTTGTGTTGCTGACCATAATCTTGAATGATATCTTATTATAGATACTTTTCCTAAATGTAATTGTTTTAATATCCCTCCATAGCCTAGTTCAGATGCATCTGTTTCCACAATCATGAATGCAACTGGATGTGGAATACCTAAACATGGTAGTGTTATGGCTTTTAATTTTATTTCTTTGACAATCAGAGTATGGTTTTCTGTCCATGGTGATGGCTTACTTTTCAACCTATCATATAAAAATTTACATTTTATTCTTAGTTTGGAGAAGAAGTCTGATATGTAATTTAAACATCCTAAAAATCTTTGTAATTGAGTTTTATCTGTTATTTCATCTGAAAATTTATCTGCAAATTCTATTGCTCTTTGAATTGGTGTGATCGTCCCTAAAGAAATATTATATCCTAAAAATCTTATATTGGTTTGAAATAATTTCATTTTTGCTTCTGATAGTAGTAACCCATTTTTCTTAATAACATTTAGTAAAATATGTAAATATTTTATATGACTCTCTATCGAATTAGAATAAACTAATATGTCATCAATGTATACTATAACAAAAGTCGAATAAGGATTGAAAATATCATTAATTATTTTCTGGAATTTAGATGGAGTATTTTTTAATCCGAAGGGCATTACATTTCATTCATATTGTCCGAATGGAACTACAAATGATGTTTTATATTTATCCTTTTCATTTATTTGGATTTGCCAATATCCTGATTTTAAGTCAAATTTTGAAAATACTTTGGCATTAAATAACCTATTTATAAAATCTCTCTTATTAGGAATGGGATATCTAATCCATTTTAATACTTTATTTAATGGTTTGTAATTTATAACTAATCTTGGAATACTCTTTTCTTTTTCAGCTTGTTTATTTACATAAAATGTAGAGCAGCTCCACGGAGATTTGCTATGTCTGATCAGATTTCTTTCTAAATGAATTTCCTACTTACATAATTCTATTAATTCTGCATTCATTTGAATAGGTCTAGCTTTAGTTGGAATGTTATGTTCATCAAATCCTTGTTCATATGGTAATGAAACTATATGTTTCTTTCTATCCCAAAAATCATTGGGATGATTAGAGCAAACTTGGGTTTTAAAAGTAGTTTCTATTCTGCGATTTTACCTTGAATGAGTTTACTACCTAATTTGTCTTCGATTTTTTAATAACTCAGTTCTTCTTTGAGGAATGCAATGTCTTTTTGTTTTGTATTTAATAACCAGATTTTTATATATATAGAATTTGTTTGTAATAGGTGTAATTCAATATTGCTAGGTGGATTTATAAATTTAAATAATAATTTCTTTCCTAATATTTTAGTGCTAATCCCTTCTTGATTTTTTTTTAAATGGAGTTAACTTATATAAAAATGGGTTTCCTAATGCATCATGTGATATGTTCTCTTTTTTTTTAATGAGAACACCCGAGGGTGGGGGATTATATATTAAGGTTCCCCAAGCCTTAGTCGAAGATCAATAAGATGTACATAAAGTATAGCTTGTTCATAAAGAGCGTTGAAGCAACATAGTTGCCTCCAAAAGTCCTACCTATCTATAACTAGGATGTGTAATAACTATCCAAAATAGTAAAGGATAGTTATTGAAGTTGCGATCCAAAAGAAAGAATCTCCACCCCCTGTGTTAATTCTTTCCTTTGGCCAGGCAACTTCAATCCAAAAATTTCAAAGCTTAATCTAAAGAGCTCCAAACCAAAAGTTAGATTAATGAGTAAACAGACTAGCAGCTGAAGTGTACTTGTTATCAGCTTCAGATTTAGTACTTTGCAGAAACTTGAGTTGGAAGTCCATGAATATATTGCTGAGTTGAGCTTCAGGTCTTTACCTCCTCCAGAGCACAAGGGCTGAGGAGTATAATCCTGATGGTGGTGAAGAGCAGGGCAGTATCAAGTTATCAGGAAACAAAGCTGGTGAAACTTAGCAACACCAGCAGATGAAGATTTCTTTAAGTTTTCCTTTGGAGGACATCAATAGGCAAAGGCCGATCCAGTATGAATAAAGTGCTTGATAGACAGCAAAATTGTTCAAAAACCTGTATAAACAAACCACATATTAGCAGTATCTATTCTAAACATTTGCACTATTAAGTACTCGAATATGTGGTGTGTATTCTTTGTCCAAGGAAATAAGGCCTCTGATATACATGGGGATATTAGTTAGGTGGAGGAATTGATTTTGATTGGAATGGTGCTTGGCTATAGCATTAGCTACAGAATTGCACTCTCTAAATACATGTTTGAGTTCAGCTTTGCCAAGGAGGGACTTTACATTGAAAGCCAATCCAAAAACTTGCCAATGTGCAGAATAAGGGTCATTAATCATCTGAACCGCCAGTTTAGAATCAAATTCAATTATGAAAGTATGATCTAAACCAGAAAAAATATGGCAGGTATGTAAAATTGCTTTGATTTCAGCATGTAGTGGAGATGCCGCAGAAATGGTTGCTGAACTAATCTGTATAGGGTGATCGGAATTATCCCTTGCTATAAGACCAGCTGATGCTTTGTTAGAACACCATGATGCATCCACATTAATTTTTATAAAGCCAGTCTTAGGCCTTTCCCAGAGAACTGTCATTATGTTTGGCTTAGGGGGAGGTCTAAGCAGAGGAGTGAGATACCTAAAAGATGGTGGGATAGATGCAGTAGATAGCAGTTTAGGAGGACAAACATTTAATGTAAGTTTAATCAGGTCCTGCACCTCTTTACAAAAAAGATCTGAAGAGAGAGGCTTGTGGTCAAATAGGAAGCTATTTGTAGCTTTCCAGAGACTCCAACACACCAAAGAAGGTAGGATCTTACAGTAGAGTTGGTGAAACTTAGGAAGGTCATGGCAATTCCAGAATAAATAGAATCTATCAGGAATGGATTGTTGAGCATTAAGGTTAATGTGAATTAAAGATGCCACATTAGACCAAACATCATGAGCAATGTGACAATAGATGAAAAAATGTTGGATTGAGTCCGACTGATAACAAGCTGGACATTTAGAGGCTAAACTAAATCCACATGTAATGAGCACATCATCAAAAGGAAGAAATGCATGCAACAGTTTCCAGGTAAATATAGAAATCTTTTTCTGAAGTAGAGTGTTCCATAAGAATTTACTTACAGGGAAATTACCTGATGAATGAGTGAGGGCCCTATAAGCTTACTTAAATGAAAAACTACCTGTGGGTTCTGGTTTCCAAATCAGTCTATCCTCCCTATCCAATGTGAGTTCTGCAACCTGTAGAAATGAGAGCGTATCATGTTCCAGAAAAGGCGAAATCTAGTCTAAAATACTATTTCTGTTGCTGATGAAATCTGCCACAGAGATATCAGACATAGCAGAGGATATGTTATCTGGAACATAGTTGAGAAGGGGGCCATGTGGACACCATTTGGCAGACCAAAAGTTACAACTGCCTTTACCATGGATAATGATAGAATTATTTTCAGCAAAAGAGTTTATAAAACAGATTCTTTTCCATGTTACTGATTTCCTGTGGGATGGTGGGAGGGACCATAACAGTTTAGACCATACAGAAATACCTAGTTGGATCTTCCACCAAAGTTTAGCCGAGCAAGAGTCTATCATAGCTTTGATGGATCTAAAACCTAGACCATTCAGTTTTATAGGTGTTGCTAGTTCTGCCCATCTTTTCCAGACTCTGTTGTTTTTTCCTTCTGATTGTCCCCAGAAAAAATGAGACAGTTTTTTCTCAAATAATTTTATTATGCCTTTAGGGGGATTGGTTACAGACCAGAGGTGCTGAGGTATTGAGTACAAGCATGACTGAATAAGGATCATTTCCCTCCTCCACTAAGCCATTTATTTTTCCAATTTTGAAGCTTATGATCAACATTAGCCAGCAGAGGATGGAAGTATCTATTTAATGTTATTCCTTTAAAAATGGGGCAGCCTAGATACTTGAATGGGAAAGATCCTTTTTTCATTTTTAAGATTGCTTTTACCTGGTTAAGCTTAGCCTGTGTAGCTCTTCTACTTAGGTAAAAGTCAGATTTGTCAAAATTAAACTTTTGGCCCAAGGTATACTCAAAGATTTCTAGGAAAGCTTTGATCCTAATGAGGTTAGGCCTTGATGCTTGCATAAAAATAATCGTATCATCCGCATACATAAGGTGGGAAACTGCAGAGATTGAAGTCGGTATCTGGTAACTAGCCAGACTTCTATTGAGTAATATAAACGATAAACTCCTAGAAAAGGCTTCTGAGAATATATTAAAAAGAAAGGAGGATAGAGGATCACCTTGTTTAATACCCCTTGTGGCCTTGAAGAAACCTACTGGATTGCCATTAACAAGTACTGAAAAGTAGGCTTGTGACAAATTATTCATAACAGCACTTAGAAAATTACCATTGAAACCGAACTTTATCAGAATCTGTCTAAGAAAATTCCAGTTAATTCTGTCAAAAGCTTTTCTTTGATCCAGTTTAAGAATGCAATTTGGTATTCTATTTTTTTTATCCAGAAATCTAATCATTTCCTGTAAGTACAGAATATTATTTGAGATATCTCTGTTTTCATGAAAGCAGTTTGGTTAGGAGAGATCAGATTCTCCATATGAGCATGTGATATATTCTCAAATATAAAAAATGTTTGTCTAATACAATAATCATTATTAAATACAAAACCATTTGGTAATTTTTTATTAATCATCATTGGAGTTCCATTTGTTGCTGATAATTTCTCATTTGTTTTAACTAGATATTTACTCGAAATTATGCCTGCTCTAATACAAGAATGGTCTACACCACTATCTATTAATGCTACTATAGTGGTACTGAAATCATCTACTCCAATTGTGATTAATGAATATCATTTTTCCATATTTATTTTATTAATGATATTAAATAATTGTTGGTCTGGTGGAGTATCGATTATAATGTTTGAACTGCTACTCGGTATATCTTTGTTCTTTTGGCTTAAACCTATAAGCTTTAATTCCAGTTCTAAGTCTTTTTCTTTTAATACTTTTAATTCACTTTTAATGGAACTAATATATGTTTTTAATTTATTAATTTATGTTCTTAAATCATTGGAGTGTACTGGGTTTTTCTTTTCGAGTGCTGAATATTTTTTAATTGTTTTAGTTAAACTAAATGCTTCCTCTATTTTTGGTTTGTCTTGCTCTTGTATTATTTCTTTTAATCTACTTAAATATTATGCTTTATTGTCTGAATCATCTAATTTATCAATCATATCTAGTAATACTTGCCTTTTATCTTTGACACTACTTAACATATTGAATGTGGAGGTCTTACAATGACATGAGTCTGAGTTACTAGAGTTTTCAGAGCTTGATTCATAATCTGTTTGTTCATCACTAGAATTATCTAATAGTAATGCTAATAACTTATTTTTTAAATCCTTCTCATCTGAAAATAATGAATTGATCTTTTTCTCGGTTTTACAGTGTGATGTTGTATGACCGTATTTCTTACATTTAAAACATTAAATGTGGCTATACTTATTATTTTTCTTGAAAATATTATTAGTAAAATTCTTATCTTTGGTAAATCATTTATTATTCTTGTATTTTTTGTACCTAATCATTTCTTTATGTTTAGATCTAAATTGAGATGATGGTGGCTTAATACCCATGATGCCAAATTGTTGGCAAAATGATCCCATCTCTTTCCTTTCTGATCCATATTTACGTTGTATTTTTAAGTCTTGGAATAATGTTAAATCTTCTTTTTTAATAAAAGCAAATATTTGACCAAAAGTTAAAATATTAAAATCTACCTTATCTGTTCCTAATGTTTTTTGTAAGTTAGTAATTATTCGTTGTGAGAATAAATTTGGTAATCCTGCAATAAACTTTTCTTTCCAGAATGATGAATTTGAATCTGTTCGTCTTAAGACTTGAGTTAAACATATATATATATATATATATATATATATATATATATTTATACCATTTGAAATCAGTTAAGGAAGGACATCTTAAATTTGTTAAACATATTTTTGAACTGGTTAATTCTTCTTCTGGGTTTCCTACAAAATACATTGATATTACATAAATCAGGTATGTTGATCCATCTTGAACCATAATATATTCTAAAATATCTCATTCTCCCTGAACCTTTTCGGATTCATGATTTACAATATTTTATTTATCATCTAATGTAAGATGGTTATCCCACCATCCCTTTAATTGTCCTGTAAATCCTGTGGCTAATAACATCACTATATTAGGTTCGGATATATTAACTTCAGCTTTGTAGGCCATTCTGGCCATACCTATTTCTTGTAATACATTTAATACTTGGTATTCTGATTTTCCATCTATGCTCCATTGATTTATAGAAGATCCATCATAACTATTGAATGTATTGTTTTGTTCTTGAAATTGAAATTGAATATCTGGTGGTGTAGGTCTTGGATAATAATTTTTTGTTGTATTATTTTTCTAGTTATGTCTAAATCTGTGCATCTTATTTAATTGTAATTGTGGTTTGTCATTATGTTGTTCGGGATAGTCTATAAACTGTTGTTCGATGACCTCTATTTGACTTTCTAGTTTATCCTCTAATTCTTCTTCTGATTTGAAGTCAGAAGAGCTTGTTGTACTATTTTCTTCTGGATTTATTTGAGATATAACTTCAATTTGTTTTGAAGTACTAGGGATATCATGCCTAGGAATATCTTTTCTTACTAATGATGTTGTATTCTCCATTATTTTGTGAAATGAAGAGACTTGAAAATGTAGTTTTGAGGTTTCATTTGGAAATTTTTCTTGTTTATTGTCTAACTTAGTTGATATTAAATCTACTTGGTTAGCAATAGTATATAATATTTGATTTATAAAATTATTTTGTTGGTAAACTTTTCTAATGTCATCTAATTTTACTGTTTCAGTTCATGTTCCTTCTGATCCTAATTTGAATAGTGATGCTACTATTGTCTTATTTTCTATAGTAATTTCTATATTCTGTAAAGGTGGATGAATGGAACTTATTACTGAATCATTTTGTAATTTCCATTTTTTATATAAATTTTATTGAACATTAATGACTGGAATGTCTTCTAGTTTATTACAACTAATTATTTTTTTTCTTTTTGTAAATAATATTCTAACCACATAAAAAATTTCATTTTTCTTATACCTTTTGCAGTTAATTCTATATAAAATTCTTGTTTAAGGTTTTCTCTAATTTATTTTTCTAGTTTTTCAAACCATAATCGATTTGTAATATTTTCTACACTGTAATAGTCAGTATTTAGGTATTCTTTATCTATTGAAATTTCTTTAATACTGGTCATCATGTTTAGTTCAGAATTTCTCATTTGACTATATGTAGGTGATCCAATGGACGAATTAAAATCTTGAATAATTTCTGGTAAAGGAGTTGAATATCTAATTTTAGAGTTTTGAAAACTTAGAGGAATGTCAGATGTTGAATATCTATGCGATTGATAATTGTTTATGCTTGACTCCTGATTATGCTTATGACTTCCTATATACCCACTGGACATAGATCTATTAAATTTTATTAATATCTTTCCGCCTGTTTGTTCTTCAATGGTTGAAGGTTCAGTAATCCTTAAATTTCTCTAGATGCTTATTGGTCTTTCTGCTATTATTTCTTCTGGAATAGTTATTTCATTCCACTTTAATAGTTTTGGAACCTCTATATTTGTATTATCTGAATTAGTAGTAACATATACTGATTCATCTTTTTCTGTCGAATTTAATTTTAAGGCTGATGGAATAAATTACCTCATTAATTTGAAATATATTCTGTAGACCAGTACAAAATGTATAGTTCCGCTTACAATTTTATTTTGTTTTAATTGGATGTCTAGTTTTAAGGAATTCATTATATGTGGATCTGTTAATCTAACCGAATAATTTGGAATACAATCAAATCTTATTGTTCCATTACAAATATTGGTTTGAATCATGGCAAAGTCTTGGGAAAGACGGTCTTTCCATAGGCTTATGGAAAGACGGGGTTTGATTAAAATAATAAAAGGTAAAAGGTCTTAGTTGCAATATTAAAGTTTTAGTATGAAACATGTAGTAGTTATAAAATTTATAACCCGGTTCATGCAACCCGAAAATTTTATCTTAATTTCTTCTAATTTACACTTTAAACCTTGGTCTTTCCATAACTTATGGAAAGACCGTCTTTCAAGAGACGGACTCTTGAATCATAGCTAGTAATGAATCTTTATATTCTTCTAATCTATCATCTCTTAGGGCCATGAATATTGGAGTATCAATTCCTAATCTTACTTAATGGATGTAAAGCTATTTGAATTAAACCAAAATGTAAAAAACTATATCCTTGTTCTCTATACTTATGAATAGCAACCTGGGAGAGTAACCTTATTGATTGGAATTCTTGATGCATCGGTATAATTTCTTCGTGGATTTTAACTGAATATGCTTTATTAAAATTTAGTATACCATGACTATAAATTGAATTAATAACTTTATGGCTTTGTAAAATATTAGATGATGTAGATACTTTATTTGGAAGACTAGATTCTCCGAACAAGAATCTTTTAATTCTTCCTGTCATTCTTAACCTGTTCGTAACTGTTTAGTCTACTATATGAATTAGATTGGTTTATGTTTACAGGGACTCCGTCTATACCTTGCGTGGACCACCTCTTTTAGGCTGACCAACCGTCTTACAGGGTCAAAAAAATCCAAATCCATTGAGTTTGGGCCCAGGTCTGCATCTAGATTTTAAAATACGGGTCCGTGTCTAAAATATTAAGACCCATACCCAACCTAGACTAGACCCGTAGACCCATATAAACTTAATTATATGCATACTTTTACTCTAATTTCTAAATTACTTTTTATATTCTCTTTATATTTTTATTTTTAAATCAACGAATAGTATGTATTGTATATTTTTGGGCAAAATACTTATATGACCCTATGTTTTGAAGGTTTGTGCTAAAATGACCCTGTAGAGTTGGAAAGTGCAATTCTAGCACTGTGTTTTGCATCAAAAGTGTTGATATAACCTTGTGGAACTATTTCGATGTTGACTGATTAATTTTCGGCATTGACCAAATTTAAAAAGACTAAACTACCCCTAGCATTCAAATTACAAATCTATAGACTAAAATACCATAGCATTATCTCCCGAAGCACCACCACCACCACGCCGCTGCCTCTCCGCCACCACCACCACCGTGCTCCACCACCGCCGCTCCACCACCACCGCCACCTCCGCTCCACCACCACCACCACTGCCACTCCACCGCCGCCGTTCCACCACCACCACCATCACCGTTGCTCCACCACCACCACCAGAACTGCTCCACCACCAGCACCACTACAACCACCACCGCTCCACCACCGCCACTAAACCCTAGCCCTGTCACCACCGGTCCCAACTACTACCACCACCACCACTCAACCCTAACTCCGCCACCGCTAGTCCCAACCACCACCACCACCACCACCACTGCTCGTTCCTAGCCCCACCACCACTCGTCCCTAGCCCCATCACCACTCGTCCCTAGCCCCGCCACCACTCATCTCAACCACCACCACCACCGCTTATCCCTAGCCCCACCACCACTTGTCCCAACCACCACCACCACCACCGCTCAACCTTAGCTCTGCCACCACTCGTCCCAACCACCACCACCACCACCACCACCACCGCTCAACCTTAGCCCCGCCACCACTCGTCCTTATCCCCGACCCAGAAAAGCCAAACCAAATCCATCTCAAATCCGCTCTACCACCCAGAAACAAATAAACCCAAACTCAAGAACTGACCCAGAAAAGCAAGAAAATTGAGAAAAGGGATCTAATTGCATACCTGAAAAGAAGGAAACGACGACGGTGGTGGGATCTGATTGCGGGCGGCTGCGGTGGTAGCGATGGGGAGTACGGTGAGTTTGAGAATGAATCAGAACTAGGGCAGAGTGGAGGTGGCGGCAGCGGAGCGGAGGTGGCTGAAGTTTGTATAAACTGAAGCTTATACAAAACTGAACTTACAATATTTAATGTCAAATGAATGAGGGCATAATTGTCCTTTCACTTGTTTTGAATTGTTATTTTTTAAAACAGGGGCATAATAGTCCTTTCATGTATTTCCGGCCAAATTCAGGCCTCCAGGGTTATATTAGCTCTTCAAGCAAAATATAAGGTTACAATAGCACTTTCCAACTTCATAGGGTCATATTAGCACAAACCACCAAAACATTGGGTTATATGAGCACTTTACTCTATATTTTTTCTTGAAATTTAATTCAAATGCATATTGAGCTAGAATTATTTGTATTTAAGATAATATAATTTTATTTAGTGAATAAAAAATTAGAATATTAAACTCATTTAGAACGCGTTTTGGACCCAAACCCTTTTTAGACCCATTGGATTTGAGTATCGATTTAGGATTTTTAAACCCTACGAGTTTGGGTCAAATTTGGATCTAACAGAATTTTTTTAGGGTCAAGTATGGTTCTCATTAGACCCAACCCAGACCTGACCAATGGTCATCACACAAATCGTGACTTCTAATTAGCAGCAACAAAGATACTCATTCCCCGTGTGGACACTATGGCCGCTCAACGTTAATGATTCAACTACTCTCTCCGTCCCAAATTAAACTGCACACTTCATAAAGCGTCACTATTTACTGTCCAACTTTGACCACTTATTTGAATAGATATATAAACAATAATATTATCATATGTTATATGATTTTATTCATCGTAACACGTAGTTTCTGAAAAGTAACTTTTTGTATGCCAAAATTATACGTAATTAAACATATTAACGATTAGATAAGTTTTTTTATGAGTGTGAAATTATCTCTCATACCATTTAATTTGGGACGGAGGGAGTAGTTATTATACTGTTTGGTTATGAATGGAGTTGATCGACAAATGATAGAAAACTATATTAGTTTCTAAGTTATAGGTGACAAAACCCTTCTTCCAAGCCGAAGTCTCTTCAAGCCTCTCCAAGTACTCATCTTCTTCCAACTTTTTCCCCATCTTCCCGGGAGATGACCAATAACAGTTTATTTTAATTCATATTTTTGTTATTTAATAAGTGTGAGATTTGTCTCTTTATATTAGTTTTGTTCTTCGACCTGATCGATTAGATCGTTATACTCATGATGATAACTCGATTTAATTGTTCATGTTGATGTATTGTTCTCGATCTGCTTGTACAGATCATGTGTTCGCAATTTCGTTTGTGGTTTTATTTTTGGATTTCATAAATTTGGGTTCATCAGATCTATGTTTTTCAAGGTGTTTACAGTTTGGACAACATAGATCGTGGCTGGATCAAGTGGTGTTACAGTGGTAGGAGATCCCTGTTTTTCGTACTGATATTGATGCATGAGATGCTTCTCTTTGCCAAGTGGTCGTGATTTTTGCGGGAATCCAGTTAATATCCCCAAGGGAAATGTTACAGTTTTTCATTGGATCTCTGGTCTGTAATAGTACAGACGATCAACCTGGTTGACATGTAATTTGAATATTGTTGCAATAGATTGGTTATTGCTAGAGGTTAGTTAAGTTGGATGTCAAGTCCACTTATTGTAATCGCCGATGAGCATTTTTCCCATCATCTTGGAATTAATGATTTTTCAAAAAAAAAACACACAATGGCTTCTCGGTTATCTTCATAAGATTTTATAATGAACTAAAAATTTCATCACTTAAGCCCTGTCTAGTTGGATTTAATTTTAGCATATTTTAGCACTAATAAACTATATTTAACGCAAATAAATTAAATTCAACACCAATAAATTCAACACTGAAAGAAAAAATGATAATTAAATATTTAGTTGAGTTCTCGGCAGTCACTGATTGAATAATAACTCTAAAAGTAAAATATGTTACAAGTACAACATCATTTTGGGAGTTATTTTTTTCATTTTTTAAAAAAACAAACCACTAATAAATTCAATTCAACATCAATAAATTAAATCCAACACCGATAAACTAAATTCAGTACAAATAAATCAAATTTAATACCAATTAAATAAGCTCAACTGGACAAGGTCTTAATATATATAAATATATATTTTAAAGAAAAATTCTCCTGTGAGACCGACTCACCATAACAATGGTGAGACAGGCAAGGGATTAAACTGCAATTACAAAAATGCAACAATTTAAGTGCGTGCGTGCATGGATGAAGTCTTAGAGGAGGAAGTGCGTGCGCGTGGATGCACTCACATTCGAAGCGTGTAGATTTAAAATATAGGTGTTGTGATTCGATCCCGCAACCTATTCAACTTTCACCATGCGCTTCACTGAAACCCCATTCCCACTTTTGTTACTAGCATAACTATTGTTTAATAAAGAAGTTGTCAGCTTCTTTTCCACCCTTCTAACTGGTGAAAATTAGGATTCATCAGGGGTTGGGATAACCTATTTCTCCCACCTAATACAACCAGTTATCACTGATGTGGAAAACCAAAAAATGTTGCAACTGGTTAGTATAAAAGTGGTCAAAGATGCATTTCTTTACTTAGGTGGGTTCAGGTTCACAATACCAAAGGCCAATGGAAGCACATACATACCTCTTATCCTAAAAACTGAATCACCAACTCAGTTTTCCCAATTTTGACCCATAAGCCACTAATTTCTCCCAAGCAATCAACCTTTCTAGATGGAAGGGATATAGTCGACAATATCATCTTAATGAATGAGTAGGATTGCATGATCAAAAAAATGAATCCTTAAACACAATCATTAAAATGGACATGATGAAAGAATTTGACAAAGTGTCATTTGGTACTTCAAATACATTGTTGCTTAGATTAGGATTCCATGAGGATTTTGTAAAACTCATTTTAACTAATCTTAACTTAGCTTGGTTCTCAATTCTAATAAATGGGGCACCAGTTGGATTTTTTAAACCCCCCAGGGGTCTCAAATAGGGAGATCCCCTATCCCCCTTCTTATTTAATTTCTTGACTGGGTTTCTTACAAGGGGTCTCAAAATAATGTTTCAGTCTAACCTAATTGATAGATTTAATGCCCATAAGGAGAAAAAAAACATTACCCACCTATCCTTTGCAGATGACACTGCTAAAATCCAGCATTACCTCACAAAATTCCTGAAAATCTTTGAAAATACAACTGGTCAAAGAGTGAATTACAATAAAATCTCTTATATTACATGAAAAAAAATGAAAAAAGCCAAATATGATCAAATAAAAGGGCTTGCTAGAATGAGACATGAATTAACTCCACTGACATACTTGGGAGTTAGGATGTATAAGGCCGGGAAGTTGAATTTCCATTTGATCACCTCTTAGACAAAATTAGTTCCAGATTAATAATATGGAAAAATAAGTGGCTTTCAACCGGAGGTAGGTTAAATTTAATCAACCATGTTATCCTAAGCATCCCTCAACACACCTTTGCTGTAATAGAACCAACGAAAACTGCAGTCGACAAAAATCCAAGGCCTCTTATCTGATTTCTTTTGGGGTTGTGACTCAGGGGATTAAAAAAGAGACATTGGGCTGCTTAGGATAGACTAAGCATGCCAACAAATGAAAACGAACTTGGATTTAGACACTTACAATCTGTAATTGAGGCCTATTCTTCAAAGACATGGTGGGAGTTACAACAAGGTGGCTCTTTGACAACGGATTACCTTTGGTCACTACCCGACTCTTACAAGGACTCAAAAACTTGGAAGAGATACAAAAAGTTTGACCAACTAGGGATAGCCGGTACTAGGATCAGGTTGGGCATTGGCAAGTCTAATTTTTGGACCTGTACTGGACGGGTACAAGTCCACTGAAGCATGAATGGAAAGGATTACTAATTCGTTGACTTTCATGAGCATCTGTGACTTCTTACAAGACCGCTTTCTCTATCTTCCACATTTGCAAGTAGGTCTGGACTCAAACACCAAGAAGGCTTTGGAAGCAACCTACACATTAACCCAAGGTGAAGATAAGATGGTATGGCTACCTCATCAACAGGTCCATTCAATTTCAGTACATCATATCAGGTAATTAAACCTAGACACTCCCCTACAATCACTTTAAAAAAGATATGGTCAAATCACATTCTCAAAAAATGTGGGTACCACAATTAAAAAAATAGGGTACCAAATGGTGAAATTCACTTAAACATAGGTACCATTAATATTATGGACATTTTCTCAAGTTTATGGTGTTAACAGTATTGAATGGATTCGATTTAATTTGTTTCATTATGAATATGATTATTCCGTATTTACTTAGTTTCTCCCGTTTTTATTTTTCAATTTTACTCTTTCATTACCTAATGTTACGGACAATAAGCGTTCATGTCACTAATGAGATATGTCTAAATTGATTCCTGGAAATCCAAACTTCGGATGTATTTTTTTTTATCACTTGACACTAGTTTTAATGTAAATATTTATTTTTTTGATATTTTTAATACTTTTGACATTAACACACACTATCCTATGTACGAGACTCATTTTATTTAAACTAAAATAATAATTAACTAGCAACTGCATTAAGGTTAGGAATTTTATGAAGCAATTAAAATCAACCAATTAATAATCATACTAATAAAAAACATTAGCAAAACATAAGTATTATAATTGAGTAATGTTGCTCTTCCATGAAAGTCACAGTCGCTCTGAGTCATAGTTATCCGCCTAAGAGCTTATCTAACAAGGCCACAACTTTAAATCTCAAAAAATTGAACTGCGTCACTACCTACAAGATTAATCCCTATCAAAATAAAATGCTAGATCTAGCCTTTCATTCATTGTGTCACATATAATATATCATTTAATGTGTTATATTATTGATCATGTCTTCAAAGTTTTTTCTCGAGTTAATGTGTAACGGACGAGTTTGTTGTGTATGATGTTTACTGAGTTTGTAGCTTTCAACCGAAAAGAATTCATAGATAATGGAGGCAATAAAGGGAAATATCACCATAGAGCCACCATTGGAGTTTCCAACAATATTTCTCCATATCTGGAGATGAAATACTCTTTGGACTAGATCGGGATACACTTATTTTTGACTAATTCCTACACATTGATTAACATTTAAAAATTACCAACATTGTGTTGAAAACTATGCACCCATCATGGTTGAAAACCCACTCTTATTCGTATTCGAAATATGTAGCCCAATTTAGGTCGATTACATACCTGGCCCGGTTGTGATGACCCAACCCGACATGGTGGCCCCACCCAACAAACATGTTAACCAAAACCCTAGACCCTGCCAAATTGTAACCCTTTCTCTTGAAATTCTACCCATTTACAGAGCCCTCCTGGCTTGAACCACTCTCTCTTGAAATCTTACACACCTTGCCGCAATAAAAAAAATCCTCTTCCTCAACGCATTGTTCCTAGACCGAATGATATGTTTGAAACCTACGAATTTAAGCATTTTGCCGACTTGGCTGGCCCGATTGAACTACTATCCTAACCCAACTGTATTCCTACCCAAAAACACAAATGAAACCTACAACTCAATCTTATGTAGGGATTGAGGTTTACTATCCTCCTCTATGTCCTGTGGCAGCAAACTAAGATATAGTTTTGACTTGGTTTGTTTATATTTAGTTCTTAAGGAAATTCGATGAATTTCTTGAATGTTTATCATGTGTAAAGATGTTTGCAAGGCTATTGATTTCTTGTTATTATTTCTGCTTGCAATTTTAATCAATGGGAACAATCATCTAAGTTAATAATGAGGGTTTTAAAGTCACTATAAATGTGCTTTCGAATAATATTAAAATTATGATCCAATAACTTTATATATTAAAATTATGATCTAATAACTTCAATAATATGATTGTAGAAAAAATATTATGAAAAAAATATTTTTATTTGTGATCTTACTACTCAAACTCATGAGCTAATACATTATAAGTAAGATTTAATAACTTAAATAAACAATAATAAATTTCTTGTCACTTGATGCGGGGTGGACACCGATCAGGTGGCCAAACCTTGCTCCTAAAGGTGGCCAAGACTCTCTGGGGCTAAACTTAGCACAAAAGTATTTGCTCTTAGTATTGAGAACATCATAAATAGAAATTGAGAATACCGGTGTATTTATAGAGGTTAATCCTCAAAAGTTCTCTGAATCATACTAGGTTAAGTATATGCACTCCATATTGGAAAATGTTACCATAAAAGACTTACCATATATTCATGATTCCATAAACATACTTAAATTAGGAGATATTCCATAAACATACTTTGTTTCATTATGAATCTGATTATTCTGTATTTACTTAGTTCTCTCGTTTTTATTTTTACTCTTTCATTGTCTAATGTTACAGACAATAAGCGTTCATGTCACTAATGAGATATGTCTAAATTGGTTCAATGTATTTGTTTTTTATCGCTTGACACTAGTTTTAATGTAAATATTTAATTTTTGATATTTTTAATTCTTTTGACACTGACACGCACTATCCTATGTACGGGACTCAATTTATCCCAACTAAAAAAACAATTAACTAGCAACTGCATTAAGGTTAGGAATTTTATGAAGCACTTAAAATCAATCAATTAAAAATCATACTAATAAAAAACATAAGCAATACATAAGTATTATAATTGAGTAATGTTGCTCTTCAATGAATTTCACAATCGCTTTGAGTCATAGTTATCCGCCTAAGAGCTTATCTAACGAGGCCACAACTTTAAATATCAAAAAATTGAGCTGCGTCACTACCTACAAGATTACTCCCTATCAAAATAAAATGCTAGATCTGGCCTTTTATTCATTGTGTCACATATTATATATCATTTAGTGTGTTGTATCACCGATCATGTCTTCAAAGCTTTTCTGTAACGGACGAGCTTGTTGTGTATGATGTTTACCGAGTTTGTAGCTTTCAACCAAAAAGAATTCAAAGATAATGGAGGAAATAAAGGGAAATATCGCCATGGAGCCACCATTGGAGTTTCCAACAATGTTTCTCCATCACTGGAGATGAAATACTCTTTGGACTAGCTCGGGATACAACTGTTTTTGATTCATTCCGACGCATGGATTAAAATATAAAAAATTACCAACATTGGGCTGAAAACTATGCACCCATCATGGTTGAAGACCCAGCCTTATCCGTATTAGGTCGGTTAGATACCTAGCCCTGTTGTGATGACCCAACTCGACACGGTGGCCCCACCCAAACAACATGTTAACCAAGACCCTACGAATTAACGCATTTTGCGGACTTGGCTAGCCCGATTGAACTAGTATTCTAACCCAACTGTATTCCCACCCAAAAACACAAATGAAATCTACTTACAAGTTTAATCAATGGGAACAGCCATCTAAGTTAATATTGAGGGTTTTAAAGTCACTATAAGTGTGTTTTCGAATAATATTAAAATTATGATCCAATAACTTTATATATTAAAACTATGATCTAATAACTTCAATAATATGATTGTAGAAAAAATATTATGAAAAAAAATCCTCTTATTTGTGATCTTACTACTCAAACTCATGAACTAATACATTATAAGTAAGATTTAATAACTTTAAAATATGGTTTAAAATAAATTTTCAAATAATTAAACAGCAATAAATTTCTCATCACTTGATGCAGGGTGGGCACCGATCAGGTGGCCAAACCTTGCTCCTAAACTCCAAACCTACAAGACAGAGCCCCCAACAAGGTGTTGTGGGAAGACTCTCTGGGGCTAAAGTTAGCACAAAAGTATTTGCTCTTAGTATTGAGAATATCATAAATAGAAATTAAGCATAGCGGGGTTAGCACAAAAGTATTTGCTCTTATGAAAATTATTATCCAATAGCTTTATATATATATATATATATATATATATATATATATTCAAATTATGATCTAATAACTTCAAAAATATGATTATGGAAACAATATTATAAAAAAATCCTTTTAATTTGGGATCTTAATTCTCAAACTCATGAAATGATACATTATATGTAAGATTTAATAACTTTAAAATATGGCTTAAAAAATTCAAATTAAAAAGTAATAAATTTCTTGTCACTAGATACATGGTGCACACCGATCAAGTGGCTGAACCTTGCTCCTAAACATTGAACCTACAAGACAGAACCCCCATCAAGGCATCGTGGGAAAGACTCTCTGATGCTAAAGTAAGAATGAAAGTATTTTCTCTTAGTATTGAAAGTATCCTATATAGATTATAGGCATGCCAGGGTATTTATAAGGGTCAATCCTCATTATTTCTCTGAAACATAATGAGTTAAGTATACGCACACCATATTGAAAACTGTTACCAAATAAAAGACTTACCATATATTTATAATTCCATAATTAATACTTCAGATAGAAAATATTTCGGTGGTGATGGGCTTTTAGCCTAGTGTTGTTGTCATGACGTGGTCGTGTTGGCTTCGCTCTTGGCCATGGGATTCGTCCCAACCACCATCATCACCCTACTACCGTAAAATCTTCAGTTAATATTATAATATTACGAACTAATAATTATAAAATCTGATCTGAAAAATAACTCATCCAAAGGGAAAATATAATGAGTGTTTTTTAGAAAAAAAAGAATGACATGTCTATTATAACATTATCTAATCTCACTAGATCTTTTAAGTTTGATAGAAAATAAGCTTTTCAGCCATTAAAAACCAACTGTCTAATTTCAAATTATTTTGTTTGATAAAAAATTAAAATCATGGGAAAAACTGCCTTTCCAAAGGATTATGGAAAGACGGGGCTTAATTAGAATAACAAAAAGGTAAAAGATTTTAGTTGCAATATTATAAATTTATCATGCAACTACACAGTTATAAAATTTATGACATACAACCTAAAAATTTTATCTTCATTTCTTCTAATTTACAGTTTAAGCCTTGGTCTTTCCATGACTTATGAAAAAATCGTCTTTCAAAAGACGGACTCTAATAAAAATGCAAAAGTTAATGAAAAGGTTAACAAAAAGTTAATTGACAAATCACCAAAATTTATATTTAAGAGAAAGTTTCAGGAAAGGGTTCATTTCCATAAGTTTATGAACAATACACAAGGGCTTTTACTCCCTCCGTTTTTTTTTCATTGGCACACTTACTAAAAGTGGTGTTTTTTTTTAATTGGCACTTGCTATTTTGGGCAAGTTTAAGGTTTTTACATCCACTCATTTTACTTTCTCTTCTTTCAATTCAATTTCATCCACTCATTTAGCATCTCCTCAATTCTAACACCAAAAGAGAGGTGCCAATGAAAAAAAAACGGAGGGAGTACCTTAAATGTTGCAAATTTTTTTATAAAATTTCAATATTGTATTTTATAAGTTAAAACAAGTAATAATATGTATTTGAATGTGAAAATATAAAAATATATGATATAAAAATATATTTTCTAAATTTCTAAATTTTGTACTCCCCGTGTCCCGGGTTAAATTGCACCTAAAAAAATTCACGCTCATCAAGAAACTTGTCTAACCATTAATATGTTTAACTACATATAATAACGGTAAACAAAAAGTTATTTTTCAAAAATTACTTGTTACGATGAATCCAACCCTATAACATATGATAATATTATTGTTTATATATTTATATAAATATGTGGTCAAAGTTGAACAGTTAATAGTGACATAAAGGGAGGTGTACAGTTTAACCTAGGTAGGAGGAGTATGTAATTTAACAAATACAATGTATAAGGTAAAAAAATAAGTGACATATCAATAATCCTATGGTCAGACCGCCTGTCATGATACCCACTCTTTATTTTAAAAATATTTATTGAATTTCTTTTGTACTTTCCCACGAATTGATAAGCTAAAATTTAATATGGTTATACAGATAGATTTACTCAATCCAAATTATTTTTTAAAAGTTACTTCACTGCCCAACTACATAGCATTTACTCTAGTTGATTATTCTTAAATAAGATCTACTCAACTTGTTCAGTTCATCCACCAAAAAAAGTGGGCAGAATATCTAAAACTATATGTCCGTCAAAAGGAGAACTAAATTTGCATCAAAATTTGTCATAATAACACGTGATCATAATGAGACTGCCACCTCTATTTATACTTATTCTATTCTTTCTCTTGCTGGTAATGACTTAAATATTATGTTCAAATACCATATATGTATTAAAATTTATACTCCTAAATTTGATCTCGGATTATATACATTTGATCTGGGGTGGAGAGAATAACAATTTTTCTTTCGATTGTTGATAGGATGCAATTAATCCCGGGAGTGCCGGGCGACATCGAGGGAAGGAATATCCCGACAATTTCATGAATGGGAAAGATATGCCTCAGGTGCTTAAGAACCTTCAACATCAGAGCCAAACTAGTGTTAATGGAGAAAATGTATTGCGGTAGCAGCCAATTCCAATGGTCGGAAATCTAAGAGAAATGGAGAAAATGCTGCTGCCCTGGTTGAGATATAAAAAGTGCATGTCTTGAGATTGATTAAACAAAGCGCCGACTAAGAGGGGATCTAGTTTGTGGTGGGTTTAGGTTAGATTTAGCGTTTGTGGGCTGGGGGCTGGGGGATGGGGAGAGAGGCTGCCAAAGATGGCGGCGGGCCTCCTTAACGTTGATGAAGGGTTAGGGTTACTGGTGGGTAGGTGATTTTTTTTTTACAGTTTCTCACAGTATAGTACATGCAACATGGTCTATGGTTTTAGGGTCCGTTACTAAAATATATTTAAAAAGGCATATACTCCCTCTGGTCCTCTTTTTTTGGCTGCAACTTTTTGACACTCTTTTTTTTAAAGTGTCCTGTTTTCTGAAAATGGTGAATGAAGTGATTGACAAGTGCTGAAATTGACACTTGCTTAATCTCGAATTTAACAAAAGCAATCCTCCAAAACTTGCTTAAACTTTCCCTCAAAAACAGCTCCTATTTTTGGAGGGAAAACCTGCTGTATTTCACTAATGCAGAGGTGAAATCTACATTTCCAACACAATTTAGAGGGAAAAATTTTTGAAATTAAACAATATGGGATACAACAGCCCTATCCCATATTGTTTCCCAATGAGCATTATCCCTATAAATACCATTGCATCTGCTGAAATCAGAACCTATTCATTTACAAACTAAAACAGGCCACATAAAAACCAACTTAAACACAGGTTTGCATTCCAGTAATTCCGGAGGTAAGAACATGGATGGTGCTGGGGATCTGGGTGTTGTGGAGGGCGTAGAGGAAGAAGAAGTCAGTCCGCCGGCAAGGCGGAGGCTTTCGGACCTTGAGCGCACCCACATCAGTGTTTTCTTTGGGCAGAATGAGGAAAATGGTAAGCTCTCGCGGAAGAAGTGCATTGAGGCAGCAGCTCGGTGGAACATTTCCAGGCGGACAGTGACAAGGCTTGCTGGTCTGCAAAGAAAACAACAAAGGTTAGGGCTGAAAGTAGATTTGCAGCCAAAAGCTAAAGGCAAAAAAGGGCGGCCATCAATTGAAATAGACAGAGAAAAGGTTCTTGCCACTCCACTTCCCAAAAGAACAACGGAAAGATCATTTGCTGCAGCCATGGGTGTAAGCAAGACAACAATGCATAGATGGATTCAAGAAAAGCAATTAAGAAGCCACTCGAATGCAATAAAGCCACATATCTCAGAAATCAATCAATTGAAAAGGGTACAATTTTGCTTTAGTCATTTGAAGCACAACAGTTTGAGTAAGAAAACAAGTTTCAAGGACATGCATCACACTGTTCACATTGACGAGAAGTGGTTTTTCATAACAAGGGTAGCTGAAAGATATTATCTACTGCCGGAAGAAATGGAGCCACATCGGACTATACAGAATAAGAGGTACATTACAAAAGTTATGTTTCTATGTGTTGTTTCAAGGCCTATGTACAGCGAAGATGGTGACCTAATATTTGACGGCAAAATTGGGATTTGGCCGATGGTGACTAAGGAGGCTGCGAAAAACAGAAGCAAGAATCGCCCTCCTGGAACAATGATTACAGTCCCAGAAAAATCAGTAAATCATGAGGTAACTAAGAGGTACATGCTGGAAAAAGTAGTTCCCGCAATCAAGCAAAAATGGCCCCTACTTGCTAGTACAAATATTCTTATTCAACAGGACAATGCACGACCACACATTTGTGATGAGGATGCTGATTTCAGAAAAGTGGCGAGAGCGGACGGTTTTGATATTAGATTGGGTTTCCAGCCACCTACTTCACCTGATCTAAATGTGTTGGACCTAGGTTTTTTCAGGTCTATTCAATCTTTGCAGCACCAAACAACGTCAAAGACCATTGACGACCTAATTTCAGCAACTGAGCATGCATTTTTTGAATTGAATGCAAGGACACTCTACAGTGTGTTCCTAACTCTACAATGATGCATGGTGGAGATAATGAAATGTCGTGGTTCGAATGCATATAAGTTGCCGCACATGAGCAAAGAACGGTTAGCTAGCAGTGGTGCATTGCCTACGAACCTAGAGGTGGATGACGCATTGGTAAGAACCTGTGTTGCTTATTTGCAGCAAAGGAATGTAACGAGTGGGATTCATAGGCTGATCCAGGACCTACAGGAAGGTGACATTCAACCAGCCTAGAGATGTTATTCATGTATTTTTCTATAATGTATTTGCCTACAGCTTTCATTAGGATGGTTGCAGTGACTTTCTAGAAATGGGTCAGATCATGTAAACATGCTCCTATATTTTGTGCAGCAGCTTGTTTAAATGCAACCACATTGAATGAAAACTAATGTTTTGGATACTTACTGTCCACTGGCAGCTGTGATCTCATCCTTAAATCTCCTTAAATCTTCCCGCAGCAATAGCAGCTGCTGGCTTCTTATGTGACTCAACCTATGAATAAAATTCAGGAACTTTACAATAGGAAAAAGGAATTCATTCGAATGTACAAACGTAAACGAAGAAGCAATGTACCATCGCATGATCTTGCTCCTTTCTAGTCACACTGAAACGATGCGCAACATTTTCCAAAGTCATACCCATCGGGAGAAGGCAATTTCGTGCATCTGCAATTGTTTTTACCTGCAAAGGAAGTGAAGGTAAAAATTCTATACAGAATTCTCAGCACCAGCAACATACAATGATGCAAAAATAAGAAAACCTACCTGATCTTCCAAAACACCGAATCATCTGAACATCTGAACATAATGGAAGCCTGAACTCCAGCAACACCAAGTTTAAAAAGAGATATACCAGTGATTGTGATGTGATACATGAGTGGGATGGTTAGCCGAAAATAGAAGAGGAACAGCACCCAATGCGCAAACATAATGACAAGGGGTTTATGAATAATGGCCGCTCATCGTTACAGGAACAACAAGAAATCAAGCAAACCAATCTCAAGGAACGGAATGTGACATGTCTGGACACTATCTAATGAAAGGAATAAGCTCAATCTATAATTTCATTAAAATATAATCAGTTGCTTTATGTCTTCTTGCATGCAAATGTATATAAGAAATCAGAATAAAGTTCTAAGTTCCAGATCTCAAAATATTCTGAGTGGGAGAAAAACTAGCTGCTACAATTAATCTTTTACCTGCATTGATCGTAACAGAGCCCTCAAATCAGCATTTTCTGTCACTAGCTCTTGATTCTTTGCTTCATAGGATTCCACCTAAAATTGGTAAATTCTGTCATTAACAAAAATTAGAAATAAAACGGGAGCTTAAGTAAACTACACTACTTACAATCTTTTTATAAAAGTCACTATCAGCCTTCTTTCCATTCCATGTACCACGTTGCCGGCCTTCTTTCTGTATGGAGTAGATAATGAAGAACACCGTTAAGACACGTTTCTATAAAAGTCCCTTAAAGACCATGATTTCAAAATTACCTGTAGTAAAGTCATAATTTCCATTCCTGATCTAGATTCCTTCTTCTTCTCCATTAGTACCTGGTTCAACTTTTCCTGTGAAGAAAATATCACTTTAACAGCCTTAGATACAAACATAGTTCCTTAATGGGACTACTGCAGGTCCTTGGCAATATGCAGAAACAGAAACAGAAAAAGAGAATATGCGGTTGGGGAAAAAATAGTTAAGTTCCGCGACCTGATTCCCAATGACCATCCTTTGAAACTCATCCTTCTCTTGCTGCAACTTTTCAATTTGCGCCTTAAATGCTGCAGCAGCTTCAGCTTCCTTACCGAGAACATGTTTGTTAACTTCACATAATTGGTCCACGAAAGCTTAGTTATAATTCTCATTGCTTCCTCAAAACTGGGGCACAAAATAGAGCAACTATTCGGTTATGGAGATAATACTCCTCTTCAAGTAACTCTTACCTCTGAACAAAAAAACCAAAAGAAAAAAACCGATTTCAGAAGAGATTCAAACCTAATAAAACACAGGGGCAGAAAATAGTGACAGGGAAGTTACTCGGAGATCGTGGTCAGAATCCAAGGGAGGCGGCATTGAAAAGGTCTTCTTGAGAGTGGGACCGAGGTGTGACGCTAGTTTTGTAGATAAGTGCCCATGTTAGAACAAGCATGGCAACTCCGAAAGCAGAGATTCTGGCTAAGTGAAGGAGGATTCTTAAGGAAAATGGTACTGAAACCATGGTTGTGCAATCCCTGCAAATTACAAAAAACCACAGCCAGACAGTTCTCAAGAACAGTTCACCACAGAAGCAATATTCTACTGATTCATACGGTATTTGCACAATACATAAAAATTAACAGACTCCAAACCAGCAACTAACGAGAATTACAAACCAACAAACAATGATTTACAAGAGCAGTTTCATAACAGTAAGTATTACAACACATACGACTCCGAACTCATTCTTTTTCATGTCTTGGACATAACCAAATCCAGCTATTGATACGGGCCTCTGTCGGAGCTTCGTTCCCACACTTTCCAAGAAGCATTGGTACAAATTTCGGGTTTACCTTTTCAAGAAGCCGTCTCTTCTCCTCCATCCACACCGATATTAACCTCTGTTTATTTCCAATCGACGGCTGCTCCTGAGGCGAGGGGGCCGAATCACCTAGGTGAAGTGGACACCGGAAGAGTTCATAAAAATGCATAAACAAGCAGTCCATTTTTTATGAGCAGCCGTAAAAACACGGAAGCTGTAAAAACATGGAGGCTGTAAAAACGTGGAAGCTGAAAAAACATGGAAGCTGTAAAAAAATGGAAACGCACCTAAGCTCAACGACGACTGTTCGCCCGGCTGAGATTCTGAACTCACGAAAAGTACGGATGGCCAATGTGACTCCGTGTAATCGCCTTCGATTATGCTGGCCGGAGGTGGTTTGCAAAGGCGACCATCTTGCTTGAGGCTCCGAGGCAGCTCGTCGGGAGTCTCCTCCACGTAGGAATTGTGGTCGACAGGGGAGGCCGGTGGGATCTGGTCCGGATCGGCATCGGGCGGGAGATAAAACGGAGTAGAGTGTGGATCTGAGGTGGAAGGTGGCGGTGAAGGCATGGCGGAACCCTAAATCGAGGGTGCGACTTGGCCGAGAGAGAGAGGATTTCAGAGGAGTGGTCGAGAGAAAATGAGGAGAGTCTAGGGTTTCCAAACCTAATGAAGGTTGGGAGCATTGGGTTGAAGAATGGATTGGGTTTCTGGGAGATGATTTGGCAGAGGGATACAATTGGGCTGGAGACCCAATTCGAAAATTGTGGGAGGGATTAGTGATTTGGGTTTTATACCCAATTCCTCAATACTATTTGAGTCAGCAGGATTAGCACTTGTAATGGTGGATTAATAGTGGTAAAATTGTGGGAAGTGGAGGGGCAAAGATGGAATTATGAACTTTGGTCCCCCCCCCCCCCCCCCCAAAATGGAAAGTGTGTAAGAAGGCCATTAAAAAAAACCATCCATTTTGGGTAAGTAGGCCAAAATAAGAGGACCGGAGGGAGTATATATTATATATGAAAACTGGTTAGACCAACAAATGGTTAGACAACCAATTATTAAAAAAAAATCTCATTCCTATGATTTTGGGATCGAATTATATTTATTTATATTTTAAATTCTTCTAAAATTAGAACCTCATTGCAACAATTAAAAATAAACACCAATTATTCCATTAATTACAATAATTATAAAATGACTTAGTGTAACTGTTAAACGATAAAAACTAAGACTTTGTGCTTATATATTAATGGAATGTATTTACTGAATTTTGACTCGGTGCCTTTTAGATAATATTTTGAATATGGATAAACTTAAAGATAAATGCTACCTCCAAATCAAATTTATTTTTGTTAGTAGATTACAATAATATAGCATTCAAGCAATGCTTAATCTAATCATATTTACATAATAATATATGATTTAATACCCAATTTGTTTGGTTGTTCTTCTATAAAGGGCCTACCAAAGATCTACCTCTATTGTAGAAAATAAGGGTATATTCCTTAACATCTATCCATCACTAAACGCAAAATTTTCATCCAATATTTGTACTGCAGAGTGGAAACACATAAACCATGGCAACATTACGCATTAGCACCTTTGCTCTATTCTTCCTTTTACTGGTAAGCTCTGAAGTGTATTTTTTCATACAAATTTTGAATTAAAGTTCAAGTTTCACAATTAGTTTCTTTAATATGTTGTCTGCGAATTTAAATTCATATTCATTATAGATGTAACCGTGTAAAATTATTGTATTTCAGAATAAGTGTAATTTTGATAATCGGATAAATTTATTCAGGATGGAGGAAGGAATAATTCTTTTGTTGGTTCGTGTATGTATAGGTTTCAACCAAACTCACGAGTGCAAGACAACTCCTCGAAGACGATCATCTTAGCAAGTTAACGATGAATGGAGAAGCTATTCCTGAAGTGCTCAAAAACCTTCAACACCAGCGCCAAAATGGTGTAAAATTTATCAAAGATTTTGATGATCATAAGGATTGTTGGAGACTTTATTTATGGAAAAAGCTTAAGGGTGCATTTTGGTCCTCTAAGTCAAGTTCTCAAGCCAAAGTTCAAGGATAAAAAGTCGAAGATGTTGTAGTTGAAAGTGGCAATCATCAACTATGGTTAATTCCCATAGTTTAAATGACAATTTTATATGTACCCTTTGAGAAGCAAAATATTTATAATACATGTTTTCTACACTAATTATGGGACTCTTCGTGCGTGACCAATTCTCAAGTTGTGCGCGTATTTGGACAGTGTTATGACCGGAGAAATAATTAAGAGTGAAGTCGTTTTTAATTTTTTGTTTTGGTAGGAGGTGCAGAAATAATCTTGTAAAATTTAAAAGTCTAGAAATAATCCTGGATTTCGTTGACTGAAATGTCAATTGTCAAATTGGCCGGAAATCATTTAAATGACCATTTTACCCTTCTATATATATAAAAATACAATTTTGCCCTTTCATTTTTTTTCCTTTCTTCATCATTGCTTCCTCCTCCACTAATGCCATTTTTTCTCCAAAACACCATTGTTATTCATTCGCCATTGCTATTCTTCTCCGAAACAACAAAATACTATTCAAAGTGTTTCTATATAGAGAGAGTCAAGTAAAGTTTAACCGGTGATTAGTTAAATCTAACTTAGTCACTGGTATTTATATATAGAAAGTCGAGTAAGGTTTGATCGTTGTTCAGACAGAGTCAAACATTTTTATTAGTATTTATTATATACTAATTCAAATAAATTTTTACAGTTAATTAGTTAAAGTCAACTTTGTTATTAGTGTTTATATATTGAAAGTCAAGTAAGGGTGCAACCGATGATTAGTCAAAGTTGGCTTAGTTATTAGTGTTTATATTTTGAAAGTCAAGTAATGATTAACTGTTAACTAGTTAAAGTTGTATTTATGTATGCTAAATCAATTTTATGTATACTAAAAATTTTTGGCGAATTTTTTGAATTCTTTGGCGGAAAAATTGAACTTTAAAAACTTTCGACGAATATTTTGAAATTTTTTACGGGAACATTGAATTTTGAATTTTTTTTGGCTATTTCTTTGGCTGGAAAATGAATTTTTAAAATTTTTAGCACCGACTTTTAAAACCGGTGCTATTTTGATTTTTTTGCCATTTTTAGGCAGGAAGATAAAAAATTTAAAATATTTAGCACCGGTTTTTAAAAATCGATGCTAATTACCAGTGCTATTTTAAATTTTTTGGCAATTTCTCTGGCGGGAAAAATGAATTTTTAAAAATTTTAGCACCGGTTTAAACCGGTGCTATTTTCTCCCAAAACCCGTGCTATTTTTAAATTTTTAGCACCAGTTTTGAAACCGGTGCTTTTTATATTTTTTTTGGCTATTTCTTTGGCGGGAAAATGAATTTTGAAAATTTTTAGCACCGGTTTTTAAAAACTTGTGCTATTTTTTAATTTTAGCACCAGTTTTTAAAACCGGTGCTATTTTTTACAAAAACCGATGCTATTTTGTAATTTTTAGCACCGATTTTAAAAATCGGTGCAATTTTTTATTAAAACCGGTGCTGTTTTGAATTTTTGGCAGGAAGATAGAATTTTACAAACATTTACTAATATTTACAAAAACGGTGCTATTTTAAAAATTTTAGCTATTTATTTGGCGGGAAAATGAAATTTTCAAATTTTTAGCACCGGTTTTTTAAAATTGGTGCTAAATTTTTTCAAAATTGGTGCTATTGTAAAATTTAGCACCTGTTTTTAAAAAACCGATGTTAAAATTTTGGGATAAGTGCCGATATAACCCTATCTACTTGAATAAGTGCCAATATAACCCTATGATAATTTTTAGTGCAAATATAACCCTAACTAGTTAATGAAAGTGCCAATATAACACTCAGACCCCATTTCCGGCATTGATCTCAATTTTCCAGTGCTGACTCTATGTAAATTGACCAAAATACCCTTTGGGCTAACTCTAAAATTAGGTGGACAATTTTACCCTCATAGTTCGCCGGACCGGCATAGTTCGCTGAAACTAGGTAGGGTTATATCAGCACATTATGCAATGTTATTGGGTTATATCAGCACATTCCTAATGTTTGTAGGGTTATATCAGCACATCCTTAAAACTTATAGGGTTATATTGGCACTTTCACTAACTATATAGGGTTATATTGACACTTTTGAATATTGAAAGGTTATATTGGCACTTATGTCAACTATGTAGGGTTATAAAAGCACTTTTTCTAAAAAAAATTAAAAATAGTACTATTACATTTTTAGCACTGATTTTTAAAATCGGTGCTAGAGGGGGGTCTCTGTGGTAGTACTAACTTTCTCAAGGCATTAGCCTTATGGTTGTGTTCTCTTGGTACTTGCTCTAAGATATATCTTTTGAACTTCCTGAGTAGAGGCTTCACAAACTCTAGATACTTTTGCAAGTTGTGCTCCATAGCCTCGTATTCCCCTCTTACCTGTTGCACCACTATCTGGGAGTAACTATAGATCTCCAAATCCTACATATTTAGTTCCATAGCTAACCACAAACCAGTGATCAGGGCTTTATATTCAGCCTCCTTATTTGTTGCCCTGAAGGCAAAGTGCAGTGTGTACGGGTAGTCTTTTTCATCAGGGCTAGTGAGTAAGACTATTGCCCCGCTTCCTCCTAAATGTGAGGAACCATCAACGTATAATCTCTATAATTTTTTCTTTGAGATCCCATCTCAACTATCTTCTCCTACTCCGTTTCAATGGGCTCGATAGTCTCAGTGGTTTCGACTATAAAGCCCGCCAAGGCTCGACCTTTAATCACTGCCCTTGGCTGAAATTGTATGTCATGTTCTCCCAACTCTAATGCCCACTTCATCATCCTTCCCGATGCCTCGGGTTTCAAGAGGACTTGCTTGAGGGGATAATTAGTGAGTAAGATGATCGTGTGTCCTTGAAAATAAGGTCGCAGTCTTCCAGCAGCATGTACCAGCGCTAGTATAAGTTTCTCAAGGGCAGTGTATCTTGTCCCTGGTCCCTATAGGGGCCGGCTCACAAAGTTTATAGGGTGCTGCACTTTACCTTTTTCTTTCACAAACACTGCACTAATGGCCAGGGGCAAAATGGAGATATACAGAAACATGACCTCCCATTTCTCGAGTTTTATGAGCGTCGGTAACCTTCAAAGATGATCCTTAAGTTGTTGAAAAGCTTGTTCACACCTATCGGTCCATTCAAACTTCTTTGATTTTCGGAGCACGTCGAAGAAAGGCTACTGTTTCTCAACCCCCATTGACAAAAATCTAGTCAAAGCCACCAGGCATCCAGTGATCTTCTGCACGTCTTTCATGTTCTGGGGGTTCTTCATCCTTATTAGGGCCTCGACCTTCTCTAGGTTAACTTTGATTCCCCTCTCTAATACCATGAACCCCGGGAATTTTCCCACCCCCACTCCTATGACACATTCAGCAGGGTACAACTTTAGATTTGAACTCCTGAGTATCTCAAAAAGCTCCTTCAAATCCATCAAGAATTCCTCATATCTCCTGCTCTTTACCACCATATCATCCACATATATCTCCACGTTCCTACCAATCTATTTTTTGAACAACCTGTTCACTAGCCTCTGGTATGTTGCCCCTGCATTTTTCAAGCCAAAAGGCATCTTCTTGTAACAGTACGTGCCCACATCTGTGATAAAGGCAGTTTTTTCCTTGTCTCCATCAACCATCATTATCTAGTGATAACCCTTGTGGGCATAAAAAAAAGCCAATACTTGATACCCTGCAATCGCCTCCACCAACTTATCAATGGGAGTAAGGGGAAACTATCCTTTGGGGAGCATTTGTTCATATCCGTAAAATCTAAACACATTCGCCAAGTACCATCATGCTTTGGGACCATAACTGGATTGGCTAGCCATTCCGGGTAAAATACTTCATTGATTACATCAGCCTTCAACAATTTGTCTACTTCGACCTTGATGGCTTCTGCCCTTTCTGGCGCAAATACTCTCCTTTTTTGCTTGACGGGCCTGATCCCTGAGTCAATGTTTAACCTATAGATTGCTATAGATAAGTTTCCCCAAAGCCACTATCCCCTTATCCAAGATTGGCATTTGTTCAGTTTCAGAAAGACTGACTCCTCCATGTACCAAAGCTACATCTCTCACCCTCCTTGCTTCTCTTACCACTGTGAGGTTACAGCTCTTAGCCACGAATTGATCCCCTCGAATGGAAGCTATCCCTCTACTCATTGGAAACTTCAACATTAGATGATTTGGTGACCACACTGCTCGAGCCTGGCACATCTAAGGCCTTCCCAAAATTACATTGTACGGAGAATAAGCATCAACCACTGCGAAGGTGCATTTGATCGTTACCCCCGTATCCCCTTCAGATATCCATACTGGCAAGGTGACTTCTCCTTTGGGATATATCGACTTTCCCGTAAATCCTGAAAGGGGGGTGGCTGACTTCTTGAAATTATTCCTTCGAATATCTAATTGATCAAAACATTCAGCGAACATTATCTCGACCCCAGTTCCATTATCAATAAAGATCCTTTTCACTAAGGTCATTCCAATTACCGCCGCTACTACCATCGAATCCGAATGCAGGGTTTGGTTTGGGACAACATCCACTTCTGAGAATGTGATTGTCTCGTCTGATCGGTTCTTCTTTAGGAGCCCTTCGAGAATCACTACCATAGAGACCCCCCTCTAGCACCGGTTTTTTAAATTTTTAACACCGATTTTTTAAAAACTGGTGCCAAATTTTACAATAGCACCGGTTTTGGAAACAATTGGCACCGGTTCTTGAAAACTGGTGCTAAAAATTTGAAAGTTTTATTTTTCCCGCCAAAGAAATAGCCAATTTTTTTAAAATAGCACTGGTTTCTAAATAGCACTGGTTTTGAAAATATTTGTAAAATTCTATCTTCCCGACAAAAAATTCAAAATAGCACCGGTTTTAGTAAAAAATAGCACCAATTTTAAAAACCGGTGCTAAAAATTAAATAATAGCACTGGTTTTTGCAAATAAAAAAATAGCACCAGTTTTTAAAACCGGTGCTAAGAATTAAAATTTAGCACCGGTTTTATGTAAAAAATATTACCAGTTTTTAAAAACCGGTGCTAAAAATTTTCGATACTCATTTTCCAGCCAAAGAAATAGCAAAAAAATTTAAAATATCACCGGTTTTGAAAAATTAGCACCGGTTTTTAAAAACCGGTGCTAAATATTTGTAAAATTCTATCTTCCCGCCAACAAATTCAAAATAGCACCGGTTTTAGTAAAAAAATAGCACTGGTTTTAAAAATCGGTGCTAAAAATTAAGGAATAGCACCGGCTTTTGCAAAAAATAGCACCAGTTTTAAAACTGGCACTAAAAATTAAAACTTAGCATCGGTTTTTTGTAAAATTTAGCACCGGTTTTAAAAACCGGTGCAAAAAAATTCAAAATAGCACTGGTTTTTTTAAAACGGTGCAAAAAATTTTCTATACTCATTTTCCCACCAAAGAAATAGCCCAAAATTTTAAAATAGCACCGGTTTTGGAAAAATTAGCACCGATTTTGGAAGAAAATAGCACCGGTTTAAAATTTTCCCGCCAAAGAAATCGCCAAAAAAATTTCCCGCCAAAGAAGTTGCCAAAATATTTTAAAATAGCATCGGTTTTGGAAGAAAATAGCACGGGTTTTAACCGGTGCTAAAAAATTTTTAATATTTCCCGTCCAAATAATTTTCCCCTCAAAGAAATTGCCAAAAACTTCTAAATATTTTTCAAAATTTTTTAAATTTCATTATTTCCGCCAAAGAATTCAAAAAATTTGCTAAAATTTTCAAATAATCTTCCCAGAAATTTCATGAGCTGGGAGCAGCTGCACAGCCGCTCTAAGCTATTTTTTTTAACTTTCAAAATTGTTCACTTCTTTTGTTGGCTTTAACTAATGACTAAGTTAAGTTAAATTAATCAACGATCAACCTTCACTGACCTCATATATACAAATAAGAATAAATTTTGTTTACATTAACTAAGTAACGTTCAACCCTTAATTGATTTAGTATACTCCCTCCGTCCCGGATTAAATTGCACAAGATCAAAGATTCAGTTCAACTAAGAAAACTTTGACTACATATTTGAATAGATATATAAACAATCGTGAAAACTTTACTTGACTTTCAATATATAAACACTAATGAGTGGGTCTCCTGACAGACGGTCTGTCCATAAGCTTATGGACATGCTACTTATTTCTTTCCTTATACATTGCATTTCTTAAATTACATACAAAATTTAAAATTTTTGAAAATATTTTTTATATCATATATTTTTATATTTTCACCTTCAAATACATATTATTACTTGTTTTAACTTTAAAAATGCAATATTTAAATTTTATAAAAAATTACGACATTTTAGGCAAACACCCTTGAGGATTGTCCATAAGCTCATGGAAAGACCGCATTTCCTGAGACTTTCCCAACACTAATAACTAGGCTAACTTTGACTAATCTACGGTCAAACTATACTTGACTTTCAATATATAAACACTAATAACTAGGCTAACTTTGACTAATCTACGGTCAAACTATACTTGACTTTCAATATATAAACACTAATAACTAGGCTAACTTTGACTAATCAACGGTCAAACTATACTTGACTTTCAATATATAAACACTAATAACAAAGTTGACTTTAACCAATTAACGGTCAAACTTTATTTGAATTAGTATATAATAAATACTAATAAAAATGTTTGACTTTGTCTAATCAACGGTCAAACCTTACTTGACTTTCTGTATATAAACACTAGTGACTAAGCTGACTTTAACTAATCAACTGTCAAACTTTACTTGACTTTCAATATATAAACACTAATAAAAAAGTTGACTTTAACTAATTAACGGTCAAACTTTATTTGAATTAGTATATAATAAATACTAATAAAAATGTTTGACTTTGTCTAATCAACGGTCAAACCTTACTTGACTTTCTATATATAAACACTAGTGACTAAGCTGACTTTAACTAATCAACGGTCAAACTTTACTTGACTTTCAATATATAAACACTAATAACAAAGTTGACTTTAACTAATTAATTGTCAAACTTATTCGAATTAGTATATAATAAATACTAATAAAAATGTTTGTCTTTGTCTAATCAACGGTCAAACCTTACCTGACTTTCTATATATAAACACTAGTGACTAAGCTGACTTTAACTAATCAATGGTCAAACTTTACTTGACTTTCAATATATAAACACTAATAATAAAGTTGACTTTAACTAATTAACGGTCAAACTTTATTTGAATTAGTATATAATAAATACTAATAAAAATGTTTGACTTTGTCTAATCAACGATCAAACCTTACTTGACTTTCTATATATAAACACTAGTGACTAAGATGACTTTAACTAATCAATGGTCAAACTTTACTTGACATTCAATATATAAACACTAATAACAAAGTTGACTTTAACTAATTAATGACCATACCTTACTTTAATTAGTATATAATAAATATAAATAAAAATGTTTGACTTTGTTTAATCAACGGTCAAACCTTACTTGACTCTCAATATTTAAACACTAATAACTAGGTTGACTTTAACTAATCAATGGTCAAACCTTACTTGACTTTAAATATATAAACACTAATAACTAAGTTGACTTTGACTAATTAACGGTCAGACCGTACTTGACTTTCAATATATAAACAATAATAACTAGGTTGACTATCACTAATCAACGGTCAAACCTTACTTGACTATCTATATATAAATACTAGTGACTAATTAACTAATCAACGGTCAAACTTTACTTGACTTTGTCTCTGTATAGAAACACTAGTGACTAAACTGACTTTAACTAATCAACCGTCAAACCTTACTTGACTTTCAATATATAAACACTAATAACTAGGTTGACTTTTATTAATTAATGGTCAATCCTTACTTAATTAGTATATAATAAATACACATAAAAATGTTTGACTTTGTACGGTCAAACCTTAACTCTCAATAAATAAACACTAATAACAAAGTTGACTTTAACTAATTAACGGTCAAACTTTATTTGGATGTGTATTTGATCTTCTTGAAGGTGCAAATGGGCTCTTCATAGGTCCATTTTTGTCCTAAATATTCAGTTAAAAACCAAACTCTTCACAGGTTCATTTCTGTACCCATGTTCTGTCCAAATCCGCCGCCGGAGTTCCCATCACTAGTGATACGCGCCCCCTCCACCGGAGCACCCATCGCTGCTGCGCTAACCACCGCACGCCACCTCTTTATTTCCCACCTCCGATGGCGATGCTCTCCACTGCCTCCACACCGGTTTCTCCGCCGGATCTCCCATCACCAGTGATATTCGCCCTTTCCGTCGGAGCTCCCATTGCCGTTGCGCTAACCATCACACGCCACCTCTTCGCTTCCCACCACCAATGACAATGCTCTCCACCACCTCCGCACCGCTCCCCTCTGCCGGAGCTCCCATCGCCGGTCGTGCTTACCAATGCACAGGTGAATCTTTGATGAAGTTCCATTCTAGTTCGTTTGAGCCAATGTCAATATACATATTGCTATGATAATTTTTGTAATCACATGTTGTTAGGTTAGTTATTGATTATGCTTGGTTTTGGATCTGTTTTCTGTTGTTATTCCTTTTGGTTGCTAAAAGTTTGTATCCTTCTGTTGTTATTCCTTAGGTTAGTTATTGATTATACTTTGTGATTTCTTCATATTAATGTTTGATTCTTTGTTTTACCCGTGCTTTGTTGTCACTGCTTCAAAGAATGGAGTTTGGCAACTAAAGACGGAAATTATTATGTTGCAAGTTTGCCATCTTTAGTTTGGTTTTAAACATCTGGTGTTTCCTTGTTCATATGGTTATAGATAGCCTTGATTTTTGGATAGGATGGTGGAGATTTGATTGCATTAACCATAATCAAGGTGGGGACGTTGCTGCACATAATCAAAAGTTCTCTTCTCTATGTTTTTTTGCTGTGTTTGCGTTTTAAATCAATCGTGAAAAGTTAAATTGTGTAACTTAAGTTCGGATAGAGAGAGTATGATGATTAAAAAAATTGGAATAACCAGTGATTGAACTGATAAGTGTTTGAATGTGACTTCCGGCTGATTTTTCTAAGTATATGCTCTTCTGTTGTTCTATTATAAAAAAAGAGAAGAGAGTAGTTGGTGCCATTAAGCAAATATTTTCATCTCATTTGTTCCATTTGTTGATTTGTTGAAGATCTATTAAGCTTAATTTGATATAATATTTACTCAAGAAATCTCAGCCATTGCTTATCTTTAATAATGTTTCAATAGTAGAATTAGTCACACATTATTACTAAATCACTATAAAACTTCTTTTTAGGCAAGACGCCCTGTAGTGTTGAGAATATATCGTGATACACTTATTGCTGATATGAAAGCTGCTTTCAAGGCAGCAGTTTCTGAGTGGCTTCCTGTTCTCGTTGCCTCAGATGTTCAAGGTGAAAGGATGGTTGATGTTGATGGTCAGTCTCATAAGTAACTTGCCAGCATAATCCTTCTTCCCTTCATGTCAGGTGGAAAGAAAATATTGTTGTATTATAATCTGCCACAAAATATGTCATAAATTTTTAATCTTTAATTCCTTACTTTAAATTATAACCAGTTTGAGTATCTGGATGGGGAGGGTTTATTTATATCAGTTATTGATACATTTTCTGACAGGGGGAGGTTCCTCGCTTTGAGATAAGCTTAGAAGCCTGTCTCCCGACTGCTTTCTTCAACTTTTGAGCGTTATTTTTATTGTAGTGCAGGTAATGCTTATATGACTATAACTCTGTTTGGCTCATGATGTGTATTTTCTTGACAATTGTCATCCTTCATGGAATGACCATGGTCAGCAATGATTGATCTTTTAGCAATATTCATTCTTCTATCAAGCTTTCTTATTCTTCGGAGTGTAGATAGAATATTCCCGTCTACAATAACTTTTCCAGATTTGCATGTACCCTTGGGATATATGCTTGGTATCTTCAATGATGTCTTCCATGAGATAGAATATTCAATGAGATCAACTCTGACTGCGATATATGCTTGGTATCTTAGATGATTTCTTCCAGTGGAGAGTTATGTTTTGTATGCCAATTGTATAATTGACTCAAGCTGTGGTAATGGTGGTTGACTGTCATGTTCTCTCTCTGAACAAAATGTCCAGAATCCAGTACTACATGCTTCCAGCAAACTTTTTTCCTTTAGGATATTAGTGAAAGTTATCCTATTCTCTCTTTACCGAATTCTCGCCCGTCTAGCTACATCCAGTTTCAAGGTTATGTTTTTTTGTCAGAATAAATTTACTATCCATCACAAGTTCTTGCTTCCGTGTAGGATATAGTAAAAAGGGAATATATCCTTGCTTCATCATTTTGTTTTCATAGTAACATGGTTTCACATTTGAAGGTGATTGTTTCTTAATGTAGTTTTCAATATCCAGTGACAAAATGGTGTCTGGTAAAATATAGAGTGTGCGAGCATTTAACATACAATTATACAAATGATTTTCATCTATTTCAATGGTATATGGGTCTAGACTCATTTATGTATTTCAAGAAATATAGTGTCTGCATAGAAGAAAATGGGAGAATTGATACTGATGTTAGGATGCAACAAATGGAAAAAATGAGAAATGTTTATTTTCTAGGCTAGGATTGTTGGGTTCCAACACGTTCTTAGAGGTACTGGTAGCGTCACCTTAGCCTAAAACAAAATGAATCATATTTCTCGTACTATTGCATAAACAATACACCATTTTTATAAGGATGAATGAAGTAATATTTTATATAGTTAAGGGTGAATTAAACCATGAATATGCTAGGTTATCCATGGTGGAGACGTTGAATACACTGATATTTTTGCAACGTGTAGGTACATGCAACCCCGATGGATTGTTCAAGATTCTTTCATTCTCATTCCAAGGATTTTAGCCACTTCCTGGCAACAGTTCTGTTTCAAACGAATATCTCTTTAACCACAATGAGTAATCATTCTTATTGTCCATCTTGTTCTCGTCGATCATTTTTTCAGAATCATTAGATTGTTTCATTAACCACTTGTACCTTTCTTTACCTCCAATTCGGAATCTGGGAATTATAATTACTGCTGATAGGTTCGGTTCTCCCAACTATGTACTCATTTCATCTTTGTTTTTGCAAGAGTAGAGAAGAAACGGAGATTCTAGAGCTTAAGTGAAGGCAGTGCACCATAAATTGTGCCGCAGTAGTTTTATTATTGTATAATTAGGACTATTATTCTTGTCATAGTCGTGCGAGACAAGGTGTTTGTATACATTAATGTGGAAATAAATTATTAATTTTGTGAAGTTGATTTTATTATTAAATTAATGTGGAATAAAATTGTTAATTTTGAGTCTTTTCCCTTTCTCTGTAAGCAGCAGCGCGCTACAGCTTTTAGAAGAAGGGATTTTTTTTCGTCGTCGTAAAAAAATTAGCACTGGTTGAAAAACCGGTGCTAACAAAAAAACCGGTGCTAATTTTGCACCGGTTGAAAAACCGGTGTTATAAAAAAAATCGGTGCTAATTTAGCACCGGTTGAAAAACTGGTGCTAACAAAAAAACCGGTGCTAACAAAAAAAACCAGTGCTAATTTAGCACCGGTTGAAAACCGGTGTTAACAAAAAAAAACGGTGCTAATTTAGCACCGGTTGAAAAACCGGTGTTAACAAACAAAACCGGTGCTAATTTAGCACCGGTTAAAAAAACAAATTGGTGCTAAACCGGTTACTTAGGCACCGGGTTTTTTTGGGAAAAAAACCGGTGCTAGAACAAAAAAAACAATGCTAGAGGTGGGTCTCTGTGGTAGTGAATCAGCCTTCATGACTGAGTTTGAAGACTTTTCTTATGTTAATCCACTTATCATGTTAATCACTCTTCGAATGGGCAGATTTTCCCCATTCCTATTGTCATGGTTTCTGGCGGGTTGTTCTTGCGGACCCTCATCCCTTCTTTCCTGATCTCTGGCTCGACGTTCCCCGTTATTCTGAGGATATCTCATGTATGGTAGATACCCCCCTGGGGCCGAGGGGACTTCCTCGTCTAGGTCCGAGGCCCAGAAGTCGCCTTTCTCTTTCATTCCTTTCTATCTCCTTTTCAAATGGATGCAATCATTAGTAACATGGCCATAATCCTTGTGAAAGTCGCAAAATAAGTTCGTAGCCATTGGTCTTGCTATTTCATCAATGACATTATACACGAAGGACCATAGATTTGATAACAACAAGCGTTCTACCAAAGACGTAGCCATTTAACCAAACATACCATTCATTAGGCTAAACCTAGAACAAACCACATTCAAGGTTCAACCTTTCATTGCATCTATAGGATAAATATGAGAACAATCCACATTAACATACTATTCTAGCAAGAATCATAACACATTATGCACAAGAAGTTCTAAGTTCATGTTCTTAGATTTTCATGCAAAGGAGTTGAGGAATTCGTCACTTTCCTAACACCCTGACACTTCAATCATACAAACACTTCCTATTCTCAAACAACACATGGCATAAATGAAGTAAAACATAGCATTAAGAACACATGAATGCTAAATAACAAAGTCTTCAAGAACGAGTGAAACAATCTATTCACTACTTCCACTACTTGATGTGAAGATAAATCTTCCATCCTTCTTAGATAGTAGTTTGCAAGAGTGAATTCAACATCTCTTGTCAAACCTCACCAATGACTCCCTAAGCTGAAACACGACTAAAAGTATCCCATTGATGGCATTGAGCACGAAGAATCAAAAAACTTGGCAACACTTATAAACACTACACCGTGTCTAAGCATTTAACCAATTCATGCATTTACACATGATTAGTCAAGAGCGGTCGACATTCATAGACCTATCTCATTTGCTACCTAAAACAAACATGACAACGAGTTCAACATCATCACGTTCATCTAGCAATTATCAACACATCAACATCATTAAGAAGCTCTAACTCATGCTCTTGGATTCCAGATTAAAAGAGGAGAGAAATAGCTACTTTCTCCCAACCCTAACAAGTAATCATACAAGCAATTCATATACTCAACTTTCTAACAACATCAATCCCATTAACAATTTACATTCAAAGCTCAATAAATGCATAATAGCAAAAACACTAAATAGATAGATAGGGTTCTTACTACATAGATATGGAAGCTTCAATCCATTGCTCCCAAGATAAAACTAAGCTAGATAATTAAAAGACATGATTAACCTACAAAAACTAAGAAAAGATAGAAGAGAAAAACTAGGGTTTGAACCCAGAAAAATCGCAGGAAGAAGAAGGTTTTTTTAAAAAAGGAGATGATAAGGTGGTATTTATAGTACAAAAAAACAAGAAAGATTGCTGGTCATACGTCCATCGCAAGTTGCGACGGAGCCCAGTTCCAGCATCTTGATTTCTTTCTTCTTTTTGTTTCATGTCCTCCTCTTTACTTCACTTTTCTTCAATTCTTCAAGTTTTCAAAAGCTCAAATACAAGTTTTCAAATATTCAAATCTTCAAAGATATTCTTCAAAGTCTTTAAAGTTTTCAAACAAATTGCCTTGTCACACAAAATCCTCTAGAAAAGTAATAAAAATGTAAAAGTCAATTTTAACTCTCCTTAGAGAATTTCAAGGAAAAATGCCACATTTAGAACCCAAAAGTGTACAAAGGTGAATCCTAAAAGTCATAATATAACCATATAAAATGGGCACATCAATGGACTTGAGCAGAGCTTACTCAAAAATCCTCGAGCACCCTCGAGAATATTGGAGGAAAAGGAATACACAACCCTGACCGAATCTGCTTTAGAAAAATGACCGACCTCCCCTCAGGAGGATCTTCTTAAGACTCTAATGCCCCTAACCACTCTAATTCCACATCAGCGGGAATCCTCTGACCTAGGGATAGCGATCGTAAGACCCCCGATGTAGTCCAAGACTTATTTGGGGCTGGGAACCCGTACGTCTCTTCTTCCACAGGGGGATCTGGAGTCGAGGGCTCAACGGTGGAGGAGGCTTCGGAGCGGAGCAGCCCGCAGTCTTCCTCTAACGTCCTTGAGGGGCCTCCCTCTTTAGGAGAAGGGGGGCCAAACTCAATGTCTCCAATACGCAAAGACATCTAAATATACCCTTTCTCTCTGCCGGGAGGCCAAACTCGGGGAAAACCCCCCTCAGGGAAATCTGAAAGTGGTATGTAGCTTGAATTACCAATCTCATCATCACTAGGGTTGGAACCCTGGGGAGAATACCCCGGATTGCTAAGTGTAGCTTCACAATCTCCCATTATAGGCGATTTCCCCTCAAATCTCTCAAGCTCAATTCCATCAGAATGCCCCCTCTCAATGAATTTCTCGCCAGAATCAGTCATGAGCACAAAGGATAAAGGAAAAGAAGTAAAGAATGTAGGTTAGGATAACTTACTGACGAAAGTAGAAGGAGGGAAAATGTAAGCGGGGAACGGAGGAAGAAGAGAGTCGTGAGAAAACCTTTGAAGTCACCTGCAGTTAAAGTGAAGAGAACGTGGAGAAAAATGGGAAGTTAAGAAGCCCAAAAAAGGCAGCTGGAGTAATGATTAACTTGGGAGAAGTGAAAATTTGAAAAGGCATGAAAAGTTGGTGTGCCTTTTCATAAATTGTTCCCTGACACACGCCTCCCTGTACAACCAACACACACTTGTGCACCCCCTGTAACTTTGCTAAAAGGAAAATAATAATGAATGATAGTTATAAGAAAATTAGACTGCGCCTCAAGGTTAGGGATCCCTTCTTCCAGAAAAACACAAGTAGGGATCCTCGATACCCTCTACGAGAACACGTGAACCCAGGGCTCATTAACGAAGGATGAACTCGAGACTCCTCGAAGATCTTAACCTCGAGGCTACTGCAGCTGGGCCAAGAGTATCTTGGGCAGAGGGCACCTCAAGCCCGCATCAGTGCAATGAATCTCCTTAATGGAGAGGGGTACATCAAGGCGTACATCAAGGAGTATAATCCGGATATATGTTATTCGTTGATACTGTATAAATAGATGTGTCTGTACTTACTATAGAGGACTTTTTGAACACTTACTAAAAACACCGACTGACTTAAGTATCAGAGTGTTTATCCCTTGGACCTCCCGGGGCTTTTTGCTTGCATATTATCATCGAGGAATTCGACGGTGCGACTCGACCGATTTCCAGACACATCAACACGCTTGTTAGCATTAAAGATTGCGTTCATCCATTTATTACATTTATTAAGCATGGCTAAACTAATAGATGGATAATCCAAATCTGATTCATATCTTAGTAGATTGCAATAATATGCATTCAAACAATACTTAACCAAATCGAATTTTCACAATTAAATAGGATTTACGTAATTCGTTTGATTTTTTTTTTTCTATAAAGGGGTGTCCAAAAACCAACCACTATCCATCACCAAAGCTGAATTTCCATATAAAATTTGTAGTGGAAACACATTAACCATGGCAATGTTACATATTACCACCTTTGCTCTGTTCTTCCTCTTACTTGTAAGCACTCAAGTATTCACAAATACATATGTATTACAATTAATCTCTTTTATACAAATTCATATCTTTCAGATGGGTGAAATTATAATACTATTGTATTTCTTAAAACGCTATGATTTTGGTGATTCGTTAAATTTATTTAGGATGGGGTAGTAATATTTTTTTATTGACTTGTTTATAAATAGGGTTCACCAAGTGTCACAAGCGCCTGACAACTCCTGGAAAAAAAACTATCAGAACGAATTACTGGATGAAGATGATATCCCTGAATTGCTTAAAAACCTTCAACCCGAGAGTCAATCCGGAGTCAGATTCTTAAAGGATTTTGATACTTCAAAAGTGTCCTTCGTATGGGATTCTCCAGCCAAACTTCATGGGAAAAAAAAGTTGAAAATGTTGTTGAAACTGGCAACAATAGATGATGAACAATTTATATAATTTCCGTTTTGAATCAAATTCGCACAATTTTAGTTTTTACTCCTTCCAAAAGACGTTATATTGCCTGGAATCAATGTATTCACGACAATTATAATCTACTTTCAACTGCTAAACCCTTCTCTAACCCGCAGCCCTCTCCAAGCTACAACCCTTCTTCTACAAATTTTTTTCTCATTTCCCCCTTAGGGGAGATGGAAAATAATAATTTATTTTAATTTATATTTTTATTATTGAATAAGTGTGATATTTATCTCCACGGATTAGTTTGTTTTTCGACTTGATCGATTAGATCGTTGTATTCATGATGATAACTCAATTTCATTGTTTATGTTGATGTATTGTTCTCGATCTGCTTGTACAGATTGTGTGTTCGCAATTTCGTTTGTGATTTTATTTTTGGGTTGGGTTCGTCAGATCTGTGTTTTTCAAGGTATTTACAGTTTGGACAACATAGATCGTGGTTGGATCAAGTGGTGTAACAACTGTAAAAGATCCATGTTTGGCGCAATGATATTGATGCGTGATACGATCATCTTTGCCAAGTGGTCATGTTTTTCGTAGGAAGCGAGTTTATATCTCTGAGGGAGATATTGCAGTTTTTTTATTGGATCTCTAATCTATAATAGTATAGACGATTAGTCTGGTTGACATGTAATTTAGATATCCTCACAATATGTTAGTTATTGCTAGATGTTAGTTAGGTTGGATGTCAATTCAAATCATTGTAATCGCCGCTGGCCATTTTTTCCATCATCTTGGAATGATTGATTTTTTCAAAAAAAAAAAATTCTACTTTCAATGCTCTATATATGCAAAATCTAAAGGGAGCATACAAAACAAAAAAAAAAATTAAAAAAAAAAAGAAAAGTACCTTCATAATCCTACAAAATTGACATGATCCTCAATATAACTGTCCGGTGTTTGAAAGTGTCAATATAACCCTACATAATAAGTGAAATTACAAAATTACTCATTCCGACAAATCTAGTCGGCATTATGTAAAATATTATACCCATCTGAAAAAAAGAAGAAATTAATAAAAATTGATAAACCATAAGACTGAATTACTTAGGATGCATGAGCCCGTAAGAAAGATATGGTGGTTATACCCATGATTCCATGAACCCTAATTTTGCTCAAACTTGCTTTCTCTTCCTCTTCTTCTCCGAGGTTTCTCCTCTTTTCCTTCTCCTCTTCTCCATCGTTTCTCCTCTTCTCCATCGTTTCTCCTCTTCTCTTCTTCATTTGTTCTCCGGCGATGTTACCATCAGATTTCTCCTATTTCCTTCTCCTCTTCTTTGCCGTTGTCGTTTTCCTCCTCTTCTGTGTAGCTTTATCATTTTTGTCAAAAAATATGTTTATGGTAGTGATGGCGACCGAAGAACCTGCAATGGTGGGCTGTTGTGATTAGGGTTTCAAGACCTGGAGTTGGTGGGCTACGGTAGTTAGGGTCGTGACATATAGAGTCAGTGGTGGTGGGCTGCAGGGCCAATGGCGTGGTTGATGGTGGGGCGGGGTGGCCAAACTGGTGGCAGTGCAGGATTGGGTTGTTGGGTGGCGGTGGTGGTGACTGGGTGGAGAGGCCTTGATGGCATGAGGGCAAAATTGTTCTAACATAGGTTATAGGTCAAAGGGTAGTTTAGTCATTTTATGTGCAGTCAACGTCGGTCAAATGGTGTTCTAGTGTTATATTGGCACTAGTTAGTACTGTTTTTGTTGTTTTAATTATCTTAAAGTTATATTAGCACATTTAGATTATATTTGAAAACATGCACTAAATGCAACTTATGAATTCTTCAGAAAATTTTATATGTTAGCAAATGTTGTATGTTAAGGTTTTGGGCAAATCAGATTTTGTCGCCTGTTTGACAAATTCTATATTTAGTAAAGAAATTGGTAGTTTAGGAAATTAAAAGTGATTTGTGGAACAAGTGTAAAAACTGATCTGTCCAATACCTTAACATAAAACATTTGCTAACATATAAATTTTCTGATGAATTCTTCTACCTCCTCATTACATACCTATTCTAAGATGATCAACACAAAAACATCTTTAGCTTAGCATCGAACACGGGTGATGATCGATCTCATGCCGTGTCATACTTACAAGCGAACGGATGAATCCATCCACATCACACGTTGTTCGAATTATCATTCGGTGAGCCCTCGGCATCCTTTCCCACTGTTTTATCATCCCTTCTGATAGTTCTGAAGGGCTTCTTGTTCTGTCTCGAGGTTGACATCCCGACCACGTGCTCCACCAAAAGCCCCGTCTCCGCGGCTTCCACGTACAACACCTTCACCAGGTTCTTGAACCGCCTCCTGAACGTCGGGAAGTGCGATAGTGAACCGACAATTCCCTCCAGCCTATTCCAAGAAGATAACATGTCAAGAGTTCTGAAAAGTTTATGACAAGTTCCTTATGGAACATGGCATCATAGAAAAATCATAGATATGTTACACTCTATCTAGCCTCTAGTAACAGTAAAATTCATTTAATCGAGAAACTTGGAACACCATGCCAAATGGCAATCACCTGAAGAAGCCAAACTTAAACCAAGGAGTTAAGCTTAACTACAAGATTTACTTATGTTTTGATGTTGGTTGTATCAATCCTCGTGTCTTAGGACAACACGAATGAAAATATATAAACAAGTCAAAAGGTTTACCGTTAGTTGTCTAATTTGAACTGAACTTCACGCAATCGTAAGTTATAATAGAATACCCATTGCTCAGGTAACACTTTCACATATATTCCTCGCGCACATACAGACAGAGATCATACTGGCGTGTAATTCCTTACAGAAATATACGAAGTGGGGTACTTATGCAACTAACCTTCTGATTACAGCTTGCAACTGTGCTCTTCTGATACTATCAGTCGACGGAAATCCTGTTTCATCCCAGTCCTCGGGCCTCTCATTTTTTAACCCCATGACTAGCTTCTTCAAGCAAATTTGCTCATCCCGTTGCAGCTCCAGTCCCTTTACTTGCTCCTTTATTACAAAGAGAGGCCCAATAAACCATTCAAACACTTTGTCCCTCGGCAAATTAGTCTTTGTCAGCTCCACCGCATCAGCTAGCCATTTCACGGGAAAAGAGATTATTTTTTTGTCACACTAACATTATATTTCATTGGGAAAATGTAAGAATTCACTGATCAAATAACTTACAGATCAATATGCCGGAGGAGTTGGAATCTGCTGATGCAAGAAGGCACTGCAAGATTGTCCAAGCGGGAAGCTTAATGCCAAGCTTCTTGCATTTTCCCTTAACAATACACGCCACGATGTCTTTAACATCTATCAAGCCTTCTCGGAGAAGTACTCTACCGTTTGCTTCACAGGATTTGAACAGCCAATCCCACACCTGTTACTATGGTCAGTTCCAATTCAACATGTCACAAAGATAACTAATTTTTTCATTAGTTACAGCACCTGCATTGGTGTATAGCGCTGAATCGTTTCTTTCAATGTTCTAGAACCCTCTGAAACGAGCTTGGTATTTCGCGAGCCTTCTGTCTCGTTTGCATGCTCAGGCGACTTTCTTTCCTTAGTGGCATTTGGGCTCATGTTATGACGATAGCGAGGCCTAGCTGTCAGAAGGATTTGTTTTATCAGAAACTCAAGAACATTGAGACCACAAATCTCACAGTATTTAAAGATTATCATATCGGGCAAAGCTAACATCCTAGCTTTTACCTTGGAAAGCATGATCCCTCCCTTAAGTAAAGTAAATCATTTGTGTATTCGTCGAACATTGCAACAACAGCAACAATGTATGCAAGCCCCATCTTGAAAGAGTCCTCCTGAAGATTAGAAACAGAACCATGAAAACATAAATATGAGATAAAGCAAAACAACACAAATTAGCAAAAACATGAATCAAAAAAAGAAATCGAAGTAATGCTGAAATTGATAAAGGAACAAGAGTGTACTTGATGCACGACAACTCCACTGTAGAGGGCAAGAAAAAAGCTGGACAGGAAAGAAGCTATGACGGATCCAACAACTGCTAACGGCCAAAGCATAATGGAAAGGCCTGCAAACGGGACACAGACCGCCTCAAGAAATGGACCTTCCCGTCCAATCAAGTCTTCAAACAGCCTTTTCCACCCTTTAAAAAGCATAAACGGGCTTTTCCAGATAGCTACTCCGGTAATCACAGGCACGTCCACAGGAATAGCAAGCACCGAGACCAATAGAGAGCTTGGGAGTTGCAACAACCTAAACATTAATGAGACGATTTCAATATCCTAGTACCTTACTCGAGCATCACCTATTTCAGTAGCTTAAGCGCTTTACTATATAATATTTTACTTTATGTCCATAGGTTTCTCGTCATCGGGTACTTCCTCACGCAATTCATCCATATAGGACATGTATGAATGGAAGCAAAAATCGGTAAAATCTCTAACTGCAGTGCAGCTTCCTTTAACAGTAGAGATGCTTCCATCCTGGTAATTATGCCAATTATCAGAATCAGCATACAGCCTTAGGTGTAAGAAATTAGACACAATTATTAATTATGCCCGGGAAAGAGTACGTAAGACCTTCAACGCAAGAGATACCTTAAGTTCAGCTAATATTTCAATTTGGCGAATTCTATTTTATACTGTTATGACAGCTGTAACTCTGTTCCCCTACACTGAATCAGCTACGTTGAGATAAAAGAACAGCTGATCATATACTACCGAGACATATCAAAGGTGTAAGAAGACAAAAAAAATCCATCGAACGTGGAAATGTAAGTTCTTTCAGCTAAATTGACTTGTGGACTACTAGAATGGCACAGAATTTTACCCAAGAAAACTACAATCAGTGAGCTTAAAAGTTAGTAATGAAGAACAAGAGAGGAACTTTAAGCTACCAAACGGAAGATAACTAGCTGAACTTCGGTAATCCAAATCAATGCTTTTTAATCAAACATAAATTATCTGAAACTCACAGCAAAGCAGTGATAGAACTTCTCTTTTACATTCTCTCCGACAGCCTCAAAAGTCGCAATCAAGGGAGCGAAGAATCCATATCCTATCCCACCGAGCACACTTCCGATAATTGCTACAACTGGAAACAGAACTAAAGGTGGGGGCAGAGTTATCATTGCCACAATCTTCAAGACCCATCCCAACTTTTTACTCCTGAATCAGAATAACATACATACCAGTGCATGACCCAAAAAACGCCCTAATAGACTAGCAATGTAAAAAAAAACAATAAATGAGAATTTCGAACATACTTTGCCACACAAAAGTAAGTCCAGATGAAATGTGCTGGCCATAACCCAATCACCACAGCTGTGTTCCCAACAACAATAATGAAGAAAGCAACTACACCAACGAATATTCCTGTTCAAGAAAACCACTTTTCACTAAGCAACAATGAGTACTGAAGTCATACAATTTCATCAGTAGAAATTTGAAGTTATAAAAATAAAAACAAACACTTGGATGAGCTGAATGGAACTGCAGTAAAAATAAGTGCACTGAAAATAGTAACAGTGTGACTAAACTAGGTTAAATTTCATCAAATCAAATTTCCGTTGAACTGACTGCACTGCAGATTAGCTCGGATAACAAGGCCTTCTTACACCGAACAATTACTAAATCAAACTAGTGTACAAGTTTTGAAGGGGAAAAACACACACACAAACTGGTGACTAACAAACCAAGTCCCACATCATTGAACAAACTATACGGGCCTAAAGCTGACAATATCATACAAGTTCTGATGATTTTTGAGAACTAACACAAAGTCTCAAACAAACAACTTATCAAAGCTATCTTGTTTATCCTCTAACTGGCCATATGGGATGTAAGAAATGGAATCTTTATAACAACTCAGATATACAATGCATAAAAGGAGGGATTAAAACGGTACCTTTGAGAGAACCCAGAACGAATAGCAACAAGAAGAAAGGCAAGAAGGACACAAAACTCCATAGCTTCGCCAGAAATCCCACTGGTACTTTCATCTTTATATCCTTCTTTTATCAATGAAAAACTGGCACAATTCTTCTCAGTTCCTTGTTCTATGCACTCTCGAGAATTTCTCAGAGTTCTTTTTCTTTCTTTTGGCTGTTACAGAAAGGCGGTCATCGTGCACGTGGGGCCGCATGATGGCGCACGTGTCAGATGGTAAAGCGATTAGGAGGTCGTTGGAGAGGTGACACGATTTTGAGATGGCATAAATGGGCTTTGGATTTTAGCTGTTTTGTTGGGTTAGCTCTTTTCCGAGAATTTGTTGGTTATAATCATTGATATTTCTACAGACCTTCGTGAATTAGCATTAAGATTCATGAATTAATTTCGATTATGATTGATATGTTGATTGCAATGTTTATTTGGGAAGGAAAATTAGAAGGAGAAGGAGTACACTAGGTGTTTGGAAAAATGTGTACTCCCTTCCTCCCTAAATAAACTTCATACTTTCTATTTTGGTCTGTCCCTGATTAAATTGCAATTACTCAAAATTTGCCATTTTCAGTAAAGTTGATCACGTATGAAAAGATCAAAATGCCCCTGAACTCCCTCATATTTACAGCCATTAAGGCTGATTAATTAGGGAAGTGTGACAGCCCTAGACACGCATCCAAACAATAGTGATAGATGTTGGGATTACTTTTTAAACTCTCAACCCCCTGCCAGTTCACATGCCTCATTTGGTCTTCCAATGCTCCATTATTGTTCTCCCAACGCTCTCATTTGGCTTCTAGAATTTTCTCTTCAACGTTTCTTTATCTCCTCATTCCTCTCATTTCTCAATCAAAACTCAGAGCCTACCCTCTCTTCTCTCTCAATTCTGAAAACCCTAACCATTTTTGCTCTTTTTCGGCTTTGTTCTTTGCTGAAAACTTGTGTTATTTGTGTTGTTTTCGTTGATTATTCTAGTTTTATCACAGCTTTTTGGCTCGGATCTAGGGTTTTTATGAGTTGGTTGGGAGTTTTGAAAACGAAATCGAATTCTTAACTTTTTTGATGTTAATCACATCTTTTTAAGCCTCAATTAAGGTTTTGTTGGGTGATTTATGGATTATTGAACAATAATTGATGTTCTTTGTGGCCTGGGTTTCGATCTGCGATTTTTCTTGTGGTGGATTTGTGATTTTAGCCACCGTTCTTCGTTTCAGTTGTTTAAAACCGAATGCATGTATCCTATTTTTGATTTTCATGGTCATTTTCGAAGTAAATGCAGTTGGGTTTGTGATTCTTGAACATAAGTTAATGTTCTTTGTGGTCTGAGTTCGATCTAGGGTTTTTAATGTGTTGGATCTGTGATATTCGCAATTGTTCTTCGTTTTCGTTGTTCAAAACCGAATGCATGTGTCCTATTTTTAAATTTAATAATCATTTTATTAGTCAATCATGTTGGGTTTGTGATTAGTGTTGATGTTGTTCATTTATTTTGGCCGATCTAATATTTGGTATGCATATCCTTGTTGATTTAGCCCATAGGTGTTGATATTCTCTGTTTAGTCTCGATTAGGATTTGACCAATTCAGTTTGGGGTTTTTAAAAATTAATTGATTTTTTTGGGGCTAGGGTTTGTGCTCTTCTGCCTGAATATTAGAAAATGCATGTATGTGCTGATTTTCTGATTAGTTTAGCAATTTATCTAAGGATTCATGTTTGGGGTGCCACTTTTTTGCCAAATGTGTGAAATCATGTCTATGTTCTTACTGTTTTGATGTTGGATATGAACATAATTCACTTTAATCTTGTCTAGGTTTGTGTACTTATTGTATTGTGTCCTTTTTGTCTTTGTATTAGCCATCGTTATTACCCTGTGGTGATGTGTTTGTGTTGATTATCCTTTTCTTTTGCTGAAACATGGGTCATAGGGATAAGGTCATTGCTGGGCAGGATAAATCTGCTCCCTTGCCAACCCTTGAATGATTCCCAGTATAAGTCACAATTTGAGTCCAACTTCGATCCCATAATGTTTACTAGGCTTGAAGATATTGACTCACAACTCATTCACACTGATGTCATCCCACCCCACCACCCTGTTCTTGACACTAACTCAATTGGATCCTTGGATACCCTTGTGGCCACACATTTTAGCTTTGTACCTGAATTTGTCTTATACCACTCAGAATCAGATACTAATTCAGACTAAACACATCTCCCTACTACTAGTCCTGATAAAACACGGCCCCTTAATACTGATACTGATTCTGATGCAACCCTACCCCCTGATTCCGATGAAACCCAACCCCCTCATTTCGATGAAACCCTACCCCCTGATATTGATCCTGATAAAACACAGCTCCCTGATCCTAATACTGATGCAACCTAACCCCCTCATTCCGATGAAACCCAACCCCCTAATTCTTATAAATATGATTCATTTGAATCTTGGTGTGATCTACATCCTTTAGTGTACTTCAAGGGTAGTGAATTCCCTAAGTATGTCGAGCCAGGTTTCTGGGAAACTGGAGCTTGTCTTTATCCTGGTAAATGGCCAAAATATGTGCCTAAAAGTGATTCTGATGCTGGAAAATAGTTTCATTACTCACAGGTTTATATTTTTGGCTTCTTTTCAATTCTGATTTTACCTTCAAATTGCAAATTGTTGAACATATACTAATTGTCTACCTCTTAATGCAGGATTGTTTATACAGTGTGGCTGTTGTTGCTTTTTACAACTACTTCATTCTGTGTTTGTCTGTGGTGGTCTGTGTGCTACTTGACTGTGATAGCACATGTGCTACTTTTTATATGCTGAGTTTTTAAATCTGTGTGATGTTTATGTTCAAACGTGCAACCACTCAAATTTTGACTCAGATTCGGTTGAAACCTTGGGTGACTATTCCCCATTTTTCAACTGAATCTGAAGCAAAACTTGAGTCAGGCAAGGCATATTTCAGATCAGGGGCAATAATGAGTGTTAGTCACTAGACTTACCTGATCTTGGCAGGGCATTTGTTTATTGATGTTATAGCCAATATGTGTGATAGTTGGGTATGTGTTGGCCGAACCCATAATTTATGATGTAGCTGTGATGAATGAATAAACATGAAAACATGCTTATTAGTTGTTAAACTTATATGATATTGGCGGGCATGATGTGATTACACCCAACTCTGAAATTATTTGCTTAGTTGACCTTGCTGTAGTTGTTAGCCACCTGTGATGATACCTTGCATGAACACTTTGGCAGCAACCATGTTATTACAAACATCAAGATGAAAACTTTATAGTGTTTTTACCTTCATTGTTATATGTGTGTTTGCCATTCCTCCCGGTTTGAATGGTTTATCATTTTGGACTAGCCTGTTTTGCTTCATACTTAGAAACATATTTTTAAACACAAGCTCATTTTAAAAAGCTCCAACAAAAGGGAGTATAGCCCTCCCAGCTTTTACAAGGTTGCCCTATAAACATACCTTATCAAAATAACTTGTATGTTTACCCTAGACCTGAATCTAGAAGCACAACCCTACAAAAGTACATTAGTTGCATGTCTACACTAACTCCATCATGATTAGCATATCCTGTATGTTCTTGGTTCTACCAATAGACACCATGTGTTCCAAACAACCCCTTACTAACTCAAAATCCACAATCAGATTGTGAGGTAGAAAACCAAGTCTTCTTAGCCTTTCCTTTCCCATATGTGGCAGTTTGAACTCATTATCACCCCTGCATTTCATGATTTCTACCATAACACTTTCGTTGCTTAGGAATATCTTGTCTATGACCCAAGAATCCTCCCTGTCAAAAGCACCATGCACAGCTTGTAGTAGTTCATTTAGGTTTTGGCTAGGGTTTTGCTGTTGTAAACTTTGAATTGAGGCAAAAAAAACCCAAGTCTAGAATGTTTAAGTAGGGTGATTTGGCTGGTTGACACACTAACTGAATGTTAAATGCATCCGAGGTAACTGCAGATAAAAATTCAGGGTCATTTGCAAATATGTGGGTAGATGCATTATCTTGTTGCATGAAAATGTTTTTGCTTGCCCAAACTGACCATTTTGCCTTGATAGCTGGTATGAGTTCATTGATAAGCTTGTGTCTAATGACATCTCGGGTTATGGATGTTATAGGTGTGGCATCATGGTACCCCTAGGTCTATTTACTGTTGTGTACTTGGCTGCTACATACTCGACGTAAGGAAACACACCTATTTTTTCATCAAACATTACATTATCCTCCATGTGAAATATATGTCTACACATAACACATAGAAACATGAGTTTTGGTATGTAATGCTCGCTTTGGGTGATTCTATATGGTTCTGGTTCATTAGGACCAAGAATATACCTCGTTGTAGCCTATGTGATATATAACCACTTTTCGTCGATGTGTATGATGTTGTACATGGTCTTGAACTGCATGTTGCACTCCAGTTTGCTTAAACACCATTCCAACCTTGATTCTATCTAGGCTGTTGTTAGGTATGGATGAACAGCATTTGTGTGGCTTCTTATCTCCTTGCTTGATATTGCTCTGTGTATCTTACTTTTACCAACATGCAGCTTGGCGGCTATGCTTCAGCATGTACGCCTGAAATTTAGTGGCAATGCCATTAGAGCTTCCTGGTCGATTGGCTTCTTGCTTCTTCCACAGCACCCGTGTCTTCTCGAACGGGTGCACACAGCCTCACCATTTTGAAGTTATTGCCTAACTTGCGCCCAGATTGTGCTGATGGTCCTAACTGAGCATGATCATCTTTCTACTGCCTCCACTCTACTGTTGTTCTCAAGCTGCCCATGTTTTATGTGTTGAAGGAAAATGGGCAATCTCCTGCCTTTGTTAATCAGTGAGGTTTCTCCCCACCATCACAGCTCTACTTTTGCTCGATGATGAGGATCAGAAAAAGTGCAGGTTAGGGTTTTCTGAATTTGGCCAGTTCTGGAAGAACTGGCAAAAGGATTCTGAGGGCTTTGTTTTTTGGTCTGTAGAGTGTGAATGGGTGCCGTAATAAATTCCCTTTTTTATAGATGAGAATTCTGATTTTTGGAGGTAATGAAAAGTGAACGAAAAAGTGTAAAATTGGCTCCAAAACTAAAAATTTTTGAGCCAAAGATTAACTTTTGGTGGGAATAATCAGTGCTTGGACATTATTTAGCACTGTTTTCGAGTCAAATTGGGGGCATGTAAATGACTGATTTTAACTTGTACTTTTTCAGCTTTTTTGGACTTAAAAAATGTCATTTTGACACTATTCAATTTTGCTTCAACTTTTCTCTTTCTTACAAATTATTCAGGGATGGAGGGAGTATACTTTCTCTGGTTATAACATACTGGCCATCTTTTAAATGGCACATTTTTTTTAAAAAAAAAGGTGAAATGATTTATGTAGGATGAATTTGATGTTAAAAAGTAAATTTGTGGATGAAAACAATCTAGAATTTGCCAAAAGAGAAAAGTGTCAATATAAAAATACCAAACAAAAAAGGAAAGTGTGTCAATATAAAGAGACCGGATGGAGTACGTACTATAGTCATTTGTTTGTAAAAGACAATTTAAAAATCACTTCCTCCCGCTCAAATTGCACTCTTACTTTTTTACATTAGCCCTATCAAAGTTTAACCGCGAATAGATATATGAACAGTAACATTATTGTACATAATATTGTTCAATTCGTCGTAACAAGTAATTTTCAAATATCAAAATTTTTATTTATTGTTATTTTATGTTGGTAAACATATTAACGGTCAAATATTTTTTTGACTAGCGTACTAATAATTGCAGTTCAATTTCAGTTGGCACAGAGCGAGTAGTAATGTAAAGAGACATAAATAACGATTATTTTTGTAGGCGAGGGGCTAAAAACAAGTTGTCAAGTGTTTGAAAAAAAAATTAAAGTTAAGCTTCTGATTTTACTATAATAACGAGATAATTATTTTATTTGGTTAAATATTTTTCTAACCATAACTTTAGGCTGAAAGTGTCATGTAAAACTAGAAAGTGCCAAATTAATCCTAACTTTACACTAATTTTTGCCAATATAACCTTCCGACCAATTTCCGGCTTTGACCAAAAGTTTCAGTCATTGACCTGAAGCTAATTGACTCATTTTCTCTCGGACTTTTCTGCTAAATCTTTTTCCAATTTTACCCCTCCATCACCACCCCACCAACTCGTATCACCGGCGCCCACCATTGCAGCGCTGCCGCAGCTGCAGCGAAGGCCTAACTTGAGCAGCGACGAAGTTCCAACGCCATCCAACAACATCGTTGACAGAGCATTTGACTCAACACTATTCGCTGAGAAAATTGTTGCTCTGCGTCTTTTCCACAACATTGCCGGAGGGAAGCTATGAGGAGCAGCATCGCAGGAGCGCCGACACACTAGTCTCAAGCCATCGAAGTGGAGCAAAGTGCCCTTCTACATCGCTGGAGCTTCAACGAAGCCAGCCGTGACACTCACGCCACCGGGGTTCACCTTCGCACTGTTGGAACAATCAACATTTATGAGTATGATTGCATCACACTCACAAATTGATAACAAAGAAAAATACGCACAAAGCTACACACAAATATGAATGGAACTTGAATTGTTCACCATCTCAACTACTGCACACATAACTCTAAGAGTGCTACATTTTGCTTCGCCTAATTCCAATATTTTAGAAAGAGTACATGTTCTATTTAAATAGAACACTAACAACAACCCCTACATTATAGCCACCAACTCTTTACAAAACGTTGCTTTGACTGAGCAACAATTTAACTTTATCTCTTTGACTTGATCTAATCTTGGTAAAACAATAAAAGCTAATTTGATTATCCAACACACGTCACCCCTCTAAGAGCCACCGCCAAGCTCCGACGAATCTAGCGCCTGGCATCGACGTTTGAAAGCCGCTCGAGGTTTGACGAATCCAGTGCCATCGTGAATCGGCCGGAGCAGCGCGGCCGTGAATCTATCGGATCCGAGCTGCGTCAAATATCTCTCCCCAGATGTCCAATCCCAATCCGAAGAATTTTCTTCTCAAGCCATGTTCGAATCGCCCTATTCGAACACCGGCAGGAAGAAGTAAATGGGGGAAGAACTAGGTGGCCGGCGGGAAGAAGAAGAACAGAAGAAGAAATGGGGAAGAAGAAAATGGGCATTTGAGTCTTTTTCATATTTTTCATTATTCTTTTTTTTTTTATTAAAAATTTCAGGGGCAAAATGATCGTTTCTGTAATTTCCGGCCAAAATTTTCTTTGACTTTCGAATTCAACACATTCTGGAGTTATATTAGCACATAACATCATTATGTTAGGATTATTTGGACACATTTAACTTTTGAGTTATATTAGCACTTTCAACCTAAATTTAAATTATTTTAACACTTAGCTCTATTTTATTTTACGAGTCTGTCTCTTGAAAGACGGTCTTTCCATAAGTTATGGAAAGACCAAGGTTTAAAGTGTAAATTAGAAGAAATTAAGATAAAATTTTCAAGTTGCATGAACCGGGTTATAAATTTTATAACTACTACATGTTTCATACTAAAACTTTAATATTGCAACTAAGATCTTTTACCTTTTATTATTCTAATCAAACTTCATCTTTCCATAAGGCTATGGAAATACCGTCTTTCCAAGACTTTACCTTATTTTACGGATAGTTGACGATTTGGTATTGTGCCCTTACCTACCGATACACAAGAATCTTCCACGTACTGAATTTTCTGAGGGTTTGAGCGTTTCACCACCTCCTCTTTTGGCGGCTGGGTTCCGAATTCTTCCCCAGAACACCATAATCTACACAACTCAATCACTGATCAGCTCAATGAATTTCATCATCAACAACCCAATATCCCCCTCCACCAATCTCCACGGCCGCTATTCTCCATTCTCACCCAGAACCACCCGCTTTTTCACCCCACCAGCATGCCTAAACGTCGACGTTTCAGCCCCAGAAACCACCACCAAAGTGGGAGGAAATGTCGGATTAACGAAGGAGATAATCGACGACGAGAAAAGGGTCGTGGTGGGTACCTACGCTAGAGCCCCTGTTGTGCTCTCCAGTGGCAAAGGCTGCAAATTATACGATGTTGAGGGTAAGGAGTATTTAGACCTGAGCTCCGGAATTGCTGTGAATGCTCTTGGCCATGGTGATCCTGATTGGCTGCGGGCGGTTGTAGAGCAGGCGAATACGCTCACGCATGTCAGCAATATGTACCACACTGTTCCTCAGGTTCGTGTGTGTGTTTTGTTTGTTGAATTCGTTTGTTTGGGAATTGTTTTAATATTTTTGTTATATGATGTGTGTAAAATAGTTGAAAGTGTGGTGAAAAGTGGCGATTTTTATGGTTTTTTAAGTGTTGTGGAAAGGGGTCTTGGTAATTGTGATTGCTATGATGGTGAAAATGGGAGAAGAAAAGGTTTTTAAGTGCAAATTTCTTGGGTGGAGGTCATTCTAAGCTTGCTAATTATTCGCAATGCATAAAAATAGTGTAGAGATGGTGATTTCTATCAGGGAAGGTTGTCTTGGGTATAGGGCGGAAAATGTGATAATTCGTGTATATGTTTGGTGTGTTTATGTATACTTGGAAACGGGAGATGGACAAGAAACTGATGATCTTTCATACTAGTCAGGCCTTTTCTTCTGCTTCACTTGTTTTTTATTTATATGACATTATTAAAATGCTCTGAAGTGTAGTGGAAAGTAGAGATCTTTACTGTTTTTGAAGTGTTATGAGCGGGTGTTTGGTGGTTAAGATTATGATTATGATTGTTGAACAAGTATTAGTAAAGGATTTCTAAGTGCAAATTATGGACAATTTTTCTTCGAAACTTACTCTAGCATGTGAATTAATCTGCAATAAAAATAGTGACAAGATGGTGGTTTGATAGGGGTTACAATTCCTGGTTTGGTGCCTGAAATTGTGTAATATCAACTTTCAATACCATATCAGCTTCGCATGAATAGAACAATAGGTAACCTCTTCTGCTTCTTAAGTTACACTTGTTTAGTCGGGTTGCCATTCATAGGGCTGTTTGGTGGTGTTATGCTTAAAAGCAAAGCTGAATTATTTTAAAAGTATGGGGAGATTAGCTTCTGCTTTTCCCCCCAAAATAGTTTTTGCTTTTAAAATAAGCAGCTTTAGGAGTTTACCAAACACTAAAAATGTGCTTAACTTATAAGCAAAACACTTATAAGCCCTGCCAAACACACGTCCCTAACTATCTGTATCATATCAGCAGCGCATGATTAGAAATTTAGAACCATATGTGACTTTTTCTGTTTATAAAGATGTGAGTCTGGCTGTTTTGTATAGCATGTTATCCTGTTGGAATTGTCACTCTAGTTTTCCTTAACAGATTCACATGGTAGAAGTAGAACCTTGGTTAACTTTTTCTGTTTCTAAAGACGTTAGTCGGGCTGTTTTGTATAGCGCGACGTCCTGTTAAAAATTGTCACTATAATTTTGTGTATCATATCAGCTTTGCATGAATAGAACAATAGGTATTTGTTTCTGTTTCTAAACAGTTGATGGTTTTTACGTGGTTCCCACCTGAAGAAGAGACTTTGGTTGGTATCTTTAGAATGAAAATGATTGTCAAATGTGTGTTTTGCTGAATGTGACTAAAGGGGGACTTTTACAGGTGGAGCTTGCGAAGCGTCTCGTTGCTACTTCTTTTGCTGATCGAGTATTCTTCACAAACTCCGGGACAGAAGCAAATGAAGCTGCTATCAAATTCTCTAGGAAATTCCAGAGATCTTCACATTCTGGTGAAAAGGAGCCGCCACTTGAATTCATTGCCTTCAGCAACTGCTTCCACGGGAGAACCATGGGGGCTCTTGCTTTGACAAGCAAGGAGCATTACAGAACACCATTTGAACCAGTGATGCCGGGAGTAAATTTTTTGGAATATGGAAATGTTCAGGCTGCAGTAGATATGATTCACAGTGGTAAGATTGCGGCTGTATTTGTGGAACCGATTCAGGGGGAAGGTGGTATTTACAGTGCCACGAAGGAGTTCTTACAAGCACTGCGAGCGGCCTGCGATGATGCAGGGTCTCTTCTGGTCTATGATGAGGTAACTGTATATTTGAGTTATAGCAATTGTCAGATATGTTGCTATTCTCATTTAAGATTAGCTTTGAAAATGCTTGGAAAATAATTGTTTTCTTTGTGTTGCTGTTCTCCGTCTGAAAGCACATTTCTTTTTCCACTATTCATTTCATCTCATTTCCTAGATGACTACATTTTCAAGATGAAACCGAAAAAATGCTATCTAGGCAGGCTCAAGGCTATTATGTTCAACTTTTTCACTGACTGTGTCGATTTAACCTTAAAAAATTTGCCGCCACTTACGCTTGTGGGCTGTGTATACAACCATAAGTTGGAGTGCTTGTTTGACAGTCTTCAAAAGAGAATACTTTAAACTCTTTCCCTAGTAGAACTGGTGATGGCCTTAGCGATAATATGATGAATCCATCTCTTAGTCTCCATTTTCTATTTAGCCCGTTTGTGCAGTCTGATATTTTATTCATTAACATATTTTGTCTTCCAGGTTCAATGTGGCTTAGGCAGGACCGGTTATCTTTGGGCTCATGAAGCCTATGGCATATATCCAGATATCATGACTCACGCCAAGCCTCTTGCTGGTGGTCTACCAATTGGAGCCGTCCTTGTTTCCGAAAGGGTTGCAGCCACAATTGAATATGGAGACCACGGGAGCACTTTCGCGGGCAGCCCTCTTATCTGCAGTGCAGCCATTGCTGTGCTGGATAAGATCTCGGAAACAGGGTTTCTCACCAACGTAACAAAGAAAGGCCAGCGGTTCAAACAACTGTTGACCAAAAAATTAGGGAAGAACCTGCACGTGAAAGAAATTCGGGGTCTGGGGCTTATTATCGGCGTAGAGCTGGATGTCTCTGCTTCACCTCTCGTTGATGCATGTCGGGAATCGGGCCTGCTTGTTCTGACTGCAGGTAAGGGAAATGTTGTTAGGCTTGTGCCTCCATTGATTATATCAGAGCAAGAACTGGAAATAGCTGCTAACATTCTGTTAGATTGTTTTAAAATTCTGGACTAGAATTTGTTTGAGATGCTTTTGTTGTATGTTGATTCATGTATGCTGTGGCTTTTCAAGGCTTCAAGTAGGCATATTCTTTCTGTGCTAGCAAGTAGCCTAAAGTGAAATGTTGTTAGTCTTGTGTTCAAATTATAAATAAATTATTTATTAAATTATTTATACCAGGTAGGTTATAATAGTTTCTTTAGTATCAGTGTTTTTATAGTGAGTATGATTTTAAATCTTGAACACAATAACTTAGAATATTCTTACTTTTTCCGCAAAATCTTAGGAAAAATCGTCTTTTCATAACAATAAAAGGTAAAAGGTCTTAGTTGTAATATTAAAAATTTATTATACAACGTGTAGTAATTATAAAGTTTATAATTCAATTCATGTCAGCTGAAAATTGTATTTTCATTTATTCTAATTTGCACTTTAAACTTTGATATTTTTATGACTTATGCAAACATCGTCTCTACTCTGAACGAATAATCTTATTTGAATTTAAAAAGGAAACGAAAAGGAGTAGATATAAAGACATGCGGTTCAACATGATAGTGTGGTTATAAAATAAATTACTCTCTCCACCCATATGAATTTGCACAGAATTTTTTTTACGATTTTTAAAAAACATGTTTGACTGTAAATATATGTAATTACAGACAAGAATGACACATATACAATTGATATTTAAAAATTACATGTTACAATGAATTTAACAATATCTCATACGATAATATTATTATTTATATATCTATTTAAATATGTGGTCAAAATTTGATAATTTTAACTGCTAAAGTGTGCCGATTCCGATGTTACACATTAAGGGAGTTTTAAAGTTGATTGATAAATGACATTCAAAAGACTTAAACTAATTGAGTGAGATCAGCCAAGTTAATTCAGGAGTTTAATGTTTAAAGGGGAAAAAGGTATGATGTTGATGCGAGCAAGTAGTTAAGTAAAAAGTAGTGGTCACAAAAGCTAAGATTTGGAATATAAGCTATTTTAGGTTATATTGTTTTCTATTTATTATTTGTGTATTAATTCATTAATTTAGTAGTGAGTCTGTCTTTTTAAAAATGACATTTTTATAAACCATAAAAAGAGTAAGGTTTAAACTGTAAATTAAAATAAATGAAGATAATTGTTTTGGGTTTCATTGAATCGGGTCATAAAATAACTACTTCACATTGTATAATAAATTTTAAATTATAGCTAAAACATTTTATCTTTTTATTATTCTAATTAAAATCATCGTTTCATAGGCTAAGGTTGTCTTTAGTAAAATTTCAAATTAATATTATCAATTTAATTTTTCCCTGTTATTTTTTATTTTAACCATTTATTTTAGAGCAAAGTGCATTCATATTCCTGAGTTCTTTGTTTTGTGCACTTATACTGCCCCAGTTTTTAAAAGTGCACATATTCCCTTATAGTTTTCGAAAGTGCACATATACCCCTGTAGTCTGAGATTGACTTTGATGTACATTGAACAAGGAACTAGGGGTATATGTGCAATTAATAAGAAACTGGGGAGCATAAATGTACTTTACTCTTTATTTTACTGCCCTTGTTTCTCTATTTGTGGCACCACATTTTTAAGTATTTAGATGAAAAAAATGAATGGATGAAATTGAATGTATTAAGTAAAAAGTAGAATTAGTGGATGAAATTAAATGATTCTTGATAAAAATGGAAAGTATCCAATATAGAAAAATAATTTAAAAAGGAAAGTGTGCATCAAATAGTGAAAGTGCTAGAAAATCAGTTGGGGAAATTTAGTTAGGGTCTTAGTTCCAATTATGTCTTCTAGAAGAAGGAGAACATGACCGGTGGGTCAAGTCATTGAAGACTTTCCGAAAGCAACAGCGAACCATAACTCAGACGCCATCTTTTGTTGACCACATCGAACCTTCAATCCATACCTTAAAAACACCAATATCTTCATCTTCATAGTTGCAACCGAACCCAGAATCATCATTCATCAATGGCAGAAACCAGAAAACCAGAGCTCGTTTTCATCCCAAATCCAGGGCTAGGCCATCTGGTATCCATGGTAGAGCTATCAAAGCTCCTCCTCGCCCAAAACCCCAATCTCTCCATCACCATTCTCATCATCACACGACCCTCCGACACCAACATCCTCACCTACAAAAAATCCTTAACAGAATCAACCGATCCCGGAATCCGATACCTCGATCTCCGCCCCACGCCGAGCGATTCCCCGATCCCGTTCCACCACTTCGTGGACGCGCACAAGCCTCACGTTCGCGAAATCTTCGCAGAAATGTCGGATTCCGAGACATCCAGGCCTTCGGGCATGATCGTGGACATGTTTTGTTTGACCATGTTCGATGTGGCGCATGAATTCGGAGTTCCGGCGTACCTTTTCTACGCGTCCGGTGCAGCCATCCTCGGCCTCATGCTGCACCTTCAAAGTCTGAGAGATGATCATAATGAGGATGTTTCTGATTACAACAACTCCAGGACTGAGATTTCTGTTCCGACTTACGTTAATCCTGTCCCGACGAATGTTCTTCCATCCTTGATCTTCGACAAGGAAGGAGGAAGCAAGATGTTCTTGAATCAGGCCAAGAGGTACAGAGAAGCGAAAGGGATCGTCATCAACACGTTTCGCGAGCTAGAACCGCTTGCATTTGAAGCCCTAGCGAAAGACAAAACCATTCCGCCTGTTTATCCGATTGGACCAATGCTGAGTCTCAACAAGGAGTTAGATGATGATGAGAAATCCATCATAAAATGGCTCGATCTCCAACCCGATTCATCCGTTGTATACCTGTGTTTCGGCTCTGCAGGCGCTTTTGATGAAGAACAGGTGAGGGAAACCGCGATTGCGCTCGAGAAGAGCGGATTCAGGTTCATATGGTCCCTGAGGAAGCCACCAGCTCCTGGCCAAATGGCTTACCCCGAAGACTACAACAATCTCGATGAAGTTCTGCCAGAAGGGTTCCTATCGCGAACTTCTGACATCGGGAGGATCATTGGATGGGCGCCACAGGCTGCCATTCTCTCGCATTCCTCAGTGGGAGGCTTTGTTTCGCACTGCGGGTGGAATTCGGTCCTGGAGAGCGTGTGGTTCGGGGTCCCCATCGCGACATGGCCGCTCTACGCGGAGCAGCAGGTGAATGCGTTTCAGTTGGTGAAGGACTTGGGGATGGCGGCGGAGATCAAGATGGATTACAGGAAGCAGATCAGGTCTACTCTGGACCTGAACAGTGAGAATGTGAGTGCTGATGTGATCGAGAAGGGGATCCGGCTCGCGATGGAGCCGGAGAGTGAGGTGAGGAAGAAGGTGAAGGAAATGCAGGAGAAGAGTAGGGCTGTTGTCATGGAAGGAGGATCTTCATATACTACTCTCAGAAGTTTCATTGATGATGTGTTCAGTAATGTTTTGTAAGGATGAATATGGATAAAACATGTGTTTTTTGGGATAGTTACTTATTAGTAATTGCTCAAGATTAAGTTGTATGATTCTCAGGTTTTTTGGGATCCAAAATGTGCTTTTGGAGTTTGGTTGATTTGGACATCTAGAAATGATCTTAACCAAGATTTTGCTTGATCTTTTTTATCACAAAAGCTAAATGATCTTAAGATGTGATTGAAAATTGTCTAGGAATGGGAGAAAACTTGGGGAGAAAGCTAAATGATCTTCACTGTTCTTCTCAAGAGCTCATGGGAGAAAACTCCACATTTATTATCTAGGGTATATAAGATCTAAACAAATATGGAACAAGATATACACAATCAATTCATAAGGGTATCTCATTCTTATCCTGATTCTGATTAATTTACATCTTCATTACCCTCCTCAAGCGAAATGTAGGACTGGTCGCAACGCAAAGTTTGGAACGTAGAAACTCAAACTGAGGACGAGGTAGATCATTTGTAAAGATGTCAGTAAGCAGCAAGTCCGTAGGAATATGAGCAACCTTGAGCTTGCCAGAAGACACCATGTCACGCACAAAATGATAGTCAATATCAATGTGCTTAGATCTCTTATGAGAAATTGGATTCTGAGCCAGGAAGAGATCACTATTATTATCACACAGCAAAATAGGTGGGGCGTGCGCCGTCACACGTAAATCCCGAAGAAGATTCATCAACCAAGCCAACTCCGCAGTAGTATTTGCCATAGCATGGTACTCTGATTCTGAACTAGAATAAGAAACTGTAGACTGCTTCTTAGCACTCCAGGAAACCAGGTTTCCACCAAGGAAAATGGCATAACCATATGTAGACCTACGAGTCTCTATACAACGAGCCCAATCAGCATCATAGTAACCCAAAACCGGTAAATCGGGGGAATTCGCATGAAACTGAAGACCATAGTGGTGTGTATCACAAACATAGCGCAAAATCTTAGTGGCAACTTGGTAATGGTCATCAGTAGAAGCCTGCATAAATTGACTGACTGTATTCACAGCATATGACAAGTCGGGACGTGTGATCGACAAATACTGTAGCGCACCAACCAAAGGACGATAAAATGTTGGATTTTTGAACGACTTCCCGGAAGAGCTGGACAGTTGCGAAAAAAGCCACAAATGGAATGACAACAGACGTAGAAACCTGCATGCTAGCTCGCAGTAAAATGTCCCTGGCATATCTGGCTTGACCAAGGAATAAGCCGTCGGAAGTACAAACAACCTCCAATCCTAAAAAATACTGTAGAGTGCCAAGATCGGTAATCTTAAACTCCTGATCAACCCGATCAATAAAATTTCGGATAAGACGATCATCATTCCCAGTAAGAATAATGCCATCAATATAAACCAATAAATAGAGCAAAGAGGCACCCTGTGAGAAAAAAAAATAAGGAGGTACATGAAGAATTGCATACCAAACCTAGGCCAATAAAAAATGAACTGAAACGCTGAAACCAAGCGCGGAGAGCTTGCTTCAAACCATAAATGACCTTGCGTAAATGACAAACATAATTAGGACGCATAGGGCCTTTGTATCCAGTAGGCTGCTCCATGTAAACTGGACAATCAAGAATGTCATTTTAAAAAAAACATTCTTCACACTAAGCTGTCGCAATGGCCAATTGCAATGAACAACAATGGATAAAACAATACGAATAGTAGAGGCCTTCACCACTGTACTAAAAGTATAATCATAATCAAAACCAGGTAATTGCAAAAAACCCTGAGCAAATAATCTCGTTTTGTGCCGATTAAGAGAGCTATCAGATTTATACTTCAACCGATAAACTCATTTTGATCCAACAACATTTGCATGAGGATGACGAGGAACCGGCCCCCATGTCTGTTGAGTGCGTAAAATATCCATCTCTGAGTCCATAGCAGCAACCCATTCAGGATTCTTAATAGCCGAGCAATGACTCCAGGGCTCGGTCATAGAAAATAAAGCACTCAATAAACCAAAAATATCATATTCAGAAAAATCCTTGTACCGTAGAGAACAAGTGCGCAGATGAGTGTTCATCGGATGCCGAGAGGAGGGACCCACAATCGATTAAGACACAGATCCCGAGCATGGCACAAAAGCCAAGGCATTGGGCATAGAACCCGAGGCAATTGGTGGCGATGATGGCGGCACTGGGGAAGCATGGCGGCCAGTGAGGTTGGTGAAGACACCGACGACAATGGGGGTGGCGCATGGCGTACATGTGCAGCCAGGGTGGCCGGCGCGTGAGTTGGAGGCAGCGGCATCGTCAGTTGTGCAGGCGGCGTTGGCTGGTGTCGAACATGCTGATGGTCACCCTGTGGCAAACAAATGAAATTTTCTCAAGAACCTTGAGCTTCCGGTACATGTGGAAAATTTGAATTTTCCAAAATAATGGGTGGTTGTGCTGAAGAAGGTGGCTCAAACACTTCCGATGGAACTGACGAAGGCTCCAAGAAAGCAGAAATATCCAGTGATGAAGAATCTGTAATAGTACCAGTACGGGTAGCTGAAAAAAGCAACTCATCAAACCGATCATGACGAGTGATGTACTCCTTTGTGAGAGGATCAAGACATCAATAACCCTTGTATTGCGAACTGTAACCCAAAAATATATAGGACATACTCCAAGGCGCCAACTTATGTGCAGAATAAGGGCGTAAATACAGAAAAACTCGACAGCTAAATAGATGAAAATTGGAGTAGTCAGGAGTCATACCAAAAATAACAAAGAGCTGAGATTGACCATATAAAATTGGCGTTGGCAGCCTGTGGATGATGTAGACCTCTGTAGAGAAGGCATCATACCAAAATGAATGATGAAGGCTGAAATGAAAGAGCATCGACCATCCTGTCTCAGTGATGTGATGATGCTTCCGCTCTGCACGACCATTTTGCTCTGGAGTGTAAGGGCATGAAAGCTAATGATGAATGCCCTTAGATGCAAAATGTGATCGCATGCGATGATTCAAAAACTCGGTTCCGCCATCACTCTGAAATACTTTGATGGTGGTAGAAAACGGGTTCTCAACAAGTGCCTCAAAATTCATATAAGCCTATACAAAATCAGACTTTCTTTGCAAAGGATATAACCAAGTAAACCAAGAAAAATCATCAATGACATAATAGGAGTAGCCAGCTCGAGAGATCACATATGAGGGTTCCCAGTGGTGCACATTTTAAATTATCACTAAAAGAAAGACGCTTGCCTTTAACCATCTTACAAGCGGGGCATAAATGAGGCTTAGGCGGCAAACTGGTAACTGAAAAACATCCAAACTTGCTCAAAGACGAAATGATGTTGTGAGTCACATGACACAATCTACTGTGCCAAAGTTCAAAAGATGCTTTAGAAGCACTCGATGCAACAAAAGTAGATAAAGTAGCACCACCTTGATCCAAAACATATAAGCCACTATCGAGATGACCTGTGCAAAAAATATCTCTAGTAAACTTGTTCGAAATAGTGAAAGAAGAATCATCAAAGCAAATAACATGCATATCCCGAGTCAACTTGCTAATATATAGCAAATTTAAAGTAATTTTTGGAACCACCAAAACATCAGCCAATGATAATGAATTAGAGACTCGAGAATAACCAACATGGGTAATGTTAATAGCAGAATCATTACCAACAATAACACGATTGTTACCAGAATAAGGAGTCACGAAATCAAGAGCGGACTGAGAAGAAGTCATGGGCTGGTTGTGCCAGAATCAGCTATCCAGCGAACATGGGGTAAAGAGCCAGGAGAAGAAGCCTGAGAGACCAAGTGAGGACATGTCGAGGCAAAGTGACCAAATTTCTTACACCGCTGACATTGCAACTAGTACCATTCACCGTGCAATTTAGAATAAGAAGAAGCAACATGGCCTAGAACATGACACCATTGACATCGGGACTTGTTAAGAAGAGCCATAAAAGTACAAATAAATAATAATAAAATGAAGAAAAAAATGCTTTTATAACCCTACCTAGTTGACATAAGTGCCAATATAACCTTTCAATATTCGAAAGTGCCAATATAACCCTATATAGTTAGTGAAAGTGCCAATATAACCCTATACGTTTTAAGGATATGCTGATATAACCCAACAAACATTAGAAATGTACTGATATAACCCTACAAACATTAGGAATGTGCTGATATAACCCAATAAGATTACATAATGTGCTGATATAACCCTAACCTAATTTCAACGAACTATGGCGTTCCGGCTAACTATGAGGATAAAATTGTCCACCTAATTTCAGAGTTATCCCAAAGGGTAGTTTGGTCAATTTACATAGAATCAACGCTGAAAATTGAGGTCAATGCCAAAAATGGGGTCTGAGGGTTATATTGGCACTTTCCTTAACTAGTTAGGGTTATATTTGCACTAAAAATTATCATAGGGTTATATTGGTACTTATTCAAGTAGATAGGGTTATATTGGCACCTAAAATGAAAGTAAAGGTTTGGCTAAAGTGAACCATGTAATGCGCACAAAGATAGCTAGAGTAACTGTCGGCGCATGAAGACACGCGCACCAAAGGGAGAAGGCACATGGCAGGGAACGCGCACATGAGTACACGCGTTGTTGAAAGGGCTCGGCTAGCGCGTGAATCTTGGACTTCGTCTTCTGGAGCTGAAGCTTGAAGAACATTGGTCAGCTCAGGTGACGACGCTTGGTGATGACAATGTTGATCAACGAGAAATAGGGAAAATCAGACGACGCTGGTGTCGAGAAAAACAGAAACGCTGGTGGTGGAGCAAAAACTGAGGTTGCCAGACTGGAGACCTGCGGCAGTAATCGGCTGACTGGGAGAGGAGATCGGCGATGAAAGATTGCAGCGGTGGGCAGCGGCCAACAACGACGACGAGCAAGGATGGGAAGTTGATTTTATTATTAATATTTTAATGAAAAACAATGAACAATCCATAACACTATCACAGAGATAGAATGGACCAATCACACAGCAAGCTTGTAATTGGCAGTCGACGTCTGCCTCAACGTTAGTGCAGAAGAAGACAAGAATATAAAATCGAAAAGATCAAAGAATATTTCTGAAAAAGAAAGCGAAAAGACGAGGAATTTTAGAGAAACCTGTCTGATACCTTGATGGAATGTAAAATCCACAAATAATTGTGGCTGCGTGTTTTGATATATATATATATATAGTGAATACAACGGGTATACAAAACCTAAACAAATATAGAATATGATATACACAAAAAAATCATAAAGGGTATCTCTTTCTTGTCATGATTCTAATTAATTTACATCTCTATTAATTACTCAACAACAACAATTTCTTCCCTTTCCCATTGTGGGAGGGAGATGGAAGAAGAAAAATACTGTTGATGAATGTTAAGAGATTTAGAGAAGGGAGAGATGCTTATGCTTGTTAATAAGTGATCCCTTTCAAAAATACGATTTCTTCTTTTCATTCTTTTCTTCAATCTAATCTTTTGTTCAAAATGATTAAAAAAAATTGTATCCACTTTTAAATGAAATTGAAGGAATCAAAATAATCTTAACTTACTGATGTATTTGTCAATCTAACATTGGGCATTGTTAACTTCGTTTGTCAACAGAAAATTTGATCGGAATTTATGTAAATGATCATTTTACTCCTATATTTTAAAAAATGGATAAGGCAAAAATGCTTTTGTTCTTTCATATTTCTTCTTGACACGCACTGCCTCTTCTTTCTTCTTTACATCCTGCCGAGACATCCTAAAGTACAGAGCGCAGGGTGAACCAACGGCAGCGCAGGGTGAACCAACGGCAGTGCAGGAGAAGCAACTCATATTTTAGAAAGCTGATAACGCAGGCGAGCAGCGACGAAGTTGGAGGAAGCTGATAACGCAGGCGAGCGACGAGAACACGAGGAGGGAGCAGTGGCGGAACTGAACCGGGATGAGCCACCCCAAAAAACTAAGGGAATAATACTCTTCATGTCGTTGTCCGCTCCGACTCATTAAAATTTAAAAGGGTTCAACCCAAGAAGAGATTCCGTCCACCCCCAAAATGCTAGTTCAGTCTCACTCAAATTTTATCCTGGTTCTGTCACTGGGAGAGAGGGTATTTCAGATGACGGAGATGTAGGTGTGGCGACCGGAGCATATCGATACAGCGGAGAAACAACTGAAACATATCAATACAGCCGAAGATGTGGATGAGTTTCGTGATTCGGGCAACCTGGATTCGGCTCAGGGTCGGGTTCTCAGGAAACTTTGCTGGGAGGATGGTAGTAGGCGGGGGGGTTGTGGCGGGGGGGGGGGGGTTGTGGCGGGTTGGTGGTAGGAAACTTTTCAAGAAATATGTTTGATCGGACCGGAATGGAACCATAATTATAAAAGAGTTTGAACAGAGGACCGGGCCAGTTAGTGATTATTAAGGACCGGGACCGAAATTATCCTGGTTTTGAACCTATACAAACCAATTGAACCGAATTTTAGTAAAAATTATTCTTTTACAAAAAATGGCGCTATAAAATTTAATTAAATTTTATCTTTAAAAGATAGTAAATTAGATGTCATTAGAATTTTTTTACTTCTAAATATGAAAGAATACTAGTTCACCGGAAATAAATCTAGTATATAAACTTAAATTATAAACACATACTACCTCCGTTCCATTTATATTGGCACCTCCATGGAAGCTCTTGGATTTTTGCAACCTCTGACATTGTACATAAAGCTGATCGGGGTCCTTATTCTTGGTGGAAATAGTACTAAATTACTGTAGCAGTTACATGACTAGGATTGTGAATCATTAGCATAATTTTTGCCCCCAAATTGTACTTTACAAACCCACTTGCGTAAGGCTGAAAGGAGGGAAATAAATGCACTTTAATTCAAATTCCCACCTTAACAGCAGCCATTACAAGGAAGTGAAACTATTCACCACTTAGCCTAGATTAAAAAAGAGACCAGCAAGTGTGAAGACCTCAAAAACTTCTCATTCTCTTCTTCTTAACCTCTGGAATTTGTCTTACTCTCGGGTTTTCCGTAGCCACCACTGAATGCCGGATCGGCAACGGTTGAATGATTCTCAGCGGTGTCAAATTGGAGAGTTCATCCTCCAAAATTTGAGCGAAGGCAAGCTTGTGACCCATCGCCGTAAGGAGGTAGCCCGACGATGGAACACTTCGGTTCGCACTACAAGCCGCATGGCGAACCTGCACAAAAGACAACATCACCTGGGGTTATGTACAGATTGGAGCAGCAAGGCCAAAGGAAAAGAAGGAAGGAAAAATGTTGAAATAAACAAGGAGTTAGCTAGTTCCCCTCCAATTACGCACATCACAAAGGGGATTTGCAGCTGCAATTGGAGTAAGCACTACGACTATGCATCGCTGGATCAAGAAGGGTCAAGTTCGGAGACATTCAAATGCAATAAAACCACTGATTTCAGCCACAAACCAGCTGCACAGGTTACACTACTCCATATCTCACTTGTAACATGATACAAGTCTAGGAAAAACAACATTCATGGATATGCATCACATTATACACATAGAAGAGAAATGGTTTTACATCACTAGAGTTGCAGAAAAGTACTACCTTCTTCCGGATGAGGAAGAGCCTCACCGCATGGTTCAAAACTAGAGGTTCATAAAGAAAATAATGTTCCTATGTGCCGTATGTCGGCCAATCATCAATAATGAGGGGGAGGTCTTGTTTGATGGGAAAATAGGGATATGGCCATTCTCACATGCAGAAGCTGCGAAAAATACAAGCAAAAATAGACCAGCCGACACTTTGGAAACTAAACCAATACCATCAATTGACCGTGAAGTTACCAAAGAGTTCATGTTGACGAAGTTGGTCCCAGCTATCAAAAGGAAATGGCCATTACTAGCTAGCACAAACATAACAATTCGGCAAGACAATGCTAGACCCCACATATGTGATGATGATCCTGAATTTAGAATGGCAGCTAGTTCGGATGGCTTCAACATCAAATTAGGTTTTCAGCCCCCAAACAGCCCTGACTTAAATGTTCTAGATTTGGGCTTTTTTAACTCGATACAAAGTTTGCAGCACCGGTCAATGACACGCACATTGGATGAACTAATTTCAGCCACAGAAACAGCATTTGAACGGTTGCAGCCAGAAAAACTGAACAAAGTGTTTCTAACGCTACAGTGTGTCATGGTGGAGATTATGAAATGCAAAGGGTCAAACCGTTACAAGCTACCACATATGGGGAAAGATGCGCTCCAACTACAAGGATTATTACCAAGTGACATAGAGGTGGACACTGAATTGGTTAGAGAGGGCTTACAACACTTGATAGCAGCTAACAAAGCAATGGGGCTTGAATATATTGTGCATCAATTAATAGGTTAGCTAGTAGGTTTGAAATACCCACAGGTTTTTTTTTGTGGTTGGATTGGGCTAGGCATGCCTACAGGTTGCAAACACAATGCTAGGTTTTGTTAGTGTGTTTGCAATCCAACCATGTATGTGTTAAAAACCAATGGTAGTTTACTATTTTCAGAATGAAACCAATGGTAGTTTACTATGTGTTAAAAACCAATGCCTATAGGTTTACTATTTGCAGCCACATACACAGTTAGAAGCACATGCCACATACACAGACAATCATCAAATAGACAGCCACAAACACACAGACACTGCAGCCACAAACATGCAGCCACGACAGCCACATAACACAACCGCGAGAGCCACATGCACAACCACATATGTAGCCTAACAGAACACGATAGCCACAACCACACCGCCAAGACAGCCACATACACAGCCACAAACATAGTCTAAAAAATTCATACCCAGCCACACAGAATAATACAAAGTTACAGCATGTGAAATCTCAAATATTGTTATTCAATACGCACAGTGAATAACTACAATCGTACCTACACATGGAAGATGACCTTCCACATTTCCATTAATGCTTTCGGGGGCAGTTTTCCATGTTCGTCGCTCCGATATTGACTCAACAATAACTTGTGCATGGAAGGATGTACCTGAAAATAGTTGACAGCCAGTCGTTCAATGTTTACAAAGAATGACACGCATATGTGAAGGAATCATGCTGCATAGTTCCAGGCTACAGACTGACAGCAAGTATTGACCACGCATTGAACACGTAATGACCACGATCCAACCTACAGACTAACAGCAAGTATTGACCACGCATTGAACACGTAATGACCACGATCCAGCCTACACACTAACAGCAAGTATTGACCACGCATTGAACACGTAATGACCACGATCCAGCCTACAGACTAACCACGCATCCACTAACACAGAGTATTGACCACGCATTCAATTAGTACAACATGGAGCTCCATGGAAGGTTTACCTCGGACAAATTGATTGGTACCCCATTCAGCTCGTACACGAACAATGCTGAAGCTGATGTTGTCGCCTGAATCTCCCCACTCGGCTGTGGAGTTGAATACGTTGCATCATCCTCCAATGTATGAACCCCGTCCTCCTCGTCAGATTCGTACGTATCGGTGACGCACGGTGACCCCTGAGCATCCACGAACTTCCGACAGCCTGACCTGACCCGCCTCGGTGCCAGAGATCTTGTCCTCCGGTGTTGAATTCGTTGCAGCTGCTCCAGGACGAAGGTATCGACACCATGTCTGCCAGTGATACGGACTTCTCGGATGCGGTCGCCGTGTAACTTTGCATCTCGTCGACGAAGGTATCGCCTGGCTGGGACTCGTACGGGAAAAGGGGTTCGGAATCACCGGGAAGGGACAGGTGATTGTCGGACATGGACCGATCTGGGGCTCCGACAGAGGCCACCGTGGCAAATCGACGGATGTCGGACATCGGCCGTCGTGGCAGATCGGCGGACTCGGGCTGAGATACGGTGGCCCGGAGGGACAGTGGAATTCAGCTCGGCGGGATGTAGGCGTTGCTGCTCGAGCGGCGGCGGGATGTAGCCGAGCTTCGTACGGTGGAGGGATTTGGGCTTCGGTTCGTACGGCGGGATGGAAGCGAGCGTCGTCGGCGGAGGGATGGAAGCGAGCGTCGGCGGCGGTGGGATGGAAGCGAGCGTCGGCGGCGGGATTCGTCGGCCAGCTTCGTCGGCGAGCCTCTGATACCGGGGGAAGTGACTTACTCTGCTAGGGTTTTCAGTTTGTAGGGAAGAGGAGGCGGACAGAGACAAATGTGGATTGAAGAGATGAAATCTGATTTTTTAGCCTTATCCCATTTCTGCCAAATAGTTCACCCAGCAAGTCGAAAATTCAAAATTGGGTCAGACTTTGGGCTCAACCCAATTCGTACTGAGGAGGGAAAGGTTTAACCTGCTGGCTTAGTGATTGGGTTTATGTCCCTAAACTGGATGCTTAACTGAGGAAGCAGGAGTAAATTTTGAAAATAAATGAGGGCAACATGGGAAAACATATAAGTTGTCCCCCCCTTATTTGGCAAAAATTCAGAGGTGCCACAAAAAAAGAAACATCCATTTTAGGCAGGTGTGCCAATATAAATGGAACGGAGGGAGTAAATAATACTTATAAATGTAAGTTACCAGTCCATTCGGTCCGGATCAGAAAATTCGATCTTGGACCTGACCGGATCGGAACCCGAAATCCTAAAAAAATCATAGACCAAAGACCGGACCAGAATTCTATATATTTGGTTCCATTCTTTATATTCCAGTTCGATTCGATCCATTTTATCGGTCTGGACCTATTCATTAACCAACGGTCAAACCTATGTTTTTAATGAGTGGGTCTCTTGACATGCGGTCTGTCCATAAGCTTATGGACATGCCACTTATTTTTTACCTTATACACTACATTTGTTAAATTACATACAAAATTTAAAAATATTTTTTATATCATATATTTTATTTTTACCTCAAAATACATATTTTTACTTGTTTTAACTTATAAAATACATTATTTAAATTTAATAAAAAATTACAATATTTAAGGTAGAAAATCCTGTGAACAATCCAAAAACTTATTAAAATATCGTATTTTGTGAGACTTTCTCTTTTTTTAATAGCGTGATAATAATTTCTCTATAGATAGAGTTGAAACGGATGAATACAAAATTAAAGGACGATACCTTAACTAAATTGGAGGGAGAGTATCTTTCTAGAAGAAATGAATGCTTTTCCACAAGGCATTGACATCTCAGTCTTCTCCAAGTTGCTTTACGCGGCGCTTTCCGGAAAGTTGCTTTACGCGGCGCTTTCCGGAAACGTTACGTTCTGTGGACCAAATTGGACCCTTCAGTGCTCCTTGTATACAGACCATTTATCTCCAACCTCATTACAATCAATACATCAAGATCCCATTTTTTCTTCAAAAAATCGGAAACCTCCAAAATTTCTCCATATTCAAGCATCAATGGCGGAAACAGCAAAATCCGAGCTAGTTTTCATCCCATCTCCGGGATTAGGCCATCTGGTTTCCGTAGTGGAGGTCGCAAAGCTCCTCATCACACACAATACCCATCTTTCCATCACGATTATGATCATGTCGCGCCCATACGACACGAACATTGCCAATTTCAAGAAATCGCTGTCTCAATCCGCGGATTCAAGAATCCGGTACCTTGATCTCCGACCGGAGCCGACTGAAACCCCGGTCCCGTTCCACCAGTTTGTGCCCACTCACAAGGCTCACGTTCGTGAGGTCTTCGCGGAAATGTCGAAATCCACGACATCGAAACTTGTCGGAATGATTGTGGATATGTTCTGCATTACCATGTTCGATGTAGCTAATGAATTCGGCGTTCCAGGCTATATATTCTACGCATCCGGTGCGGCGATGCTCGGGTTCATAATGCACCTCCAGTATTTGAGAGATGAACGCAATGAAGATATTGCTGAATACCGGAATTCGAAGACTGAAGTTTCTGTTCCGACGTATGTTAATCCTGTCCCGACGAAGGTTTTTCCATCTTTGCTTTTTGATAAAGCAGGTGGAAGCAAGATGTTCTTGGATCAGGCGAAGAGGTACAGGGAGGCGAAAGGGATCCTGATCAACACGTTTCGCGAGCTGGAGCCTTATGCCATTGATGCATTAGTGAAGGACAAGGCAATGCCGCGGGTGTATCCTATTGGACCAATGCTGAGCCTCAAGAAGGATGTCGATGATGATCAGCACGGTATCATGAAATGGCTGGATGATCAGCCTGATTCTTCAGTTGTATTCCTGTGTTTTGGGAGCGAGGGCGCGTTTGATGCGCCACAAGTGATGCAAATCGCGATGGCGCTTGAGCAGAGTGGATGCAGGTTCATATGGTCCCTGAGAAAGCCTGTTTCTCCAGGGCAAATGGGGTTCCCCGGAGAATATGACAATCTCGAGGAAGTTCTGCCATTAGGGTTCTTAACTCGAACTTCTGAAGCCGGGAAGGTGATCGGATGGGCGCCACAGGCTGCCATTCTCTCACACTCTTCAGTGGGAGGCTTTGTTTCGCATTGCGGGTGGAATTCAGTCTTGGAAAGCGTGTGGTTTGGCGTCCCACTCGCGACATGGCCTCTATACGCGGAGCAGCAGGTGAACGCGTATCTGTTGGTGAAGGACTTGGAGTTGGCGGTGGAGATCAAGATGGATTACAAGAAGCATACCACCAAGGCCTTCCTGGATTTCAATAGTTTGGATGTGAGTGCTGATGTGATCGAGAAGGCGATCCGGCTTCTGATGGAGCCGGAGAGTGATGTGAGGAAGAAGGTGAAGGAAATGCAAGGGAAGATTAGGGCTGTTCTTAATGAAGGAGGATCATCACATTCTTCAATAAGATGCTTCATTGAAGATGCATTGAGCAATGTTGAGTGACCATTAGATTATGTTTGATGTATTTGCCTCTGAATTTTGTAAATGAAAGTTTACACAATGAGGAGTTTATGGCATATAGGTTAGCATTGTACTTTCAAACTTGTTTGTTTCCGTTACGCTGTTATGCATGTGAGGATTTGCAATTTCTTAAAAAATGACCAGTGCACTAAATATTTTAAGAGGTAAATAATTGCAAAATAGCCACTTTTTTTTTATTATTATTAAACAGCGAACTTCTTCTCCTTATTAATATGACATGGAAAGGGGGAATCGAACCCTGGTTTCACATGATCGTGCGCAGTGCTCTGGTCACTTGGGCAAATCCAAGTGGTTAAAATAGCCACTTCACTTAACACTTTAAGAGGTAAGCTTTTACCAAACATGATAAAATGTCTAAAATGGACTATGAATAAACTAATTACACGGAGTTTTATTTTAGACAGTCTAAAATTTAGACAAAGATCTTTCTGTAATTCTTCCTTATGCATCTTCTGTAAGGACCTTTCCCTATTTCTTCCCCAGGGAAGAAAAAATGTGAAGAGGAATGGAGGAAGAAATGCAGAAAGATTTCTGATTATTAAAGTTTAGACTGTCTCACAAGAGACCATCTCAACAACTCAATATCAGAAAATTTTGTATGTGAGATTTCATTGTATGTGGAGGTGTCGGCCAAATCCGATGGTGACACGTCTAAACAAATGACATTAGAGATCAAAAGTGAGAATGCATAAGAAAAATAATACTTATAATCCATGAATTCTCATTTTTGCCCTAATGTCATCACAGTCTTCTGTTAGGGGAAAACACACTCTCTACAACGAGTGTTGTTCAACGAAAAACAAAAATTCGAAAATTTCAAGTATAAGGACGACTCTCTAAATTACAAGTCTCAAACAATAATCAACGCACCAGCAGAATAGCCACAATGAGATGAGCAAAACAAAAACCTGAACAATCAAGAGAAGGCATACTCCCTCTGGTCCTCTAATATTGACTCCCTTTCCTTTTAGGGAAGGTTTTTTAATATTGGCTCCTTTCCATATATGGCAAATCCTAGATTGTTTCATCCACTCAATTTACTTTTTGTATTTTCAATGCAATCCTCACCATTCATTTCACTCTTTGAAAAAAAAAGTGCCAAAAAGTAGGAGCCAATATTAGAGGACTAGAGGGAGTATGAATTTTTATGCGGAAAACGGTTTCAGTGTGAGAGTAAAAACCACGGGACGATTAGGAGTCCAGCCCAATTGCTTTTATTATGATCAAAGGAAGGTTACACAAATCCTATCAAGTCTCAAATGGCTACACAACATATTCAACCATAGACAATCATAACTAGCAACACAAGTAAGAGATAAAAGTGAAGAATATCACCAAATCTGCAGAGTACAGTCAAGCTGTCATTTCTCCCAAACCAGAGCACCAATAAACAATCCAACCATTCAGAATGAATCCCAAGATGTCCCGAAGCTGCTACCAAAATTCAGCTCAATCGGACAACACATGGCCTTCAATTGGACCAGAATTGTGAAGGCTGGACACCAAAAATGGAAAATGCATAAAACATTGTTCTCTACTTTTCATTCTATGTTTTTCACCACCCTTAAGTCCCTCTCTTTGTCAAACTTTGGAGCACTAAAGTGGGCTGAAAACCCAATAGGAGGCCCAAATAACCCAACATCTTCCTATCTCCAATAAAATAATAGCTCTACCTGTCTTGCTGAAGAAAATCCATTGTAAAAGTGACAAAATATAGTACTATACCATGCGTGATTCCTCCAACGATTAAACAGAAATGACCAATGGTCTCTTCTGGAAGAAGATTATGTATAAAAAAACAATACATTGATAACGTACAAGTTCTTGACATTTTTAATGCTTCAGAGCATATGCAATGGTAGAAAATGCTATCAATTTTTTATCAATTAAATATATTATTTTTCTCATTCTCTCTCTTCCACCTTACTTTAAGAAACCACTTAAGAAATCCCACATTTTCTTCTCCACAATGGTAAGAAACTACTTTTTACTATTCATATACCCCACTTGATTTTCTCTATCATACTCATTAATTTTATTATTAACATTTAATTTAAATAAATTTGTCTACCCAAAATAAGTTGAACGTGAAATTTAATGATAAATTATAAATTTTAAAATTGAATTTCATTTTTTTCATTAATTAATTCAAATTTTTTCAATAATTTTCTCAAAAATTATTCCAAATTTCTATTCCAAATCATTCCAAATTTTAATAAAAAATCATTCAATATCTTTAATATAAAAATATTTTAAAATTAAATTTTACAAATAAAAAAATTTAATTTTTTTTTGAAAAAAATTAAAAACAAAGATAAGGATACGTGACCCGTGACCCGTGACCCAACCCGAGGATGTCACATGTCCCTCTACTTACAAAAAATGTAATATTTGAGTGGACACATGACCCAATGTATGAATGACACGTGTCCACTCATCAAAAAAAATTGGCCCGCATCAAGTGGCCCTCTGCCATGTGCACGTGCGCATGTTCTTAATTATACTTTCCTTGTTTTTGAAAACAGCTTTAAAATTTGTGTGGCCCTGTGCCAACCATAAAGAATTTCACGCCGAACTTATTTCCTAACTTGAAAACAGCTTTTTTCCTGCCTTGACAATGACTTAACACTACGTTAGCAATGACTTCACTCCCAACTTCCTAGTTACAGACTCACAGTATCAAAATCCCATTTTTCCTCGATCTGTGTAAATTCATAATCCATAACCCAGCTTCAGTTTCAAGAATCCATGGCAGAAACGAGAAAAGCAGAGCTGGTGTTCGTCCCATCTCCAGGGGTCGGTCATTTAGTATCAACTGTTGCGCTAGCAAATCTCCTCATCACTCGAAACGATCATCTCTCCATAACAATCCTCATCATGACTCAACCATCCGACACGAACCTTGTTGCCTACGAGAAATCACTGGAAGAATCATCAGATTCGCGAATCAGGTACAAAGTGGATCTGTTCTTTCCCGTTTATCTGCCCTTCAGTTCCTTCAATTCTGTAAAGTCATAAATTTTGATTTTGATCTATTATTTCTGTTTTGACTATGTTTGATTTCAGTTTATTTAATCTACATTCAGTTGGGTAGAAAATCAGTTTGGAAGACTGATGCCTCAATTTTATATTTTGCAAGCTTGCATTTATGACCTCATATTTAGCCTCAGACCTTTGATGGAAAATCCAGTGTGACCGTGTGTTTAAGGAATAGAATTAGATTTGTATTCTTATCATAATTGATTGTATTCTATTACCTAAGTCCGTAAAATGGATCGGGTCACCCGTTGGAAAACCGTTATCCATATACTATTTTCACTTATTGGATAATGACCCATTGGGTTAATAGATATAATTGGGTTGTAGTTATTGGATTTAGTTGGATTGGATAATGGATTACCTATTAGATAATTTTGGGTGGGTCGAGTTGGGTTGGGTAATGGGTGACCCATGGATAATTTCATATCACAAAATAACTAAATTTTTATAAGTTTGATTATGATTGATTTAATTTTCTCCTAATATATAATCATTTATTATATTATGTAATATTATATTATTTAATATAATATTATGTACATTTTATTATATTATATTTAATAAAAATAAAAAATATATGATATGTTGGCTTTGTAAACTCGACGAAATTAACGAATAATTTTAGTTGGGATTGAGCTCAAGCTCAAATACTGTACGAACTCGAATACCGTACGAGATTGAATTTAAATATTGTACGAACTCAAATACTGTACGAGATTGAGCTCGAATACTGTACGTTATTGAACTCGAATACTGTATGAACTCGAATACTGTACGAGATTGAACTCGAATATTGTACGAACTTGAATACTGTACGGGATTGAGTGCAAATTTTGTACGAACTCAAATACTGTACGAGATTAAGTGCAAATTTTGTACGAACTCAAATACTGTACGAGATTGAGTTCGAATACTGTACGGACTCGAATATTATACGAGATTGAGCTCGGATAATTTGTGAATTATAGTGAATATTTATATTAAATATTACACATGCATTTAATTGGGTAGTTTTGGATATTTATTGGGTATTTGTTAGGTTCTTATTGAGTTAACATAATATGAGACCCATGGAGATCAAAATTTCACATTAACACAATTATTCTCATACCGTTCAATCCCAAAAACTAATGAGTATTTAATACCCAATCTCCATTGGATGATGACAACTTGTAGTCCAAATTAGAAGAAAATTGTCACATACAGTTGGCTAAACAACACTAGAAAAGGAATTTCATTGAGGAATCGGTAGAGTTTAGAACAGAAACGGGCAGAAACGGGAAAAGGAAGGAAGAACAGAGCAAGGAAAGTTCAAGTCGAAGAAGAAAATGTGTTTACAATACGGTATGTTCTCTCCTCTCTTCCTTACTGATTTTAATACCATTCCAAAACCCATCCTCACTAACTAACTTCCCCTTTGGTAACTGAATCTGTTAGAGATAAGTTCTTGAATGAATTTGTTGGTTTCCTAGCTGTTCCAGCTCTCTGGTTAATGAGCCATATTGCCGCTCATATGTTCTAGTAGAATCCCTTTTTATCCCCCCTTGTGTTCAGTTGGGCTGTGTGACAAATATTGAATGATAATTTATTGGGTTAATTATATAATGACTTATTGGATAATATATTTTAACCCATTGGGTCATATGAATATCTAATGGGTTATCCATTTAATGACCCAACTCATTATGACCAATTAATAAATGAGTTAATTGAATAATGACCCATTGGATAATGACCTATTGAGTTTGGATAATGGGTTTATCCAATTAACCCATTTGACGGGTCTACTATTACCTTTTTCTAGTTTGTATAGGTATCCTGTACTACTATATAATGTGTCATGAATTCATGAATACAGACACAATATTACCCTTATTTTTTACATTGTATCAGAGCTTAAAATCCTGAAATAGAAAATTTTTTGAGCTGCCGCCATCAATCCCCATGTGCCGCCACCATCTGCCGCTTCTTCCAACCGCTACTGCCGTACACTGGTTCCACCGCCGCATGTCAGTCGCCGTCCGCTACTCGCCTTTGCTCCGCCATCCACCGCACGGCTGTACGCCATCACGCGCCGCCGCTCGTTTACGCCGGTGTGTCCTATTGATCCGATATGTCGCTTGTTATTGTACCTGCTCTTGATCTGTACCTGATTTTACAATATGTCTGGTTCTAAAAAACAGACTAGTTTTGATACTCCTGAGGCTTCGAAACTTCAGGATATTAGTGGTTATGATGTGATTGCTGCTTTACTTCAGCAGCTGCAGTTGGAAACTTACCCTTAGACTACTTTACCGATTGGTCGTATGTCGACTGATCTTTACTTTATTGGTTCTGTTGATGGTCCAGGTTTACAACTCATACCGACCATGCTGAAAGGTCAAGAAAATTACATTGAATGGTTCGATGCGATTTGTCGCGCATTTTTTGCCAAGCACAAGATTGGGTTCATTGATAGATCAATTACCAAACCCCAGGATTATCATCATGATGCTGCCGATTGGCCTGGGGTTAATGCTACTCTTGTCTGCAGGATCTTGCAAACCGTGGATCCAATATTGAGATCTTCTACAAGTTCGTTTGCTACAGTCAAGGGTCTGTGGAATGACCTAAAGGCACGATTTATTCTCGCCGATGGTATGAAGCTTTTGCAGACGCAAGAAGCCATTCAAAGTTGGAGGCAAAACGGTCAGCCCATCGACATCTACTTTGCCAAACTGAAGAAGTTGTTTGCAGATTATCACTGCATGCGACCTCCCCTGATTTGTACTTGTGAAGATTGCAAGGCATTATGCTAATGCAATCTTGCTGCGAAAGTCTTCCAAGAGAGAGAAGGATTTGATATACCAATTCATCTCTGGCCTCGACGAAGGGTGTTTCACACCTTGCGATCCCACATCATGAGCATCGATCCAAGCATACTTTACCATGGATACTTGATTCGGAAGCCTCATATCACATGACCGGTGACAAAGGTCTCTTACTGATCTTACAACTACTATTGATACTGTGAATGTTTTTCTGCCTGATGGCTCGGTGTTCTCCGCTACTCAATATGGATCTATTTGCTTTGGTGGTTTTACACTGCCGCATGTTTTATATATACTCAATATGGATCTATTGTTATCTACCCCGAACTGTCTAGATTTGTTTACTAAAAATTATTGCATTTTGTTGGTATGCCTTGAATACTGTAATAGCCGCTTCTGCGACCCTGGCCTGGAATACAACTACATCTACAATTATGATAAGAATATAATTTCAATTAATTTGGACTGATGTTGATTTGGGCCGAATTGTGTTTTGTTCTGATCCCAGTTTGTTAGGGTTTAGTAGAGACAGTATATAAAGTGTCTCTCTTCTCTCTATAAACATTAATTCTGTTCTGCACTTAGATAGGTGGAAATTTGGCCAATTTCTTGGCGTCTGTAACCTGCTACCTATTATAGTGAATCTGTCTCCCGTGGATGTAGCCAAATTGGTGAACCACGTAAATCTTGTGTCTTGTTATTTTCGTTCATATTTTCTCTTCTTTCTCCATTTCGCACAACAAACTGGTATCAGAGCGGTTTCTTTTTCCGGCGATATCCGTAGTGGGTATATCGGATTCTGAGCTCATCAGATCGGAGCTGATCGGGGAGAAAGATGTCTGGGTTGAACGTGAAGATCGACGAGTTTACTGGGAGAAACAATTTCAGTTTATGGCAGATCAATATGCGAGCTTTGCTGAAACAGCAAGGTTTGTGGACTCCGCTGACGAAGGATTTCGCGAGCAGTTCTGGCGATGTGGTGAGTCTGGAAGAAAAGGCACACTCGACGATTATGCTGTGTCTCGCGGATGAAATCATCACCGAGGTCTCAGATCAGGAGACTGCTGCACAACTGTGGCTGAAGTTGGAGAGTTTGTATATGACGAAATCTCTAACCAACAAGTTGCTTCTGAAACGCCTCTTCGGTCTCCGAATGCAGGAAGGTACGCAACTCAGAGACCATCTAGAGCAATTGAATACTTTGTTATTAGAATTGCGAAATATAGATGTGAAAATTGAAGATGAAGATGCTGCTTTGATTTTGCTAGTTTCTTTACCACTTCGTGTGAGAATTTTGTTCAGTCATTTGTTGTTGGTAAAGATTCTGTGTCTCTGGAGGAAGTAAGATCCTCTCTCCATAGTAGAGAGTTGCGACATAAGGCAAACAGTACAGGTACAGAAAGTCAGGCCACTGGCTTGTTTGCTAGTGACGGAAACACAAAAGGCAAGGAAACCGGCAATAAGAAGAAGGGCAAGAAGTCATCTTCAAAGGGTCCTAAGGCCAATGATGTTTGTAACTACTGTAAGGAGAAGGGGCATTGGAAAAAGGAGTGTCCGAAGAAGGCTAGTAAATCTGGGAGTACATCTGGTACTGCTGCTGTGGCTGAAGGGGATTTCAGTTCTGAAGATGATTTTGCTCTAGCTGTTACTGGGCAAAATAATCATTCTAATGCGTGGTTTTTTGATTCTGGGGCATCTTACCATATATGCCCAAGGAGAGATTATTTCTCAACTTATGAGCAAGCTGAGGGCATCATTACTACGGCAAATGGTGTTGCGTGCAAGGTAGTTGGGACTGGTTCAATCAAGATCAGGACGCATGATGGTAGTTTTTGTACTTTGAACGATGTCAGGCATGTTCCATCGATGACAAAGAATCTGATTTCTCATCCTACGTTGGATAGAAAGGGTTTCGTCTACTCAGGGAGTGATGGAGTTCTGTGTGTCTGCAAAGGTTCTAGGCTGGTTCTGAAAGGTGTTCTGCATGGTATTTTGTATTTTCTACAAGGTTCCACAGTTATGGATTCTGTTAATGTTGCATCTTCGGAGGTTCACCAGGATGATATGACTAAGTTATGGCATATGAGGCTTGGTCACATGGGTGAAAGAGGGATGCAGATTCTGTCGAAGTATGATCTTCTTAGTGGCCACAAGATCAAGAGCTTGGACTTCTGTGAGCATTGCGTCTTTGGGAAGCATCACCGCAGCAAGTTTCCTAAGGCGATTCATAGAACAAAGGGCACATTGGATTACATCCATTCTGATTGTTGGGGACCTTCCCGAGTTGAGTCACTGGGAGGTCACAGGTACTTTGTTTCTCTGATTGATGATTACTCAAGGATGACTTGGGTTATCATGATGAAACATAAGAGTGAAGCTTTCTCGAAGTTCAAGGAGTGGAAAGCTTTGGTGGAGAATCAGACCGGGAAGAAGATCAAGAGGCTTCGAACTGATAATGGGCTGAAATTCTACTCGTCTGAGTTTGATCAGCTTTGTAGGGATGAAGGGATTGCTCGTCATCATACAGTCAGGAATACGCCACAGCAGAATGGCGTAGCTGAGCGGATGAATCAGACATTGCTGGCGAGAGCGAGGTGCATGCTCTCTAATGCTGGTTTGGAAACGTGATTCTGGGCAGAGGCGGTGAGTACAGCTTGTTACCTGATCAACCGCGGGCCTCACACGGGTATAGAGTGCAAAATACCCATGGAGTTGTGGTCAGGTAAAGTTGTTGATTACTCCAAGTTAAAAGTTTTTGGTTGTACATCTTATTATCATGTTAGTGATGGTAAGTTAGAGCCCCGAGCCAAGAATGGTGTCTTTGTGGGTTATGGAGATGGAGTTAAAGGCTCCAGGATATGGTCTCCATTTGAGAAGAGGGTTATTCTGAGCAGGGACGTTGTCTTTGATGAAAATTCTTTGCTTAGATCTATGGTGAAGCCCACAGTTGTGCCAGAAACTAGTGGAGTTGATAAACAGGTGGAGCTTGAAGTCACTCAAGGTGAAAATAGATTGGAACAATTTGAGGTGAATCAAGAGCCACAGACAGAATCTGAGATACCGGAATCTCCACCACCAGATTCTCAACCATCAGGAGCTACAGTCCGCAGTTTAGCTCAGGATCGACCTAGGAGGGTTGGAGTTGGGGCGCCCAAGAGATATGGGTTTGAGGATATGGTGGGTTATGCACTACAGGTTGCTGAGGAGGTGGATACTCATGAGCCATCCACCTACAGAGAAGCTGTTTCAGGTACTGATGCTGACAAATGGCTTGCTGCAATGGGAGACGAGATGGAGTCTCTTCAGAAGAATCAGACATGGGATTTGGTTCAACAGCCTCAAGGGAGAAAGGTTATCACTTGCAAATGGGTTTTCAAGAAAAAGGAAGGGATATCACCTACAGAGGGAGTCAAGTACAAGGCTAGAGTTGTTGCTAGAGGTTTCAGTCAGAGAGAGGGAGTAGATTACAATGAGATTTTCTTACCAGTGGTCAGACACACTTCCATCAGGGTGTTGCTAGTTATAGTGACACATCAGGATTTCGAGCTTGAACAACTTGATGTGAAGACCGCTTTTCTACATGGAGAGTTGGAGGAAGAGTTGTACATGACTCAGCCAGATGGTTTCCAGGTTCCTGGCAAGGAAAAATATGTTTGCAAGTTGAAGAAGTCTTTGTATGGACTTAATCAGTCTCCGAGGCAGTGGTACAAGAAGTTTGACAGTTACATGCTTCAGCTGGGATATACGAGGTGTGCTTATGACTGTTGTGTCTACTACAGCAGGTTGAGAGATGGGTCATTCATCTATCTGGTGCTTTATGTAGATGACATGCTGGTAGCCGCAAAGAGTAAGCACGAGGTTCAGAAGTTGAAAGGACTTCTTAGTGCTGAGTTTGAGATGAAGGATCTGGGTGCAGCTCGGAAGATATTAGGAATGGAGATTCTTAGGGATCGAAGTCACTGGAAGCTTTTCTTGTCACAGAAAGGCTACATTCAGAAAGTGTTGGCTAGGTTTGGCATGTCTACAGCCAAGCCTATAGACACTCATAGTGCTGCAAATATTCATCTCACCACTATGTTTGCTCCTCAGTCAGACGAGGAGAAGGAGTATATGTCTCGGGTTCCTTATGCCAGCGCGGTGGGGAGCTTGATGTATGCTATGGTTTGCACGAGGCCAGATTTAGCACAGGCAGTCAGTGTTGTGAGCAGGTTCATGGGGCAACCGGGAAAGGAACATTGGCAAGCGGTGAAGAGGATTTTCTGGTATCTTAGAGGTACGTCTGATGTGGGTCTCATTTATGGAGGTGATACGGAGTGCTTAGTTACAGGCTACTCTGATTCTGATTATGCTGGTGATGTTGACACGAGGAGATCGATGACTGGTTATGTATTCACTTTGGGAGGTTCTGTGGTTAGTTGGAAGGCGACTTTGCAACCTACAGTGACGTTGTCTACTACGGAAGCAGAGTACATGGCTTTGACAGAGGCTGCAAAGGAGGGAATATGGCTGAAAGGGTTGGTTAGTGATCTTGGTCTACATCATGATCAGGCTACTGTGTACTGTGACAGCTTGAGTGCAATCTGCCTAGCCAAGGATCAGGTCCATCATGAGAGGACCAAGCATATTGATGTCAGATATCATTTCCTGAGGAGTGAGAGGAGAATCAGGGTGAAGAAAGTGGGAACTGCTGACAACCCCGCTGATATGTTCACCAAACCTGTTCCACATAGCAAGTTTCAACATTGTTTGGACTTGCTGAACATCAGAGCTGATTAGGTGCTCTATGGGCAGTCCCGGGAGTGGAGGGATAAGTCTGCTCATCTGGCACTGTAATGGTGCGTCTGGAGTTTCTACTTTGAGGATTCAAGTCAAGGTGGAGATTTGTTGGTATGCCTTGAATACTGTAATAGCCGCTTCTGCGACCCTGGCCTGGAATACAACTACATCTACAATTATGATAAGAATATAATTCCAATTTCAATTTGGACTGATGTTGATTTGGGTCGAATTGTGTTTTGTTCCAATCCCAGTTTGTTAGGGTTTAGTAGAGACAGTATATAAAGTGTCTCTCTTCTCTCTATAAACATTAATTCTGTTCTGCACTTAGATAGGTAGAAATCTGGCCAATTTCTTGGCGTCTGTAACCTGCTACCTATTATAGTGAATCTGTCTCCCGTGGATGTAGCCAAATTGGTGAACCACGTAAATCTTGTGTCTTGTTATTTTCGTTCATATTTTCTGTTCTTTCTCCATTCCGCATAACACATTTTAAAGACAATCAGTACGAGGAGAGTGATTAGCGTGGGTGAACAAAAAGGGGGGGTGTTTGGGCTTCGTCTGCTGGATGCTCGTGTTCACCGTCCTGTGCTGCAGTCTCTTCCTACAGTTGCTTCAGTATCTTCTTCCGATTTATGGCATCAACGTTTTGGTCATCCATCTTCCACGGTGTTGTCTTCTATTTCTTCTGGCATCAATAAATATTATATACCCTGCTCTATCTGTTATAGAGCAAAACAGACTAGACATAGTTTTCAATTAAGTTCTACAAATGCTACTGCATTGTTTCAGTTAATTCATTGTGATGTTTGGGGACCTTATAGAACACCATCTTCTAGTGGTACATTTTATTTTTTGATCATATTAGATTATTCCCGAGCTGTTTGGGTTTATTTGTTAGTAGCTAAATCCAAAGTAGCTTCTAGATTTTTAGAATTTAGTGCCTTAGTGAAGAACCAGTGGGGCCGAACAATTCAAGTTCGGGCTGATAACGGCACTGAATTTTTGCCTCTGCGATCTCACTTTACTGCATATGTGATCATTTTTTAGATATCTATGGTTGATACTCCACAACAGAATGGTCGAGTTGAAAGAAAGCATTGTCATTTACTCAATGTGGTGTGTGCTTTACGGTTCCAAGCCAGTCTTCCTATTGAATTTTGGGGAGAATGTGTTCTTACAGCTGCCTACCTGATCAACCGAACACCGACTCAGCTTCTCAACAGTCGTACTCCTTTTGAGTTGATCTATGGGCAAGCTCCAAATTATTCATCATCACGGGTTTTTGGATGCTTGTGTTTTGCTACTCATGTTCCCAGATATCGTGACATGTTTGCACTGCAAACTTGGTGGTGTCTGTTCCTTGGTTATCCTACCGAAAAGAAAGGCTATCGCCTTTTTGACTTGGAATCCTGAGTGATTTTTAACAGTCGGGATGCTGATTTCTTTGAAGACCAGTTACCGTACTCTGCAACTCCGACGTCTGCTTTATCCGATGAACCTGGCGACGCCACCACACTGTCGTCGGATTCCTCCTTGCCGGAGCCGCATGGAATTTTGGCGGCCAACTGCTGTCGTCTGTTGTCTCGCTGGTCACCGCCGGCCAGTCCCCGTCGGTCAACTCCAGCCAGTAAATGTCGGTCAGTCAACGCCGGCCACTCCCCGCTGGTCAACGCCGGCAGTCGCTGGACAGTCAATGCCGGACCAGACCGGTTGGTCAACACCGGCCAGTAACGCGTTGCCTGTAACTGGCCGGCAAGTCAACGCATTGACTGTTTCTCGGTCTTCTGCTGAAGGGGAGTATTGTGCTATGGCAGTTACCTACTGTGAGTTGTTATGGCTTAGGTCCTTACTGAAGGACTTAGGGGTTTCACCCTCCTCTCCTATGAAATTGTTCTGTGACAGTCAATCTGCTCTTCACATAGCGGCCAATCCGATTTTTTCATGAACGCATAAAGTACATTGAAGTTAATTGTCATTTTGTCCGAGATTTCGTACAAACTGGTGCAATTGTTACTCAACATATCTGTAGGACAAACCAACCTGCGAATTTGTTCACTAAAGCTCTCGGACGTAACCAGTTTCATTCTTTACTTGGCAAGTTGGGCATTTTCGATCTCCATTCTCCAACTTGAGGAGGAGTGTTAAGGAATTAGAATTAGATTTGTATTCTTACCATAATTGTTGATGTAATTGTATTCTATTACATTTTCCTAGCCTGTATAGGTATCCTATACTACTATATAATGTATCATGAATTCATGAATACATACACACATTATTACCCTTATTTTTTACAGCTCAGGTGGGGTTATTGGACCGATGTGTGGATCCCCTTTAATTTGGACCGATGTGGATCCCTTTTAATTTGGCCCGATATGGGCCGTGGAGTATTTCCAAGTTGGCACGTGAGAGGGCGTGTTGAAAGATATATCTCACATCGGTTTCTTAAGAACTAAATGACTTGCATATAAAGTCTTGGGTCACCTCCACTTAGTACCATTTGGTTTTAAGATGGAAGTCCAAAATCTCATGAAATTTAACATTGTGTTTTATAAATTCTGCAATATATATGAGTCTTAAATATTTACTTTTCAATGTTTCTGGATTTAGAGTAGGAAAATAGAATTGAGACAGCTAACAGTGTTTGTTGATTATGATGGGTTTCGGGTATGAAAATGAAACTGAGACGGCTAACTGTAGCGTACGAATTCCTACCGTTAGACGTCTTAGTTCTATTTCCATATCCCGGATTCAATGCAAACAAACACACACTTCTATTATTCTTAACCTTTGATTATTTTTCTCTAATAAAAGCTGTTTATTTTCCTAACAAGGTACATTGATCTCCGACCAGAGCCCATCGATCCTTCCCAGGTATTATCTGGGCACCAGTATATCTACCAATTCGTAGGCAGTCATAAGCCTCATGTTCGCGAAATCTTCACAGAAATGTCCAAATCCAGGACATCGAAGCTAGCTGGGATGGTTGTAGACTTGTTCTGTGCATCCATGTTCGATGTGGCTAATGAATTCGGAGTTCCATCCTACGTTTTCTATGCATCCGGGGCAGCGTACCTAGGCATGGTATTGCACCTTCAGAGCTTGAGAGATGACCTCAATGAAGATGTGTCTCATTATGACATTTCCAGGACTGAGATATCAGTTCCAACTTATGTTAACCCTGTCCCGACGAAAGTTTTCCCATCTTTGATCTTTGACAAGGAAGGTGACTGCAAGATGTTCTTGGATCAGGCCAGGAGGTACAGGGAGGCGAAAGGGATCATCATCAACACGTTTCGCGATTTGGAATCGCACGCCATTGATGCATTGAGCAAAGACAGAAGCATTCCACCAATTTATCCAGTTGGACCAATGCTGGACCTGAAGACTCAAGTAGATGGTGATCATCAAAGTACCATGAAATGGCTGGATCTTCAACCGGATTCTTCGGTCGTGTTCCTTTGTTTTGGCTCTGCTGGCGCTTTTGATGGTGAACAGGTGAAGCAAATCGCGCATGCGCTTGAGCAAAGTGGATACAGGTTTATTTGGTCCCTGAGGAAGCCTCCAGCCCCGGGCCAAATGGGGTACCCAGGGGACCATGAAGATCTCGGGGAAGTCCTTCCTGAAGGGTTCTTAACGCGAACTTCTGAAGTCGGGAGGATCATCGGATGGGCACCGCAGGCTACCATTCTGTCACATTCCTCAGTGGGAGGCTTTGTTTCGCACTGTGGATGGAACTCGACGCTGGAGAGCGTGTGGTGTGGGGTCCCTGTCGCGACATGGCCTCTCTACGCGGAGCAGCAGATAAATGCGTTCCAGCTGGTGAAGGATCTGGGGATGGCTGTAGAGATCAAGATGGATTACAGGAAGCATATTAGGGCTACTGTTGCATTGAACAGCGAAGATGTAAGGGCAGATATTATTGAGAAAGGGATTCGGCTTGTGATGGAACCTGAGAGCGAGGTGAGGAAGAAAGTGAAGGAAATGCAGGAGAAGAGCAGGGCGGCTCTCGAGGAAGGAGGATCTTCCTATTCTTCGTTGAATTGTTTCATCGATGATGTATTGAGCAATGTCGCATGATTTCTCGCGCGAAGATCAGTTTCATTTGTAAAGATGATGATACTCACAAGCTCAGGTTAACATCATCGTTCGAATTACTGATGTAATGTTTTACAATATGATGTAGTTTTCGTTGTTTTATCACTCTGAAATTTGCAATGAATAAGGCCACATGAGTAGTGTCTTGATATCAGCATTATCCTCCTCCTTTCTGTCACATGAAGCATCTGTTGTAGTGCAAATTTGTAACTGTTGTAGAAAATTTGTAACGGTTGTTGAGCATCTGTGTTGGAAAATTTCATAAGTCTGGCCATATATCAAAGGCTAACACGAGGGGTGGAGGATTTTGATTATGGAATCACTTTCAAAATTACCATACTTACTTTTGGTTTTAATGGCAATTAGTTTGCTTTCGTATTCTACTCATTTTAGGTTTAACTTAGCTTGTACTACATGTATCTACTCATACTTATAATTTCATTTTGAAGGAATGGGGATCCTAATAAATCACCCTCTCATTTAAGAAAAAAAAAGGTAACTGTTGTAGAAACTTTGTAACTGTTGTAGAAACTTTGCACCAGTAAAATGTTGTTTGTTTCATATCTTTCTAGCACAAAGTGTTGGATTACCAAGTTTTTCTAACAAAATCAAAATCCTAATGTGCCAAATCAATTCTGACCAGGAAGAGATTTCATCCACCCCCAAAATGCCAGTTCAGTCCCACTTAAATTTTGTCCTGGTTCAGCCACTGGGAGAGAGGGTATTTCAGATTACGGAGATGGAGGTGTGGCAACCGGAACATATCGATATGGCGGAGAAACAACTGAAACAGATCAATACATCCGAAGATATGGATGAGTATTGCGATCCGGGCAACCTGGATTCAGCTTAGGGTCGGGCTCTCAGGAAACTTTCCAGGGGGATGGTAGCAGGCGATATGGCAGGCAGGTAGGTGGGTGGCCAGATGGTGGTGGGTTGGTGGTAGGAAACTTTTCAAGAAATATGTTTGATCGGACTGGAACGGAACCAGAATCATAAAAGAGTTTGAACGGAGGGCCGGACTAGTTAGTGGTTATTAAGCACCGGGACCGGAATTATCCTGGTTTTGAACCTATACAGACCAATTGAACCGAATTTTAGTAAACTTTATTCTTTTACAAAAAAATGGCGTTATAAAATTTAATTAAAATTTATCTTTAAAAGATAGTAAACTAGAATTCATTAAAAAAAATTTACTTCATAATATGAAAGAATACAGTTCACCGGAAACAAATCTAGTATATAAACTAAATTATAAACACATAAAAAATACTTATAAATGTAAGTTACCAGTCCATCCGGCCCGGATCGGAAAATTCAGTCGTGGACCTGACTGGACCGGAACCCAAAATCCTAAAAAATAATCGACCAAAGATCGGACCAGAATTCTATATATTCAGTTCCAGTCTTTATATTCCAGTTCGATTCGATCCATTTTATCGGTCTGGACCGATTCATGAATACCAACGGTCAAACATATTTTTTGAATGAGTGAATCTCCTGACAGACTGTCTGTCCTTAAGCTTATGGACATGCCACTTATTTTTTTACCTTATACACTACATTTGTTAAATTACATACAAAATTAAAAAATTTTAAAAATAATTTTATATCATATATTTTTATTTTTTACCTCAAAATACATATTATTACTTATAAAATGCATTATTTAAATTTTATAAAAAATTATAACATTTAATTTAGAAGCCATGTTGATAGTTCAAAAGCTTATAAAAATTTCTTATTTCATGAGACTTTCTCTTTTTGAATAGCGTGATAATAATTTCTCTACAAATAGAGGTGGACCAACCTCATTAACTAAATTGGAGGGAGAGTATCCTTCTAGAAGAAATGAATGCTTTTCCACAAGGCATTGACATCTTAGTCTTCTCCAAGTTGCTTAACGCGGCGCTTCCCGGAAACGTTACGTTCTGTGGACCAAATTGGACCCTTCAGTGCTCCTTCTATATAGACCATTTATCTCCAACCTCATTACAATCAAAACATCAAGATCCCATTTTTTCTTCAAAAAATCGAAAACACATTGTAGAAAATAAGGGTAATAATGTGTTTGTATTCATGATTTCAGGATACATTATATAGTAGTACATGATACCTATACACGCTAGGAAAATGTAATAGAATACAATTACATCTACAATTATGGTAAGTATATAAATCTAATTCTAATTCATTAACACTCCTCCTCAAGTTGGAGCATTAGGATCAGAAATGGCCAACTTGCCAAATAAAGAATGGAACTGGTTACGTCCGAGAGCTTTAGTGAACAAATCCGTAGGTTGGTCTGTCGTACGGATATGTTGAGTAACAATTGCACCAGTTTGTACAAGATCCCAGACAAAATGACAATCAACTTCAATGTGCTTTGTGCGTTCATGAAAAACTGGATTGGCCGCTATGTGAAGAGCGGATTGCCTGTCACAAAAAAAATTCATAGGAGAGGAGTGTGAAACCCCAAAGTCCTTCAGTAAGGACATAAGCCATAACAACTCACAGCAGGTAACTGCCATAGCACGATACTCCGCTTCAGCAGAAAATTGAGAAACAGTAGGTTGCTTCTTAGTTTTCTAGGAAACCGGAGAATCACCAATCATAACAAAATAACCAGATAGAGAACGCCTAGTAATCGGGCAGGCAGCCCAATGCGAATCACAATAAGTAGTCAATTGTAAAGTACTACGGGAAGAAAGAAATAAACCTTGACCAGGATGACTCTTCAGGTAGTGCAACACACGAACCGCAGATTGCCAGTGAGGAACAAGGAGACTTCATGAATTGCGCAAGAGTATGAACTGAATAACTAAGTTCAGGACGAGTAATAGTCAGGTATATCAAACGCCCAACCAAGAGTCGATACTGCTCCGGGTCATAGTAGGCTGGACCTTCAACACATGCCAAATTTGTTGTTGCTTCATCGAAAAATTAATTGGTTTAGAAGCAGATAAACATGTATCAGATAAGATGTCCAAAGCATATTTCCTTTGCGAGAGAAACATCCCCTCCAATCTTCCAGCAATCTCTATGCCCAAAAAATACTTAAGCAAACCAAGGTCCTTCATGTGAAAACAAGAACCCAAGTATTTCTTGAACTCAGAGATGAGCGAAGAAGAACTAACAGTAATAACCAAATCATCCACATAAACCAGAACATGTAAAGAAATTGATCCACGGGAAAAGACAAATCGTAATCTGCCTTACTCTGAACAAAACCAAATGCCCGTAAAGCCTGAGCCAGTTTAGCAAACCAATTCCTAGGAGCCTGATGAAGACCATAAAGAGATTTCTAAAGGCAAAAAACTTGACCAGGCGGAACAGCGTAGCCAGGCGGAGGACGCATGAACACTTCTTCATGCAAATCACCATGCAGGAAGGCATTATGAACATCCATCTCATGCAGTTCTCAACCATGGATGACTACAATAGACAGAAACAATCGAACAGAACTCATCTTTGCAACCGGAGAAAAAGTCTCAATGTAATCAATTCCTTCAACCTGGCGATTACCAAGAACCACGAGGACCGCCTTATGATGTTCAATAGTACCATTTGAACGAAAATTCGTCCGGTATACCCATTTGCACCCAATTGCCTTCTTATGCGTAGGCAAAGGAGACAAAGTCCATGTTTGATTTCGCTCCAGCGCAGTAATTTCCTCAACCATAGCATCCCGCCAATGAGAATGACAGGAAGCCTCGGAGTAAGTAGTGGGATCTGCACTAGATGTTACAGCACCCAAAAATCTAGAATGCATACTAGAAAAATTATCACAATTTACATAATCAGTAAGAGGATAGAGAACACCTGAGGAAAGTGATGACGCATGAGGGAACATAGTCGAGGGGGGGGGTCTTCAGTAGTAAGAGCACAAGCATAATCGTCACAGTTGTAATCTGCCAAGTACGATGGAGAACGATAAGATCGAACATAGATCGCAGAGTATCAACCATAGATGTCTAAAAAATGATCCCAGATGCTATAAAGTGAGATCGCAGAGGCAAAAATTCAGTGCCGTTATCAGCCTGAACTCGTTGAATTGTTCGTCCCCACTGGTTCTTCACTAAGGCACTAAATTCTAAAAATCTAGAAGCTACTTCAGATTTAGCTACTAACAAATACACCCAAACAGCTCGGGAATAATCATCTACTATAGTCAAAAAATAAAATGCACAACTAGAAGATGGTGTTCTATAAGGTCTCCAAACATCAACCTGACAAGTTTAGTGGTGCATTTTATTTTTTGACTATAGTAGATGATTATTCCCTAGCTGTTTGGGTTTATTTGTTAGTAGCTAAATCTGAAGTAGCTTCTAGATTTTTAGAATTTATTGCCTTAGTGAAGAACAAGTGGGGCCGAACAATTCAACGAGTTTGGGCTGATAACGACACTGAATTTTTGCCTCCGCGATCTCACTTTACTACATTTGGGATCATTTTTTAGACATCTATGGTTGATACTCCACAACAGAATGGTCGAGTTGAAAGAAAGCATTGTCATTTACTCAATGTGCACATTCTTTACGGTTCCAAGCCAGTCTTCCTATTGAATTTTGGGGAGAATGTGTTCTTACTGCTGCCTACCTGATCAACCAAACACAGATTCAACTTCTCAACGGTCGTACTCTCTTTGAGTTGCTCTATGGGCAAGCTCCAAATTATTCATCCTTACGGGTTTTGGATGCTTGTGTTTTGCTGCTCATGTTCCCAGATATCGTGACAAGTTTGCACCACGAAGTCAGCGGTGTCTGTTCCTTGGTTATCATGCCGGAAAGAAAGGCTATCGCCTTTTTGATTTGGAATCCCGAGTGATCTTTTACAGTTGGGATGCTGATTTCTTTGAAGACTAGTTCCCGTACTCTGCAACTCCAACATCTGCTTTATCCGATGAACCTGGCGGTGCCACCACACCACCGCCGGATTCCTCTTTCTTCTCGTCGGAGCCGCACAAAATTTTGGTTCCGCCTTCCGCTGCCGGCCAGTCAACCCCATCCAGTCCCCGCCGGTCAATGCCGTTCAGTCCCCACCTTTCAACGTTGACAGTCGCTGGCCAGTCAACGCCGGCAGTCGCCGGCAGTCGCCGGCCAGTTACCGTCAGTCATCGCCAGCAAGTCAATGTCGGCATCCACCGGCCACTCTCCACCGCCCGATGCCGGTACTTTCATACCGGCCGCCGCCGACCTACCTTCGACGTCCGCTGATTCTCTGCCAGTTACCGTCGATACTTTACCAGCTTCTCTGGTACCGGATAGTTCTGCCCCTAATTTGCCACCTACAAGAAAGAGTGTAGGATCTCGTCGTCCTCCATCGTACTTGACAGATTACGACTGTGACGATTATGCTTGTGCTCTTACTACTGAAGACCCTCCCTTCGACTATGTTCCCTCATGCATCGTCACTTTCCTTAGGTGTTCTCTATCCTCTTACTGATTATATGAATTGCGATAATTTTTCTAGTATGCATTCTAGATTTTTGGGTGCTATAAGATCTAGTGCACATCCCACTACTTACTCTGAGGCTTCCTGTCATTCTTATTGGCGGGATGCTATGGCTGAGGAAATTTCTGCGCTGGAGAAAAATCAGACATGGACTTTGTCTCCTTTGCCTGCGCATAAGAAGGCAATTGGGTGCAAATGGGTATACCGGACGAAGTTTCATTCAGATGGTACTATTGAATGTCATAAGGCGCGCCTCGTGGTTCTTGGTAATCGCTAGGTTAAAGGAATTGATCACACTGAGACTTTTGCTCCGGTTGCAAAGATGAGTTCTGTTCGATTGTTTCTGTCTGTTGCAGTTATCTGTGGTTGGGAACTGCATCAGATGGATGTTCATATTGCCATCCTGCATGGTGATTTGCATGAAGAAGTGTTCATGTGTCCTCCGCCTAGCTACACTGTTCCGCCTGGTTAGGTTTGTCACCTTCAAAAATCTCTTTATGGTCTTCATTGGGCTCCTAGGAATTGGTTTGCTAAACTGGCTCAGGCTTTACGAGCATTTGGTTTTGTTCAGATTAAGGCAGATTACTCTTTATTTGTCTTTTCCCGTGGATCATTTTCTTTACATGTTCTGGTTTATGTGGATGATATTGTTATTGCTGGTAGTTCTTCTTCGCTCATCTCTGAGTTCAAGAAATACTTGGGTTCTTTTTTTCACATGAAGGACCTTGGTTTGCTTAAGTATTTTTCGGGCATAGAGATTGCTAGAAGACCGGAGGCGATGTTTCTCTCGAAAAGGAAATATGCTTTGGACATCTTATCTGATATAGGTTTATCTGCTTCTAAACCAATTGATTTTCCGATGGAGCAACAACATGATTTAGCACGTGTTCAAGGTCCAGCCTACTATGATCCGGAGCAGTATCGACGTTTGGTTGGGAGTCTGATATACCTGACTATTACTCGTCCCGAACTTAGTTATTCAGTTCATACTCTTGCGCAATTCATGAAGTCTCCTTGTGTTCCTCACTGGCATGCTGCGGTTTGTGTGTTGCACTACTTGAAGAGTCATCCTGGTCAAGGTTTATTTCTTTCTTCCCGTAGTACTTTACAATTGACTGCTTATTGTGATTTGGACTGGGCTGCCTGCCCGATTACTAGGCTTTCTCTATCTGGTTATTTTGTTATGATTGGTGATTCTCTGGTTTCCTGGAAAATGGAGAAGCAACCTACTGTTTCTCGGTCTTCTGCTGAAGCGGAGTATCGTGCCATGGCAGTTACCTGCTGTGAGTTGTTATGGCTTAGGTCCTTACTGAAGGGCTTAGGGGGTTTGCACTCCTCTCCTATTAAATTGTTTTGTGATAGTCAATCCGCTCTTCACATAGCGGCCAATCCAATTTTTCATGAACGTACAAATCACATTGAAGTTGATTGTCATTTTGTTCAGGATCTTGTACAAACTGGCGTAATTGTTACTCAACATATCCGTACGATAGACCAACATGCGGATTTGTTTACCAAAGCTCTCGGACGTAACCATTCCATTCTTTACTTGGAAAGTTGGGCATTTCTGATCCCCATGCTCCAACTTGAGGAGGAGTGTTAAGGAATTAGAATTAGATTTGTATTCTTACAATAATTGTAGATGTAATTGTATTCAATTATCTTTTCCTAACTTGTATAGGTATCATGTACTACTATATAATGTATCCTAAAATCATGAATACAAACACACATTACTTGCAAAGTAAAGAATAGAACTGGTTATGTCCTAGAGTTTTAGTGAACAAATTCACAGGTTGGTCTGTCGTACATATATGTTGAGTAACAATTGCGTCAGTTTGTACAAGATCCCAAACAAAATGACAATCTACTTCAATGTGCTTTGTGCGTTAATAAAAACTGTATTGGCCGCTATGTGAAGAGTGGATTGACTGTCACAAAACAATTTCATAGGAGAGGAGCAGGTACAATTAGAGTCTAAAAATCCTGAAATAGGAAAATTTCCACGCGCCTGAAATAGAAATTTTTTTGAGATGCCGCCGTCGATCTCCACTCGCCGCACCTGCACCACCACGCGCCACCGCGGTCTGCCACTGCTTCCGGCCGCTGCCGCCGTGTGCGCCATCCGTTGGTTCCACCACCGCACGTCAGTCGCCGTCTGTTGCTCGCCTTTGCTCCGCCATTAACCGCACAACCATACGCCATCACACAACGCCGCTCGTTGCGCCGGTGTGTCCTGTTGATCTGATCTGTCGCTGGTTATTGTACCTACTCTTGATTTGTACCTAATTTTACAATATGTTTGGCTCTGAAGAACAGACTCATTTTGATGCATCTGAGGCTTAAAAGCTTCAGGACATGAGTGGTTATGATGTGATTACAGCTTTACTTCAACAGCTGCAGTTGCAATCTGTCCCTCGTACTACTTCATCGATTGGTCATATATCGACTGATCCTTACTTTATTGGTTTTGGTGATGGTCCAGGTTTACAACTCATACCGACCATGCTCAAAGGTCAATAAAATTATATTGAATGTTCCGATGCGATTTGTCGCGCATTCCTTGCAAAGCATAAGATTGGGTTCATTGTTGATTGGCCTGGGGCTAATGCCACTCTTGTCTACTAGATCTTGCAAACCATGGATCCAGTGATAAGATCTTCTACCAGTTTGTTTGCCACAGTTAAGGATTTGTGGGATGACCTGAAGGCACGATTTATTTTGGCCGATGGTATGAAGCTTTTGCAGATGCAAGAAGCCATTCAAAGTTGCAGGCAGAACGGTCAGCCCATCGACATCTACTTTGCCAAACTGAAGAAGTTGTTTGCAGATTATCACTGCATGCGCCCTCCCCTGGTTTGTACCTGTGAAGATTGCAAGGTCATATGCCAGTGCAATCTTGCTATGAAAGTCTTCCAAGAGAGTGAGAAGGATTTGATCTACCAATTCATCTCTGGCCTCGACGAAGGTTTTCATACCTTGCTATCCCACATCATGTACATTGATCCAATGCCATCTGTCATGAAAGTGTATGCCCTTGTTGCTCAGGAGGAGAATCATAGAGTTGTCATTCGAGCTCGCGAGCCTTCTTCTAACTCCATGGCATATGCTGCCCGACGTTCACCACCTGCAAGTTCTTCGCCAGTTGTTCTTTCTGCAGCCGACCGCAAGAATCTTGTTTGTACCCATTGTCGTTGCAAGGGTCATGATAAAGATACATGTATCCAGTTACATGGTGTACTAGACTGGTTCAAGAAAAGCAAGAAATCGGTGCCACCTTCCCGGCCATCAGTCACCGCTGCGGTACCGGAGGCACCACCGATCTCCCTCTCCCGCCGTCGTTCGCCGGAGCTGCCTTGTCTCTGCCTAGTCTGGTGGCGGCGGCTTCTTTTGGCACGTTCAGTAGGAAATAAGGGTAATAATGTGTGTTTGTATTCATGAATTCATGATACATTATATAGTAGTATAGGATACCTATACAAGCTAGGAAAAGGTAATAGAATACAATTACATCTACAATTATGGTAAGAATACAAATCTAATTCTAATTCATTAACACTCCTCCTGAAGTTGGAGCATGAGGATCAGAAATGCCCAACTTGCCAAGTAAAGAATGGAACTGATTACGTCCGAGAGCTTTAGTGAACAAATCCACAGGTTGGTCTGTCGTACGGATATGTTGAGTAAGAATTGCACCACTTTGTACAAGATCCCAGACAAAATGACAATCAACTTCAATGTGCTTTGTGCGTTCATGAAAAACTGGATTGTCCGCTATGTGAAGAGTGGATTGACTGTCACAAAAAAATTTCATAGGAGAGGAGTGCGAAACCCCTAAGTCCTTCAGTAAGGACCTAAGCCATAACAACTCACAGCAGGTAACTGTCATGGCACAATACTCCACTTCAGCAGAAATCTGAGAAACAGTAGGTTGCTTCTTAGTTTTCCAGGAAACCGGAGAATCACCAATCATAAAAAAATAACCAGATAGAAAAACCCTAGTAATCGGGCAGGCAGCCCAATCCGAATCACAATAAGCAGTCAATTGTAAAGTACTACGGGAAGAAAGAAATAAACCTTGACCAGGATGACTCTTCAGGTAGTGCAACACACGAACCGCTGATTGCCAGTGAGGAACACAAGAAGACTTCATGAATTGCGCAAGAGTATGAATTGAATAACTAAGTTCAGGACGAGTAATAGTCAGGTATATTAGACGTCCAACCAAGAGTCGATACTACTCCGGTTCATGGTAGGCTGGACCTTCAACACGTGCCAAATCATGTTGTTGCTCCATCAGAAAATTAATTGGTTTAGAAGCAGATAAACCCGTATCAGATAAGATGTCCAAAGCATATTACCTTTGCGAGAGAAACATCCCCCCCGGTCTTCTAGCAATCTCTATGCCTAAAAAATACTTAAGGAAACCAAGGTCCTTCATATGAAAACAAGAACCCAAGTATTTCTTGAACTCAGAGATGAGCGAAGAAGAACTACCAGCAATAACCAAATCATCCACATAAACCAGAACATGTAAAGAAACTGATCCACGGGAAAAGAAAAATAGTAATCTGCCTTACTCTGAACAAAACCAAATGCCCGTAAAGCCTGAGCCAGTTTAGAAAACCAATTCCTAGGATCCTGATGAAGACCATAAAGAGATTTCTAAAGGTGAAAAACTTGACCAGGCGAACAGTGTAGCCAGGCGGAGGACGCATGAACACTTCTTCATGCAAATCACCATGCATGAAGGCATTATGAACATCCATCTGATGCAGTTCTCAACCACAGATGACTGCAACAGACAGAAACAATCGAACAGAACTCATCTTCGTAACCAGAGCAAAAGTCTCAATGTAATCAATTCCTTCAACCTAGCGATTACCAAGAACCACGAGGCCCGCCTTATGATGTTCAATAGTACATCTGAATGAAAATTCATCCGGTATACCCATTTGCACCCAATTGCCTTCTTATGCGCAGGTAAAAGAGACAAAGTCCATGTCTGATTTCGCTCCAGCGCAGTAATTTCCTCAGCCATAGCATCCCGCCAATAAGAATTACAGGAAGCCTCGGAGTAAGTAGTGGGATCTGCACTAGATGTTACAGCACCAAAAAATCTAGAATACATACTAGAAAAATTATCATAATTTACATAATCAGTAAGAGGATAGAGAACACCTTAGGAAAGTGATGACGCATGAGGGAACATAGTCGAGGAGGGGGTCTTCAGTAGTAAGAGCACAAACATAATCGTCACAGTCGTAATCTACCAAGTACGATGGAGGACGACGAGATCGAACACTCTGTCTTGTATGTGGCAACTCAGTGGTGGAACTATCCGGTACCAGAGAGGCTGGTAAAGCATCGACGGTAATTGGCAGAGAATTACCAGCAGCGGACGGCGAAGGTAGGCCAGCGGCAGCCGGCATGGAAGTACCGGCGTTGGGCGGCGGATAATGGCCAGTGGATGCCGATGTTTACTTGCCAGCATGAACGACGGTAACTGGCCAGTGACTGCCAGCATTGACTGGCCATCATTGACCGACTGGCATTGACCGACATTGACTGGCTGACGACTGTCAACGTTGACTGGCCGACATTGACCGGTTAGGACTTACCGGTGTTGACCGACGTTAACTGGGTTGACCGGCGGTGACTGGCCGACGGTGACCGGCGAGACAGCAGACGACAACAGCTAGCCACCAGTGGACGGTGGAAGGCCAACGAAGACTGGCGGCGGTGGATTGGCAGCGGAAGGTGGAACCAAAATTTTGTGCGGCTCCTACGAGAAGGAGGAGGAATCCAGCGGTGGTGTGGTTGCGCCCCCAGGTTCATCGAATAAAGCAGATGTCGGAGTTGTAGAGTACAAGATCTGGTCTTCAAAGAAATTAACATCCCGACTGTTAAAGATCACTCGGGATTCCAAGTCAAAAAGGCGATAGCCTTTCTTTCCGGCAGAATAACCAAGGAACAGACACCGCCGACTTCGTGGTGTAAACTTGTCACGATATCTGGGAACATGAGCAGCAAAACACAAGCATCCAAAAACCCGTAATGATGAATAATTTGGAGCTTGCCCATAGAGCAACTCAAAGGGAGTATAACCATTGAGAAGCTGAGTCGGTGTTCAGTTGATCAGGTAGGCAGCAGTAAGAACACATTCTCCCCAAAATTCAATAGGAAGACTGGCTTGGAACCGTAAAGCACGCGCCACATTGAGTAAATGACGATGCTTTCTTTCAACTCGACCATTCTATTGTATAGTATCAACCATAGATGTCTCAAAAGTGATCCCAGATGCAGTAAAGTGAGATCGCAGAGGCAAAAATTCAGTGTCGTTATCAGCCCGAACTCGTTGAATTGTTCGGCCCCACTGGTTCTTCACTAAGGCACTAAATTCTAAAAATCTAGAAGCTACTTCAGATTTAGCTACTAGCAAATAAACCCAAACAACTCGGGAATAATCATGTACTATAGTCAAAAAATAAAATGCACCACTAGAAGATGATGTTCTATAAGGTCTCCAAACATCAACCTGAAGGCATGATTTATTTTGGCTGATGGTATGAAGCTTTTGCAGACACAAGAAGCCATTGAGAGTTGCAGGCAGAACGGTTAGCCCATCAACATCTACCTTACAAAACTAAAGAAGTTGTTTGCAAATTATCACTGCATGCGCCCTCCCCTGGTTTATACTTGTGAAGATTGCAAGGCCTTATGCTAGTGCAATCTTGCTGCGAAATTTTCCAAGAGAGAGAGAAGGATTTAATCTACCAATTCATCTCTGGCCTCGACGAAGGTTTTCACACCTTGCGATTCCACATCTTGAGCATTTATCCAATGCCATCTGTCATGAAAGAGTATGCCCTTGTTGCTCAGGAGGAGAATCATAGAGCTGTCATTCGAGCTCGCGAGCCTTCTTCTAACTCCATGGCGTATGCTGCCCGACGTTCACCACCTGCAAGTTCTTCGCCAGTTGTTCTTTCTGCAGCCGACCGCAAGAATCTTTTTGTTACCCATTGTCTTCGCAAGGGTTATGATAAAGATACATATGTCCAGTTACATGGTGTACCAGACTGGTTCAAGAAAAGCAAGAAATTAGCACCACCTTCCCGGCCGTCAGTCACCGCCGCCGTTACCGGAGGCACCACCGATCTCCCACTCCCACTGCCATTCACCGGAGCTGCCTTGTCGTCGCCTAGTTTGGTGGCGGCGGCTTCTTCCGGCAGTGTACCTAAACGTTCCAATTTTGGCCCTGCTTTGTCCGATGACCAATGGAGCACGACCATGCACTTGTTTAATTAGTTTAATTCTCTTACTGGCGATGAGTCTGGTAAGCATACTTTACCATGGATACTTGATTCGGGAGCCTCATATTACATAACTGGTGACAAATGTTCACTTACTGATCTTACTACTACTATTGATGTTGTGAATGTTTTTCTGCCTGATGGCTCGGTGTTCTCCGCTACTCAATATGGATCTATTTCCTTTGGTGGTTTTATACTGCCGCATGTTTTATATATACCTACAATGCGATGCAACTTACTGTCATGCTCTAGATTGTTATGTACCCTGAACTGTCTAGCTTTGTTTACTGAAAATTATTGCATTTTACAGACAATCAGTACGAGGAGAGTGATTGGCGTGGGTGAACAGAAGGGGGGTGTTTTGGCTTTGTCTGTTGGATGCTCGTGTTCACTGTCCTGTCCTGCAGTCTCTTCCTACAGTTGCTTCAGTATCTTCTTCCAATTTATGGCATCAGCGTTTTGGTCATCCATCTTCCACGGTGTTGTCTTCTATTTCTTTTGTGATATGAATCTCCTTGCGAAGACTCACGATTTGCGGAATTAATAACTTTGATCTAGTGAATGGATCTGCAAACCCGCACTATCTCGCACGAAATTCAGGAGTCTAGCCCTCGGGGTACGCCTAACTTCGACTTGCTCTCTAACTAGCCCTCAGGATCAGATTACAAGGTTTATTGATACTTAACTAGCCCTCGGGGTTAAGCAACAATGGATTAGCTCGCAAGCAAAGAGTATGAACTCAAAAGGTTGTATATTTGATTGATGAAAGGTTCTAAGGTAAAAATAATGTTGAATACCACCCCTATTTATAGTACATAGGTATGGTCTTCAAAAAATACAAATAAGAAACTGAAAAGGATTATGGCAGCTTTAAGAAGCTAAAACCATATTTAACTAGACTACCTAAAATAAATGACTATATTCTTCAAGATAAATCTTGAATGAATATTGCCGTATCTAATGTTACTAAATCTAATTCTAATCAAATCAGAACTGAATATTCTAAATACTAAAATAAATGCATGACCGAAACATTAATTCTTCTAAGGCCAACATGGCAGAATTAATTGGCCTTATTCTAAAATAAAATAAATGATCACACTACCTCATTAAAAAACCCAATGGGAAAAAGAGTATAGTGTTATCTTCTAAAAATCCTAATAAATAAATATAAATAAATAAACCTAATTCGTATCATTTTGGCATTAATAAACATTATGTACCCTGCTCTATATGTTATAGAGCAAAACAGACTGGGCATAGTTTTCAATTAAATTCTACAAATGCCACTGAATTCTTTCAATCAGTTCATTGTGATGTTTGGGGACCTTATAAGAACACCATCTTCTAGTGGTGCATTTTATTTTTTCACTATAGTACATGATTATTCCCGAGCTGTTTGGGTTTATTTGTTAGTAGCTAAATCTGAAGTAGCTTCTAGATTTTTAGAATTTAGTGCCTTAGTGAAGAACCAGTGGGGCCGAACAATTCAACGAGTTCGGGCTGATAACGACACTGAATTTTTTCCTCTGCGATCTTACTTATAGCATCTGGGATCATTTTTTACACATCTATGGTTGATACTCCACAACATAATGGTCGAGTTAAAAGAAAGCATGGTCATTTACTCAATGTGGCGCGTATTTTACGATTCCAAGCCAGTCTTCCTATTGCATTTTAGGGAGAATGTGTTCTTACTACTGCCTACCTGATCAACCGAACACCGACTCAGCTTCTCAACGGTCGTACTCCCTTTGAGTTGCTCTATAGGCAAGCTCCAAATTATTCATCCTTACGGGTTTTTGGATGCTTGTGTTTTGCTGCTCATGTTCCCAGATATCATGACAAGTTTGCACCACGAAGTTGGCGGTGTCTGTTCCTTGCTTATTCTTCCGGAAAGAAAGGCTATCGCCTTTCTGATTTGGAATCCCGAGTGATCTTTTACAGTTGGGATGCTGATTTCTTTAAAGACTAGTTCCCGTACTCTGCAACTCCGACATCTGCTTTATCCGATGAACCTGGCTACGCCACCACACCACCGCCGGATTCCACCTTCTTCTCGCCAGAGCCGCACGAAATTTTGGTTCTATCTTCCGCTGCCGATCAACCACCATCGGTCACCAATGACCTTTCACCGTCCATCAGTGGCCAGCTGCTGCAGTCTGCTGTCTCTCCGATCACCGCCGGCCAGTCTCCGCTGGTCAATGCCGGCCAGTCAACCCCGACCAGTCCCCACCGGTCAACGCTGGCCAGTCTCCACCGTTCAATGTTGACAGTCGCTGGCCAGTCAACGCTGGTCAACGTCGGCTGGTCAACGCCAGCAGTCGCCGGCCAGTTACCGCCAGTCATCGCCAGCAAGTTAACGTCGGCATCTACTGGCCACTCTCCGCCGCCCGACGCCGGTACTTCCATGCCGGCCACCGCCGGCCTACCTTCGCCGTCCGCTGCATGTAATTCTCCGCCAGTTATCGTCAATGCTTTACCAGCTTCTCTAGTACCGGATAGTTCCGCCCCTGATTTGCCACCTACAAGATAGAGTGTTCGATCTCGTCGTCCTCCATCATACTTGGCAGATTACGACTGTGACGATTATGCTTGTGCTCTTACTACTGAAGACCCTCTCTTTGACTATGTTCCCCCATGCATTGTCACTTTCCTCAGGTGTTCTCTATCCTCTTACTGATTATGTGAATTGTGTTAATTTTTCTAGTATGCATTCTAGATTTTTGGGTGCTGTAACATCTAGTGCAGATCCCATTACTTACTCCGAGGCTTCCTGTCATTCTCATTGGCAAGATGTTATGGCTGACGCTGGAGCAAAATCAGACATGGTCTTTGTCTCCTTTGCATGCATATAAGAAGGCAATTGGGTGCAAATGGGTATACCGGACGAAGTTTCGTTCAGATGGTACTATTGAACGTCATAAGGCGCGCCTCGTGGTTCTTCGACAACCAGTGTTGTTCAACAACAAACACAAATGCGAAAATTTCAAGTATAAGGACGACTCTCTAAATTACAATTCTCCAACAATAATCAACGCACTAGTAGAATAACCACAATGAGATGAGCAAAACAAAAACCTGAACAATCAAGAGAAGGTATATGAATTTTTATGTGGAAAACCCTTTCGGTGTGAGAGTAAAAACCATGGGACGATTAGGAGTCCAGCCTAATTGCTTTTATTATGATCAAAGAAAGGTTACACAAGCCCTATCAAGTCTCAAATGACTATACAACATATTCAACCATAGACAATCATAACTAGCAACTCAAGTAAGAGATAAAAGTGAAGAATATCACCAAATCTGCAGAGCACGGTCAAGCTGCCATTTCTCCCAAACCAGAGCACCAATAAACAATCCAACCGTTCAAAATGAATCCCAAGATGTCCCGAAGCTGCTACCAAAATTCAGCTCAATCGAACAACAAATGACCTTCAATTGGACCTGAATTGTGAAGGCTGGACACCAAAAACGAAAAATGCAGAAACCATTGTTCTCTACTTTTCATTCTATGTTTTTCTCCACCCGTAAGTCCTCTTTTTTGTCAAACTTTGGAGCACTAAAGTGGGCTGAAAACACATACAACATATTGGGTCTTTCCACATAGAAGGGGGCCCAAATAACCCAGCATCTTCCTACTCCGATAAAATAATAGCTCTACCTGTCTAGCTGAAGAAAATCCATTGTAAAAGTGACAAATTATAGTACTATACCATGAGTGATTCCTCCAACGATTAAACAAATGACCAGTGATCTCTTCTGGAAGAAGATTATAAAAAAAAAGAATACATTGATACCGTACAAGTTCTTGACATTTTTAATGCTTTAATTATACTTTTTTTTTGGAAAACAGCTTTAAATATGCCTGTCTTGAACCTTCGAACCATAAAGAATGCAGCACTTTGTTGACAAAACACAGCCTTTGAAAAGTAGTACAAAACAAAAACACCACGTTAGCAGTGACTTCACTCCGAACTTCCTAGTTACAGACTTACAGTATCAAAATCCCATTTTCCCTCGATCTGTATAAATTCAGAATCCATAACCCAACTTCATTTCAAGAATCCATGGCAGAAATGAGAAAAGCAGAGCTGGTGTTCGTCCCAGCTCCAGGGGTTGGTCATTTAGTATCAACTGTTGCGCTAGCAAATCTCCTCATCACTCGAAACGATCATCTCTCCATTACAATCTTCATCATGACACGACCATCCGACACGAACCTTGTTGCCTACAAGAAATCACTGGAAGAATCATCAGATTCGCGAATCAGGTACTAAGTGGCTCTGTTCTTTCCAGCTTATCTGCACTTCAGTTCGGTTAATTCTGTAAAGTCATAAATTTTGATTTTGATCTATTATTTCTGTTTTCACTATGTTTGATTTCAGTTTAGTTCAACTCAATTCAGATTAGTAGAAAATCAGTTCGGAAGAACTGATTTTCAATTTTATATTTTGCAAGCTTGCATTTTATCTTCTCATATTTAGCCTCAGACCTTTGATGGAATATCCAGTGTTACTGTGTTTTATAAATTCTGCAATATATATGAGTCTTAAATGTTTACTTTTCAATGTTTCTGGATTTAGAGTAGGAAAATGGAATTGAGACTGCTAACAGTGTTTGTTGATTATGATGGGTTTCGGGTATGAAAATGAAACTGACGGCTAACTGTAGCGTACGAATTCCTACAGTTAGACGTCTCAGTTCTATTTTCATATCCCGGATTCTATGCAAACAAACAGACACTTCTATTATTCTTAACTTTTGATTATTTTTCTCTAATAAAAGCTGTTTATTTTACTAACAAGGTACATTGATCTCCGACCAGAGCCCATCGAGGCTTCCCAGGTGGTATCTGGGCACCCGTATATCTACCAATTCGTAGGAAGTCATAAACCTCATGTTCGCGAAATCTTCACAGAAATGTCCGAATCCAGGACATCGAAGCTTGCTGGGATGGTTGTAGACATGTTCTGCGCATCCATGTTCGATGTGGCTAATGAATTCGGAGTTCCATCCTACGTTTTCTATGCATCCGGGGCAGCGTTCCTCGGCATGGTATTGCACCTTCAGAGTTTGAGAGATGACCACAATGAAGATGTGTCTCATTATGACATTTCCAGGACTGAGATATCAGTTCCAACTTATGTTAACCCTGTCCCAACGAAAGTTTTCCCATCTTTGATCTTAGACAAGGAAGGTGGCTGCAAGATGTTCTTGGATCAGGTCAGGAGGTACAGGGAGGCAAAAGGGATCATCATCAACACGTTTCGCGAATTGGAATCGCACGCCATTGATGCATTGAGCAAAGACAGGAGCATTCCACCAGTTTATCCAGTTGGACCAATGCTGAAACTGAAGACAGAAGTAGATGGTGATCATCAAAGTACCATGAAATGGCTGGATCTTCAACCTGATTCTTCGGTTGTGTTCCTTTGTTTCGGCTCTGCTGGCGCTTTTGATGGTGAACAGGTGAAGCAAATCGCGCATGCGCTTGAGCAAAGTGGATACAGGTTCATATGGTCCCTGAGGAAGCCTCCAGCCCCGGGCCAAATGGGGTACCCCGGGGACTATGAAGATCTCGAGGAAGTCCTGCCTGAAGGGTTCTTAACGCGAACTTCTGAAGTCGGGAGGATCATCGGATGGGCACCACAGGCTGCCATTCTGTCACATTCCTCAGTGGGAGGCTTTGTTTCACACTGTGGATGGAACTCGACGCTAGAGAGCGTGTGGTGTGGGGTCCCTGTCGCAGCATGGCCTCTCTATGCGGAGCAGCAGATGAATGCGTTCCAGCTGGTGAAGGATCTGGGGATGGCTGTAGAGATCAAGATGGATTACAGGAAGCATATTAGGGCTACTGTGGCATTGAACAGCGAAGATGTAAGCGCAGATTTTATTGAGAAAGGGATTCGGCTTGTGATGGAACCCGAGAGTGAGGTGAGGAAGAAAGTGAAGGAAATGCAGGAGAAGAGCAGAGTGGTTCTCGAGGAAGGAGGATCTTCCTATTCTTCGTTGAATTGTTTCATCGATGATGTATTGAGCAATGTCGCATGATTTCTCGCGCGAAGATCAGTTTCATTTGTCAAGATGATGATACTCACAAGCTCAGGTTAATATCATCGTTCGAATTACTTATGTAATGTTTTAGAATATGATGTGGTTTTGTTTTATCACTCTGAAATTTGCAATGAATTAGGCCACATGAGTAGTGTCTAGATATCAGCATTATCCTCCCTTCTTTTTGTCACATGAAGCATCTGTTGTTGAGCAAATTTGTAACTGTTGTAGAAACTTTGCACCAGTAAAATGTTGTTTGTTTCATATCTCTCTAGCACAAAGTGTGGGATTACCAAGTTATTCTAACAAAATCAAAATCCTGATGTGCCAAATTAATTCTGACCATCTGAATTCATGATTCACATATAGTATTTACCATGAGTAGAACAAGATTGTAAGTTGCCTGAGGGAGTATAGCTGGAGAGGAAATATGCCATTTTGCCTTTTCAGTGTTTTTGCACTAATTTGGCCTGCAATGTCTTTGTTGTGAAAATAACCAAGCACAATGCTGAAGCAATTGGATAAATTGAGGGTTAAAGAGAAAATATGCAGAAGAGGAATTTGGAGGAAAAAAATATTAAAACTCTTTTGAAATTCTACACAGAGAGCTGTCGGTTACAAAGGAAGGTAATTTGTAACGGATGATATGATTATAAATTATTTGAATTGTAATTTTTTGGTTCCTAATGTTGTTAAAATAGCAAGGGTAAAATAAAAATATTACCATATTATTTTTTAAAAGTGTCAATATAATCCTGTATAATCTAAAAGTTTAATTTTAACCCTAACTTTTGCATCAGATGTGCCGATATAACCTTTTGGTTCTATTCCAACGTTGACTTGATATTTTTCGGCATTGATTTAACCTAAGACGACTAAAATGCCCCTAATCCTAAAACTAAAAATTTGATAACATAAATACCAGGTCCTACTTCTTCATCTTCAAAACCACCCCAGCACTACCTCCATCCGCTTCGCCACCAACATCACCGGATCTTTGCCACCACCACCGCCAAAACTTCACCGCTCCGTGACGGCGGCTGGAATCTGGTCCACCACCCTTGACTCTGAGCTAAATTCTGGTTTCACCACCCCAACCACCTCAGCCCGCCTAGCACCACCTCACCTTCGCCATCACCGGCCGCCACTACTCCATCCAATTCCACCCCTAGATTCGACATCAAAACCCTCCTCCTCCCATTCCTCTCCTTGTCGCGCATGCTCATCGGCTAGAATCCTCGTCCCCCCGAATCCTCATCACCCGCATCCCTATCGCCCCAAATCCTCATCACGTGAATTCTCATCGGCATGAATCCTGATCGCCCGCATCCTCGTGGCCCCGCATCCACCACGGTGATGCCACCACTGCCCCTCCCGATTCCCAGCAACCCTACCCCTCCCGATTCCCAGCAACCCTACCCCTCCTCTAACATAAAGTTATTTTAGCAGTTAACTCAAATATTAAATTTTTATCGTGACGTTTCTAGCTACATATCGTAATTAGATAAGCAGTCATTTTTATAGATTCTTGTTGGTTATCGATATAGTAAAAAAGAAAATGGACTGTGTCTTGTAATTGATTCTCGACAGTTTATAACTGGTTTGTTCACACAATTTAATTTACTATTGTGTATGCGATCGAATAAACTACTAGTTAATTTGGTATCCCGTTGTTAATTTACAATTCCATTAAACTCTCTTCGCAAAGTGACATTTGAAAATCATATAACCAACAAATTTTATCACGTACAAGACATATTTGACATTTTATGGAGATAGCCCAACCTTTTTTTTCAGAGGTTATGTTAGTGGGAGCATACGCTTTGTATCATTTTCCAGGCAAGGAATTAAATATTTCCTGGGATATTGGCATATTGCAAAGATATACTACTCCCTCCGTCCAAGTCGAATCTGCACACTTTTTGGTCAACTTTCTCAAGACACGTTTAACCATAAATTTTAACTAGTATATAGATACCAATATCATCATGTGAGATATTGTTGGATTCTCTGCATGCTGTATTTTCTAAATATCAAATTTTAACACACCATTAATATACGTAACTAAAGTTATCGTTAGTCAAACATGACATGAGAAAGTTGATCAAAAAGTGTGCACATTCGGGTGGGACGAAGTAATACTTGTTTCCACATTTGTATATACCCATGTTTGTGATAGACGATGGTTGCTTCTTCATTTTTTCCCCAGGCTGTATGATGTCCTGATTTGACTATGTATTTGCCCAATTCTTTTCTTTCCCTATACCTGATAATAAGTTGCTCCAAAGCATTGTTGCTGGATATGAATTTGTATGATCTCTTTGACTAAATCCTTTAAGAAATTGGTTTTTATGAGAGGTATTCTTTATGTCTCGTTATTGATGAGATTGCTAACTATGAACCCATGTCTTGGTTTAATGGCTGCATAAGTTAGTAGAAAAATACGGGCTTTCCAGTTTTGTCGAAATTGGGAAATCTTGATCGACCATATCGTCCCCATTAGCACAGATCAATATTCATCTTTGAAATTTGGTTTTACCAAATTTTTTTAAATTATTATTGCTACGTTCCAACATATGTTATCTAACAAATTATGTAATAACGTAAAACATAAAGATACGAGACTTGGTTACGCAGTTCGGTAAAATTCACCTACATCTGCGGGGTCAAAAGTACTCTCGAAACTCCCTTAAAATAATAGCCTTTACTGCATGTTTTTGTAGGGTTTCTTAAGAATGTGGTTCAACCCCCATTGTTTACTCTAGTGCACTCCTGACACATGCTCCCACGTTGGAACTGCCCTCCTTTCTACACGAGACTTGTACTATTGGAAGTGCCCTCACAACTTCCTTAAAATAGTAAATTTTAGTGCATATTTTAGTAGGATTTTTTTAGATGGTGGTTCCATTGTTTACTTTAGTGCACTTCAAACACATGTTCTAACATTGGAATTGCCCACTGAAGTGCCCTAAAGTCAACAATGTAACTGTCATCCAACACTTTCAATGGCAATTCAAGCCCAACCACCATCATAATACTACATAGACAGTGGTTGGTCGAATAACCATCATCTAACGGATCCTCAGAGAACTCTATATCGTCAATGCGACTAACTGGACTCGTATTATGAGTTCAAAACTTAAGATAAACGGCGGTATCAAAGAAAACAAATCCATGAATGTCATGCAATGAAGATGTTAATGGCGATTTGTACAACAGTGTTAGTTTAAATAAATATCAAGTTTGTTCAGCAATCAATTGTTAGTTGTTAACTAGTTGACTGTTTATTTCTTTTGTTTAATTAAATATTTTACTTGTTATTTATGTCAGTTATTTAGTTCTCTTTAATAAAATACTGACTCAGTCCCACTAAAACTTGTTTATTTACGTTTTCACTAAAACTTGATATTTAAAAAATAGACGTTATAATGAATCTAATAAGATCTCACATGATATTTTTACTATATATAGAGTAAAAAACTTGATATTTTTACTATATATTTTTACTCTCTCTATATATAGTAAAAATATCATGAGAGATCTTATTAGATTCATTATAGAGTCCGTTTCTTGAAAGACGGTCTTTCCATAAACCATGGAAAGACCAAGGTTTAAAGTGCAAATTAGAAGAAACGAAAATTAAATATCTGGGTTGCATGAATCAAGTTATAAACTTTATAACTACTATACGTTGCATAATATATTTTTAATATTGCAACTAAGACCTTATACCTTTTATTGTTTTAATTAAACCTCATCTTTCCATAAGCCTATGGAAATACGGTCTTTCCCAAAACTTTGCCTGCATTATAACGTCTATTTTTTAAATATCAAATTTTTAAAGGCAAAGTCTTGGGAAAGAGTAAAGACCGTTTTTCCACAAACTTTTGGAAAGAAGGGGATTAGAATAATCTCATCTCAAGCACCTTATAATAGATATTGTTTGATTTCTGTCTGTCAACCGGGCTATTGGAGTAATTTGTTGACATTCTTACTTTGCAAAAATGGCACCGTTTTGCCATCTTCTATTTCACCGTTTCTTTCTCATCTTTTTCTCCATCACAAATTTTCCCTCTTTCTTCTTCACCAAAGTTGTTTTCTTCAAGCAGGCTTTTTTTTATGCTTGAGGATGTTGCTGACGGAGAAGTTTCCGTGACTGGCAAAGCAGCGGACGATAGATTTGTAGATTTGACGTTGTTGTATTGTGATAACTATGTCGTTTCCAATGTAGTGGAGAAGACTTTCAGGCCCTTATTGGTAGAGTTCAAGTTAGAGTTCAAGGAATTCTTCCTGTTACAGGTCGTTGTTGTATTCTTCCGAAGATTTTCAGGCCACTATTGCATTATTCCCGTTCGAGTTTGCGATTGAATGGGATGCCATTAGCGGGAAAAGCTTTGGCCTCCCTGCCATATCTTCAAGAAACTTTGGTATGTTGTGTTATTTCGACCGTTTCTCTGTTTTTACTACTTTTTCTTTTGCACATTGTGTTTCATAGAACTTTTATGCTGATCTGCAGTCTATGAGTATATAGTTGTACTGGATGCAGTCATGTGAGCTGAGAGTGTATGTAATGAGTTGTTACATGTACCTTCTTGAAGTGTCCTTGCTTAAAACATGCATGCCCGTGTGCAAGATTTTTAGTTTATTACAGTCAGCTAGAGTTCTGAACACTACAATTTGAAAAACTCTACAGTCGTCACACAAATTGTCCATAGTTCTAGGGCACTAAAATTCTAAGTATGTTGCATTTGTTGATCACTTAATGCCAATTAATCTGCTGGCTCAAATGATTTGGCGATAGTCCTCATGTGAGTTTGGATTGCTCTTGTTTTTACAGCAAGCTAAGAGTGAGGAAGCATCTACTTTCGGAAATGATGGTGTTTATCTAGAGAAGTATGTGCAGAATCCAAGACACAATGAATTTCAGGTAGTGTGGTTGCTCATTGTTTTCTAAGTAAAACACATGTAAATAACATGACAAACATTGATATGCAACTTATAATCGCCTAGATGACTAAGTGTTTAGTTTTGCTCAAACATCAAAGTTTAATTTCTAATATAAAGCAGACATGTGGGTGTGATGACTTTTGAGATATGTATCTATGTCTGTATTTAGTGAAGACAAGTTGGATTCTTGATAACTTTGTAAGACTTTGTGTAGAACTCAGCCTGGTAAATAATCAGTATAATGTGGAGTGGCAAATTTAAAGGCTTTAGACTACTTATGAAATTATTGCAGCTTAGCAACACTTAGGTTGAATCTATCTGGGTTTAAAGCAATACAACATCAAGTTATATCTGTAACAAGGAATACATTAAGATACGTTACATGGCAGTATATATTATGATGCATCCATGAGTATTTTATTTTTCTAAATTATGTACTTCAAAAAGTCGTCAATAACCTGTAAAAATATCCATAAATGTAGTACTTATGATTAGTACGGTTCCTTATAATGCTTTAGGAACAAGATAACTTTTTTAGCTTAGCTTTGTATCATCAGAAAAATATGCACCTCATTCATGCTCCTGAATGGCTTCATGATCATCAGTATTTGTTGGATTTCATCTCCATTGAAGCATATGAATGACACTTTTTGCTGTCGAATTACACCTTCCGTATCCATTATTTTACGTATGACTCTTTTAATCGTGAAATATTGATTTTTATTCCTTTCTGGTTCTAATTCAGTACAAAAATTGAATAATCATTTTGTTTTGTTTGTGGTTTAATTGTCTGTAGATTTCATATTAATGTGACCTTTTGCTTTATAGGTTTGGCGGATAAATATGGTATTGTTGTTCACTTTGTCGAGTGTGATTGCAGTATTCAGATACTTTGACACTGATAGCTCAAACCGGCATCTATTTTTGCAGAGAAAAAAAATCAGAAGCTGTTAGAAGAAACATCGTCTCTCGCATTAACACCAGAGTTGCGTAATGCCATCCATTGGTTATATAGGTGTTGGTACTGCTGAGTTCCTTTTAGATGAAAGGGGTTCCTTCTACTTCATGGAGATGAACACTCGAATTCAGGTAAAATGAGACCAACATGTGAAATATGTGCGTATTTATCATGTTTTGAATTGTCCCTCATTTTTTGAAATTCTTTCCAAAACTTAAGTTGAACATCCAGTGACAAAAATGATTTCCTCTATTGACCTGATTGAAGAACACATATGCGTGGCTATGAGAGAGAGACTGCGTTACAAACGGGTTTCAGTTTGCTTCTAAAATACTTTTAATGAAATGTTAGATATGCTTGGTTGTAACTTTAACCATTTTTCTTCTTGAAACATGAAGATATTTTACTTAGAGGACACTCAATTGAATGGCGTATCAATGCTGAAGATGCTTTCAAAAACTTCAGACCAGGGCCAGGTTTGTTTTGAATGAGTTGTTTTTGTACACTTCTTTGGGTTAGTATTGTGGTTTTATTTTGTTATTATGGGCACATACTTCATTCCAATATTTGTTTGTTTAATTTTAAAATTTTTTATTAAGCATTTGCTAAATAGTTATTTGTGAACTTTGTTCAAATCCAAGACAGTCAAAGCAAGCTATTAAGTTATTAGTACATTATTAGAGCACATTTCTTGTCTTAGTATTACGGGTGTTGATTAGATTACATACTAATGGCCAGAATGGTGCCTCTGTTTAGTAATCTATTCGTGATCAAAGGTTAATATTTGTGTGTGTTTATGTGTTTGGACTCTTTGTCAATATGGTTTTTTCTTGGTGAAGTGGAGTGTGTGTGTGTGAGAGAGAGAGAGAGAGAGAAAACTAAATTAGCACATTTTATTCTTTTAGTTTATGATAATTGTCATATGATGGACATACTGCAAATTTCTAATTACTTGGCCATTAAGAAGTAAGGAAAAGTGCAACTATAGTTGACCTTGGATTTCATTCATTAGTATGCTGTGCTTTGTGAGAAGAATGCAACTATTGACTTTATTTTAATGGTTGCCTTTCTTTGTTTGACTTTATTTTAATGTTGTAGATGGAGGGAAAACATATTAAGAAGAATGCAAATCTCTGGATGGAGAAGAAGATGGGCCAGAGAGAGTTAGTTGTTAATATGTCTATGGATTATTTGAGGGGTGAGAAAAGAGATACAATTAATGATAATTTTTGGCAAAGATATTGTGGAGGAATGATTGTTTTGTCATCAGAATCGTAAAAACCCATGGAATGTTTTTGTTCTTAATTAAGTGTTGTGTCTATATTGAAAAGAGGAAATCATTCCTCTTCAAAGAAGCAAAGAGTTGTTTTTGTTATGGTGCTGAAACAAGCACCAGTAATGATGGGATTCAGGATATTACTTAGCACCTCCTTTTTTCAAGAGTTGACATGGTAAGAGAATTGTTGTATATGTAGACAATTTGTTGCTTACAACTGATCAGAAGTCTGTGAAGCTTGCAGATTTTGGCCTTGCAAGGGAAGAGATCGTAATGGAAATAATGACTGCTGAGACTAGTACATACCATTGGGTGGACCCTGTGGTTTGTGCTGGCATAGTTTATATTGCATTCATGTACTTTATTTATTTCTTTAAGTGTTAAATGGGTGATAATTTGACATGTGAATACAATGCATGCTTAAATTAGATTTCACCTCTCATAGGGGAACAAATTATCCTAAAAAATCCCTTTTTCTATTTTTTTGACCTCCAGTGAAACATGTCTGCAAATAAACACTTTTGTATGCTTTTATATATCTTTGTTTTTTGTTGTCCTTTAGCATTGTTGTCTTAATGACTATGTATGTGTTTTCTGGCATCACACTCAGTAGCACTGAACTTTATTAAACATTGCAGTTGTACAGTACTGTCACTATGTATCAAGGGGAGAAAAATATTATAATAACAAGGTAGATGTCTATAGTTTTGGTATTGTTCTGTGGGAACTACTGAAAAATTGCATGCTGTTTGATGGAATGTCAAATGTGAAAGATGCCTATGCTACTGTTTTTAAGGTGCACAAATTTTTCTCTCATTCCCATTTTATGTTTTCTCGTCCGTCCTTCAATAATTGGTATAATGTCCCTGTTACTTCATTTCCTAGCTGTCATTTTTAGCTTGATTCGCAATGACATATATAACATGTACTGGTGATGTTGAAGTGATAGACATATTTCATCACTTCTTGTGATGTGAAGTGGCATCTTGGTTACAAATGTAAAGTGACATGTTTATAATCGTCATTTTTTGCAGAAAAATGCTTTCTTAAACATGTTTCAAAGTCTATAGATTGTTATCATGTAAAGTGGCATCTTGGTTATAAATGTAAGGATGTTTCATTTTTAACATGTTTACCATCTGAATCAGATCCTTGTATGCAGCAAGAGAGGCCTACCATACCAGAAGATACTTCTGCGGACCTGGATTTTCACCATACAGTTATGTTGGGTGGAGGATCCTAACATGAGACTAAGCTTCAGCCAAATAATCAGATTGCTAAATGAGTTTCTGTTCATAATCACCGTGCCAGAGCCACCACCTCTGCCTGACCCCAACTCTAATGAGGCAACAACAACAGCCGCTGACCCGAGTAATAGCACCATCTCAGAGTTTTCTGCTTGAGCCACAGGAAAATTTGCTTTCATTCACCATCTTTTTGCTGCAAAGAAGAGCAGTAACAAAAACTAATTGTAGATATGGTAAAGTCGGTTTCATTTGTGGCCGTTAGAGCAGGATTAGAGTTTCAGGAAAAAGAAAGATATAGCACAAACCAGTGGCGGAACCAGGAGTGTATATTAGGGGGGGCGAAAAAGAGCTTAAAACGGAGGGGCGGGCGGCGGCGGTTGGCAGGCGGCGCCGCGGCAGGCGGTGGAGGCGGACTGGCGGAGCTGCCAGAGAATTCCGTCTCTGGAAAATGGAGGCAATGTGGTACTACACCGTGCATTGGTCATATAATTAGGTTATATATTTTGGTTTGGGCCAATTGGGCTTCAGCCCAATTGGCCTTGATTTTTTTTCGGACCAGCAACTCAAAACGACGTCGTTCAGCTAAGCCAAAACGACGTCGTTTTGTATACTTATACCAAAAAAAAAAAAGAAAAATGTCGTCTTCTTCAGCCAGTTGCCCGTCGTCTTCTTCAGCCTCACAGCGCTCGCGCCTCCGCCCTCCGGCGCCGACGATGCCTCAAGGGGGGGCGGAATCCGGTGGCTTCCGGTGGCTCTAGGCCTAAATACCGGGCCACCGGATCTTAGGGGAGGCGCCAGCCCACCCTCGCCCCCCCCTAGTTCCGCCGGTGGCACAAACAACCTAGTATTTCTGATGTTGGAGAATATATGTGAAAGAGAGAACATCTTAACCTCCTAAGATTTTTCTAGAATCGATATAGGGACTTCTTTGTCCATATCATGTATTTTTAGGGAAAATTCTGCAGTTACACTACTTATTTACTTTAGATGTGTTCATTTGAAGCATTTCCTACATCTAACGTGGATTTTAGCTGCTTTTACATAATTTGCTGGTTTAATTTTGATGGTTTTATGTAATTTGAATTTATTACATGCAAATTCAATAAGATGATGAAAACTGAAGAAAAATAACAACCGATTTTATAATCATACAAGATAATGGAAAGAGTTGTATTCGAGGAATTTTTTTAAAAAAGGAATTTGTGCAAAAGCACTCTTTATTTTTTTTTGTATTACATTTAAATTGAAAACAAAGAATTTTATTTAAATTTTAAAGTTTAGTCATTTAAGAAAAACTATACTCCCCCCGTTTCACTATGTTTGGCACCATAGATTTATGTGTTATTTTTTTGTAAGTTGAAATGTGTGGAGGAAATTGAGTGAGGAGAGTAAAAGGTTTAATGAGTGGTTGAGAATGATGTACTTTTTGCCATAAAAGGAAAGGTGACAAACTTAAAAAAACATATGGTAAGTGTGTCAAACTTAAGAAAATAAAGGGAGTATGAGTTATGAAGTGAAACAATTAATTTAGTTCGAAATCCTTAAATATTGAATACAATATAAATTGATTATTTTTTATAATATTTCATTCAAATTATTTAAAAGTAATTATTTATATTTTGATATTCATTTTAAAAGGTTATCATAACTCATAAGTATATGTATCTCATTGCAGTAAGTAAAAGTAAATATAAAATAACCTTATTAGTCCCACTAATTATATAATGTCCCTAATTAACACTTAACTGGTCTAAAACAAGAATTTGTCATATATAAATAAATAAATAATGTGTATACATATGTCTATCGAGAGTACTCTATCATTATGTGTTCAGTGATATTGGTGTATGTGAGGCCCAACAATCAAAGAGTTGAGAGTCGCTAAGCCCAACCCAACATTATCCTGCCAAGCTTCGGTCCAAAACAACGAACAGGCAGGCACGACGAACACGGGAATCACGAGCCGTGGCATAGAACGTGGACCGTCGAAAATGGAACACGCGGCGAACACAAAGGCCACGACCGAAGAACGTGGTAGAACTGGCGTGACCATGATCTCAAGTTCCTAAAAATAGGGAACTTCAAAGGAAATGAGCCTATAAATACAACAAGCTCTGTAGAAGATAAGGTAAGAGCTACGATACATAGAAATTCCATTTCTTGAAGAGAGACTGACTTGATCGTCGGAGGTGCTCTCTCGGAATCACTTCCGGGGCTGCATTTGTAGGTAACAGAATTAGAGCAAGTGAACCAAGGAGAGGCTACCTGGACAAGCTACCCCATCATTTTGCACCGTCTGTGGGGAATGAAATTTTTTTCCTTTTCATTCTCAAGCTGCTGAGGTAAGCAATAGCGTTCACTAGAAGTGCAAAAAGTCACAACCATCAGTCACAAGAGCAAATACTAGGACAAAATAAAGGAACACACCACCATCAGCATCACCCACCTAGTAAAGAGATGGATTTAGTAAAAAAGAAACAGAGGAGGAAGAAGAGGAGGCAGAATATCCGAACTATGATAAGGAAAAATGGCGTTCGCAACATTCTTAGAAGTGAAAAAGGAGGATCTATACGATCAATTCTTGAGGATCTATACAATCAAATCAAGAACGCAAACGTCTCTGCTATGAAGAAGAGCTGCGTGACACTGTCGCAGAAGATGACACCGATAAGTCGCCTCTTGCACCACATTTGCAAGACTTCTGGATGCCTAAAGATTTTAAGCTTTCTCTACACGTTAAAGTCTCTAATGGTACCACGGATCCAAAAGAGTTCTTACATTAATATAGAAACAACATGAGATTCCAGGATGCGGACATAGAACTAGTATGCAAAGCATTTCCCACCTTTCTAACAGGTACTGCGATTACGTGGTGCGAAGACCTTCCACACAGAAGTATCAAGTCTTGGGCACATCTGTCAGATTTATTTTTGGGACGCATCTACCAAAAGTAGAAGTTCACTAGAACAATTACGAATCTCAACAATATAGCACAGTGAAGCAATGAAAGCTTCGTGGAGTATCATAGTCGATTCGTCACAAAGAGCCTACAAGTACGAGATTCATCATTTCAATCATCATTAGGTGTTTTTACATGGGGGGCATGAGATCCAGAGAGTTTTACAAAGAACTGACGAAGAATATGCCAGAAAACCCAAGAGAATTACAAAAATGATTAAAAGGCATGTGTGAAAAGAAAAGGCAAACAATCGAAAGATAGAGAAGGAACGAGGTGAAAAGCGAGCAATGGATGATTTACAAAAAACCTGGCCTAAAAAAGGAAAAGTGAACACCACTTTCAGAATAGGAGAACCAGTCTCGCAAAGTTCACCATTTGAAGATACGCTTATGACGAAGACAAGGAAAGATATATGGCTAGCAAATAAGGATCTATTCCAGGACCAACACCAATGATAGCACCGCCAGAAAAAAGATCACGAGAGTTTTATTGTGCCTTTCACAAAGATCATGGCTATGACACAGAGTACTGCGGGGACCTAAGGAGACAGATTGAAGAGAATATGAGGAATGGAAACTTGGGCCAATATAGAAAAGAAGAAACAAGTTAGTATGGGGACACAATCAAGACGCCAAACCTATTTCCATGAAACCAAGGTACTACGGCGACAATTGACAAGAAAAAAAATGATGGCGGTTGTAGAGTACAACGACAACAGGGATAGCAAAGCACTAGAGACAATTATCTTCTATATACACGATTTCACAGATTCACTATCCAATAACCCGTGGAAGGCCATGGCTAAGTACTCCGCTCCACAAGAACCAGTTGATAAAAGGTTCCGCCCAAACGGAGCAATTACTTTCAGCAAAGAGGATGCAGTACCCAACGCCTCTCCGCATAATAATACAATGGTCATCATAGCAATAATCGGAAATGCAACTGTCCACAGAGTTTTTGTATATGACGGCAGTGCGGTCGAGATGCTATTTGTTTATTGCTTCGACAGATTGGGCTTAAAGAGAAAAGATTTTAAAAATCCACATCTCCGTTGGTTGGATTCATAGGGCGAGCAGAAACACCCCAGGAAAATATACAGTTGCTCGTCACGATCGAGGAAAACGTGAAAAATGCACAAGCATGTGTGACTTTGTGGTTATGGATGCCCCAAGTACATTCAATGCCATAACCGTGGATGAACAGAGCTAAGACAATCTGGTCCCCTTATCACCTGGTAATGAAGTTCCCAACCCCAGCTTGAGTAGTAACAATTATGGGAAGCCAACAAGCAGCCAAGCAATGCATGATCATGGCAATGAAGGTAAGAAAGATAAGAGAAAAGGTGAAGATGGTTAACGCTATTTCAGGAGGAGGCTTACTAGAATATTCAGATGAATCTGTTGACCTAGGTGAAGAAACGAAGTTAGTAAACCTAGATGCTGAAAATGACTCCAAATGCGTCAAGATTGGAAAACATCTTCTACCTGAAGAAAAGGCTAAGGTAATTCAAATCTTGCAAAGCCACAGGGATATGTTTGCATGTGACGTACAAAACATGGGAGGGGTAAGTCCAAACATCGCTACCTTTTCGTTAAATGTCAGTAACTCAGTTAGACCGGTTAAGCCGAAACAACGTTTCTTTTCCAGCGATAGATTGAAAGTGATCAAATAAGAGGCTACATCGCTGTTACAAGCCGGCATAATAAGGGAAGTCGTATACCCAACGTGGTTAGCAAACCTAGTCATGGTGAAGAAGTCAGATGGTGCTTGGAGGATGTGCATTGACTTCACGACTTGAACAAAGCATGTCTAAAGGATTCCTACCCTCTTCCAAAGATTGATCAACTGGTGGAAGCGATCTCAGGACACAAAGTCTTGGCTTTCTTGGATGCATACAAAGGATATCACCAAATACTGATGAACCCAGATGATGAAGAAATAATAGTCTTCATAACGAGCTTCATAATGTTTTGTTATGTGAAGATGGTTTTTGGGCTAAAAAATGTGGGAGCAACGTACCAGAGGGTGATTGGCAAGGAATTTAGAAACCAAATAGGGAGTGAAGCATACATTTACAATATGGTGATCAAGAGTAAGAAGGTAGGAAACTTCTCTGAAGACTTGAAAGAACGTTGGACACGTTAAAGGACATAGGGATGAAACTCAACCCCTAAAAGTGTATAATTGGAGTGGGGGCTGGAAAGTTCTTGGGGTACAAGGTTTCCTCAAAGGGTAAAAAGGCTAACCCAGAAAAGATACAAGCCATAATGAATCTTCCCCAACCACGAACAATTAAAGAAGTACAAATCTTAATGAGAACATTGGCAGCACTTAGTCGTTTCGTATCAAAGGCTGCATAAAAGCACTTTTCACTCTTTGAAGTGCTAAGAAAGGTAAGAAAATTTAACTGGAGCAAACACTGTCAGAGAGCATATGAGGGGTTAAAGGACCAGCTTCAAACGTTTCCAACGCTGAAACTGCCTATATGGGGAGAAACATTGTACTTGTACTTAGCAATCTCGCAAAACGCTGTCAGCTCTGTGTTAGTTTGCCTTGAATGGCAGAGATAGGTTTCAGTTTATTACATCAGTAGAATCCTGCAAAGGGCGGAGACATCTTACATGCCTGTAGAAAAGCTAACATTATCATTGGTCTATTCGGCGTGAAGATTGAGAGCTTACTTTCATAGCCACAACATAGTAGTGTACACAGGGTTCCCAATCAAGAACATCATCGCTAAACCAGAGTCTTCAGGAAGATTGGAAAAATGGGCTCTGGAACTAGTTCAATTTGAAATACAATTTCAACCTAGAACTGCAATCAAAGCTAAAGCGTTGGCGGACTTCATTGCAGGAATGTTAAGTCAAGAAGCAGAGAAAATGAGCATCCATCAGAGCTTCACAATTGACAAAGGTAAGACAAAATGGGAACATATGGCCTGGACGTTGTTCGTTGATGGTGCATCAAGCAAGGAAGGATGCGGAGCAGGAATGCTTTTAGTGAACCCGAATGGGGGCGAAGACAGACACTCATTACGATTCAACTTCTTGCTGACCAACAATGAAGTAGAATATGAAGCTCTAATTTGTGGATTAGATCTCACGATTAGAATGAAAGTAAGAAGTGTCCGAGTATCCAGTGATTCTCTAATTGTAGTCCAGCGGGTCCCAGGTGACTATGAGGTACGAGAAGACCAGTTGACAATTTTTTTTGTGAAGGTGCGACAATTCATAGCACAAATTACATATTTTGACATAAAACACATCTCGAGATGCAAAAACACACAGGCGGATACTTTAAGAAAGTTGGCAACTACAGGGTTTGATTCCTTCACTCAACAGGGGGATGTCATCAAGGAATTTATCCCAGTTAGAAGCACCATATCAACGGTAGTGCTAACGATCCAAGAAAATGAAGCACTCTGGATGACTTCACTAATGAATTTCTTCGCAAAAGGGACGTTTCCAGAGGATAAGGTGGAGGCTAGAAAGTTGAAGTTACGTTTCTCTAATTACACCTACGAAGATGTGACATTGTACAAAAAAGGGTTCTTGTCACCATGGATAAAATGTGTAGGGCCAACAAAGGCAACCGAGATCTTAAAAGAGGTTCATGAAAGCTTATGTGGAACGCACCAGGGAGCCAGAATGATAGCTATAAAAATAATTAGAGCAGGGTACTACTGGCCAACTATGTTCAATGATGCACACAACTTCGTCCTTAAGTGTAAGAGCTGCCAAATCAACGCCTCGCTTTCGCATAAGCCCCAATCAACTTTGACATGAATCGATGGAGTCTGGCCATTCGACAAGTGGGAGATAAACTTAGTGGGACCATTCCCAAGAGGAGAAAGCAATGCTAAGTTCCTCATTGTAGTAGTCGATTACTTCACGAAGTAGGTTGAAGATAAGCCATTAGGACGTGTCACACCCAAAGCCACTAGGAAATTTGTGTGGCAAAACATTGTGTGCCACAAACCACTGTCACGGTAATGGCACGCAATTCATGAGTGTGGTGTTTACCGACTGGTGTTCAAAGCTCAGGATTACTCAGAAGTTTACCTCAATGGCACATCCTCAAGCTAATGGCCAAGTAGAAGTGACAAACAAGACTATAGTTCAGGGGATGTAGAAGGGATTAGAAGGAAAGCGACATGATGGGTGGATGAGCTACCGAGCACGCTATGGTCGAATAGAAAAACCATCTGAAAATGAATGGGGGAGACGCCATATGCCTTGGTGTACGGTCACGAAGCAGTCATACCTGTAGAAATTAGAAATTCAAGTCTCAGGATAAGAAATTATAAGGAGATGGACAATCCAGATGTGCTGAAGTTGGAGCTAGACCAACTAGATGAGCAAAGAAACTTAGCAAGTATTATAAGCTAAACACAAGGAAATAGTGGAAAGAGAGCGTACAATCAGAAAGTGAAGGAAATGCAATTTCAGATTGGTGATCTGGTGTTGAGGAAAAACTATGCTAGCCTGGCTGAAGAGCGAAGAAAACTATGTCCAAAGTGGGAAGGACCATACATAGTCACGAAGGCTCATAAGTCCAACAACTATGAGTTAGAAAGAATTGATGGCACCGCGGTCCCAAACATGTGGCATATGACTAACTAAAGGAGATTTTATGTCTAGAATAAAAATAACGAGTGATTACCTATATAGATACAAGGACATTATCCTTGTTTTCCTTCAGTATCACTGTTCCGCAGCGATATGATCATCATCGTACATATTTTATATAAAAACCCACTTTGCTAGACCATGATTACACTTCCTATTCTTCCTTTTTTTTGCTAAGGCTTGACAAACAAAAGTTAACAGTGAGCTATAGATCTCGCATTCTCATCAACACTCGCAAGCTTTAGATCTTACAAGTCAAACAGCCGCAAGCTATAGATCTAGTGAAGTTGGCAATGCTTGCAAGCTTTAGATCATGCAACATCGCAAGTCAAACAAATGTAAGCTATAAATCTTGCTCAAATATCGATAATGGCAAGCTTTGAATCTTGTTGTTTCAAGAATCACACAAATTGCAAGCCATGGATCTTGCATAAATGGAAATACTTGAAAACTCAAGGTTTTGCAACTTTTCAAATCAAACTAATGCAAGCTATAGATCTTTCTCAATTACCGATGCCGGCAAGCTTTCGATCATGCAGCTTTATGAATTAAACAAATTGTAAGAAATAGATCTTGCAACTTCGCAACATCAACAAAGAAAAAAATATATTTAGACAGATACGCCTACAAAGCGCAAGATCGCAGAAGTTTGATAAACATGGCAGCAAAACAGATAGGACAAAATCATTACCAATACAAGATGAGTCATAAACCCCAACGACAACAAAACATACAGACGCTCATATCATCTATAGCAACAAAGATGACACACTATTTACGTCTTGAAGAGCATGATTTTTCAGAAGTAGAAGAACCATCACGATGACGATTAAGTTCAACTTCATAATGAGGGCGCTCGGTCTCACGAGAAGATCGTTCATCACTGTACAAACGTTGCTCAGCTCGGTGGTGACTTTCCTCTGCCTCACGTTCCTCGCTAACTAAGTGGTCATATTTCCCTTGCATATGTAAGTATGCAGGGTGACATGTCATACCTCTCTGTCCCATACGATCAAGATGTTTGGCACAATAAGCCTTGAATTCAGTTATAGGACCAAACTTTTTGCAATCCAACTGCATACTCATAACGTTCACTATCTCCTCGTACTGTTCTATCCTCGTTCTTAAGTTTCAAACTTCCTCTTCAAGAAAACGAATATGAGATCGAACAGCATCTGACAATCTAATTCTTCAATTGCCGCCACCAACAGTTAAATCACCATAGCTCGAGGTACGGCGTGATGACAAAGGGGGAACTTGAGGTTTATTCTTGTAGTCATCGCAAGCTTGCTCCAACTGATGAACATACGAATTAAGACGATTACATTCAACATGAAGATCTTCATTTTTTCCTCGTAGCTATGTGTTCATGGCAATTTGTTCATCAAACTTATTTTTCCATTCAATAGCGGAGGACGAGAGGTGGTCGTTTTCAACTTTATTTTTCTTAAGTTTTTCAAGCAGGCCATCAATACGGCCACATTGCTTATCAATAATCAACATCTTCTAACGGATTTCACTAGTCTTGTTCACAATACAATCCCCAGCCTCCATTTGTTTCCAGCGAAATTTTGCAAGGTTTAGTTGCTGACGGTAAATGAGGTCATTTTGTTCACTTAGGATCCTATGCAGAACTCGCAAAGCATCCTGAGTTTCCTTCAAAACCGTACCCTATTTCTTTTCAAGATCATCAATACTCAAGAGCATATACTTCAAGCGGATTGAACACAAACAGGATGATTGAGCGATCAGATATATGAGCCAACAGACTCAAGATCCACTAACCCACAAACAATGTCCTTCCCAAGCGATTCAGCATTGTATCCATCAGGAATAGGTTTGCTACAAGGGAAACTTGAAGATGAAGATGGAGGGACAGAAGGAACAGAAAGTTGCCACCCAATACATAGGGGAAGTGACTCCACTCGTGTAAACAGGTCAGAGGAAACGATCACTACACATTCTTCATTAAACGATCGAGTAGCACAAAGTAAATTGATAGGTTCAGAGAGAGGTTCATTATGTCCCATAAAATCAAAGATTTTTAGAAATTTACTATCAATCAAAATGTTGAAGCCCTGCACACAAGTAAGGTTGATAAGAAAATGTGGGACAACACGCATATCAACTCTTATAAATATAGTCGTGAGAATAGCGAATGCAAAACACTAAAAGATTTTTTTAAGAGTACAACCTAACAACCCAACGTATATGAACAAATATTAAAAATTAACTAACTTCGGGGTTAGGGTTAGGAAAAACTGGAGCAGCGATTGTAGAGACATCTTCATTAAGCCGCTGAGTGGAATCACCATCACTGGCTTGAAGGAGAGGAGTTTCAATACTTGCAATACCCATGTTAGCATCTGGATCAACAGTCGAAACATCAGCGCTGGGCTTGAATGGAAGTTCTTTATCATAGTTCACCTCACACTCTTTCAGCTCTGCCAATGACGGGAGAACAGAGAGACTAGCGAGATGTGAAAGCAAGGAGTACGGATGAGCCCCGTCAGCCATCTTATCAATAAAGGATTGATTCAAGTCGGCCCTCTTGCTTTCTAGAGTTTCAATGCACTTCGACATAGTGGGCATGCTTTTGCAGTCCTATTTGGGGTTCCACTACCTTACATTCTTCACGGCCTCGCAATACCTGACAATTCGAGCAGCCTAGGGAGATATCCTCAAAAAACTTATAAAGGGACTTTGTCTTACATAGCCGATCCACCAGCACTTGGGGATATTGAGGGGAAAAAGGTACATTGGTTCTAATATCATCCAATTGAAAACAAAGCTCAGAGGATTCCATCCCCGTGAGCCTCGCACTCTCCCTAGCAGTGCTTGCCTCTACTTCACAAGCTTTCACCTTCTCCTCAGCAGCCTTCACTTTTTCCTATAAGCTTTCAACGAGCTCTCCAATAGCAAACACTTAGTCTCCAGAGATTTGTAGTTCTCCATCATTGAGTTATCAACGGGAGAATGCTTGGATAATTGCTCGCTCGCAATCTTTAGGCCCTCACCAACCTTACAAGTATACAGCATAGGGAACGAATTTACTCACTACATATAAACGCCAGAGTAATACATAGGAGGAAAAGTACATCCTTACCGCAGCTACTGTGTCGGGTAGTGAAAGGCCAGAAAAAATATCAGAAATTACCCCCCGCACCAGAGAGTCTTCAACTCGCTCTGTAATTGCCAAACCAGTTTGGTTGCCACACCCCTTTTTAGGAGGAACAGGGTGACCTGAGTGTTCGGTGCTCCGGTCCCTCGTGTTCTTCTTCTCTTTCTGCGGGTTCAGAGTTCGACGATGGCTAGTTTTCCCACCATCAGTCTCTTTATCCTTAGAGCCTGTAACGATCGATAGCAGAGGCACGACGTTGTCATCGCCAGCATGACTAGTCTTAATGACAACCATATTCACTTCATCATCATTGATGATTGACGGATAAATGTCACCTTTCGTGAGATCCATATTTGCCACAATAAGAAACATCATGAGTCTAAACGAGCTCACATAAGAAAGAAAAATAATGATACAACCCACTATAAAATACACAGTAAAATACAGTATGATATAGGCAAACAAGACACCTTCAGTGTCAGAGCTAGCATGGCGAAGGTGTTTGGTATGTACGCGAAGCGTAACCATGATCGACGTCTCCTTAGTATAGCAAACACTCAAGTTAGAAGGAAGCTTAGATTTAGGAACTTTGTAGTTCTTTAAAGGTACATCAGACTCGGGAATTTTTTTGGCTTTGATAAAAACAATATCTCCTACGCCAATCGCCAACGTTACTGGGGAAGCTGCTCACAAGCTCTACCCCATAAATCACAGGATAGAGGGTGAATTCGTCCACAGTATCTTTCACTTTTCGAAGGTGGTAGAAATTGTGGAATAAGTTAATTGTGTAAGGTATGTTCGCATTTTCACACACACACATGAAGAAAATCCATCATAATAGCAATGCCCTCAGGATGAAATTCAGCCAACGCAATCTTTTGTTAATGAAGCAGTGCAATCACATGTTCAAAAAGTGGAAAATAGAGACCAAAGTTCAACTATGATAGATATTAGGATATATAGCCAGGAGGAGGATTGCGAATGCACTCAGATTTAAAAGGCGAACGAAGCTTATAAACAGATAGAAAAGGAAAGAAGTTCTTTAAGTTATTTACATAATAGATGGTCAAAATACTGGGAACGATGGAGGATTTGGCAATATGGCTGGAATCCCTGTCGGAAGCAGCATCTTCTACGGGGGAACACAGGAACAGGCAGGTGCAGTGAACACAGGAATCACGAGTCGTGGCAGAGAACGTGGCAGAAGAAAATGGAACACACAACAAACACAAAGGCCACGACCGAGGAACGTGGTAGAAGTGGCGTGACCACTATCTCAAGTTCCTAATAAAAAGGAACTGCAAAGGAAATGAGGTTATAAATACAACAAGCTCTGTAGGAGCTAAGGTAAGCATTACAATACAGAGAAATTCCATTTCTTGAAGAGAGACTAACTTGATCGTCGAAGGTGCTCTCCCGGAATCACTTCCGAGGCTGAATTTGCAGGTAAAAGAATCAGAGCAAGTGAACCTAGGAGAGAATATCTGGACAGACTACCACATCATATATATATAGCACAGTGAGATATTTATGGTTTTAAATATATTTTTAGAATTCATATATTTTAACAAGTTATGATTGATTATATGTAGTAAAGAATTAAAAATAAGTAACATATTATAATATTAATATGTTATTTTTAGATAACTTGGGTTTAGGTTAGTCAAACTGACTTCAATATTCTCAGTTGACAATAAGCAAACAATTTCTATTAAACAAGTGGAGTACCATCGCGCATTGCGCGATATCATTAATTAAAAATTTGATATTAAGTTTTATTTAAAATTTTAAAGTTTAGTCATCTAAGGAAAATTATATGAATTATGAAGTGAAATAATTAATTTAGTTAGAAACATTTAAATACTGTATGCAATAAAAACTAATTATTTTATAATATTTCATTAAAATTATTTAAGCAGTATTTATTTGTAGAGTTCGTCTATTGAAAGACGGTCTTCCATAAGTCATGGAAAGACCAAGTTTAAAAGTGCAAACTAGAAGAAATAAAGATAAATGTTTTGGGTTGTATGAATCGGGTTATAAGCTTTATGACTACTACACATTGTATAATACATTTTTAATATTGCAACTAAGACATTTTACCTTTTATTAATTTAGTTAAACCACGTCTTTCCATAAGCCTATGGAAAGACAGCCTTTCCATAGACTTTGCCTTATTTTTATGTTAATATTCATTTTAAAAGGTTATCATAACTATATGTAACCCATTGCAATAAATAAAAGTACATATCAAATGAGCTTATTAGTCTTACTAATTATAAAATGTTTCATTTAACAATTTGTTGGTCTAAAACAAGACTTTGTCATACATTAATAAATAAATAATATGTATACATATTTCTATCAAAATTACTCTATCATTGTATAAAAAAAATCTAAACATTTTGTTATTTCATATTATGCGTTTCATTGGATTTTCTCCAGTGATATATAGAGATATATTACAATGTGATATTTATGGTTTAAATATATCTTTATAAATTATATATTTTAACAAGTTATGATTGATTATATATATTTAAAAATTTTAAATTATAGTAACAAATTATAATATTTACTCACCAGATATACAACATGGTGTGTATTCCCAATTTACCATATACAAATTGCAACTCGTATTTTTAAAAGTTGGATCTAAACTTTGGTCTCTTTCAATAGAATGGAATCAACATCAAATAGAATTTAGATGCCACTAAAATGTTAAATACCCGGTGGTAGTTTACCATCTCCAATTTAGTCAAATATATTCTTTATCAACCATGCTTCTTTTTATTAAATAAATATTATAAAAATATTTTTTTACTTTATTCATTAAATAATAATTTATAGCTAAATTAATAATACCACTTCATAATTTATATAATTTTTTATGACTAAACATTAAAATTTAATAAAATTATTTATTTTCAATTTATCTGCAGTTGCATTTTGTTTTTGTTGCTTTACTCATGTTAATAGCCAATTTCACAGATTTTATTTGATTAAAATTCTTATTTCAGTGTCGGTTTTATATCATCAATTCACATGTTAGCATTTACATTTGTATGCCACTTTATCTATCCATGATTGTTTAAAATGATATAGTATATGTTATTATGTTGTTTAGTTGTAAGAGTCTCAATATCATACTTATAGTATCTTCTATTAACACTTATGCTCTGCCACCTTCGCAATTTTAGTCATAACACTTGGGGTTGATGCTATTTAGTGACTTTAATTTATAAAAACTTATGTTAACTGTCACTTTCTTTCCGTTTAAATAATTTTTATCTTCTGTGTATTGACTTAATCTGCATAAAGTATTATGTGTTATTGTTAATGCGTCACGTGCAGATAAATTTTCATTTACTTTGATTGAAGTAGAAAGTAGTCAACTTGTTGCATTATTTTGTTGTTGAAGGTACAAAGCTTTCTCTCTTCTTTCTTGTCTGAGATAGACTTTGCATTGTTATTTTTATGGTTACTTTTTATCTTTTGGTTGAACAAATTTGAAATACTGTTAAAAAATTGGTACAAAACTTAGGATCATTTTCTTGTAATTTTACTACACTCGACTTTATGTTATTGAGTTTATGGAAGATCACGGTAACAATCCTTGTTACAATGGTGCAGAGAAAAAGAAATTGTGCTTGTATGGGCTGCCTATGGAAGAGATACCCCTAGAGCTTCTAGAGCCTGCATTAGATAACATTATTGCTAGGGATGAGATCCAAGAGAAGGATTGGTGATCGATGACTTCTTATGTTGCATTTTTTTTTACAAACTATCGTTTAAATGCAATTTGGTTATATGATGATCAAAGGGAAATCATAGAATGCAAGATATCCATCTAGCTAGCACCTGCTTCTCTAAAGCTTGGTTTGATAGCAAAGAGTAAATCGTCTGTACATTGATTACTTTCACAAATCATATTGGTGAATATATTCAAAATTGAATTTTGATAAAATCCTTTCTTTATAATAAGTTCCACCTCAATTGATTACTTTAACTTTATAATTCTTATAGTTACTATTACATGAAGAGTGGGTCTCCTGATAGGTGACATGTCCATAAGCTTATGGACATGTCACTGTATTTGCATTTGTTAAATTACATACTAAATTTAGAAATTTACAACATATTTTTTATATTATCACTTTCAAATGCACAATACTTCTTGTTTTAAATTTTAAAATAAAATATTTAATTTTTACAAAAAAAATTACAACCTTTAAGGTAAAAGATTAGGGGTCATTTTAATAATTTTGTGGATATGCCATATTTACTGAGACTTTCTCTTACATGAAATATATTTATAATTTTATTTATATTTATATTTTAAATATTAAATATAAATACTACATTTCAATTAAGAAAATATTTTTAATAAAAAACACCGTGTTACGCGCGGTGTGACTCGAGCTAGTAAAAAGTAATAGGTCTTAACTGTAATATTAAAAATTTATTATGCAATGTATAGTTATAAAGTTTATAACCGGATTCATGAAACCCAAAAATTGTCTTCATTTCTTCTTATTTGTACTTTAAACATTGGTCTTACCATGGCTTATGGAAAGACCGTCTTTCAAAACATGGAAAGTCTTGGGAAAAACCGTCTTTCCATATGCTATGGAAAGACGGGGTTTAATTATAATAATAAAAAGGCAAAAGGTTTAAGTTGCAATATTACAATTTTATTATTCAACGTGTAGTAACTATAAAGTTTATGGCCCGATTAATGCAACCCAAAAATTTTATCTTCATTTCTTCTAGTTTGCAGTTTAAACCTTGTCTTTTCCATAATTTATGGAAAGACCGTCTTTCAAGAGACATTTGAAATTGAAACTTGGTTTTACCAAATTACTTCAATTGTGATTAGTGTGTTCCAACATAGCCCAATTAACCAAGTTCGTAATAAAGTAGAAACGCAAAGACACACGAATTTATTACGCAGTTCATTGAATGTCACCTACATTTGTGGGCCTAGCCCAGTTCAGAACAAGTCCACTAATCAAAAAGATAGTACATAGTACACCATAAAAAACACTTATCTTTCCTATTCAAACACGTGAATTCTACTAGCTCCCCTAGTTGCCGATCCGCCTTGATCAGACTCACTCTGACCTTGAAACTCGTCGCTGCTGGATCTCCTCCTCCCAAGGAATTAAGGCTTACGTTCTGAACTTTAAGATCAAAAGAGTTTGATCGGAACATCAATGTACAGCTTTGCGCTACTTCTGAATATTGAAAACCTGAGTGCAGGTTTTCTCTGTATTAATTCGTAAGTAGTTTAGCCAGAATGTCCACAACATATACCACACTCGCACGTCTTCAATTACTTGTGCGACTGGAATTCTATTTCTACAAAATATTATGATAACAATCAAATCTCTTAGAGATATAATTTTCAAATCTAATCCCTTTGAGATAAGAATTAGAATATCTCGTCCTTAGCCTTACCATGGCCGAAATCTCATATCAATTCCAACTCTATAAATTTTATTCCAATCCCACAAATATAGAAATTAATATATTGTCTAAATCAAATGCAATTTGGACGAAATATATAGCTTTTCAGATTCTTTCTTCAACATTTCTTATATCATCACACTTCCTTCTTTGATGTTGCAACATAGTAATACCATATTTGCATAATTACCACAAATTGTCAATTAACAAATTGGGACTTTACAGAAATTATTATATTTATTTAAAAATATTAATGGTCAAAGATGATAATTGAAAATGGCAAAGTCTTGGGAAAGACTATTTTTCCATAGGCTTATGGAAAGACGAGATTTAATTAAAATAATAAAAGGAAAAATATTTTAGTTGCAATATTAAAATTTTATAATGCAACGTGTAGTAGTTATAAAGTTTACAACCCAATTAATGCAACTCGAGAATTTTACATTCATTTCTTCTAATTTTTCTTTTAAACCTTGATCTTTCCATTACTCATGGAAAGATTATTTTTTAAGATACGGACTCATTAAAAATTGTGAAAAAACAAATAACCAAGAATTAATTAGTATGAGGGAGGGACGTATATCGTTATTAAAACTGAAAAAAAGGGACAAAGTCAATAATCTATTGTTATATTCATCAACTCCACTGACCCCGATCAAGTAATCGTTCCTTGAATATTATTGACATCGTCGAGGTACTCAAAATAAATAGAGTCACGTGCTCATATGACCCTATGTTTTGAGGGTTTGTGCTAATATAACCCTGTGAAGTTGAAAAGTGTTATTGTAATATTGTGTTTTGCTAAAATGTGCTAATATAATTCCGGAGGCCTGAATTTGACTGGAAATACATGAAATGACTATTATACCCCTATTTTTAAAAAATAAAAAGGTTAAAAGATGATTATGCCCTCAGAAGTCTTCTGCTCTTTTCTTCCTCGTGTTCTGCTCTTTTTTTCTTCTTCCTCTTTTTTGCCCTCAGAAGTCTTCTGCTCTTTTCTTCTTCCTCCTCTTTTCTTCCTCTTTTCTTCTTCCTCCACTAGCCTCCAACCCAAAATTCGCCATTAGCTTGGGTCGGACTCGTCCAGATCTTCTCAGATCTTCTTCTTCTCGAGCTTCTCCGAAGAGGCATCGGGCGGCATTGAGGTGAAGAGGAATCGGGCGGCATCGAGATGTCGAAGCATTGGGCGGCGTCGAATCAAATTTAATCTATTATGAGAAAAACCCAGAATGGAGCTCGTTTCTCCTCGAAGAACCACAGCTCTGACCGAAGCCCGCAAATCACGGTCTCCACCTGTGCCTCCTCGTCGTCGTCGACCTCCTCGGACTCCGGCACGGTGTAGGCGGAGTTCATGGTCTTGAGAACACCAGTGGTGCGGGAGGAGACGATTTTCAGGTTAGCAGTGAAAAGATGGGATTTTTTGTTGTTCTTGAAATATTGGTAATTAAGTATATAGAGGTTCAAATTAGCTATCGTGTTGGTAATTAGCTGTTCTCTGCATCCATTTTCAACATGACTCTGGTTTATAGCTATTCTTGAAGTGTTGAGCAATCCGGACAGGGGAAAAATGGGGTTTTGAGGGCTGTATTGAGACTGTGTTCTTGGGTGAATTGGATTTAGGGGTGAAACTTGGGGTTTTTTCATTGATGTGTTGAGTAGTTAAGAATTTCTCCTGGGTTAAGAATTTCTGTGGATAATTTTTGTCATTTGTGAGAAATGCGAAAATCCAGATTCCGACGGTGGTGGGCGACGGAGGTGGTGAAGCGGCGGTGGAGGTGGTGAAGCGGCGGTGGAGGTGGTGGTGCGGCGGAGGTGGTGGCGGAACAACGATGATGAAGAAGAAGAATGTAGGGGTATTTTAGTCATTATATTATTAGGTTTAAGACTAGGGATATTTTAGTCATTTTAGATTTGGTCGATGCCAGAAATTACTAAGTCAATGCTGGAATAGTGCCACAGGGTTATATCGGCACTTCTGATGCAAAACATAGGGCTACAATAGTACTTTTTTCAACTTCACATGATCATATTAGCACAAACCTCCAAAACATAGGATCATATCAATACTTTGCCCAAATAAATAAAGTACTCGCGGGCCGGCCCCATGATTAATGCCCCACCAGCTTTTCCCTTTCTTTTGATGAAGCCATTTCCCACCATTAAGAAATATAGCAGCAGCGCCGACAGGGTAAACCACGCACGGTGGTCTGAAATGCACCCGCCCGCCACCATCACCGCCGGCGGCGCCACCACCTTATAATAACGAAAAAATGGCATTCATGCATGATTGATCACTGTTTAATTTGTTGATTGTTCAATAAACGACCCCAAAGATTATCTCACTATTTCTACACCTGTTTTCTCAGTCTTCCTCTGCATTAAAATAATAATTCTCCCAGTCTTGCTTATCCTCTAAGAAATCACCAAATCCATCAAATACTCCCTTAAAAGCTTCTCATTTTCAGAGGGGGGAAAAAAGGAAAAACAGAAAGCTATGAAGAAAGCCGAGCTGGTAGTCATCCCCATACCCGGGGTAGGTCACCTGACCTCAACCCTGGAAGTCTCAAAGCTCCTCACTTCCCGGAGCGACCGGTTGTCGGTCACCGTTCTGGTCATGAAGCCGCCCACCGACCAAAAAGCGGTGCCGGAATCCTCCGATCCAAGGATCAGACTCATCGAGTGCCGCCGCGAAGAGCCGCCGCAGGACGGCAACAGCACCGCCGTCTCTCCCCGGCTAGCGCTGTTCGAGTTCATCGACAGTCACAGGGCCCACATGAGGGAGATTCTGCAAGAGATCAGAACCTCGGAGACCGCCGACTTGGCTGGGATCGTCATCGACATGTTCTGCACCTCCACCATAGATCTGGCTGATGAATTCGGAGTTCCGTCGTATCTCTACTACACGTCCGGGGCGGCGATGTTGGGGCTCGTTTTTCATTTACAGAGCTTGAGGGACGACTTCGGCGTCGACGTGACGAAGTTTAAGGATTCCAACGAGGAATTGGCTGTGTCCACGTATATGAATCCTTTTCCGGCGAGGGTTCTGCCGTCGGGGGTGTTCAACAAGGAAGGATGTGATGTGTTTCTGAATCAGGGCCGGCGGTACAGGGAGACGAAAGGGCTCATCATCAACACTTTCCAGGTAAGCACTTTAATTATCACGTTGTTCATATTTAAATTAAAGTTATTCTGCCTCCGTTCCATCAGCTTTGGTCAACTCTCTCTGATCCGGTTTAAACAGGCTATCAATAATTATCACATTGTAAAAGAAATATGTTAATATTACATACGATAGTATTATTACCATAATTATGGGATGGAATAAATATCTATTTAAAGAGTGGGTCTCCCGGCAGACAGTCTATCCATAAGCTATGGATATGCCACTTATTTTTTACCTTATACATTGTGTTTGTTAAATTACATACCAAATTTTGAAAATATTTTTTTATAATATATATTTTTATTGTTTTTTTTACATTCAAATACATATTATTGTTTGTTTTAACTTTTAAAATGCAATATTTAAATTTGATTAAAAAATTACAACATTTAAGGTAAAAGCTACCATGGACTGTACATGAACTTATGGAAATACCATCTTTCCTGAGACTTTCTCCTATTTAAATATACAATCTAACTTTAATAGTAAATAGTGTTTAAAATATAAGTGTGCAATTTGAGTTGGGAAAGATGGATTATTTGTTTTTTTCAAGTCTAACTTGATAGACTTTGACCCTAAATATAAAATTAATATATTTATAATATAAATATCATTTGAGATAACATCTATTTTCTAAATATAAATTTTGAATGTGAAATTGTTATGCAGAGAAGTGACTAATTGAGAGCAAATTCATTTTTATGCAGAGATCTACAAATTTTCTAAGAGTCTGTTTCTTGAAATACGGTCTTTCCTTAAATTATGAAAAGATCATAGTTTAAATTACAAATTAGAAGAAATCAAGATAAAATTTTTGAGTTGTATTAATCCTATCATAAACTTATAATTACTATAAGTTGCATAATAAAATTTTACTATTGCAACTAAAACATTTTACCTTTATATAATTCTAATTCATATGGAAAGATAATATTCCCAAGACTTTGCCAGTTTCTAAACATACATTTATTTAAGTGTGTATACTAAGAGTCCGTCTCTTGAAAGACGGTTTTTCCATAAGCCATGGAAAGATCAATGTTAAAAGTGCAAATGGAAAGAAACGACCATAAAATTTTTGGGTTGCATGAATCAGGTTATACTTTATAATTACTACACGTTGTATAATAAATTTATAATATTGAAACTAAGATCTTTTACCTTTTATTTTTCTAATTAAATCTCGTCTTTCCATAAGTTTATGGAAATATCGTCTTTCTTTTATATTGGCACACTTTTCATTTTTTGCAAGATTTCTTTAATTTCATTCACTCATTCTACTTTTACTTTATTTATTCAATTTCATTCCCTCATTCTACTTTTATTTTATATATTCGATTTTATTCACTCATTCTACTTTTTATTTTATATATTTGATTTCATTCACTCATTTCCTTCGCCTATATCCAAGCACCTAAAGCTATAGTGCCATTATTAGTGAAACAGAGGAAGTATGTAATGATTCTAATCAAAACTCAAATAGGTGTGTGAGTTTACCCAAATAGCTTATAATCCAAATTTGACCCAAATTTTGATTGCTTTGATCAGCAATTTTTAAAATTTTTTTGTGATAAAATTGCACTTGAGTTCCTCGTCTTTCATAGCTAATGGAAAGATTATATTTTAAGAGACAAAGTGATAAACTCTTTAGCAAATGTAATGTATAATTAAAAAAAATACAATGAGCCGTCAATAATACGAGGACAGGTCACATGTTACTTAGGAGATCTCCTCTTATATTTAAATTATAGTTGGGATACATGCAAATTCATTTTTACCCACAAATTCAAAATGTTCATTTACATTTTCACTCCTGTTCTTCTATTATCGCTGTATTTCTATACATTCAAATATGATTTTAAATAGTTAATAATTTAAAATCTAGCTTCCACTTATTCCAGGAGCTCGAGTTTCACGCAATACAAGCTCTGCTTAACGATGGAAAGATCCCACCGGTCTATCCAATCGGGCCTATTTTGAAGCTGGGAAACATCTCTGATCATAACCCGGAAAGCGACATGATTCTGAAATGGCTCGATCTCCAGCCTGATTCCTCCGTTGTTTTCCTTTGTTTCGGAAGCATGGGAACTTTCAGCGAAGAACAAGTGCAGCAAATTGCCTACGCACTCGAGAAAGCAGGATGCCGGTTCTTATGGTCTCTCAGAAAGGCTAAAACAGGTATCAGAGTCATGAATTTCTATTATAAAACAAACTGTTACTACGTAGATGTGACTCATAATCTTATGTACTCCCTCCGTCCCAGTTCAAACACATTTCACTTTATGTCACTATTCACTGTCGAACTTTGACCACATATTTGAATAGATATATAAACAATAATATTATCATATGTTATATGGTTGAATTCATATGTTATATGGTTGAATTCGTCGTAACAAGTAGTTTTCCAAAATCAATTTTTTGTTTGCTTTTATTATACGTAGTTAAACATATTAACGTTCAGACAAGTTTCTTGATGAGCGTGAAAAAAATTCTAAGCAATTTGAGCTGGGACAGAGGGAGTACTCCCGGTCCCTGCATTAGGTTCTTACTTTTCATTTCCGTCTGTCCCATCCAAGGGCAGAGCCAGGATAAATGTGTGGTGGGGACTAAAAATTTTTTTCTATATTGGACGGGGTTGATAATTTATTTATTTTTTGCAAATTTACTCTCTATATTTTCCATCCAAATGTTTCTATTTCCTTATTTAGGCTAAAATTGACCCGCTGATTTTAATCCTCAACTTTTCTTCCCACATCAGTATGTATAAATGTCCGAGTGAAATAGGAACGTTACACAGGGACGACGGGTGTATTAAACTATAGTTTAGTCTACCAGCTATATGGAACTCTTACATTCATTGTGAATTTCGCATTCTCTATCAACAGATTTTCTGGAGCTCCCCGAAGACTACGAAAACTTGGAGGAAGTTCTTCCGGAAGGGTTCTTGCAGAGGACTGCCGATGTCGGGAGAGTGATTGGATGGGCGCCTCAGGTTGCGATTCTTTCCCACACCGCGGTTGGGGGCTTTGTTTCGCACTGTGGCTGGAACTCGACCCTGGAGAGCATCTGGTGTGGTGTTCCACTCGCCACGTGGCCCCTATACGCTGAGCAGCAGACCAATAGCTTTCTGCTGGTGAAGGACTTAGGGTTGGCGGTGGAAATCAAGATGGATTACCGAAGAGAGTTTGAGATCGAGCCGGCGGAGATTGTGAGTGCGGATGTTATTGCAAATGGGATTAAGAAGCTGATGGATCCTGGGAATGGTATCAGGGAGAAGATGAAGGAGGTGAAGGAGAAGAGTAAGTTGGCACTTGGTGAAGGAGGATCATCATCTGCTTACTTGAAGAGTTTTCTTGACAATGTAATCGACAGTATCCCTTGATGTGGTTTTGTGGGATGTGAAATCTATGTGGAATGTGTAATTGAATTTGTTAAACTTAACAATGTTTAGCTTTCTTTTCTGGTTGTAATAAATAAGAAAGTGATGCATCTTGTTTGGAATTATAAATTTTTACTAGATTATGAAGTTGGAGAGCATTGTTCAACTGTTTGACCAATAAATCTCATTTCTATAAATTTTAGAGTTAGAATATAATTATTTATATTTAAAATATATATATATATTAGAGTTATGGTAATCTGTTGCAATAAATGAAAACAAAATAACCTTATTGCATTGATTATGTTAATTTTTAAGTAATCTCGAATAACAGGAAGACAGTTATTCAAATTATGATACCCTCGTAAAATTGTATATTGATTCAAAGTTGGACTCATAAAATTAGATAACTAGAAGCTAACCAGACCACCAACCCTGGAAGAACTTAAATCCATTGTCTTCTCACTAAATCACAGTGGATCCTCAGGTCCAGATGGCTACACATCTGCCTTCTTCAGAGAAAGCTGGGATATAATAGGTCCAGACCTTCTAGAAGCAACTTGTGACTTCATGAAAGGCAACACCATCCCACCTGGAATTTCAAGTCTGCTTAATTCCTAAGAGAGCTAAACATTCTCAGATTATAACTTTCTCAGATTATAGGCCAATCCCCCTCTCCAACTTCACAAACAAGATATTCCCTGAACTTTTAGTTCAGAGAATATCTGAGTTTCTGCCTTCTCTGATTACTGAAAATCAGTCAGTCTTCTTACAAGGTAGAGAAATGACAGATAACGTCATTTACCTAAAAGAAATGACAAGATTTTTTAAACAATAAATCAAGGGCTCCAAGCTGTATACTTAAATTAAACTTTACAAAGGCTTTTGACAGGGTTAAATAATCTTTCCTAAGAAATGTCCTACATAAATTTGGCTTCTCAGATAATTTTATTAACCTGATTATTATGAATCTTTCATCAGCTTTCTTCTCTGTGATTATTAATGTCAAACCTGCAGGTTTCTTCAGAGCCACCAGGGGAATCAAACAGGGAGACCCTCTCTCACCCATTCTCTTTAACATATTCACATATTCTCATAATCTTTCTCAAGAAGCCTGCCATTTTGTTTTCAAAATAAGAAGCTTAGGTATTTCAAACTTCCTGCAAATGCTGTAAACATATCTCACCTTAGTTATGCAAATGACACAATTTTATTTTTCCAGGCCACTAAATTAACTGTACAAAAACTTAAAGCATTTTTAGAGGTGTTTGAAAATTTTGACAAAACAAATTACTACACCATTAAACATGCTACCCAAGGCAATGAGAACATGATCAGACACCTACTTGGAGTCAAAAAAGGGACCTTTCCCTTTTACATACCTTGGATGTCCTATATACATAGGAAGAACAAAAGCTATACACTTCCAGCCTTCAATTGAAATGTATGACAGAAAACTTAACTCATGGAAAAACAAATGGCTAAGTGTTAGAGGTAGATCAACACTCATTAAAGCATTAATGTTCTCAATCCCACAACACCTTTGGGCTGTAATGAAACCTCCTAACTTAGTAATCACTAAGTTAAAAAGAAAGCTGAGTACTTTCTTTTGGGGTAAAGTAGAAAATAAGGATAAGAAGATGTGGAAAAGTTTCCCTAAAATGTCCAAAAGATCGTAATGGAATTGGTCTTAGATATTTTAAGGATATCATTAAGGCACTTTCACTTAAACTCTGGTGGAAATTCCAGTTAGGATTGACACCTTGGACACAGTTCCTATGGTCTATTCATCCCAACCAAAGAAAATCTCAAAACTGGAAAAGAATCACGGAGGTTAATCACATTGCAGAAGCTAACACAAGATTAATTCATGGGAAAGGATCTGCAAACTTTTTAACATCAAATTGGACTGGTTTTGGACTTATCTAAGATCACTGGATCCTACCGAATAATTTCCCTTCTGATATGACCATTGCCTCTTTCATCTCCAACAAAATGAACCTCATCGGTGTTTTGCAAAATTTGCCTAACAACATGATTTCTTTCATACAGGGAACACAAATTCATCAACACAGAAATGATAGGCTCATTTGGAAACCGGACAGCTTGGGAAACTTCACTTTCAAGTCAGCTCATGATTTGGTAAGCAACAAAAACCAAAAAATAAGAATTCTGAATAAAGTCTGGTTTAATAAATTGCCAAAAAAAAATCTATGTGTTCATGTGGAAATTGGCAAATGCTATTTTTCCTTTTGATGACATCCTTATCTTCTCTAACATCAGTCTTGCCTCTAAATGTCCATGTTGCCTCAACTCTGACTCTCTATCTCACTGGTTTAACTCATGCAATCTAGCTATCCAGATCTGGAACTATTTTGACACTCTACTTGAGACTAGATCACTAGAGTATGACACTATTTTTTATAGACTAACCCATTACTGGTCCCTTACTAGTTCCACCAAGATCCACAGAACCTTTATCACTGTAATACTATCTTTCATCTATTGGAATCTATGGAAAACAAGAAATAAAATCATTTTTGATGACATTAAACCACTGCGTAGAAAAATCATTACAGACATCGAAAATGATATTTCCTTAACTTTCCTTGCCAACCTATGTTTTCTAAAAGTTTGGAAGACTGGAAATGGATTAACATGGGGTTTACCAACACACTTAGACCACCACCAAAACCGACTATTAAATGCATTCGGTGGAATAAACCAAGTCAGAGGTTTAAAGTAAATGTGGATGCATCTTGGCACAAAAACAACAACAAATGTGGTATTGGTATTATAATTAGAAACTCAAAAGGTTCTTTTGTAGCTGCAACTATCACAAATGCCTACTGTGCCTCTAGTTTCCATGCTGAATTGTTAGCTATGCAACAAGGACTGACTTATGCAACAAATTTAAATCTAGAAACCATATCTATAGAAACTAATTGCATAACTGTTGTTCATGATGTAAATGACCCCCTAAAAGCTCCATGGAAATCCTTTGAAATTGCTTCTCGTCTGGCTCTGGAACTAGGAAATATACCAGTCACACACACACACACACTCAGAGAGGGCAACTTAGTGTCTGATAGATTGAGCAAACTTGCCATCAAATCACAACAAAAGAATCTCAGTTTTCAACAGCTTGAGGAAAAGGCCTTATTCATTTGGATAAAATCCAACTCCCAGCAATGAGACTTGCTTGAATGGATGCTACTGATATGTTGTTACTTTTTCAACAGGTTTTGTGACAAGGAGAAGGGTGGAAGTGGTATTTCAACAAGATGAAAAGCAATTCGAGCATTCGAGCCAACGAGCCCTTGAGCCTTGAACCCATTGAGCCCTGAACCGCCAAGCCCTCGACCCCGAGCCCTCGAGCCTCAAACACTAGAACCTCGAGCAAGCGAACCAAATGGCGACGACAAAGATGACGAAACACCGGATGAAAAATTGTTGGAAAATGGGTCTCTAACACAATAGCACTCCAACAAACGGACCCTCGAACCTCCAGTCTCGAGGATCCTCGAGATGAAGAACCTCCTCAATCATGCCACGAGTACTCGAGCCACATGCCCTGAGCCCTCGAGCCTTAAAGCCCTTGAAGCTCGAGCCCCTGAGCCTCGAGACCTCGAACCAGGCAGGGAAGAAGAAAAGAACACACAAGATGGAAAGCGTTTCGAAACCAGATTTCCATCACTCGAACCCTTTCTTACTTAGAGCCTTTTTTGGAGATCTAGTCATTTAACCATGTTAACACGAGGGGTGGAGACATGGAAAATGGAATTATCGACAAAAATGCCATAAGTAGACTTTTACTCAGATATTTTGACAACCATATTGTATCTTTTTGTACAAAGTCTTCAAAACTATTTTGAAGCTAAACTTTGTAAAAGAATCTTTTACCGTCTTCAGGTTTGGGGAACCTAATACATATCCCTCCCATTAATATGAGTTAAGTTTTTTTAAAAAAGTTGGACTGACCCGTACAGGAATCAGACCAAATCATAAATATTTATATTTTGAGAAATCAATCATTCCAATATGCTGGGAAAAACGTCTAGCGGCGATTACAATGAGTGAAATTGACATCCAACCTAACTAGGCTCTAGCAATATCTAACATATTGCAAGTATATCTACATTACATGTCAACCAGACTGATCATCTGTACTATTACGAGTGTGTCTCCTAACAAACAGTCTGTCCATGAGTATATGGATAGACCACTTTTTTTCCCTTATACATTGCATTAATTTGTTAAATTACTTACAAAATTTAGAATTTTTGAAAAATATTTTTTATATCATATATTTTTATATTTTCACATTCAAATACATATTACGTCCTCTGTCCCAGGGGAATTTGTACATAATCTTTTTTACGATCTTCAAAAAATATGTTTGACTATAAATATATAACTACGGACAATGACAGCGGCATAAGAATTGATATTTATAAACTACATGTTACGGCGAATATAACAATATATCATAAGATAGTATTATTGTTCATATATATATATATATATATTCAAATATGTGGTCAAAGTAAGACAACTTTCACTGCCAAATAGTAAGTGTGCAGAATCGGCGAGACAGAGGGAGTGCTTGTTTTAGCTTATAGAATACAATATTTAAATTTTATTAAAAAATTACAACATATAAGGTAAAAATCCTTGTGGACTGTCCATAAGCTTATGGAAATACCGTCTTTCCTGAGACTTTCCCTTATAACTTGCTTCCCGCAAAAATGATGACCACTTGGCAGAGAAGAGTATATCATGCATCAATATCACTATGCCAAACATGGATCTTCTACAACTGTAACACCACTTAATCCAACCACGATCTATGTTGCTGTAATTACCTTGAAAAATACAAATCTAATGAGTCCAAATTAACAACAATAAAATCACAAATAAAATTACGAACACACAATCTAAACAAGCAGATCAAGAATAATACATCAACGTGAACAACTAAATCGAGTTGTTATCATAAACACAATGTTTTAATTGATCGGCTCAAAAAAAAAATTAATTAGTGAAGATAAATTTCACACTTATTCAATAACAAAAATATGAATTAAAATAAATTATTATTCTGCATCTCTCTAATGAAAAGGTGGGAAAATGTTGAAGAAAAAAGTTTGCGGCAAGAGAGGGGTCCGGCAAGAGGGTTTGCGCCTGTTATGTTTTTATGCTAGCACGAGTTTTCTAATTTCCTTTTTGTGAGAAAATTAGACCAGATCATAATTGAAATAGTAGAAATGTATGGAATTAAAGATCGGGTGGAATTTATAAAAAAAAGGGCAAAGTTTTGAGAAAAAATATCTTTCTGTAAGTGTACAGAAAGACGTGAGTTTCATTAGAATAAAATAAATGTAAAATGTTTTAGTTGAAATATTAAAAAATTATTATGCATCATAAAATAGTTATAAGTTTTATGACTCAATTAATGGAAAAATCGTCATTCAAGAGGCGAACTCATATAAAAATCAGATTCAGGTCTGTGATGTGTGTTATATTGTGTTCATATTTTGTGGGATTATTATGATTTTATTGAGATATAATTTACACTTTAAGGTGTTTTTGGTGCAGGAATTCATAGATTGTGAAGAATTGAAAGAGAGCTATACATTGTACTCTTTTTCCCTTAACCAATGGTTTTTCCCACTGGATTTTCCAGGTTAAAGTTTTTAATGAGCCGATTTGCTCCAATGAAAAATATTCTTATTTTATAAGACATTTTTCCAGGGATGAAGGAAGAGGCAAAAGAAGAATTAAGTTATGAGGTGAAAAGTGAATTATTGAAAAGATGGAAATTTGAAGAAAATAAATATATTCACTTCCATATTGATAAGGATTGTATTATGTCCTTCCATTTAAAATTACTTAATTGTAAAAATTAGTTATTTATTAGAGTTAGAATAGATATTATTTTATTTCATTTTTCGTTGGTAAAAAGAAGAGGAATTAGATTCTGAAATAATTGGTATTAATCGGCAGCATACAGGTATATATATACCAATGCTTTATTGAGCCCGAAGACATTATAATTAGTTAGTTGTTTTGTAGCATAGCCTGGGAGTTATTTTAATGATTGAATCTTTCTTTTATTTGGAGTGCACATTCATGGTTTGATCGTTTAATTTGCTTTCATATTTTATTATTATTATAGTTATGTTTTGGTTTTATATTGTATATTTGTTTAATTTAATTATTATGAATAGCTAATGTATATATCGACATGGAATAACAAGCATTAGTTTATGAATTGTGAGCCCTAATTGTTTTATAATTGATTCTTATGTGTTCTTGGTTTAATTTATTCTTAATGTGTTTAACTCTGGCCAACTTAAACATTATTGGGACAATGCTATCGAATTCCACAAATACGTAATCGTTGAAAAGGGTTAGTAAGTAGCGAGTTCTTGTGAAAAACAGCTAACTAGTTAAGACTGTAATAGCAAGATGGGGAACAATTAAGTGTGCGTTACTATTTACTTTTACTTTGGTAATTGCTGGATCAAGTTCTTTTCATTCTTAATGCAATCGAGATGTGTATCTGGTTTAGCGAATACTTTCCGGGGGCATCAAGGTAAGAGAAACAATTAGTTAATTATAATTTGTTAATTACAATTGGTTAATTATCGATAAAGTACAAAAGAATTGGGGAGGTTAAACGGACCTACTTTCCCATAACTGATAGATGTATATGAATTGATTTATCTTTGCGCCTATGATCGATGTTTAACTAATGTGAGTTATTCCGATCCGATTACCTTATTCATATATTTTATAGATTTTTTATATCTGTTAGTTGCATTATTAGTTGTTAGATAAATCTAAAAATTAAGGCATTGTGGCTACACTAAAAGTGTTCTATATTAATAGGTATTTTATTATAATTTTTGCTCCGTTACTCGTGGGATCGACTCTGTTTACTACTGTGTTATTCTCATCTATAGAGTTTGCAGATTATTTTGGTGAGTGAAACGGCGTTCACCGATCTGATCTATTACACCGATCTAATACTTCCTCCGTTTCTTTATTAGTGGCACACTTTCCTTTTTGGGTTGTTTATTTTACATTGGCATAATTTCTATTTTTGGCAAGATTCCTTCAATTTCGACCACTCATTCTACTTTTTACTTTCTACATTCAATTTCATCAACTCATTTTTTCCACCTAAATCCAATCATCTAAATCTATGGTGCCACTATTAATGTAACAGACTCCATTCCATTTAGACTCCTTTTCTAAAAGTTGAACGCTACTACGACGAGTGTGTAAGATTTCTCTATATACTATAAATTCATATTAGTAAAAAAAAGCATTTACAACAAGCATGATCATGAAAAGATTTTTTACAAAGTCATTAATTATGGGTAAATTACTTTCCTGGAGACTTTAAAATTATGGGATATATATCAATATAATCCTATCTAATTACGTAAGTGTCAATATAACTCTTAAATAATTTTTAATGCAAAATAACTCTAACTAGTTAATGAAAGTGCCAATATAACCATAAGACACCATTTTCAATTTTGATCGACATTGACCATACATAAAATGACCAAACTACCTTTTAATCTAAAACCTACAAGTGTTAAAAGACAATTTTGTCCTCACCCCCTCCACAGCCTACCAACCCCACCTGTAGTTCGGATCGGAAAAGAACACAGGCGTCTCTTCCACAGCACAATACCTTGTTGAATACTCTGTACCATACCAGAACCAAAGCATATTGCTCCAGATGCTTGAACAATCCTCACTCCATTTAAACCAAAACCAAAGCAAATGGCTCCAGATGCTTGAAGGCTTCTTCTCCACCGTTGTCAATGACTCGGTGCCACCTCCAGCCACCCCAACCTCCTCCACGCCACCACCACGATGTCAACTTTAGCCACCCGAACCACCACCCGCTGCCATCCAGCCACCCCCACATCGACTCCAGCCACCCCAGTCACAACCCGGCGCCACCTCTAGCCACCCCAACCCCAACCTCATCATGGCATCGGCGCCGCCTCCAGCCACCCCAACTTCCTCCACGGTGTCGGCGCGACCTCCAACCACCTTCACGGCATCGCGAACAAGGCGATCCGACCACCACCAAGGCATCGACTCAAACCTCCAGCCACCCCCCATGGCGTCGCGAACAAGGCGGGTTAGGGTTTTCAATTTTTGGGAAAACATAATAAGGAGATTTAAAGGGTTAGGATTCACCGCTACGTAGAGGCGATTGAACATGTTCGCTGCCACAATTGAACGACGTCGCTATTGGAAGTCAGTTCATCGGAAAATCACTGAAGAAGAAGAAGAAACAAGCTATGGGTAGAGAAGAAAAAAGAGAAGAAGAAGATAAGAGGAGGAAGAAGAAGATTAGGGTTAGTAGGGGTATAATTGTAAATTTATTATTTTTTCCTTTTTTTTTCTTAGATGAGTAAAATAATCTTTGAGTCCGTCTCTTGAAAGACGGTCTTTCCATAAGTTATGGAAAGACCAAGGTTTAAAGTGTAAATTAGAAGAAATTAAGATAAAATTTTTGGGTTGCATGAACCGGGTTATAAATTTTATAACTACTACATGTTTCATACTAAAACTTTAATATTGCAACTAAGACTTTTTACCTTTTATTATTCTAATCAAACCCCGTCTTTCCATAATCCTATGGAAAGACCGTCTTTCCCAAGACTTTGCCATAATCTTTTCATAAAATTTCAACCTAAATTTGTTGGAATAAATAAAATTGCATTTATATTAACTATCTAAGATTATAATGACATTTTTAATTATCCAAAAGTTATACTTGCACTAATATAAAATAGATAGGGTTATATAAGCCCCTTTCCAAAAAACATTTACAACAACTGCAACAACCTTTCAAAACATAGTTGAGCTGCCTTTCAATGTGACACCGTGGAAAATTAAATGAGATGTGAAAGTTGAAATTCATGAACTTTGAGTACTGTTTTGAGGGGGGTCTGAATTATCTAGGTCTGGTGGGTGATTGAAAATAAAACTCACACGCAATTGTGGCTGTGTGTATTGAAATTTTGGGATTTAAAAAAAATTGGAAAAAAAAGTAGTCTCAGAAAAGAGGGAAAAAGCTGGGATTTTACTGAAACTTGACTCATACCATGATAAAAAGTAAAACTCATGCCTGATTGTGGTTGTGTGTATTGTTATATTTAGTGAGTACAAATGGTATGCACGAGTTAAATAAATATGAAACATGATATATACAAAATCAATTAAAAAGAGTATTCATTTCTTATACTGATTCTAAATCAACTATATCTCTATTAGTGGGTGTCATTTTTTATTCTGCTAGCACTATAAAATTGATTGCTAAAATTCTTAAAATGTATTAAGAGTAAATGAAATATGGATACTAAATGTGTTAAATTTGAAAGAGAAAATTGGCCAAAAATAGTGCCACAAGTGCATAGAGGAGCTATTAAAGGCAAATCTACCACACCTATGACTGACTCTGGAAACTGCCTTTAATCGGACTCAATAAAAAATTATTAGCATTCGTTAGAATTCTTGAAAAATAATCCGAAACACCCTTCTTCACATGCAGTGACTCAAACTTCCCCTTTAAAGTTTAATAAAGACTTACTTCTTAAATTGATCGGTTCCCTTATACAGTATATGCAATAATTGAAGCTTCCTTGGTCTTTGTGACGTTGATTTTCTAACCACAATTATCAGTAAACTAATCCAGTGACCATTTCATAATTTTGGTCAAATTCGAGATCGGCTGAATCTTGTTCAGGGAGATGAAAGGAATTATAATCAACACTTTTCAGGTATAATGAATATTTTTAGTCCTTTTTTCATAAACTAGTGGAATAGCATCGCACGTTGCGTGATATCACTAATTAAAATATTGAGCTTAAATTTTATTTAAAATTTTAAAATTTAGTCACTAAAGGAAGAGTCTGTCTCTTGAAAGATAGTCTTTCCATAAACCATGGAAATACCAATGTTTAAAGTGCAAAATAGAAGAAATGAAAATAAAAATTTTTGGTTACATGAATCGGGTTATAAACTTTATAACTACTATACATTGCATAATACATTTTTAATATTGCAATTAAGATTTTTTACCTTAATTATTTTAAGGAAAAAACTTGAAGCAGCAAGGGAAGAGTTGGCAATAGATCAGAAAGAACTGGAGCTGAATAGAATGTGCAGAGGTAGAATTGAAAAAGTGATAAAGGGCATAGAGGAGGTACAAAAGTGGATTGAAATAGATGAACAAATTGCTAAGCAGAAGTCCAAAGTGGATTGGCTGAGACTTGATGATGGAAATAATGCATATTTCCATACATCAGTCAACGCAAAAAATAAAATGATTGGAATACAGAAACTGATCAAGGAGGATGGAACTACCGTAACATATCAGGCTTTGATATAAAAGGAGGTTTTGAAACTCTATGTACAAATGGTAGGCAAGAAAGCAGAAAGAACTGTGAGTGTGGATATGCAGCTGATCATAAGGGGTAAAGTCTTGGCATTGAAAAAAGAAGGGGACTAATCAGGACAGTGCAGTTGAAGGAGGTCCAGGAAGCTTTGAAGGGTATAGGGGACCTTAAAGCACCAGGGGGTGATGGAGATGGAGTAAAAATTTTCAAAACTAATTGGGCTATTTTACAGGTTGATATTATGAATGCAATAGAGGATTTTTTTGAGAAAGGGAAGCTATACAAAGCAGTAAATTTCACTAATTTGATACTAATACCAAAACATCAGCCGACTGTGAAGATAAAGGATTTTAGACCAATCTCCTGCTACACTACATTGTACAAACTGATTTCAAAGATTCTGACTAACAGATTGAGCTGTGTAATCAGGAAAATGGTGCAGGATAACTAGGCAACTTTTGTGCCTGGAAGGAGCATTCATGACCACATTATGCTTGGATATAAGTTGATAAGGGGTTATAGTAGAAAGGTGGGAGGCCTTAGGTGCACCATATAGATAGATATCCAAAAAACATATGATACAGTAGACTGGGAGGCTTTGGAGGAGATAATGAAGGGTTTGGGAATGGCAGAAAGATTTTTGGATTGGGTGATGAAGTGCGTCAGATCAATCTCATATAGATATGTTAAAAGTGGGAAGCTATTAAAACTTATCCCAGCCAAGAGGGGACTTAGGCAGGGAGACCCCTTATCCCCATTGTTATTTGTCATGGTCATGGAATATATGAGTAGGTGTGTGCTGGAGATAGGTAGAAGTGAAGAGTTTAAGTAGCATCCTAAATGTGATAATCTACTTATCATTAGTCTTAACCTTGCTGATAATGTGTTGTTGCTATCTAAGGGAGATGTGAGGTCAATGAAGGTTCTGATGAAAGCTTACCATAAGTTTGAGAAAGCTACTTGGCTGAAGGTGAGCAGAATTAAATGCAAAGTATACTTTGGGACTGTGGAAGAGGAGCAACAAAAGTTGATTTTGGATTAAACAAGTTTTGAGATAGGAAGCCTCTCATTCAAATGTCTGGGAGTGCCACTTACAAGTAGAAAACTCTCTGTGCAGATGTGCCAGCCTCTTATTGAGAAGATTGTGGAAATGATTAAGCACTGGAGCTCCAAACTCTTAAGCTATGCAGGGAGGATGCAACTGATCCAGAGTGCGTTGGACTCGGTAGTAAATTACTGGATGAAGGTATTTCCTTTACCAAAATCTGTACTGAAGCATATAGAATCCTTTTGTAGATCCTATTTGTGGAGTGGAAGGGATGAGATTACTAGAAAATCACATATTTCTTGGGCTGAAATCTGTGAGCTAAAGAAACCAGGAGGGTTGAATGTTATTTCTCTTTTAGAATGGAATATGGCTTGTATGAGTAAAATTTCGTGGAACCTGTGTAAAAAAGCAGATTGACTATGGATCAAATGAATCCATACCTATTATATAAGGGGAAAGGATGTGATGAGTATGGAATTCCCAACAAATTGTTCCTAGATGTTCAAAAACCTGATGAAGTGCAGACACGTGCTATAGCAGATGGAAAGCTGGAAGAGCTAGGCCAACAAGAACAGATTAAGAACTAGACTGATCTATGAGGGGCTGAAAACTAAGCAGCCGATAGTAGAATGGAGAAAGCTGTTGTTTGGAAACTATGCACGGCCTTGAGCGAATTTATTTTGTAGATGAGAAAATTTGGATTTGCTGTGGATAGAAAGTGTGCTTTCTATGATAAAGATGAAACTTTACAACACCTCATGTTTGAGTGCGAAGAGACAAAGCAGATATGGTTTGAAGAACTATGTTGGCTGAAGAGAAGAAGAGTACCAGAGGTATGGGATCAGGAAATGCGGTGGTTGGTTCAAAAGTGCAGAGGCAAGGGAATTCAAGCACAAATGCTAAAAATTGTTGTGGCTGAGACAATATATGTAGTGTGGAAATGGAGAAATGAGGCTTGTTTGAAAAGAAGGTTAGAAGTAGAGACATTCGATGAACGTTATAGAGTGTATAGTTGATAGAAGTTGGTTAAAGCCTAAGCTTAGAGGATTTTTTGCACAGCTTATGGTTGATTATGAGTAGATAGTAAGACGGGATTTGTAAATCGGGGAAGTACTGTTCTTGGAGATGAAATGAAAGTCTAAATTCGTTCCAAAAATTTTATGCAAATTATTATTATATATATGTGTAATTTGAGAAATTGACGGTCAATCATGATCATTGAAAACCGTGAAAAAGTAAATAAACAATATTTAGTGTGATCGAGGGAGTATATCACTTAACAATAAAATTTTACGTTTTTTACAGGCCATGATACTCCTTCCGTTCCATCATATAATTTTTACTTCTTTACTCAATTTCATTGGCTCATTTTGTTCATCATGAATCCAAGTGAAAAATTAAGTGCAACAAACATTGAAATGGAAGGAGTAGTGTTTTTCATTTTCACACTATCACAAACTAAAACTAATGTAGGGCTTTAAAAGTATTGCTTTAGGTACTAAAAAGGTTAAGTTGGACATATTGCAACATTTTTACAAGTATTACATCGGTTGATGTTGTATTAGATCTAACACATTAAATTTCAAGATTTAGTCAACATTTTTCAAAGGCTTAAGCAACACTTCATTAACTATTATAGCTTTTTATAAGTGTTGCTAGAAAAGTGTTAACTAAATCTATTTTGTGTTGATGTCAATTGTCCCAATTGATGAAAACTATGATTTCGTTACTTTTTCCTAGGAGTTGGAGCCCTACGCAATCCAGGCATTATGGGAGGATGAAAATGTTCCACCTTTTTATGCTATCATATGGACAAATTGGTTAATAAGCAAAGATGGATAAATTTTGAGTTTATTTAGTACTTCTATATTTTCCTTTTTTTAGTAGCTGAACATATCATTTGCTCACGGTAAAATTGAAAGCAGTAGAGAGCATAATTAGAGAGTTGGAGAGAGGATATGATGGAGGGGATCATGTGGAGATTTTGGGTTAAGAATCGGGGACAATTTACGATTTTGAAAATAGACAAATGTATGAAAGGCATGCTCCCAAAAGGTGGTAGGCAGTCGAGCTTGAGAGAGAGGTCTTTCTAGACAATTGTACTATGACATCGTTTGGTGGCACCATTTTGAGACTGAGAGTGTGAACAAGAATCACGATGAGAAATTCCTTGAGAAAAAGATAAGTGGAACAGTATGAAATTCACCCCCGCCCCCCAAGATCTCTAGTAACAATTCACTTTCTGTATTTTATCCTACTTTATAATTTAGTTTCATAAATAACATAACCAAACTAACAAAAATGAAGAAGAACTACATCTTCAGTCTATAGCACAACCTTTCAGTTGCAATTGATTTTATCCTACTGCATTGTCTTCTTGTTTTATGTCACTCCTTAGTCCTTGTGCAACTTCTAAGTGTTCTTTACACCTCCACTTCAAGTGGGAGGTGGGAAGAAATGAGAAGGGTGATATCTGTAATGGATTTATGGGAGCATGTAGCAATAAGCTAGTATTCATACCTCAGTGGTGAAGGGTGCATGGACATTGTGAAGCTAAGTTACAAATATTTCCAGATCATTTGAAACCTTGTTTTCTTAACATAGAGGATTCAGGAGTAATGAAGATGTTGTCGGAGACTTGAAACGCCTATGAATTGGAGAAGGATTCGTGAAGGAGAACCGGATGCAGCTAGCAACGGAGTACTTGGAATATCTTGTTTGCCAAAATTTTGTTTCTGTAATCCAAAGAAGTTCTAGAGGTGGGATAAAAATGTATTCACCATGATTTGTTGTATGACTTGTCGATAGAAAAATACTTGTTGATAAAAATGTACTTGGAATTTCTTGTTTACCAAAATTTAATTTCTGTAACCCAAAGAAGTTCAGGAGGTGGAATAAAAATGTATTCACCATGATTTGTTGTATGACTTGTTGCAAGATAACTTACTACATTTGAGCATTTCTTCTGGTACAAAAAAGTAATTTCATCATCGTCTTTTCCTTACTAATGTTGATCTTTTTGGCTGCCAAAATCTACTAGTATTACCAGAAGAGATTTTACTGAGTAATCAGATTCACATTCTAGTGATTAGTTGTTACATACAAATCGAGGTTGAAGTCTTGACTAAATTTCTTAGCAGCTTCAAACTTCTCACCGTGTTGAATTTGAGAAGTTTCTCAATTGGTAAGTTCCCAAAGTTGATATTGTTAATATTCATCTGGAATACTTATCATTATCTCACTAACTTAAATGAATTCCGCAATCAATAATTGATTTGAGAAAAATGGAAAGTCTCACTGTGAATCTAATTGATTCATCATATGTGGATGTTCACATAACAGACACCATGTGGGAGATTGGAATTTTAAAACATATTGAGATAAACCATTTTGGTCTTAACCTGAGAGATATATGGCAACATAATATGGTGGAGACATGCAATATTGAGATGCCTAAAGGACTAAATCTTGAGTTTGATGTTATGGCTGAAGAGTTTTTTGGCAGGTTTGTGACTTATAAATTTGTGGTGCAGGTTGCCTAAAAATAGTTTGGCTCATCCCTCGTGATTAACTCGCAAGCTTAAGGAAATTCCACAATCAATAATTAATTTGAGGAATATGGAAACTCTCATTGTGAATCTAATTGATCCACCATATGTGGGTTTTCAGATAGTAGACACCATGTGGGAGATGGAAAATTTAAAACTTGTTGAGATAAACCATTTTGGTCTTAACCTGAGAGATTTATGACAAAATAATATAACGACGACATGTAATATTTAGGTGCTTAAAGGACCAACTTCTTAGTTTGATAATGAGGCTGATGAATTTTTTAGAAAGTTTGTAAGACTCAAAAATTTGATGTGCAAGTTGCCTAAAAATAAAGTGGCTCATCCCTTGTGGTCATGGTCGGACTAAGGGTAGTGTGGGTCGTGTGCCCGCACAGGGCCCAAAATTTTTATGAACCCATTTTAAAAAAAGTTTTATATGTATTAGTTTTATATTTAATTTGTCCTTTTAATTTATGTCTGACCCAATTTAACATCAGAATTTCTATGGTTGACCATTTGGTTTTTAATTCAAAATTTATAAGTCACAATTTTAATTAAAAAAAACTTTGTACATGGGACAAAAATAAATTTTACGCCCAGGGCCTTACACTACATTGGACCGCCCCTGCTTGTGGTTCACTATGTTTGGATTTCTGAAAAAACTGGAAATCTCGAATTTATACTATTTTGGTGATGGTTACATGTGGCATTGGCATCATCCTTAAAATTTTCAAATAATTTTTTTAAAAAAGAGTCTGGACGGATTTGAATTACCATGGAGTTCCTTGTCATCGATTAGGAAGCTACCTAATCTTGAGGTACTCAAATCAGGGCGAGATGCATGCATAGGCACTATATGGCATTTTAGAGATGAAGAACTCTTAAAACTAATATATCTCAAATTAGATGATATTAGAGAGGTTTAACGAATAGATGACTCTGGTTGAGATGATACTCCATTTCCCTGTCGTTCAAAACTTATTCTGCAGTATTGTGATGAATTGAAAATGACAACTTCCAGCTTTGGAGGCATTTGTACCTTGGACATCATTGATGTACCTAATTCTCACCTTAAACTCTAAGCCTCAGTAAGGAAAATTGTGGAACATCAACAAGACATGGCAATATAATACTTGGAAGATTTTATTTCCTAAAATTTAGATAATAATAAAAAAAATCTGGGGATGGGATAAAAATACGTAAAATTCATCATGATCTGTGTTGTATGACCCGTTGATAAGAAAACAAAATTGCAAGATAATTTCCTAAAATTGAGTATTTATTGTTGAACAAGAAAATAAATAAATTCCATCATCGCCTTTTCCTTATTGATGTTGATAATTTTGGCCTGCCCGAATCTACTAGTATTGCAAGAAGAGAATTACCGGGTAGCCAAATTCACACTATAGTGATTAGTTATATTCCAATGGAGATTGTAGCTTAGTCAAAATTTCTTAGCAGCTTCAAACTTCTCACTAAGTTGGATTTGAAAATTTTCTCAATTGGTAAGTTTCTTAAGATGATATTGTTAAATATTCATATGAGACACTTATCATTAACTCACAAGTTTAATGAAATTCCACTATCAATAATTGATTTGAGGAACTTGGAAACTCTCATTATGAATCTAATTGATCTAGTGTATGTGGATGTTCATAAAACAGACAACATGTGGGAGATGGAAAATTTAAAACATTCCGAGAAAAACCATTTTGGTCTCAGCCTGAGAGATTTATGGAAAAATAATATGGCGGCGACATGTAATGTTGAGATGCTTAAAAGACTAACTCTTGAGTTTGATGTTAAGGCTGAAGAATTGTTGGGGAGGTTTGTAGGACTTCAAAATTTGAGGTGTAGGTCGCCTAAAAATAGTTAAGCTCATCCCCCGTGGTTAACTTGCAAGTTTAAGGAAATTTCACAATCAATAATTGATTTGAGGAACATGAAAATTCTCATTGTCAATCTAATTGATCCGGCATATTTGGATGTTTAAATCGTAAACACCATGTGTGTGATGGAAAATTTAAAACATGTTGAGATAAACCATTTTGGTCTCAACCTAAGAGATTGATGGCAAAATAATATGGCGGCGACATGTAAAATTGAGGTGCTTAAGGGTTTAACTCTTGAGTTTGATGTTAAGGCTGAAGAGTTTTTAAAGAGATTTGTAAGGCTTGAAAATTTGAGGTGCATGTTGCCTAAAAATCAAGTGGCCCATTTCTTGTAGTTATAGCAGGACCAAGGGCAGTGTGGCTCGTGTGTCCGCCCAGGGCCCAAAAATTTTTAGGAGTTCATTTTTATTAATGCTTATAATATGTATCAATTTTTATATTTTGTTTGTCCTTTTAATTTATGTCTGGCCTAGTTTAACATTAGAATTTGTTTCGTTGACCATTTAATTTTTAATTCAAAATTTATAAGGCCTAGTTTTTTTTAAAAAAAACCTTTGTGCAAGGCCCAATATAATTTTTTCGCCAAGGGCCTTAAGCTACATTTGACGTCTCTTCTTGTGGTTCACTATGTTTGGATCTTTGAAAAAATTGGAAACCTTGAATTTATATACCATTTTGGTGATGGCTACGAGTGACATTGTCATCTTCTTTATACTTTTCGAATAATCTCAAGAAATTTAGTCTGGCCGAATTTGAATTACCATAAAATTACTTGCCACCGATTGGGAAGCTACCTAATCGTAATGTACTCAAATTAGGGAGGGATACATGCATGGGTAGTATCTGGCATATGGGAGATGCATAATTCTTAAAACTAATATATCTCAAATTAAATAATATGGGAGAGGTTGAATGAATAAATGACTCTGGTTGTGATGATTCCCCATTCCCCTGTCTTTCAAAACTTATTCTGCAATATTATGCTGAATTGAAAAAGATACCTTCTAGCTTTGGAGACATTTGTACCTTGGACATCATTGATGTATCTAATTCTCATCTAACACCCTCAACCTCAGTAAGGGAAATTGTGGAACATCAACAAGACGTGGTAAATGATCGCCTACTAGTAGAATATGCATAGAGAATTGAATTTGATGAGGAAAATATTGTTGGAGGAAAAGAACTAAACAACGACATATAGCAGCTGGCAGTTAGTCGCTACTTATTTATATTTTCTTTTCTCGGCCATTCCTTTTGATCATTGTACAGTTTAAAGTCTAAAAAACAAGTTTCCTTTTCTGTAATCTTTCTTCTAGATTTATATTGCTAATGTTTTTAATGGTTCAAGAGTATTAACACATGATTGATATCGAAAAAAGGTTCGAAGTTGATACCATGTAGTTTGCTACTCAGGAAATGGTTACAAGACAAGCAACTCTCATTCCTATACGTCAAAGGAGGTAAGTAATAAATTTATCAATATGTAGAGTAAACTTGTTGATTAATAGACAAAACTGGATAAATATTGAGTTTATTTAGTACTTCTATATTTTTTTGAGTAGCTAAACATGTCATATGATCACATTAAAATTTAAACTAGTAGAGAGCATAATTAGAGAGCTGAAGAGAGCATATGATGGAGAGACTCATCTGGATATTTTGGGTTAAGAATCGGGGACAATTTATGATTGTGAAAATTGACAGATGTATGAAAGGCATGCTCCTAAAAGGTGGTAGACAACTAAGCTTGAGAGAGAAGAGAGAGGCCTTTCTCAAAAATTGTACTATGGCAGTGCTCGGTGGCACCATTTTGAGATTGAGTGTGTGGACAAGAAACGCAATGAGAAATTTCTTTAGGCTGAAGATAATTGGAACCGTACAAAATTCATCCCACCAGATCTCCAGTTATTATTCAATTTATATATCTTATCCTACTTTACAATTCAATTACATAAATAACATAACTTGACTAACAAAAATGAAGAAAAACAACTAAATCTTCAATCCATAGTACAACCTTTCAGTTGCAATTGATTTGATCCTACTGCCTTGCCTTCTTTTTTTTTGTCACTCATTCGCCCGTGTGCAGCTTCTGAGTGTACTTTTACACCCCCTCCTCAAGTGGGAAGTGGAAAAAAGAGAAGGGCGATATCTGTATTGGATATGTGGGAGCAGGTAGCAATAAACTTGAATTCATACCTTAGTGGTGAAGAGTGCATGGACATATTGGAGCTAAGTTACAAATATTGTCAGATCATTTGAAACCTTGTTTCTTTATATTGTAGGGTTCAGGAGAGATGAAGATTTTGTTGTCGGAGACTTGATACGCATATGGATTGGAAAAGGATTCGTGAAGGAGAACCAAAAGCAGCTTGCAACGGAGTACTTGGAAGATCTTGTTCCCCAAAATTTAGATTCTGTAACCCAAAGATGTTCTAGAGGTGGGATAAAAATGTGTAGAATTCATCATGATTTGTTGTATGACTTGTTGATAGAAAAATCTGTGCAAGATACTTTCCTACATTTGAGTATTTCTTCCATTACAAAAAAAATTCATCATAGTCTATTCCTTACTGATGCCGATCCTTTTGGCCGGCCAGAGTCTACTAGTATTACCAGAAGAGAATTACCGAGTATCCATATTCACACACTAGTGATTACTCCCTTCATCCCACCATTATTGGCATACTTTCTATTTTCGTATATCCCACAAGTAATGACACACTTTTAAAATTACCTAAAATGACAAAGATATATTGTTAAATTCCCACAATCTACTCTTAAATTTTAACAACATTAAGATTGGATCCATCATTATCCCAAAATATCCCTAATTTTCCACAATTATTTCTTGCCACATCACCTCTCCTTAAACTTTGGTCTAAAAGCAAACATGCCAAAAATGGTGAGACAAAGGGAGTAGTGGTTATATTCTAATGGAGATTGAAGCCTGGTCTAACTTTTTTAGCAGCTTCAAACTTCAAAGTGTGTGGGATTTGAGAGGTTTTTCAATTGGTATGTTCCCAAAGATGATATTGTCATCTGGGAAATTTATCATTAAATCACAAGTTTAATGAAATTTCACTATCAATAATTGATTTGAGAAACATGGGAACTCTCATTGTGAATCTAATTTATCTTTCGTATGTGGATGTTCAGATAACAGACATCATGTGGGCGATAGAAAATTTAAAACATATTGAGATAAACCCTTTTGGTCAAAACCTGAGAGATTTATGGTAAAATAATATGGCATCAACATGTAATATTGAGATGCTTAAAAGACTAATTCTTGAGTTTGATGTTAAGGCTAAAAAGTTTTTAAGGAGGTTTGTAAGACCTAAAAATTTGAGGTGCAGGTTGCCTAAAAGCAGTTTGCTCATCCCTTGTGGTTAACTCGCAAGCTTAAGGAAATTTAACAATCAATAATTGAATTGAGGAACATGGAAACTCTCACTGTGAATCTAATTAATCCAGTATATGTGGATGTTTATATAGTAGGCGCCATATGGGAGATGAAAATTTGAAAACACGTTGAGATAAACCATTTTGGTCTCAGCTTGAGAGGTTTATGGCAAAATAATATGACGGCGACATGTAATATTTAGGTGCTAAAAGGACTAACTCTTGAGTTTGATGTTAAGACCGTAGAGTTTTTGAGGAGGTTTGTAAGACTTAAAAATTTGAGGTGCATGTTTCCTAAAAATAAAATGGCTCATCCCTCGTGGTCATGGTTGGACTAAGGACAGCACAGGTCGTGCGCCTGCACGGGGACCAAAATTTTTCAAGGCCCATTTTTTAAAAAGCTTTTTATATGTATCAATTTTATATTCAATTTGTCCTTTTTAATTTATATCTGGCTCAGTTTAACATCAAAATTTCTTTGGTTGACAATTTAATATTTAATCCAAAATAAAGTTTTTACCTAGGGCCTAAAACTATATTGGATCGGCCCTGCTTCACTATGTTTGCAAGATAATTTCCCACATTTGAGTTTTTCGGTACAAAATATTAAATTCCATTATCACCTTTTCCCTACTGATGTTGATCATTTGGCCGGCTGGAATCTACTAGTATTACCACAAGAGAATCACCGAGTAGCCAGATTCAGACTAGTGATTAGTTGTTACATTCCAGTGGAGATTGAAGCCTGGTCAAAATTTCTTAGCAACTTCAAACTACTCACTATGTTGGATTTGAGAGGTTTCTCAATTGGTAAGTTCCTTAAGATGATATTGTTAAATATTCATTTGGGACTCTTATCTTTAACTCACAAGCTTAAGGAAATTCTACAATAAATAATTGATTTGAGAAACATGGAAACTCTCATTGTGAATCTAATTGATCTAGCGTATGTGGATGCTAAAAAAACAGACATCATGTGGGAGATGGAAAATTTAAAAATGCTGAGATAAACCATTTGGATCTCAACCTGAGAGATTTATGGCAAAATAATATGGTGGCGACATGTAATATTGAGATGGTTAAAGGACTAACTCTTTAGTAGTTTGATGTTAGGGCTGAATAGTTTTTCAGGAGGTTTGTAGGACTTAAAAAATTTTAGGTGCAGGTTGCCTAAAAATAGTTTAGCTCATCGTGGTCTCGCAAGCTTAAGGAAATTCCACAATCAATAATTGATTTAAGAAATAAGGATACTCTCATTGTGAATCTAATTGATCCAGCATATGTTGATGTTCAGATTGCAGACACCATGTGGGAGATGAAAATTTTAAAACATGTTGAGATACACAATTTTGGTCTCAACCTAAGAGATTTATGGTAAAATACTATGGTGGCGACATGTAATTTTAAGGTGCTCAAAGGACTAACTCTTGAGTTTGATGTTAAGGCTGAAGAGTTTTTCGAGAGGTTTGTAGGACTTAAAAATTTTAGGTGCAGGTTTCCTTAAAATAAAGTGGCCCATCCCTTGTGAATATGTTTGTCTATTTTAACAAGGAAATGAAAAAAATTGAGAAAAGAAGGTTATGTGAATGAATAAAAATATTTAGAGTACATTTTGGAAAGGTAAGTTGCTAACGAGATGAACGATCAAGGTGCATATACTAGCGAACCGAGGGTGGCACCTCGCAGTATCAATCAAACAAATAACTTATAAAATACGCACCAGATTGTGACTTTATGGGGTCATTCCAATAACCACGATCCAGAGATCGTGACCATCACAGCTGTCAAGTCGATACTCGCAAACGTGCCTTACGTGGACATGAACTACCATGAATGTAAAGAAACAAACCATATAAATAGAAAATGGATGAAAGAGTCAAGATAAGTAAGAACAAGTACCCTCACTCACTCCATAGAAATAATCTCCTTTTAACATTAAAGTCTAAAACTAGAAATTTATTCGAAACACAACCTTATTTTAACATAGATCACCATAGTAAAAGACGATCTCGCTCGCTCTCAACTTCTGACACGTCGGACGAGGTAAATCACTCATGACTCTGTATTCATGAACTGATGTTATCCAACGCAGTGTCCAAAAACCGCTGCAGCGAAACCGAAGACGATCCATCCCTAACCATCCTACTCTTCCTCTGCATCTCCTTCACATTCTTCCTGATCCTGTTTTCTTCACCATCCGCCATCAATTTCCTGATCCCATTCTCAATCACCTCAGCGCTCACGATCTCAGTGCTCTCAGTTCCGACACTCTTCACATAATCAATCTTGATCTCCACCGCCAGCTCCGCCTCCTTCACCAGAAAGAACGCGTTCGTCTGCTGCTCCGCGTACTGCGGCCAGGACGCTGTCGGAACGCCGAACCAGATGCTCTCCAGCGTAGAATTCCAGCCGCAGTGCGAGACGAACCCGCCAACGGCGGGATGGGCCAGAACCGTCGCCTGTGGGGCCCACCCGATCACTTTTCCGACCTCCGCTGTCCGAGTAAGAAACCCCTCCGGGAGGACTTCGTCCAGGTTGTCGTAGTCCCCCGGGAGGAAGCCGGCGGCATCTTTCGGCGCCGGCTTTCTCAGCGACCAGAGAAACCGGCAACCGGAGTTCTGAAGTGCGTAGGCGATTTGCATCACTTGTTCGTCGCTGAAACTTCCTTTGCTTCCGAAACAGAGGAAGATTACAGATGCATCAGGTTGATGATTGAGGAAATTCATGATTTCATCGCTTTCGTTGTTTTTCGACGTTACACCGATGTTTAACAGAGGGCCGATTGGGTAAACAGGTGGAACATTTTTATCCTCCAGTAAAGCTTGGATTGCGTGAGGCTCCAGCTCCTGAGAAACAATGGCGGAGTACAGGACTTTTCGTTTAGTAAGTTATGATTTCACGGGATCAATTTAATACTAGAAAATTTCATAGGTTAAAGTGTTGAAACCCTAGGGCAAATCTGATTATGTAACATGTTCTACTATATGTTTAGTGAACTGAATTTTTTTTTTGAAAATAATGAGTGAACTGGGTAACGCGTGACAGAATATGATTAGCCAACACTTTAACATTGCTAACGTATAAAATTTTATAAATTTAATAACCCTATTATTTTTCCCTATTTTTGACTCCTAGATTTAGTCACAAAGTTTTATTTGGGATGGGAATATTTTATAATTGATGCAATTATTAAGGTGATTTAATATTTATTTTGATTAATCGCTACAGGTTCCTATGACTTTGTAATTTAGCACCGATAATTAGGAATTGTTTTTATTACAAATTAAAATGTGTAGATGGAATGAGTGAATTGAGTAAAATGTTTCTTTATACGTCTAGCATAATCAATTTAAAGAAAAAGTGACAACCTTAAAAAACACAAAACAAATGCAAGTTCTTGAGAAAGACGGTGTTTCCATATGCTTATGCAAAGAAGAAGGTTAATTAGAATAATAAAAGGTAAAAATTATTAGTTGCAATATTAAAAATTTATTATACAATGTTTAGTAGTTAAAAAGTTTATAATCCAATTCATACACCTCGGTAATTTTATATTCATTTATTCTAATTTATACTTTAAACATTGGTCTTTCCATAATTTATGAAAAGACCGTCTTTCATAAATGAAAGACGTCAATTTTTTGAAAGAATCATAAACAAAAATAAAAAATACTTCAATTTTTTTTTTAAGCAGAAGAGTATCCGGATTATAATAGGCGGAAAAACCTACGCAATATAGGATTTAATTTTACAGTTTATCAGATAAAAATTAAGTGTGCCATTAAATCTTTACAAATCTATAGATTGGTTATTTTAATGGTACCATAAATGGTTAATTTTTAAATTTTGTTTTCTTTCGTCCCGTTAAAAGAACAGTGTTCTTATTTTGTCCTGTTCATGATAACTTTAATCTGAATGAGTAATTTTGATGAACGGAAATTTTAACAAAATAAAAAATCTTCAAACACCTTTCATTTTTATTGAATATATAATTGGACCTATAATTTTTTCCTAAAATGCATAAACACCATTCATTTAGTATTCATTTGATATTAAAAAGTACATAAAGGATATTTTCACAAATTATAAAAAATTTACCACTGGTCAAAATTAGGGTTTGGTTAGTTAATAATGGCAGACCAAAGAATACCAAAATTGCCATTGATGAAAAGACAAAAAAAATGATGTTTTTCAGTGGGACTGAAATAAAATAAAAGTACTCATCATAAAACTAGGGTAATTAAATCTGAACTTATCTAGTAGTAACATAAATAAATTCGGGGTAAGATAGGATAGATGCGGTACCTGAAAAGTGTTGATCATGATTCCGTTCGTCTCCCTGAACATTTTTGCAAGATCCAAGAAAACGTCGGCGCCGCCCTTTTCAAAGTATCCGGAAGGCAGAACTTTGGCCGGAACAGGGTTCTTGTATGTTGGAATCGGAAGCTCCTCATCGGAATTATGAAACTTCGTAATATCAACCTTAAAATCATCCCTGAGGCTCTGCAAGTAGAAAAACTGGCCGAGGATTCCGGCGCCGGTCGTGAAGAAAAGGTAGGACGGAACCCCTATCTCTTTTGCCACCTCCATCACCGAAGTACAGAACATGTCTATCACGATTCCGGCCAACCTAGAGCAGTGACAACGTCATCACTAATCAAATTATAGTCTTATAGACAATCACACTCATAAGTATGACTCAAACAGATCACACCAAACTGATACTAATGTAACACTTAAAAAATGTTAAATTTAACCTACTGCAACACTTTTATAAGTTTTAACTTAAGTGATATGGCATTAGATCTAACGAGACACTATTCAATATTTAGGCAATACTTTTTAAAAGTTTAAACAACACTTTATAACCTATTGTAACATTAAGCATGTGTTGTTAGAAACTGTTACTTTAGCTCTAATTTGTAGTAGTGATCTTACCGGTGAGACTTTAACTGATTTAACAGTATATTCTTGTTCTGTCAGCTGTATTAATTTAAGTCAGGGCTTAAGTAAGATTCACTAGTGGAAAAAGGGCCTATTAAAGGCAGTGTTATTGGACCAGAGAAAACACTTATTTCTAGGGTCCAAAAAAAAAAGGCCGCCAAAAACCTAGATTTTTTACGGTAAAAGAAACAGATCTGACAACATCAGACAAACATTGGATAATCAGAGAAGCAATAAAAATCACACAAATCTCAATCAAAGGCGGATCCTGGAAAATTTCTTCGAACCGCCTTTGAACTCCACTTTTAATAGGCCAATATCCACTATTAATTTAGGTAACACTTTTTAAAGATTAAAACAATACTTTATAAGTTATTGTTACATTTTAATAAATGTCCTAGAAATGTGTTACTTTTAACTATAATTTGCAGTAGTGATATTACTGGTGAGACTCGAGCCGACTTAGTAGTATGTTCTTGTTCTATCAGTTATATCAATTAAAGCCTGTTTTTTCCGACTAGTGCGCAGTTTAGTTTCACAAATCCAGTTCAATTCAATTATTTGCATATCAGTAAAACTAGTTCATTCGTTTCAGTTCGTAATTAGCTCAGATCATTTCAATTTATATCATTTTTGTCGAAGTGAAAAAGGTATTACTTAGATATTAATAAAAAACATAAATAGTCCAACAAGGAAGATCCGTCACTTACCTGGAGCTGGCGGAACTCGAGATCCCGGCCAAAACTTCCCGGACATGAGGCTTGTGGTCTTCGATTATCTGAAACATCTTCACAAAGTGAGGCCCTTCCGGCGACGGCTGGTTTTCCTCTTTCCGGAGCTCGAGAAACCGTAACCTCGGATTACCGAAATCCGGGACCGGCTTCTTGGATTCTCCCGGCAGCCTCATGATGAGAATGGTGGCCGAAAACCGGGAATCGAGATCGGTGATGAGCTTCGCTACTTCTATGGTGGATGTTAAGTGGCCGGCTCCGGGAGTGGGAATGAAAACCAGCTCTGCATTCTTCGTATCTTTTCCCATGTCTGAATTGAAGAAAAGCTACTGAAACGAAGAGATCTGTAGAAAATAAATTTTCGGTATCTTAGCACCGCTCAGAACTTTGATTGATTGTGTGTATTTTTTGGATTCTGCAGTACTACGTTTGTTTGTGCATATATTGTTTATATTAATAGAACTCCAACAGCAATCCCGTACTCCCATGTGGTGATTTATTTTGGTATTTGTCAATTAAAAAATGTTCCAATAGATTTGTAGTGCTTGAGAGCTTTCAAAAGCCAATTTTTTTTAATTTGACAATCACGACCGGTTTCTGATTTTGTCGATCTCAAAAAATTTCAAATCGCTTCCCCCTCTTTTAAAAATCATCCATCCCAAGATGCTGGAAAAAATACTCAGCGGTGATTATAATAAGTGAAATTTACATTCAATCTAATTAATCTCTATTAATAACCATTTTATTGCTAAGATATTCAAATTAGATGTCAACTAGACTGATCGTCTGTATTATTTTAGATCATACATCCAATAAAAACATTGTAACATCGCCCTCCCGGATATTAACTAGCTCCCGCGAAAATCATGACCACTTGGCAGAGAGGAGCGTATCACACATCAATATCACTGCGCCAAACATGGATCTTCTATAACTGTAACACCACTTGATCCAACCATATCTATGTTGTTAAATTTCAAGGTATCTTAGTCTTCCATCTTAAAACCAATTGGTACTAAGTGGAGGTGACCCACTCAAGACCTTATACGTAAGTCATTTAGTTTTTAAGAAATCGATATGGAATATATCTTTCAACACACCCCCTCACGTGCGAACATGGAAACACTTCACGACCCATATCGGGGGATCCACACAACGACCCAATAACCCAACATGGGCCCTAATACCATGTTAAATTTCAAGGAATCTTGGGCTTTCATCTTAAAACCAATTGATACTAATTGGTGGTGACCCAAGACCTTATATGTAAGTCGTTTACTCTTCAAGAAACCAATGTGGGATATATCTTTCAATAGTTGCCCAAAGTGTAAACATCTTAAAAAATACAAATCTGATGAACCCAAAGTGGTGGAAACTCAAAAATAAAAGTACAAAACAAAATTGCGAACACATAATTTGAACAAGTATATCGAGAACAATATATCAACGTGAACAACTAAATCGAATTATCATCATGAACACAACGATCTAATCGACCAGGTTAAAGAACAAAACTAATACGGAGAGACAACTCACGCTTATTGAATATCAAAAATATAAATTAAAATACATTATTGTTCATCATCTCCTCTAATAGGAAGGTGAAGAAAAAAGATTGAAGAAATAGTACTGCTGGATTAGAGATAGGTTGTGTAAGGTTTATGTTAAATCCGAGAGAGAGGCTGCTCAAATCTCTATTTTTTTTAATCAAAGCACTCATTAGTAGGAGTGGGAGAATATAACGGCACCCCAAACTATTTCAAAATGAGCAAAGGATTAAACAAATTTCAAATAGTTAGCTACCACGATTTTGATAATATGCAAATATAACCCTATATTTTAGAGAAAGTGTAAATATAATTCTAAGTTATTTTTTAGTGCAAATATAACCCTAACTAATATACATATGTGCAAATATAACCCTAACTATTATACATATGTGCAAATATAACCCTAAAGTCATTATTCCGGCATTGACTGATCAGGGTTATATTTGCACTTTCAATTATCGCAAGATTATATCTGCACTTTCATTATCGCAGGGTTATATCTGCACTTTCATCAATTATATAGGATTATATATGTACTTTTCTCTAATATCTATTAACTAAGAGGTAGTTAAATTAAAGAAAAGAAGGGGAAAAAAATCAATTATAGGATACGATCGTAAAAATTAGTTAAATTGTAATAACAAACAATATATATACATGATCGATCACTAATTTTTTCCCAATAGTGATTGTGACAGGTAAGGAAATGTCACAATATTTGCTCCATCTTCAGGTGTTACTAAATATTTATGAGAAGTGCATATGTCACTAAACTGAATTCAAGTCACAAAATTTAATGACACTTCTAAATTGAACTGAACTAAAGCGTCACAAAAAAATAATGATATTTTAATGTGTCACAATATTTTAGTGACATGTTGAATATGAGCACTTTATAAGCCGTCACTAATACTACAATTGTGACGCCTTGTGAAATGCCACTATTCAGCGTGTCACTAAACTATTATGACGCATTGAAGTATCATTATATTTTTTGTGATGCTTTCAGGTGCAGTTCAATTTATAAGTGTCACTAAATTTTGCGACGTGGATTCATTTTAGTGACATGTACACATCTTCATAAATATTTAGTGACACCTGAAAATGGAGTAAATGTTGTGACATTTCCTTAACTGTCACAAAATATGCGTCACTACTGAAAAAAAAATTTGTAGTGGATATTCGAGAATTAGTTACTAGATACAATTCAATTTATTCTTACTTTATCTGTTTCCAACAAAAATCATATATAAATGAACTAATTCACTAATTAAAATATGACAACGTTTTGAGAAAGACTGTCTTTACATAAGCCTATGAAAAAATAGGATTTAATTAGAATAATAAAAGGTAAAAGGTCTTAGTTGCAATATTAAAAATTTATTATGCAACATGTAGCAGTTATAAAGTTTATAACCCGATTCATGCAACCCAAAATTTTATCTTCATTTTTTCTAATTTACATTTTAAACATTGGTCTTTATATAATTTATGGAAAGACTATCTTTTCTAATTTGCACTTTAAACATTGGTCTTTCTATAATTTATGAAAAGACCGTATTTCAAGAGACGAACTCTTAAAATATAAACTAGCTGAAATTAAACTAAACTTAAATTTAATACCTTTGCATCATTATATATCAATGAAATCTATTTCAAATAATTTATAATTAAATTATTCTTAATAAATTACTAACTTGATCATAATTTTTATTATCTAACTTTTAACCTTCGCTACTTATCCACTAAATATAAATAAACTGATAAATTTAATTTGTATAATTTCAAGTAACCTGAGATTGATATATTCTTTAAAATTTGAAAATTAAAATATTTACAAAGAATATTAAATGTTCATAATTAAATTAGTCGTAAAAAATTACTAACTTGATCATTATTTTTATTATCTAACTTTTAACCTTCGCTATTTATCCACTAAATATAAATAAACTGCTAAATTTAATTTGTATAATTTCAAGTAACCTGAGATTGGTATATTGTTTAAAATTTTGAAAATTAAAGTATTTACAGAGAATATTAAATGTTCATACACGTCGATTATTATGAATGATCGTGCATTCTCACAAGTAAATTATAGATAATTGATGGCATTAAGCTGGAAAAATACGCTATTAAATTTAACTAAAAATTGAATAAATGGTGAAAAAACTCTTTGTGAATAAATACACTAATATGAAAGGAAATTAAAAAAGTAAACTAGTGATGGAAGTACGCCACGGCTGCTAAATATTTAAAGAAAACCCTGAATACAAAATAATGGTGTGATAATTAATCCATGCCAAACAAGTTGCTGTAGGAAAGTTCTCGTGGGAAAAGAAATTTTGTCTAAAAAAGGCTGTGGCTGGGGAGTTGGGTATCCGTTCGTAGAAAAGAAATCTTGTCTGAGAACGACAATAAAAAAAGGCTGTGGCTGGGGAGTTGGGTATCCATTCGTGACAGAGTCTTATACTCCCCCGATCTCATCCCAAACGGCACATTTATTATTTGACATTATTTTTAATTAAACTTTAATTACATATTTAAGTAGATATATGCAATAATATTATCATATGTGATATTGTTGGATTCGTCATAACAAGCAGTTTGTCAAAAGTAATTTTTTGTTTGTCGTTATTATATGTAGTTAAACATATTAACGGTTAGACAAGTTTTTGATGAGCGTGAAAAAGATTCTGTGCAATTTGAACTGGGGCGGAGGGAGGATATAAGACCATTTCACAATAAGATTAGGGATTAAATTGTAAAGAATTCATAATGAGGTTTCAAATTAAAGTTTTAAAACTTTAGGGGCTGGGTGTGTTATTTGGTTTAATTACATTTAACTCCAGATATAAATAATAAATCTTTCGCGTTCTTCTCTAATCACTTTCCTCTCACAAAACTTGAGTACTTATGCAACTTCTCTCCCCATTTCTCTCCGAGCTCCAAATTTCAACCGCACGCAATCGCTCCTTCCTTCGATTTTACGCGCTTTCTCTCCATTTTTCTTCCATGTACCCTGCGCACAGTGATTCACAAGGAACGCAGGGAAGTTGCATTTCATTTTCCGACAATTTTTCCAGTTTTAGCTTCGGTTTCCGGCGAACTAACACAATTCGACCTCCGTTTTGAGTTTATCTTCGAAGGTAATGTATTCGCTCTGACTTTTTATGCATATCATGTTGTTTTTTTTGTTTTTATTAATCTTTTTTGTTCATGTGATTTTCTAGGGTTTGTGTAGGCTATACTGAGTATCATTGTGCTTATTTTGTGGCTTTTGTTCACTATGTAGTTCAATCGTGTTTTATTGTGTGTTTTAGAGTTTATGTTGTTCACTGTGTTAATACTTGGGGATTTCTCTATTTTTTTTGTGTTTGTTGAATTGTTCTTACGGATTTGTGCTCATTTTTGTGTTTATGTTGTTGTTTCTTAGATGTCTAAGAAGACTTGCCTCACTGTTGTTGCAATCAAGAAGGAAGGAGTATTTGTAAGTTTTATTATTTTTCAGTTGTGATGTTTTAGATACCGTTATTGATGTTTCTATTTTTTTGTTTAATGTTTGATGTTTACGTTTTAAGTATTGTTATCTGTGTTGGTGTGATGTTTTAATTTTAGTGTTTGATGATTGTTGTGTTTTCATGCTTAAGTGTGCAATTAATGTTCCATTTTGATTGTGTGTGATATCTTAAAGTTTCGTTACGATTTGTGCTAATTTTTGTGTTATTGTGTTGTTTCTTAAATGTCTAAGAACACTTGCCCATTGCTGCTGCAATCAAGAAGGAAAGGGGATCGGTAAGTTATTATTTTTCAGTTGTGATGTTTTAGGTACTGTTGTTGATGTTTCTTGTTTTCTTATTTTTTGTGTTGATGTTTGATGTTTAGATTTTATGTATTGTTATATGTGTTGGCGTGATGTTTTAATTTTAGTGTTTGTGGTGTTTTCATGCTTAAGTGTGTTATTGTTTTGTTTTGTTATTTTGATTATGTGTAATATTTTAGGGTTTTGTTATGATTTGTGCTAATTTTTGTGGTGTTGTTGTTGTTGTTGTTTCTTAGATGTCTAAGGAAACTTTCCCAGTTATGCTGCATTCAAGAAGGAAGTTTTCTTTTTTTCAACTATGATGATTCAGATACTCCTGTTGATGTTTCTAGTTATGTGTTTGATTTTTCATGTTTAAACTCTAAGTATTGTTATATGTGTTGGTGTAATATTTTAATTTCAGTGTTTGATGCTTGTTGTGTTTTCAGGTTTAAGTATGCAACTAATGACTAGTTTTGTTGTTTTGATATTATAGTGTGCGTTGTTGATGTTTTAAAATTTTGAGTTTGATGTTTTAAATATTGTATGTGATGTTTCTAAATGTGGTTTTCAGTGATGTCATGTGTGCTATTTGGATGTTTTGATTTCAGATGCTGAAATATTTATTACCGTATGTTATGTTTTATGTATATTTCATTACGGTATTTGAGGAATCATGCTTCTGAAGGTATTCCCTTGAACAGAGGACCGGAGTCGACCTTTGATCTTTGCGTTGATGAAGTATGAGAGTCGTCCTCTTCAAAATTAGCAGGAGAAGGCAAATCTATGAAACATGCATCAGCGAAGGGAAACAAACCAGGGGAAAAATAGAATTTCATTGTTTGAGATGTATTGTTTGACATTGATGTTTCACTTATGATGGCTGATTGTTAATGTTGAGACGCTTGATTATTTTTTATGTTTTACGTTGATTTGGAATTTTCAATTATTACGTTAGGAATTTGTTAAGGCATTTGAACCCTTTTATAATGAATGATGTTTAATGATTTGATAGTTATTTAGATTGACATTTTCACATGCTGACATAAAACTTCAAATTAAAGGTTGACACTTTTATATGCTAATATTACATGTTTTTGGTGTGACAATGATGATTCATTGAATTCATGCGATTTTAAGTTATCAGTGTTTGATGTTTTATGTCTTTTTCATTCGTAATATACATAAAGTGATACGTATCATCTTACAATTGTATATAATCATGTAAAAAAATAATAACATCAATGGATAGAAGTATAATGTCAAAATAGTTTTTTCAAATGCAACAATAGTGGAATGTACAAGTGCAGTTGAGAATAAGAATACCCTGTTTAAATCAACATCCTCATCAGTGCGTTTTTGTAAAAACATCAAACAATAAAATTTGATTCTTCACAATGTAACAGTGTAACATCACAGTATGACAATAAATAATGATCAACTCCCAACAAGCTAGTTTTTTATCAACTGAGCGTTTGGTGTCTCTGTGTCGACTTTCGTACAGCAAATCCAAGTGAAGTTGCATGTGCGCAGTATACTGTTTCAATATCTTCCCAGGTAGTTGCTTGTACTCCATGAATGGATTCAGTTTATTCGATCTCCAACAAGTTTGGTAAACCTGTATTGGGAACCCAAAAAAATCAAATTTGAGCTTGCTACGTACTACTCAAGAATTTAGTGACTTATGTTTCTATTGAAATAGCATGCCATAATTTTATAACATGCAACAGTATAGGAGCAACATCATTTGTTTAATTTTTTGAATTGCAATTTGAAAACAGATTATTTGTGTAATGTATTAGCTCATCAAATAATCTATTTGCTACATCACATAATAATGTTGGACATGCTTAGTGAATTTTCAACATACTGTTGCAGAGTTAGAACATCATGTTATATATTTGTAACATCAAACAGGCAGGAGTAACATCACATCATGTTTTCTGCAAATTGTAATCCTAATCAGCCTCAGCCAAATTTTCACCATAATGATATACAGTTAAAACATCATGCCAAATTTCATGAACATTATATGCTATAAATCATATTTTCAGCAATTTATAGTTATTTTAATAATGTGAAATATGCTCAACTGCACTGTTTAAAACTTCAAAATAACTGCTAAAAATGTTAATTCCAACATGTGAGAGCTTAGGCGTTTTAAATGAAACTCTCAACAAATTGACAGGATGGTGCTTTATTCAAGGACAATTCAACATGTATGGAAAATCAGACATACAAGTTAGGCTTTTAAAATACAGGTTGCTGCTCGTTCGATTCAAATCAACAAATTGAAAGCTCCAAATCTATTATTGAAAGATCAGCATCCTACCTTGTGAAATAGGTACGATATGTTCTTCATCGATTCAATTGGTTGTGTTTGACTCCGTTGTTGCGCTGTATGTATGATTGCTAATTGAATTTCAATCTAGAAATAACATTCATCGGTCATGATTCGAGGTTTGAATTGGCAATTTTCAAAATTGATTTGATTCACAGATCTGAGATAATTGATGTTAAATTAATACCTAACTGTAGTTGTAGCTTACTTGATTGAAACTTTGTTGATGTCAATCAATGTTTTTCTTTAAATTCGTCGAGGTTGATTGTTGATGATGAACAACGGTTGGAGAATTTAGTGTTTGTGAAATATTTTGGTTGAGAAAATGATGTTCAATTGTGCGTATTTGAAGAGTTTTGGGGGAAAGTGTATTTTTTTGTCATCGAGCCTTGGGATTAATTTGTGGCAATTGATGTTAGATCCCTCATTTTTTGGATTAATTCGGTTTCACATCTCTCAATCCCTTATAGACTTTCCTGGTAGAGAATTTTGCAGCTCCTGTCTAATCCTTCCATGCCTGCAAATCCTTCACCAAGGTCCTGCACCTGCTCAGGTTTTTAACTATCCAAGAACTTCTAGCTGGGAATACAAACTCCATAACATCAGTACCTTTTATAAAAATAGGTATGTACCCATTTTATTCACAGTCGATCAGTTTTCCTACAAACATTCCATAATTTTCTACTCATACTGGACACATTCCAATCTAGTAAAGAGACAACATCTAAGCCTCTTGTTTCTCTTGGTTCACAAATTTTCTCCCATAATACATGAGCTTTCCTAGTTATAGTCTCCTTTCCACACCACAAGAATGATTGGCAAACAGTTTCAATATGTTTAAGCACTGTTTTTGGGAGGGGAAAAACCTACATCTAGTAGTTCGTCACTACAAACAAACACTTTTATACGTTCTAACGATCATGCATAGCTAAGTAGTTTTGTAGTCCAGTGCTTAATCATTCCCGCAATTTTCTCCACCAAAGGCTGACACATCTGTATAGTTAAGTTTTTACTCGCCAGAGGCACACCTAAACACTTAAAAGGGAGGGCACCCTTTTCAAATCCTGTAATCTATAAAATCTTCTCCTTCTGCATTCCTTCCATAGCCCAAAGTATACTCTGCTTTGCTGTTACTAGCTTTCAGCCCTGTGGACCTCTCAAATCTGTTGTAAGCCTTCATTAGAGCCTCCGCTGAAGTCTCATCACCTTTAGAGAACAACAAAACATCATCTGTAAAGTTTAAACTTACAATTATCAATTTATCACACTTCTGATGGTACTGGAAACCTCCACTTTCCCCAATTTTTTGCAAACTCATGTACTCTATTACTAGCACCAAAAGCAAAGGTGAGAAATGATCCCCCTTCATCAATCTTCTCCTAGCCTGGATCATCCTAGTTGGGCAGCCAGTCACAACATATTAAAATGATACAGATGTCACACATACCATTACCCATTCAACGAACTGAGCATGCATACCCAATCCCATCAAAATCTCCTCCATAGCTCCCCATTCAACTGTATCATAGGCTTTCTGAATACCCATCTGTATTGTACATCTTGGCCCTCCAACTTTGCTATTATATCCCCTTACCAACTCATATGCCATCAAGATATGGTCATGTATGCTCCTTCCAGGTACAAATGCTGCCTGATTCAACTGCACAACTTTGTTATCACCTTGCTCAGCCTATTAGTTAACACCTTTGAGATGATCTTATACAATGTGGTACATTAAGATATAGGCCTGAAATCCTTTATTTTAATTGCAGAAGGATGTTTTGGTATTAAAGTAACTATAGTGCTATTCACAGCCTTATATAGCTTACCTTTCACAAAAGGTTCCTCCATAGCTTTCATCAAGTCATTCTATCAATGGCAAGTTAACTTTGAAAAACTTGGTTGTATAACCATCCCCTCCTGGAGCTTTGATATCCGCAATACGTCTCAGTGCCTCCTTGACCTCCTGCACAGATATATGTTTCACTCAGCTTCTTCTCCCACTATTTCTGAATGTTTTCCCATCTCTGAGAATCCTCATATCAACAATATTTATCCTTCCGGATGACTTCCCCACCAGCTCCCCATAAAACCTGAGCACCTCCTCTTTCTTATGTGAACCCCCAACGTTAATAAAGTCAGAAAGAATGTAATAGCTAGGCTTTAACTAGAAATCATATTCTCTTATTCACTTTCTTCGACCATTTTTTGCTATAACTCAAAACCCTACAATAATTTTTAACATAAAATAAAATAAAAAGAGATAAATAAATAAATAAATAATATAACATTGATAAAATATTGACTTATTTATATATGATTCACTTAAGAAAGAGAAAATGAATAATAATAATACGGCATATTTAGAAGAAAGTGAGATATACAATACGCACATTTAAAAGAGCAATAAATATAACAAGTAAATAAGAAATAATAAGTTGAGGGATTAATAAAATATTTACATCATTCAAATTTTATAATGAAGCCTCGTAATTTAAAGTTACAATTGGGATCAAATATTGACAACTAGCTTGAATGTTAATTAAATACTTACATTAGTTTAAATTCGTAATATAAAATTTTCAATTGTCTACTCATTTCAAATTATATAATATGGATATTCTAATTTAAAATGAAAACCAAATAAATAAGGAATTAAAATGGATTAAAAAGGAGGAAAAGGGAAGAAGAAGAAATAAAACAAACCAAAATAAAGCAAACTAATATGGAAGGATACAAATATGTGGTCAGGTGTGTAAGTACTACCTAGGAATGATAAAAGAAAATAAAATAATAAAACAAAAGAAATAGGGTAGGCATAATATTTGGTTCTATTCATGCCTATTATTTGGTTTCATACTAATTAAATACGGTGTGTACTTTATCACATTATTCATAATTATTGTGAAATTGAGTGAATAAATTGCTCTCATATTTTATGTGGATGACCAGCTTGTACTTTACCTTGCCGTGTCAAACTTAGATTATGTGCTACTGATTACTTGTCCATGTTTTCAGGGTCCCCAACGCATTGTATTTTGGTCGAAGTTGGCGGGGAACGGTATAAACCGGTCCGTCTGATTAGATTGGCTACATGTGAAGTTTTTGGTATGCTAGCATAACCATCTGGTATTCTGATACGAGCTCGAAATTGAACATATTGTGAGTGGTTGACGAGTATGGTTTTCTGGATCATGATAGCCTTTGGGCATTATTGAAGGGTTTATGCCTTGATGTCAGTCACAGTGGCCATATAGGAACTTGACTGCGTCTTAGCATACCCCACTCGTATTCTTTTACTATGTGCTAGGTTTTATGTGGCTATTTGCTTTATATGACTACTAAATTTAACTGGGTAAATATTGGCGATGGAACCTCACTAAACAAGGAGCTTACCCTAGTTTAAACAACCCTCACATGCGTAGATGAACCGTTAGAGTGAAGTGCATTGGTGTCTTTACTTCTTTTGAGGAAGGATCCAGAGCGGACCTTTAGAATCTTTTGGTTAGGTTGTAAAATAGTATGTAAAATATTAACGTAAACTGATCTTACTGGATCCTTTAGAACTTTTGTCTGTATTTTAGTTAAAGCTCATGTTTAATACTTGTATTAAGACTTTCACTGTAATAGTAAATTAGGTTTTGGATTTCCTAAACTTGCTTCCGTATAAACTGTATTGGCTTGTTACTTCATTTGAGTGATCCGAACCCATTAGATTCTCGGTAGCACACCCGGGTCCTACCCGGTACTTGCTTTGAGTGAGTAGGTCGTGGATCTGAGATGTTACACCTTCTCCTTCTATTCTGATATCACCGTGCCATCATCCTTCTCCATTCTTCTGAGTCCAGTTAATTTGTTTTTCCCCCTAACAATTGCATGGAAATAAGAATTGTTGCTACCTCTCAATCTCGGCCAATTTGATTTTGACTTCTGCCTTGGAATCTTCTCATCAGCCTCAGTCCACTTTTTCTTTTTTTTGGGACAGTATAAACTTTTCAATCATCATAAAAAATCACCCTTCGCCTTTAAAACTCATTCTATCAACCTATCTTTCCCTACCATAAATTTAGCACAAATTTCTCTCATTTTAGGTAACTCCCAACTCTTATATACAATAGTGTCCACAGTTTTTGTCAAGATATTCCCCACATGTTGATCCCCATTAAAGCAATATCCATTTCGCCATTGCCCGACTTCGTAGACTGTCTCCGTGACCGCCATTTTCAGCATCTTCACAGCCTTCCCTTTGCCTTTACATTGTCTTTAAATCCACACAAATTCTCCACTCCACAACTCTGGTTGCCTCTGAATCTGCATCCAAGCCAACACACCCTGCCAAGTTTGCATAGTGCTCCTACAACCAAAGAACAGATGGTCCAGTGTCTCCTCTTCACCACACAACACACACACAACTATCAACCTATATACCAAACCTTAGTAACCTGTTCTTTGTAGGCAAGCGACCATGACATAGCATCCAAAAGGTGAATTATGCTCCTGTTCGAGCAAAATTCCCATAAAAACAATGTCCTCCAGTTAACTCTTAGGATCTCAATTTTCAGTTCATTATATAGGTGTCTGATGCTAAAATTTCTGCCATAAATCTGAGCTTGCCACTCATCCATTGTCTTCACTCTATCTTGACATTTACTTACACCCATCAAAACCCAAGAACATTTCAGTGGGAACTTTAAATCCATAACATCTCTATCCCTGATATACATCTAATGTACCCACTTGATCCACAATCTATCTGTTTTCGGCATAGATTCCACAAAGTTTTACACGTACTGGCTAAGCTCCAATCCGTTAAGCTAATGACATTCAGCCCTCCCATTTTCTTTGGCTCACAGATCTTCTCCCATGATATGGGTGATTTCCTGGAAATGATTTCACTGCTAGTCCACAAGTATGATCGACAAATGGCCTCAATGTGTTTTAGCACCGCCTTTGGAATTGGCAATGCTTGCATCCAAAAATTTGTTACAGCAAAAATGACGCTTTTGATCAGTTGAATCTTACCTGCATAACTCAGTAACTTTGCACTCCAATGCTTCACTCTTGCTACCACCTTATCAATTAGGGGATGACACGTTTGAATATTCAGTTTCCTGCTTGCTAATGGTATGCCCAGGTATTTGAAAGGCAAGCTCTCCTCTGCAAAACTTGTAATTCTCAGCATACTATTTTTTTGCTCCTCAGTCATTCCCCCACAATAGACCCTACATTTAGCTTTACTCACTCTCAAGCCTGTAGAGTTTTCAAACTTGTAAGCATGCATCAATAGTCTAACTGAGGTTCGATCCCCATTGGAAAACATGAGGACACCATCAACAAAATTAAGGTTAAAAAATTCTAGCCCTTTACACCGTGGATGGAACATGAATTATGAGTTATCTTCTGCCCCCTGTAAACACCTAGGCATGTACTCCATAACCAAAACAAAGAGAAGTGGTGAGATAGGATCACCCTGTCTCAAATCCCTCTTCGCCTGTAGAAACTCTGTAGGACAACCATTAACCATATACTTAAAGGATACATATCTCACACATACCATTACCCAACCAACAAACAGCTCAGGCACCCCCATATACTTCAAAATTTCCTCCAAACAGTCCCAAGACACCGTGGCATAGGCCTTCTAGATATCCATTTGGATCACACACATGGGTCCACCTGTTTTCCTGCTATAACCCCTCACCAACTCATAAGCCATCAGTATATGATCGTGGATACTCCTTTTAGGTACAAAAGCTGCCTGATTTAAACTAACCACTTCTGATATTACCTTGCTCAATCTGAGTGTTAGAATCTTGGATATGATCTTGTACACAGTTGTGCAACAAGAGATTGGCATGAGATCTTTGACTTTCACTGCTGCCTCATGCTTGGGAATAAGGGTCACAAGGGTTCCATTTGCTGCTTTGTATAGTTTTCTCCTTTAAAAAAACTCCTCCACTGCTCCCTTAACATCCTCTTTCACCAGCTCCCAATTCTGCTTGAATAACGTAGCATTAGAACCATCATAACCAGGGCCCTTTAAGTTACCAATACCCTTTATAGCTTCCCCCACCTCCTTTCTACTGACTGGCTGAATCAATAATCTCCTGCTCTCATTATTTAAGAAAACACCATTCCTGATGATCCCTTCATCAACCTTCTTTGTTCTCACTGCTTCCTATCCCACCAATTGGCCATAGAAACGGAACACCCCCATCTCAAGTTCCTTTTGATCAGTTAAAACTGTGCCATTTCCTGTCTCCAACTTTTGTATGTCTGCCATCTTGTTCTTAGCCTTAGTTAAAGCATGGAAATATGCATTATTTCCATCTCTAAGCCTCAGCCAGTCTATCTTGGACTTCTGCCTGGCAATTTGTTCATCAATTAAGCTCCATTTTTGGACTGTCTCAACTCTTGCAATAACCTTCTTGATCATATATGGGTTCAAATTTTGTGTGTTCAACTCCAGTTGTGCCACCTGCAGGTCCTGCCTTTCCTTCTCTAGCTGTAGTCTAACTTCACTCAGTTGTTTTATGTGCGGTTTAATCAACTTCCGCCATAAAGAGAAACATTTTATTCCCTTCCATATGATCCCTCTAACTTCTCTCTATGGTTTCCACAACCTCTTTTCTATCCATAAGGTAGTTTATAAACTTAAACTGTCATTTCCTCCAAACTATTTCCTCATGTACTGTTAACTTCAGTAGGGTATGATCTGAGATCCCAGGGACCAAGTTTTCACAATTGTGTCAGGGAACTTCTTGAACCAATATGTATTAGCCAGAGCCCAGTCTATCCTGTAATATATCACTCCTCCCACTTTCTTGTTAGACCAAGTATAACACTCACCTATAGAATCACATTCACTCAGCCATGTATTCATCATCATCTGTTCTAGGTCCCAAAACTCCTGAGCCTGAACCTCATTACCCCCTATCATGTCCTCCTGTCTCAATACACTATTGAAATCTCCCAAAACAACCCAAGGCCCCTGAATCACCTTTTGAGTTTGATCCACATCTTTCCACAATTGTTTCCTGGACTTCAACTAATTACTGGCATAAATGACAGTTAGCCAGAACAGTATATTCCATCTTTCAAAACCTGACACACAATTATTTGATCAGTCTTCGTTTGAACCAGCACCTTGCCATTTGTTTGTCCCACATCACCCAAAGTCTCCCACTAGGGTGTTTCTCATAGTTATCAACATATTCCCATCTCTCCCCAAAGACTTTCCTAATCCCCCTAGCTTGCTCCTTTTTTTACCCTTGATTCTATAATGATAGCAAACATACAGTTTGTACCTTAGAGGCGGGCTCTAACCTTCTTCTTCTTTGCTATGTTATTCAATCCCCATACATTCCAGGCATATATCATGGGACATCATAGTCCCTTGAAGGATCCTACCAAATACCCAAGGGTCGATTCCCATCACTACATTCCCCACAGCGTACTTCAGGTACAGATTCCTCAGTCCCATAACTATCCCCCATTTTCATTTTACCTCTACATCTTGACTGCACCGCAGCCCACACACCCTTACCATTTTTGCCCTGTAGTTTGCCACTCAGAAGCTCCTTATCAGCTCTCAGTTTACCCTCCACAGTAGAGTTCTCAGTCTTGGCATCAGTCTCAGACTCTCTAAGCCCAATATCCCCCGTATCAATTTTCTTCTTGACCATCCATTTATGTACATGCTTATATTTCTCTTTCAGTCCAGGGCATAAATGTCCTCCCATCTGACATTTTGTATAATACAATGGACGTCCCTCCAGTTCTATTAACTGCTCAAATACATTACCCTCCATATCCTTTATTGGCAAAAACTATGGAATATCCTGAGAAATATCTATCCTACACAAGGATTTGAGCATATGAAACTCTCAATTTCACAGTTGTACACTCATCAGTACATACAGGCTTTTCAAGTACACTACCAATCTTGCTAAGGCTACGGGGTCCCCATAAATACAAAGGTAATTGTGGCAGTTTCACCCAGATTGGAAGTATTCTATACATATCATATTTCAGGGAGAATCTATGTTTCCAGATATGCAAGAACATCATCATATTATATATAGTGTAAGGTTCCCTTCTTAATACAGTATCCCTATCTTCCTTCGATTTAAACCGCATTATGAAATAACCCTTCTTGTTATAGAATAAATCAGGCATAGCAACAAACAATCAAGATTTCTCCATAAACTTTTTCACAGCATTCATACTTAAATCACCCCCAAAAGCATACATGATTAATGAATTATCCCAGAACGTTAGTTCATCCTTAACGTCATCCATTTCAATTTCAATTTCCATTTTCCCATCTACTAGTTTTGGTGCAACATAATCAATTTTCATCCCTCTCAATTGAGATCAATTGCCACTGATAACCTCTACCCATGGTTTACGCATAACTCCTACCAATTCATCCCTTATTTCAGTAGGTTAAGGCATAACAATTACTCAGTTTCGATCATAGCTTCCTTATTCGATTCATCCTCAACTTCCATCTCCAAGTCCTCAATCTGCTGTGTGCTCCCAGTCTCTATGTTTCCTGCGTTGCTTGAGTTGATCCATTCCTCCGGTGGCAGCACCGTCTTCTTTCGTGGCTGGCCCCGTCCCCGCTTCATGGCCAGATCAGTTTCTGGATCAGTCGCCAAATTAAGCGCACATTTATTGTGTGTTTTCGCCCATAGTAGATTCTTGATTTCTTGATACTCAGTCCACTTTTTCACTTCTTCAATTCCTCTGATCACCCTCAGAATTTTCCCTCTGTCCATTTTTTGTGTTTTCAGGTTATTCTGAACTTCATCCAGTTCCAACCTTGCTTCCTCCAGTTTTTCTGTACTCCACCCATTAGTTTTGTATGTTTTCTTAGCTCCCCTTGCAGTCTCATAAGGTTTTTTCCAGAAGATATACAAAGGGCTACCTGATAAAGGTTTCTTCCAACTCTCCTGGATAGTCTTGATAACTTCGTCTTTTTCTAACAAGCAGTTTAACAGTTTAAATTATCTCACCCTTTTCCCCTGCTCCATGTACACTTCCAGCTTCAACAAAGCATGGTCAGAGACACCCGTATCCATAATTTCAACACATACTTCACCACATCTCAGAAACCACTCCATATTACCCAAAGCTCTATCAATTCTTAAATAAATGACAACATTCAACTGTCTATTAGACTAAGTAAAGTGATCACCTATACTGTCACACTCACTCAGCCCAGTTCTATTCATCATCTGCTCCAGGTCCTAAAATTTATAAGGCAGCACCTCATTTCCTCCTGTATAATCATTTGTGCTCAAAACATTGTTGAAATAACCAATCACAATCAATCACAATTCAGGGACCCTGAATTAATTATTGTGATTGTTCTATCTCCCTCCATAGTACACTTTTTTTCTCAATTGATTCCCTGCATAAGCTGCAGTAATCCAATACAGTAAAACACCATTCTTCTCCACTGCACATAGCATCATTTGTTCAGTTTTCTTCCTGATCGTCACATCAACTCTAATGGCATCCCACATCACCCATATTCTACCATTAGGGTGCTCTGAATAGTTATTCAAAAAATTCCATCGATCCCCATTTTTTTAAAAACAGTTTCTGCGTGTTTTCCCTTCACTCTAGTTTCCAAGATCACAACAATCATACAGTTTAGACCTCTGAGGCTGGAACTAACCTCTCTCAATTTTTTTTGTTATTAAGTCCCCTCACATTCCATGATGTGATCATGGAACATACCTATAATCCCCTGTGGGATCTTCCCAAACCCCCAAGTTTCCCCTCAACACTCTCCTTTAAGCTTCCATTTCCACTGCTGCTACATTCTCCATAATCTCCATTCTCAATTGCCCTTCTCAGCTGACCTTTTTTTTTTTACTGAATCACATTCCAGACCTGATTATCATCTTGTTCTCCTTATGATCCCTTCACAACTTTCTGTACAACTGCTGCCACAGTACTGTTTCCTTCCTATGTAGCTTCACTCACCACAGTCTGCTTCACCTGTCATTTCTGGTTTACTTTCCTCTCCAAAATACACCTATGTCCAACCATCTGACACTTTTCACAAAAAAAGTGGTCAGCCCTCAAGCTCAATGACCTGATTTATCACCTTCCCCTCATCATCTATAATAGCAATACTATCAGGGATTTCCTATGAGATGACTACCTTAGCCAGGATCCTAGCATAGGATATTCTCAATTTCTCAGTTGTACACTCATCAGTGAACATCGGTTTACCTAGTGCATTCCCTATTTTTCCCAAACTTTTTGCATCCCACAGATGTAATGGTAACTTTGGAAGTTTAACCTATATATGTATGTTCTAGCCATATCATCCTTAAGGGGGAAATTAGGTTTCCATAGTTGAAGGAACATAGCCATATTGTAGATTGTGTATGGCTCTCTCCTAAGTACAGAGTCCCTGTCTTCACTGCTCTTAAACCTCATTATGAAATACCGGTCTTTATTATATCTCAACTCAGGCATAGCTACAAAATCCCAGAACTTCATCATGAATCTACGCACAATATTCATCGAAAGATCACCCCCAAATACGTACATTGTAAGTGAATTCCCCAATAATCAAGCGCAGCTTGGACATCATCAATATCAATTTCAATTTCCACTTTCCCATCCACCAATTTAGGCACAACATAATCGATCTTCATTCCATTAGCTCTAACTCAATTACCTCTAATCACATCAGTCCATAGCTTATTTTCCACATTACCAGTAACTACTTCACTCTTATCATTTATTCTATCAGGCTGAATTATAGAATTTACCTCTTCAGTTGGAACTGAGTTGGTTGCGGTCTCCACATCTGAAAGTTCCTCATCCTCTCAGTTTCCATCATCAATCCCCTTCTGTTGACTAACAAAATCAGCATTGTCCTCTCGTGCCTCTCTACCCTAGTCAGTCGTCGGCGCAACCAGCTTCTTTTGCGGCCTACCCCGCCCGTGTTTCATGGTCGCGTTGATCGCACCTTTGTTGCGTGTAGATCGCCTGCAGAGTTGTTCTCATTTTACTTTTCAAAAAAAGAATATCAGAATCAATGAATTGTTATCGAATTGTAAATTTTGATTCCACATCTCAACATAAACACAACTTACAAATTTCTATAATTAAAGTACAAATTATAATTACTCCCTCTGTTTCTCTATTAGTGGTGCACTTTCCTTTTTAGGTTGTATCTTTTATATTGGTACATTTTTTATTTTTAGTAAGATTTCTTCAATTTCATCCACTCATTTTACTTTTTCCTTTCTATATTCAATTTTATCCACTCATTTCCTTTACCTAAATCCAAGCACCTAAATCTATGATGTCACTATTAGTGAAACAGAAGGAGTACAAAATTACGTACCAATATAAACGCTAACGCGCTAGAAGCTTCTATATTTTAAAATATTTAGAGTCGTACTCGTTTGAACTAGTGCATGTGCTACTAGCATTGGCAGTAGTGCGGTGATATATAATAATAATAATATGCTAGTGAGTATAGAGCATCTCGAAGAGTTTAATTATTCCCTCTGTTTTTTTATTATGATCCCAACTTTTAGGTATAAACTTTTTTAAAAAAATAAATGAATGGTAGAGATTGTATTAAAAGTATAAAAAGTAAAACATGTGGATAAAAATAATCTAGGATTTACTAAAAGGGAAAAAAATCAATATAAAAAAATCATCCAAAAAAGGAAAGTGAGTCATTATTAGTGGATCGGAGGGAGTAATATAATTAGCAGTAGGAATTAACCGATGATCTACTTCTTTACACGTAATATAGAGATTATTTAGTTTATTCCGGTGGGCCGTCATCTGATCGAGGTAAAGTTAGAGAACCACCTATGACTCATCATATTATTATTATTACATTGAATTGATATACAATGAAGAATGGAATAAAAATAATAAGAATTAAATAAAAATAGTAAAAAATCAAATTAAAATTTTAAGGCATCATAATAGAATAAAATAGTTAAATATCTCACTAAAAAACTAAATTAAAACAACATCAAATTAGAAATGTTAAACATCAAAAGAAAACATTAAAAAATGCATAAAACTAAAATATTTAAGCATATAATAGGAATACTAAAAGCACACTAAATTAAGATATTAAAACATCAATACTACATTAAAATGCACATTAAATAAAATTATTTAAATATAAAATTAAAGTGTTAAAAATACACATCAAATTAAAAATAGTAAAAATAAAATGAAAATACTAATAAAACATCAAATTGAAAATGTTAGACATCAAACTTAAAACACTAAGCAATACGTTATATTTAAATATTTAAATATCAAATAAAACTATTAAAATACACTAAACTATAAGAGTTAAACTTCAAATAAAATACTAAAATAAATAGTATATAATAATAGTTGAAAATCAAATAAATATGTAAAAACACATCAAATTTAGTAGTTACACATGAGTTTTAAAACATCAAAGTGCGGACCAAAATGTAACACTGGCATCAAAAAAAATAAAACGTCAATATTAAAATTAAAATCAATTCACACTATTGAAACATTAAGAATACATTAAATAAAAATACAATGTTCAAAATAAGAAACATTAATATTGATTTTTAAAATTACATGATGAAAAACTAATACATCAATCAAAAATAAAAATAAAAGTCAAAATTTCAAAATTATGATAGTAAAATATCCCAAACTAGTGTCAAAATAAGTATAGTGTCGAATATTTAACTTATAAACACAAATTCTACATTTAAAGGACAAGATTTAACTTGGAACACATGATTTTAGTAGGAAAAAAAAGACTTCTGGTAAAACATCACAAGACTTTATTAAAATATCAAGTACTGGAAATGAAACATTAAGTGTGGAAATAAAAAGGCGAGCATTGCGCATAAATGAGGAAAAATTGATTCGCAAAATTTTCCGACCAGGATTCTTGTCCTGCGATATTCTTATGACCCGAAATCATTAATTCTCCAATTATTTATGCACATGACCCCAAAAAAATGGTATTTTCACCTCAAATCCCTCTTTCCTCTCCCAAAGTTTTTAAAATTATAATTGAAAGCTCATCTCTAATTAAACTTTATAATAATGCACATCAATCATTGGTCTCGTTTTGAGACGGTCTTGCACAAAATTTTGTCTTTAAAAATAATTTTTGACATTCGATTGATTAAGAGGCCACTTATAAAAAATAGCAAGAGACAAGACTCAACGAGTTATAGAAACTTTAACCACCGAAATAAAAATTTGATCATAATCAAACTGAGAAAAATTTTGAGCAATTGAACGTGATCATCGATTAGTTAAAGTTAAACATTGATTATCAATTTTAAGTATACATATAGATCGACAAGTACTAATGGTTGACCATCATTTAATTGAAGTTAAATCTTGTTCATTAATGTTAGTTTATAGAAAAATAAGTAATGATTGACAGCTTATCAATTCAAGTTCGACTTTAATTTTTAGTGAAAAAACATAAAACGACATAGAGCCCAAAACCGTAGATAGGTGATAAACACTGCCATGATTTTTGGAAAGTATCTGAAAATGTGGTTGTATAAATTTATGGACAGTTGTAATTATTTAATAAAATTTAAATATTATATTTTAAAAGTTAAAATAAATAATAATGTGTTGTTGAATGTGAAAATATAAAAATATATAATATAAAAATATTTTCAAAATTATAAATTTAATATGTAATTTAACAAATGAAATATATAAAGTAAAAAATTATAATGAACTGTCCATAAATTAACCACCTTTCAAGAGATCCACTCGATCCAGTGAGTTTGTACGATCTTGCTGACCTCTAATTTAAATCCAACACATCAATATTAAATTGTAAAATATCAATTAATACTAGGTAAAATTTGAATTATAATACTAAAATAAATATCAAACTAAAATTTCAAACATCAAATAGTATACTACAAATACACATCAAATTAAATAGTTAAATATAAAAAAATACTAATATTAAATAATAAAAATCAAATAAAACACTATATACAGTAAAAAATAGTTAAGCATCAAATAAAACACACATTAAATTAGAATTTTTAAATATCAAATAAAAATACTTAAAATACAATTTTAAATTTAAATAGTTAAGCATAAAGTAAAAATATGAAAAATACACATCCAAATAGAATAGTTAAAAATAAAATAAATACAATAATAAATATATGAAATTAAAAATATTTTAACATCAAATTAAAATACACATGAATTTTTAGATCTCAAAATTTTCATTAAAAAGATTAAAATAACTTTAAAATTATTATTTTAATGAGTTTTTTAATATAAAAAATCGTGAGGTTTGGTTGGAACATCAAGTCATGGAGATGAAATATCAAATATTTTAGTAAAACATTATGCTGAAATGGGGAGAAAAATTGACTCGTAAAATTTCTTCGGCTCGAATTCTGACACTCGAAATATTTATGATCCGGTACCATTAGTTCCCCAACTATTTGTGTCCAATACACCAAAATAGATTATTTACATTCAAATCCCTCCTTATTTCCCAAATTTGCTATAAATTCTATTTAGAACACCATCATTTTTTTAAAAGATTAAATACAAGCAACCAAATTACATATTAACATCCTAATCTAGGATCTAATTAGGAGGCACCACCATTGAATCTGTTGAAACTCAGTGGAGCTTGAAACTCCATCCATTTGAATAGCTAGGGACGTCATCCTAAGAACACCCAACATTGCACCACCAACGAACTGCTGCCACCGAAATCGGAACTACCACGATCTCACGATCATCGACCACCTGCAGGTTGGGAAATCACAATGGAGACCACCGATACGGTCCCATGACCCTGGGTATTCCCCATCAAGAAATTGCTCTAATATTCACAATTCTTGCCGGGGGTGTGTTTTGAACTCTGGCCCTCTCAGTTATAGAGAGTGTGACTCACCACTAAACCAAAGTCAATTCACATTTGGAACACCATCCTTAATTAAACTTTACTTTATTACACATTAATCATTAGTCTCTGAGACAGTTTTAGACAAGGTTTTATCTTTGCAAATACCTTTAACCTTATTTTATCCGTAACATTTTAACATCTCTGTTGATTTTATCATGTATTCATAATAGTTTTACTTGATATTTTTATATTTATAACAAAATTTCCTATTTATATTAGGCGCTAACAAAACATGAAACATATTTTTCACCCAAATAATAAAAGAAACAACAAAAATATCATGATATGAAAATCACTGCAATATTTTTGTATAGGACGGAAATCAACTCGTAGAACAATAATGATCGAAAGATCGCTAGGACCATCCATATGGGTTTCTTTTCCTTTCTTGGTTGACCAAGGCATCAATTTTCAAATAAGGGCTGCTAAGTCTCGACCTACACCACAACTAGCTAGAGTAAAATATTGGCGGAAAGAGGGATTAGATACAAAAAAAAATGATATTGAAGGGATGGGGTGAGGTAAGCCATGACTCCGACTCATTACTCACAAAACACGGTGAGGTTTTTTCTCTAGAAGCAAGATCCTCCGTCTCCTTGGGGTCACATTTTCTAATGTGAGTAGTCATTACGCACTTCTTCTGATCGGTAATAGGTGGTCCCTCCATAACCTTATCATCTCTAATCTCGTTGTCAATGATGAATAATGTTTAAAGAGATGCTACAATAATTTCAAAGTGAGTAGTCATTACATACTTCTTTTCATCAGTTATAGATGGTCCCTCAATAACCTTATCATCTCTAATCTCGTTGTCAATGATGAATAATGCTTGAAGAGACGCTACAATAATTTCAATGTTGGGATAGTTTTGAAAGTTTATGCCCCCTCCGGTCCTCTATTTATGACCCCTTTTAATCAGATATTTTTTCATGATATGTTTGACCATCGATAACTTTTGTTGTATGCAGTAATGTAACACTATGTGAGATGTCTTTGAATTCTCCATAATATAGTTTTTTAAAAGTAAAATTTTATAATCTATTATCGTAAATAAAAGTTATCGATTGTAAAACATGCATTAAAAAAAATTTGGAAAAAAATTGGACATAAATAGAGGACTAGATTGAGTACTTCCTTTGTTTTGTTGTGTATGGTAGCATAGCATTAGACTCTTCGTTTTTTGTTTTAGATTAGACTTGACATAAAGTAAGAAAGTAGGTGACTGTGTGTAAGAAAAAACAGAAAAAATACTAGTTATTGGGCTAATTTAGCCCAAGTGGCAAAACTATTGGGTTTGGTGATGTAAATTCCAAAACATCATGAGGATAAAATGGTAAAAAAATTGTTTGCCCCCTTCCTATTTTGGTAAGTGATCAATGGGTTGCCAACTAAAAAAAACATCCACTTCTAATAAGAGTGTCATACACAACAAAACAAAGGGAGTAAAAGTTATAAGATCTTGATTTCAATTGAAGTTAGAAAGTTAAAATAAGTGTCACCATCCTCTTTTTCTTACTGCCACCACTATTGCAATCACCACTACTAGAATTTCAAACAATCGTCGTAATTTATCCACAATTAAAAACACGGCCATAAAATATTAAGAGTTCAAAATAAACCAATCACCATAGTAAAAGTGTATAATCCTTAGATTAGAGTATAAATCATTACAAAAAGTACATAACAGTAAATAGTTAAAACCATAACTCATTCTACTACACCCCCTCAATCAACCAAATCATCATCAGATCGATCCACATTTCTCTAATTTTAGAACACTAAATTCCCCACCCCCACCAGTAATGTGGTAACAATGGGTGTATCTTTTAAATTTAAATTATAATAATTTAGTTTAAAATAAATTATAATAAGACACATAGAATGTAAAAATAAAATTATATTTAAATTTAAGATCTAGTATAATATTTAAAAAATATAATATTCAAATTTATAAGTATAATATCTATTATTTAATTTATAAAAAGACCGTATTTTTACCGGAAGTACTCTGTGTAATATAAACTGTAGTTAAGATTCTTGATAGTAAATGATTAGTCTCACCTAGAATCTTCTAGCATGTATTGTAATTTACTCATGTATCCTCGTACATGTAGTTAAATACCATATTCATCTGAATACAAATCTACACACTAAACCTACATTAACATGGTCACTAAGGCTTAATAAATTCCAGTTTGTCAATGACTCAATTACAGACTTACAGTGACTGCTTAATATAAATGTTCAAAACCACCATACATTAATAATTAAAATAAGTAAGAGTCATCTTTTGAAAGACGGTATTTTCATAAGTCATTAAAAGACCAAATTTAAAGTGTAAACTAGAAAAAAATGAAGATAAATTTTTTGTGTTGCATAAATTAGATTAAAACTTATATAGTTACTACACGTTGCATTATAAATTTTTAATATTACAATAAAATTTTTTATCTTTTATTATTCTAATTAAATATCGCATTTCCATAACACTATAGAAAATTTGTGTTTTCGAAGAATTTGCCAATAAGTAAATACGGCTGAACCTTAAATGTCTCGAAACTATCGTTGTTTGACTAGTTACTGAATTTCTTTAATAAATTGAAAGGTCAAACAAATGTTTTGCAATTTGACTTTTTGCATAACTGGGTTGTTCGATATTTTGACATTTCATTCTATCAAACAAGTTTAAAAAGTGTTTGGAATTAAGTAGGTGTTTTGCAATCAAATTTTATCCAACTTTTAATTTTAGCTTTCTAATGAAATGAGTCGATAAAAAGTGTTTGATATTTTATTTCAGTAATATAAAATAAAATTTTACTTTTAAAAAAATGTTCGATACTTAAACTTTCCTACAAAACATCTATTATATTATTAAGAGAGAATCCATCTTCTACCGTATTTTTTTTCTTGCAAAAACTTTCGCTAAAAATGCAACGTTTTGGATATTGAAATGTGTTTCCTCTCTTTCTTCTTCGTTGTCTCCATCCCAAATCACGTGTCAACTCTCCCCTTCTCACTTCTTTTGTACACATCGACTCTTTCCACTTATTGGCTTCTTTTGTAAGCGTCGACCAAAACTGATGGATTCCACTTACTTCTCTTCCTTGGCTTACATATATGTTTACACTTTGTGAATGTTGGGTTTATGTCAACGCACAACTTTACAAGGTAATTTCATGGTTTCCCTAACTAAAATTGGCCTTATTTTTCATCACCGTTGGTTCGTTTTCTTTCATTTTTATGGCGTTCATTTTTATTTCCTAGCCGATATTGGGTCTGAGATGAATGTGATTTTGAGCTTTACCGTGCATTCTTGATGTTGATGTGTTGTTCAGATTTGCTCTGCCGAAATTTAAATTGTGAACTCAAGCTGTTTGTTAAATTGCCTAAGTTATTTTTTCAATTGTTTTCTCCTGTTTTTTAACTCAGGTTCAAAATGCTTTGCTCTTCTTGTCTCGGGTTATGATGCAATTTCTTATTATGTAATTGTTGCACTCTGACGTGTTTCACTTTTGTTGAACCTGCTCGGTTCAACCTTTATGGAATCGTTCCCATCATACATTTGGTGCAGAACCCACGTTCTGGCTCATGCCACGTTGGTGCGCAACATTATTATGGTCCCAGGCTGCCATATGATAGCCTCTTATTGGGCAACGTGGCAGTAACTTAAAATTTAAAAAGCTGAAATTTAAAAATTAAATTTTAATTGATGCAGTTTTTAAAATTTTAAAAAATTGAAAAAAATCTTTAAAAAAACTGTTTTTATTTTTTAAAATTTCAAATTAAATTTTGATTTTTTAAAAATTGAAATTACATTCTTTTAAAAAACATATGATTTTTTAAAGTTTTTGTTCATAAAATAATTTTAAAAAATTGAAATTAATTTTAAATATGAAATTTTAAAAAACAAAATTCAATTAAAAAATTACAAGTGCATTATTAAATTTCACATTTCAATTTATTTAGTTAGGAAAAGTTATTTAAACTAAATATTAAAGGTAAAATTAATGAGTAGGATATAGAAAATCAAGTGGGGTTCATGGTGCGGTTGCAAAGTGGTTCCAACCACTGTAGAGAGAAAAATATAGTGGTTCCTTTGTGGTTCCAATTGCTGAGGTGGAGGAGAGAGATTGAATATTTAATAAACTTAAACCACAAGAACGGTTTCAGAGGGGTTTTACCATTGTACATGCTCTAATGGTACTATATTGAAATTTGCCAACTCGCTGCAATTGCAGATTTCTTAAATCCCATGTTCTCTTCTTAAACTATTATAAGAGTGCACACTACAGATAGTTAAGTGTGGTGAATTGGACATGGTTTAGTGTTAATTCACACTCTTCATAACTAAGAGGTTCATGGTTTAAACCACACCCCTATTAAGATTGTGAATATTATAGCAATTTCTTGATAGGGATTACCTGTTAGAATAAGTTAATTAGATGATTAGATTAGATTAGATTTATGTTTATCTTGTTGACCATGCTAGAGTTATTTTAGTTATTGTCCATCTCTTTGTACTCTATATAATTCATCCAGTAATATTAGAATCATTACGAGAAATTACTTTGTCATGGTGATAGAGCAAACTTGGTCCAAAAATTTCTAAATTTCTAAAACCCTCTTTTCCACGATTGGTCGTCATCAAACTATCTATTGTGGAAGCACCAGATTGGTTATGTCCTTAAGCCACAGAAAATGTTAAAATTTCTTGATGGGTCCAAACCCTGTCATCCGTCCCCTCACTTTCGCAAGCCGGTGGCGCCACCACCCTCTCCTTTGCTCAGGCGGCCGACAGCTCTCTCAGTGGTGGTGCCAAAGTTAATCCCATGGTGGCTTATCAGAAAGCCAAGGCGGAGTATGATCAATGGATTGATGAAGATCAACGTGTGTGCAGTTTGCTTTTCTCCTCTTTCACGCTGGAAGCCTTGGCGGTGATCCCTGGTTGTGCTACATCAAAGGCCATCTGGGATAGTATCTCGACAATTTTTCATGATAGTAGTGCCTCCACCATCCTCTGTCTTCGTGCCAATGCCCACATTATACGTAAGATTGGTACAATTCATGAACTCCATCTTAAATTTAAAGAAATTTTGAGAAGTTGTCTATGATGTGTTCACTTGTATCACATGATGATCAAATTATCAAGTTTTTTTTACTGCTAATGGCACTGAGTTCAAGGACTATTCTACACCTTCGATTAATTCTTCATCCACTCCATTATATGCAATGTTTTATCCCCTGCCAAAAACCACGAAGCCTTTTTGAGAAATCTACATGGAAATTCAGCACCAGCAGCAGGGCCTGCCACTTTTTCAGCAGGAGAAAACCCCTCGGCTGATGGAGCGTGGGATCACACGCCGGCAAGGGATGGCAGCGCGTTTGGGTCACGCGCCGCAAGGGGCGGTCGTTCAGGTGGATGCCGCGACGACAGGGCACCCTGGTCTGCTCAGTTCGGCGGTGGTTCTGGTTCTGGTCATGGGCGGCTGCACTACACCTGGTGTGGCCGTTGTGGTCATTATACTGCTACCTGTTACAAGATGTTCGCATAGACTAGTCCCCAGGCTTTTCGTCCCTACTCGACTCATCTAACTAAAAGCTTTCAGTCCTCTCTGTAGTTAGAGCCTTCCGTTCGCACCTCTGACTGGTACATTGATTCTGGTGCGCCTACTCATATGGCATCTTTGGCATCTGGTTTGGAAAGTGTGACTCCTTATTCTGGTAATCATGATGTTTCTATTGGTAATGGTGCGTTTATTCAAATTTTTCATATTGGTGATTCTAAGATTTCTGATGATTTATGCTTGTCTGATATTCTGGTCGTTCTTGAGATTACTTAGAATCAGTAGTCTATTAGTAAATTGACCAGAGATTTGAATGTTTTTGTCACTTTTGATGATCATAAATTTGTGATTCAGAACAAAGTTTCCAAAGCAGTCGTGGGTAGGGGCCACAGTAAAGGTGGTCTTTACATTTTGGATAGAGGTGAGGCAGCTCTATTTTCTCATTTGCAGCTACATAAAGGATGGGAATCTTATGAGCTTTGGCACTCTCGTTTGGGTCATGCGTCGATAGTAGTTATTTGCAGCTTATAGAAGTCTGGTTTTCTTTTAGTTTGTTTGTTGTTGCCTAAACTGCAAACCTGCGCCCCCTGTGTAATGTCGAAAGGCCAACAATTGGCTTGTTGAGAACCATAAACGCGTCGCGCACATACTTGATTTGATTCATTGTGACTTGAGGGGCCCTTCCTCGGTTTTATCATCAAATGGTTTTTTTATATTATGCCTTATTTATGGATGATTATTCTCGGTTTACTTAGCTTTTTCCACTTCATTGAAAGTCGGACTTTGTTGCCACTTATTTGCAGTTTGAGGCGCTAGTCGAAAACCAATTTTCATCCAAAATTAAGGCTTTTTAGAGTGATGGTGGTACATAGTTTCTCAACACGTGCCTACGTTCTCATTTTGCCACTAAGGACGTTCACCACCAGATTTCATGTCTATACAATCCGGAACAGAATGGGTAAGCAGAGCGCAAACATGGGCACGTTGCTGAAATAAGTCTCACTGTGTTGTTCCACTCGCACATGCCCATTTCTTACTGGGATGATGATTTTTCCACGACTGCTTACACGATAAACCGTTTTCCTATTCCAGTTCTTCAGAGTTCTTCTCCCTATGGGCTTCTTTATGGTCGTGACCCTATCTAATCGAATTTTCACCCCTTTGGGTGTAAGGTATTTCCATTCGTCTAACCTTATGCTGAACACAAGTTGGCACCCCACAGTATTCCATGTCTGTTTATCGGATATAGCTCTCGGTATAAAGGTTTTTGGTGCCTTGATTCTACTACAGGCAAAGTCTGCATCACTCGCCATGCTCTTTTTGATGAGACATTTTTTCCTTATTCTACCTCTATTGGTTCAACTACTGGTTCCCCTATGTCGACCTTGGATGTCTCAGCTTTTCTTGATCCTGATGGTGAGTCTTCTCTTCCTTTGTCGATTCCGGACATTCCTACACCAACTTCATGCATTGTCTGAGTCGCTCATCAAGAGCCAGCCTCTCGGCCGCTGCCTATTGTCTCAGTGTCGTCGGCTGTTTTGCCCACCTCGGCTAGTCAGTCTCCGGCCAGCTCAATTTCTAGTTATTCGGCTTCATCTGTAGAATCCGCTCCATGAGCCTTACCTCCTCGACCTCGTACCCATCTAATGGCTACCAGGTCGGCTACTGGGGCCATACAACACATGGATTATTTAGATATTGTTGCCCATGGTCTTATTGCTGCATTGCTTTCTCAGTCTGAACCCACGGATTATTGCACCGCTTTTCAGGATCTAGCATGGGTTTCTGCTATGGATAACGAGGTGGAAGCACTTAGAGGTTAGCACACCTGGGATTTGGTGCCCGCCCTTTAGACGCTAACATTGTTGGCTCCAAATGGGTTTACAAATTGAAGTATCACCCAGATGACACTATTGATTGTCAAAAAGCTAGACTTTGGAGCTGGGTTTCTCACAGATTTCAAGCTTTGACTTTGACCACACGTTAGTCCCGTGGTCAAAGTTTCTACTGTTTGGACAGTTCTCGCCATTGCCACGATGTGCTCCTGGCCACTTCATTAGTTGGATGTCAAGAACACTTTCCTCAATGGCATCCTCGATGCTCGTGTTTTTATAAAGAAACTCATTGGCTACAAGGACCCAGTTCATCCAGATTATGTTTAGCGTTTGTGGAAGTCCATTTATGGTCTCTAGCAAGCACCGCGGACATGGTTTCAGCGCTTCAGCACTTATTTGACTCAGCTTGATTTTTAGTGCAGCTCAGTCGACACCTCTTTGTTTGTTCTTTCCTGAGGGTTATCGTTACTTTATCTCCTAGTGTATGTTGACGACATCATTCTTACAGGGAGTGAATCAACTCTTCTCCAGCATTTTTTCGATCGGACACATCGAGAGTTTGCAATTAAGGATCTTGGCATTTTTCATTACTTTCTTGGTCTTGAAGTTTCACCTACTTCATTGGGTTTACTTCTTGGTTAAGCAAAGTCTGCTTGGGACATTCTTACTCGTGCTGGGATGTCTGATGATGCATTGATGGAGATGCCAAGATGACTACCACCATAAATGAAGACATTCCACGACTTGATCAAACATTTAAAGGATATGTTCGAGATCCTCTAAGTGACATGGCAGGACCTATGACTAGGTCAAGTACTAAGCTTAGGGATACTGCTTTAAATGCTTTGATTGATCGCCTTTATGATGAAGAATTGAAGAAGGAGTCACCATATACATCTTGGATTCATTATTCAAGATTGTCGACGAATTGAAGACATCATGAAGAACACTATACTCCTTTTTCCCACTGGGTTTTTAATGAGGTAGTGTGATCACTGTAAAATAATATCATTTTGGGTTTATTGGACTGATAGCTCAGCCATGTGGGCTTTGAAGAGCTTAATTTTGAAAATACAGTCCATTAAGGTTTAGTATATTCATTTTTATTCTGATTAGAATTATATTTGGTAAGATTAGATAAGGTAATATTCTTCAAGGTTACTTCTTGAAGAATTCAACCTGATTACCTTAGATTACCATTTATTTTAGGTATTTTAGTTAGATATGGTTTTAGCTTCTTAAAGCTACCATAAGTTGATTCAGATTCCATTTGTGATTAGGGTTTGAGGCAAGATTATAACCCTATAAAAGGGGAGGCCTTATGGACGAATCTTACAACCTTTCATCAATCAAATATACAACCTTTTGAGTTCATACTCTTTGCTTGCGAGCTATTCCATTGTTGCTTAACCCCGAGGGCTAGTTAAGTACCAATAAACCTTGTAATCTGATCCCGAGGGCTAGTTAGAGAGCAAGTCGAAGTTAGGCGTACCCCGAGGGCTAGACTCCTGAATTTCGTGTGAGATAGTGCGGGTTTGCAGATCCCTTCACTAGATCAAAGATATCAATTCCGCAAATCGCGAGTCTTCGCAAGGAGATTCATATCAGTTGGTATCAGAGCAAAGCGAAAGATCGACTGAGGCTGAAAAAAAAGAAAAAAAAGGGGGGTTTCGAGTTTGCATTAATTTATTTTCAATTTTTTAATATATATATATATACTCTTTCGTGTCGTGTTTTAAATGTGTTTGTTTGATCTTTCTTACCAGGAGGATTGAATCTAGAGTCGAAGGACGTCGAAGGGTCTGAGAGTTAGAATACTTCTATATTACTATCCGCCTTCACCTTCATCAATCGAGTCAGGAGGACGTCGAAGGGTCTGAGCGTTAACAAGTATTATCCGCCTTCACCTCCCGGTCAGTTTCGTAGTTTTAAGTAGCTTAAACAGTTTATGTGCTTGTGATATTTTCGTCAACTCTTCTGAAAATTATTACATGCTCAGACTCCTATTTGTTTTCGTTATCGTTCTTTGATTCCGTGATCTAGAATTGTTCTTTGATTCTTGATTACACCTTATTAAAAAAAAGAGAGTCTTGTGTCGTTTTCCATATATATAGTGTCATATTCTTGATCCTTACGATCTTGAATACCTCAAAGTTCATTGGAATTAAGAGGAAGTTGTCGTAGTTTTCTTATTCCAAGTTTTGTATAGGCGATTCTTGTTCCAAAAATTTTCGAAAATCAAAAACAAAAGGTAGCAGATTTTAGGTTTCAAAATAGGAATTTAGGATTTGAAATCTGAAATTTGGGGCAGATTTGAAATTTTCAAAAGTTTAGGGGCAGATTTGCAATTTCCAAAAAATTTGGTAATTGTGACCGAAATTTTTCTTGGGGAATAACATTCTGTTTTTGAGTTTTATAGTGCAAAAAAAAGGAAAAAAAAACGAATTGTGGCTGAAAAAAAAAGAAAAGAAAAAGGAATCCGGTTTGAAAAAGGAAAAGAAAAGTCAAAATTCGGAAGAGAAAAAGGAAATAAAAGCCAACTGTGAGAGGGGTTTTGATCTGAATTTTTGACTTGGGGGACAAGTAAGTCATTAAAATCCTTTTCCACAAGGGATTTGGATTTAAGTTCCTATTCCAATTTGTTCTTGAATTTTCGGAACCTATTTGTCGCCTATATAAAACAATCTTGTTTTGGTCATAATTCATTCAATACAGCTCCGATTCGTGCCATTAAAATTGTGTTTTGTTCCTTATTCTTTGTAGAATTTGGAATTCTAGATCGTAGAGCCAAATTTTGAGTTTATATATTTTTAAATTTCAAAATAAATTCTGCAGTACTCATCTCCATAGTTTGCTTTGAATTGCGGTGAATTGATCAGTTGCCCTCGCATTAGCCTTCGCCTTGTGAGTTTGTGAGTGTTATACACTTGGTGAGTGACCTTAATAAAAAAAGGGAAAGGGGGGACATTTATTCTTGACGGTTTGTTTCTTCTTAGCAGGGATGGCGGACGATCCATTCGTCCCGCCATTTGTTGGCAATCCTAACAATAAACCTAATATGAATTCCATGAATGTCATAAATTCCATAATGAGTGAGGTTCAGAGACTTTCTAGGAAGGTAGATGAGTTAACAAATCCAACGACACCTCGTTCTACAAGACAAGTTGAATCTGCTTGTGACATCAAAGGTTTGAAGTATGGTATTCCTAGATTTGATGGTCGACACAATCCTGTTAAATACTTGGATTAGGAGAGGCAGATCGAGAACCTATTTGATCTTAATAACTACCGTGAGAAAGAGAAGATCAAGGTCGCAAAGTATTCTTTCACCCATTATGCCACAGAGTGGTGGGAGAATTTGAAAGAATCAAGATATCTTGCCGGAAAGAAACCTATCTCCACCTGGGAGAGATTGAGGACCAAGCTTCGATTACATCATGTTCCACGAACATATTTGATGGAGCAACATTCGTATCTCAGCAATATGAAGCAAGGAAATCGTAGTGTAGATGAATACCGGCAAGATCTTGAATTAGCTATGAGAAGAGTTGGCATGAGAGAAAATGACGCCTTTATAAAGAATCGGTTTATTGAAGGTCTAAGAGAAAATATCCAAGTTCCGATTAAGCTCCAGTATTATGTTTCCATGCAAGATTTGTTGTTCAATGCCAGGTTGGTTGAGTCAACATTAAGGCCTAGTGACAGCTCTAATATTGGCTATGACAGTCAAAGGTAATTCTCTGATTTCAGAAGCCCAAATTCGACCAGGGGTTGTAGCACTTTGAACTTGGGTGGCCAAAGAAACCTTAATTCAACCAAAACCTACTCAAATCCACCATTGGAACCAACTGATCAAAGAATGATCGCAACCAATCAGTCTCTTAGCCAAGATACAGGTAAATTAATTTCTACTTTGTCAGATATAGTTTCTTCTAACACTCCTACGTGTTTTCATTGTAATGAACGAGGACATGTTCACAATAACTGTCCCCATGAACGAATTATAAAAATAATGGAGGAGGAAGAAGATGATGATATGCCTGCATGGTATGACACTGAAGAAGAAAAAATAGATGATGAAATCATCATTGTTGACATAGGTGAGAAAGGTCCTGAAACACAAGAATTTTTTGAGGCATATTCCACAGATGTTGCTGAAATTACTCCTCCACAAGGAGCAAGTAATTTCGACCAAAATAGTTTCAATTCCACCCAAAAGACGGTAAATGTCTCAATAGACAAGTTCCAGCTCGATCATAAGGTAGGTAAGACGGGTAAGTTGCAGAATAATTATGAAAAGTCGCATAAATTCTTGTCTTCACATCTTAGTCCTTTACTTTCTATTTATATGATGAGACATGGACTATCTACTGACTCTGATAAGTTGTTTTATGCTTCAATAAGCGATATGAATCGATCTTTGACTAATCATTTTTTTTGTTCTTATAATGTCCTTTAAAGAAAGTTACTATTCCAAAGAAGATATTCTTGTAAATATGCCTTCACGGTTTGTTAAGTTGTTACAGGAATTCAAGGATGTCTTTATAGGTTATATGCTTCCCATTTCACGAAAATTTTCGATCCGGGAGGGAATGATACGAATATCAAATGCTTTGATGGAGAACAAAAAGCTGATTTTGTGAAGAAAATCCATGAGAAGGTGTGCATGAGAATTGAACGGACAAATGCACAGAATGCTGATAAAGCTAATCAAAGCTGCAAGTTGATGAGGTTCAACATGGGAGATTATGTTTGGGTTCATCTGCGGAAAGAGAGGTTTCCAAATGCTTGGAAATCTAAGTTGAGTCCACGTGGAGATGGTCCTTTTTAGAGTGTTGGATCGTGTGAACGATAATGCTTACAAGATTGAGTTACCAGATCATTATGGTGTTAGTGCGACCTTCAATGTTGCTGATTTATCTCCATTTACATTTGAAGACGATTCAGTTTCGAGGGCGAAACTTTTCAATGACGGAGGGAATGATGGAGATGCCAAGACGACTACCACCATAAATGAAGACATTCCACGACTTGATCAAACATTTAAAGGATATGTTCGAGATCCTCTAAGTGACATGGCAGGACCTATGACTAGGTCAAGGACTAAGCTTAGGGATGCTGCTTTAAATGCTTTGATTGATCGCCTTTATGATGAAGAATTGAAGAAGGAGTCACCATCGACTTCTTGGATTCATTATTCAAGATTGTCGACGAATTGAAGACATCATGAAGAACACTATACTCCTTTTTCCCACTGGGTTTTTAATGAGGTAGTGTGATCACTGTAAAATAATATCATTTTGGGTTTATTGGACTGATAGCTCGGCCATGTGGGCTTTGAAGAGCTTAATTTTGAAAATACAGTCCATTAAGGTTTAGTATATTCAGTTTTATTCTGATTAGAATTATATTTGGTAAGATTAGATGAGGTAATATTCTTCAAGGTTACTTCTTGAAGAATTCAACCTGATTACCTTAGATTACCATTTATTTTAGGTATTTTAGTTAGATATGGTTTTAGCTTCTTAAAGCTGCCATAAGTTGATTCAGATTCCATTTGTGATTAGGGTTTGAGGCAAGATTATAACCCTATAAAAGGGGAGGCCTTATGGACAAATCTTACAACCTTTCATCAATCAAATATACAACCTTTTGAGTTCATACTCTTTGCTTGCGAGCTATTCCATTGTTGCTTAACCCCGAGGGCTAGTTAAGTACCAATAAACCTTGTAATCTGATCCCGAGGGCTAGTTAGAGAGCAAGTCGAAGTTAGGCGTACCCCGAGGGCTAGACTCCTGAATTTCGTGCGAGATAGTGCGGGTTTGCAGATCCCTTCACTAGATCAAAGATATCAATTCCGCAAATCGTGAGTCTTCGCAAGGAGATTCATATCATGCACCCATTTCTATGCCATTTGTGCCAGGTTCTCAGTTGCATAGTTCGACCAGTCCACCTTTCTGGAATCCGGCTCTGTATCGTTCACTTGTTTGGGATCTTCAGTATTTGACCATCACTTGTCTGGATTTGGCATTTTTGGTCAATACTGTCAGTCAGTATCTTCAGGATCCGAGGGATGATCATTTTGCTACTGTTACTCGGATACTTCGGTATGTTCGGGATACTCTGCATTTTGGTCTTACTTTTCATTTTTCAAGTTCTCCAGAGGTGCTGGGGTACTCTAATGCTGATTGGGCTCGTTGTTTGGAGACCTGACGATCCACTTATAAATATGCTATTTTTCTTGGTGGAAACCATGTATCTTAGAGTGCCAAGAAACATCCCACAGTTTTTTGTTCTAGTACCGAGTCTGAGTATGGTGCTCTTTCCAACACTACCTTAGAAGCTGTTTAACTTACTCATTTGCTCAGGGATCTTTGAATTCCACTGTCTGGCTCTCTGGTACTGTTATGCGACAATAATAGTGCCATTTTCTTATCCCAGAATCCAGTGCTCACAAGCGTGCCAAGCATATTGACATCGACTATCACTTTGTTAGAGAGTTGGTTGCTTCCGCAAAGTTGCGAGTTGCTCATGTTCCTACCTCACTTCAGATTGTGGACATCTTCACCAAGGGTCTTTCACGTCCATTGTTCGAGTTCTTCATATCCAAGCTTTGCGTCGGCAAGCATCCGACGCTTCGCATGAGGGGCTGTTAGAATAAGTCAATTACATGGTTAGGTTTGATTTGATTTATGTTTATCTTGTTGACTAGGATAGAGTTATTTTAGTCATAGTCTATCTCTTTGTACTCTATATATTTCATTTAGTAATATTAGAATCATTACGGGAAATTACTTTGTCATCATAGTCAGCAAGATAAGCATAAGTCTAATCTAATCTAATCATCTAATTGAATTATTCTAACCTTACCCAGCGTTATGGTCCCTGCTATGATTTCCCAACCTACATGTGGTCGATGAAGTTGAGACCATGATGTAATTTCTCAACGTTTAAGGGTTCATTGGTGATGCAGCTAGCGCTTGGGTGTACTCAGGAGCAAATGAATGGAGTTTCAGGCTCCACTGAGCTTTCAGTAGATTCAATGGTGGTGTCTCCAAGTTAGGTCCTAGAGTAGGATGTTTATATGTATTTTGATTGCCTGTATGTAATCTTTCAAAAAAAAAAAGTATGAATTAGATTTTGATTAGTTGGTTAATCCACACTTCATACTCCCTCTATGTTTTTAATGTTTGACACACTAATTTTAGGTGTTGTATTTCTTGCACAATTTCTATATCGTATTCCAAGGATAGAGTTAGAACCGTATACCCAATAGCATCCTTGTATAATTCAAAATTCAAATATAAAGATAATACATTAAAATTTTTATGGAAAATAACTAACCATTAAATTATATATATATATATATATATTGTATAGCTGGGGATGCAATGCGGTACGTATTCCCGCATTCTTATCTCTGGGATAGGATATTATAATGTGGTGAGAATTGAGTGAGAAGAGTACAAAGTTTAGTGAGTGATTGAGAATGATTCATTCTATACTATAAAAGGAAATGTGACAAACATAGAAAAACACACGAAAATAGAAAGTGTACCAAACTAAGAAAAACAGAGGAAGTATAATGGAAAGTTTAGAATTTAAATCACATCTCTATAAAAAATTATAAATTTTATAAGAAAATTTTGATATGGATTATCCGTCACTGGGATCGTTTTGGTGGTTCCCGTTATGGTCTCCCAACTAGTAGGTGCTCAATGAAAGTGTGATTGTAGTCTTTCGTCTTGGGATTTTTCCTTGAATTCCAAAAATAGTTAATGACGTTATTCAAGAGTCTTTGGTTCATGAGTGAGAAATTTAATGGTTGGTTCATGAATTAAGGAATCCAAGAATTAGGTTCTTGAATTGTAAAACTCTAGAGTTGCACTTGAACTATTATGAATAGAACCAGAGCTAGCGAGTTCTTCAAAGGGAGTGGGAAAGATGTAACTCTTTTGAGTCTGTAATCAAGTCGGTTTGTCCTGCCTGAATTCTGTAATCTTTCTAAACCATTTGAAAGTAAGATTAATATGTTTTTGTTCATTGAGGTAGTTAACACGTTTGATGAACCACGCTAAATTTTTGTGTTTTATTTTTCTTTCTTTTCTTTTTTGTTATCTTAAGTTACGCAAGGGAATTAATTTCCCAACAGGCGTTGGATGTGTAGTGCACGACTGGGTGTTCTCAAGAGTGCGTCCCTAAATATTTAAAGGAATAAAGTTTCAGTTTACTAGAATTCAATAGATTCAAATGGTGGTGTCTCGTAATTTAATCTTAGAGTAGCATGTTTGTATATAATTTAATTGATTGGATGTAATCTTCCCTAAAAAAATATAAACTAAGCATAACTGAACACTTTACTTTAGGTGCTATAAATTTTATACTCCCTTCGTCCCATTTCAATCAGTACACTATGACTTTCACTAGTTGCTTTGGAAAATATTTTATCCTTAATATCTTTCATTAAGGATAATTAAAACTTGTGAAAGTTGATATTTTAAAAATATATGTTATAATGAATCTAACAATGTATCACATGATAATGTTTATACTTAGGGATAAGTACCAATATAACCCTATCTACTTGAGTAAGTGCCAATATAACATTCAGATAACTTTTAGTGCAAATATAACCCTAACTAGTTAACATAAGTGCCAATATAACCCTTATACACTATTTTTAGCATTGACCAGTGTTGATCACATGTAATATGACTTAAATGCCCTTTATCTTAAACCGTACAACGTTAGGACATTTTTTTACCTCAGACTACCACCTCTATCGCCATGCCACCACCTCCACCTCCACCGCTAGGCCACTACCACCACCATCTCCAACCTGCCACCACCACCACTTCCTGCCAGGCCTCTACCACCAACGCCAACCAGTCATCACCACCACCTCAAGCCTGGCCACCACCACCACCACCACCTCCTTCTCCAGCAAACCACCACCACCACTTCCACCGGCAGGGCACCACCACCACTAGCCAGCCCTACCACCACCCCCACTTCTCGCCATGCCTCCACCACCATCGCCAGCCAGTCATCACCACCACCTCTCCCCTGGCCACAACCACCACCATAACTAGCCAGCCCTACCACCATCACCACCACTTCCCTCCATGCCTTCACCACCATTGCCAACCAGCTATCACCACCACCTCTTGCGTGGCCACAACCACCACCACCAGCCAGCCAGCCATCCCCTACCACCACCACCACTTCTCGCCAGGCCTCCACCACCACCGCCAGTTAGCTATCACCACCACCTCTTGCCTGGCCACCACCACCACTACCTCCTCCAGCAAACCACCACCACCACCTCCTCCAGAAAACCACCACCACCACCTAGCCCTTTGTTAAACCCATCGTCACCACCTCTTCCTCCGACCATGAAAAACCAGCCCTATCCCAGCCACCAGCCCTATCCCCACCGTGAAATTTCCCAGCCCCATTGCTACCTCCTCTCCAGCCAATCTCGCCACCATCCTAGCCCCACCGTTAAACCCCTGTCACCAGACCCGTTGCCACCTCCTCTCTGGCCAATCCCACCACCATCCCTAGCCCCATCGCCACCACCTCTTCCTCTGGCCGTGAAACCCAATCCCTAGCCTCGCCTTGAAACCCTCACCACCACCGTGAAACCCCAGATCTAAACCTAGCCCCCGTCACCACCCCACCAATCCCTCTCATTCAAGCCACCAGCACCAGCACACACTCTCCCGCAAGTGATTGAACGGCCGATGTGACGCGATTGAATGACCTGTGAACTATGTCGGTGAGAACAGAGGAGAAGAAGCACCGAGGTGAAGTCAGGGAAGAAAGAGGAGAATAGAAGAGAAATGGAGAAAATAGGGCATAAATGTAATTTCACAAAATTTTCAATTATTTCAAAAGGGTTAAATAGTAGTTTCATTGAATTTCAGTTAAAATTGATCGGAATGGGTAGTTTTGCACTTATATCAAATAGGTAGGGTTATATTGACACTTTTAAACACTGAAAGGTTATATTGACACTTGCGTGAAGTAGGTAGGGTTATAAACGCATTTATCTCTTATACTTATATACCCGTTCAATTTTATGGTCAAAGTTAAGAAGTTTTAACTAAATGAATAGTTAATTGCAGCTTGAAATGAAACATAGACAATATCAAACTTATCGCGACACATTAACATGTATTATTTATGATGGTGTTGCACAATCTAACACAATACTTTTTAATATTTAGGCAACAACAATCAATGACTTTCATGTCAAGTTTGACCACGAATAAATTTAGTTACGTATAATAATAATAATTTATAAAAGGGAAAAGTGCAAAAATGACCCCATTAAATTGAGAAAGTGCAGATATAACCCTATAAAATCTGAAAGTGGAGATGACTCTGTAAAATTTGAAAGTGCGAAACTAACCCTATATTTTTGTAAAATTAAGAAATTATACCCATTTTCTCAATTCCGGCATTGACTCAAAAAGTCAACCATTGACCAAACATGAAGAGACATAAATACCACTAGTAGAGGCAAGCCTATTAAAGGCGGTTTAGGGTGAAAAAACTTGGAACCGGCTTGGTTAAGAGTTTCCAAACTTGGAACCTTGGTTCTGGACCCGTACATACTAATTAAAGGAGGCTTTTTCATGTTAAGGTGGTTTTCGATTAACCACCATTAATTGACGTTAATTAAAGGCGGTTTTAGTAAAAATTTCCTTTAATTAGCCCTAATTAAAGGTAGTTGTGTCTAACCACCTTTAATATAGACTGGTTCCGAGTTCGTAACAGGGGCCAATTAGCCTTATGAGTTTGTAAAAAGCTCCCTCATGCATTTCTGAAAAGACGATCGATTTTCCAAACTCGGAATGTGGTCGGGGACCCTTTTCCAAACTCGGAACAAGTTTTAGTGGGGTAATAAAAAAATCTCGGCCATGTATATATATAAAAATCTTGGAACCCACTTTGTATATATAAAAAATCTCGGCCATTTATTTGAATTTGGAAAACAAAAACATTCTTAGGGTTTTGCTCCCTCTCACAATCCATTGATGAAGAAGTAAAGTCAATATATACATCAAAGAGCATCATTTTCCATTGAAGAAGGTAGGAATTTTTTTAAAATACATTGTTGGAAATTATTTTGAAATTAGGGTTTTACATATTAAAATTTTGAACTAAGGTTTGTATTTAGGTTAAATAGGGGTGGGTTATGGTTAGTGTTGTAATAATGCTAATGTGGTGCATTGTAATTGATTTGTAGGATAATGGATCACATTGAACTCATTGGTAATGATCTTAGAAAATCACCTGATTACATGTCATTGATTGAAAAATTTCTCACGTTTGCATTTAAGAATAAAAATGGCGTTGTGCAAGCCTGGTGTCCGTGTAAAGATTGTAAAAACGATGTGTATTTAGGGAGGAAGAAATTTTGGGCACATCTCATAATGAGGGGGTTTCAAACTAGTTACACTCATTGGGTGTGGCATGGGAAAGTTGGAGAAACGGCTGGGATGAATGATTTGAGTAACACGAATGTGGAAGATGAATTAGATGGGAATGCAGAATTTGACGAAATGGTGGAGAATATTGCAAGAGAGTTCAAAGGTAAACCTAGAGTATTAGATGCTTTAATTGACGACAAAAGGAAGCTATTGTACAATGGTTCGAAACATTTGGTACTTAGTGCAACTTTGAGGATATTGAATTTAAAAGCCAAATTTGGGTGGACCGATAAGTCGATGAACAAACTCTAGAATTGCTTAGGGATTTTCTCCCCGAAGATAACCTGATGCCGGATAGGTTGTATGCGGCGAAAAAAGTTCTTTGTCCGATGATATTGGAATTGAAAAAAATCCATGCTTGCCCGAATGATTGAATGTTGTACTGGGGGAAAGAAGATGAAAATCGAGAAACATGTTGGGTATGTGGTGAGTCTCGCTACAAATTGAAGAGGGGTGCAATTCCGGTGGGTGCGGAAGTGGTAACTAAAACAAAAAAGAAGACACCGGCAAAAGTGATGTGGTACTTCCCTATTGTTCCACGGTTGCAGAAGTTCTTGCATGTAAGGAAGATGTGAAATTGTTGTGTTGGCACACGGAGAGGGATCGACTGGCTGATGATATCATTAGACATGCGTCGGATGGTCAACAATGGAAAAAAATTGATGCCCTTTACCCCGAGTTTGGTAAAGAACCCCGGCATTTGAGGTTTGGCCTATGTAATGATGGAATGAATCCGTTTGGTAGTATGAGTAGTATACATAGCTCTTGGTATATTATGTTGGTTATCTTCGATCTTCCGCCATGGTTAACAATGAAATGTAAGTATGTGTTATCATCTGTGATAATTTCTGGTCCTACGCAACCGGGTAATGACATAGATGTGTATCTTACTCCTCTTGTTGAGGATTTGTTAACCCTATTCAATGAGAGTGTTTGGACATATGACGGAAGTGTTAAAGATCACTTTACGTTGAAAGCGATGTTATTTTGCACCGTAATGATTTTCATGCATACGATTATTTGTCTGGCTACTCAGTTAAAGGTCACTTTGCTTGTCCCGTATGTGAGAAGGGGACTAATTACCACCAATTGAAGCATGGTTTCAAAATTGTATACCAAGGTCATTGTAGGTAAATTCTGGAGGATCATCCATGGCGATTGGCGAAAAAATGGTTCAATGGGGAGGTACAGGGTAGAGAAGCACTGGTTGCACAAACGGGCACTCGGATATTTGAAACTGTGAAGATATTGCCCAATGACTTTGGGAAGAAGAAGCGTAAAGTGCCGGTGGATAGGAGTTGGAAGAAATGCTCCATTTTCTTTAGATTGCCTTATTGAGATATTGTCTCGATGTCATGCACATTGAGAAGAATGTGTGTGATTCTTTGGTCAAGACATTGTTAAATACCCCTGGGAAAACAAAGGACGGGCTTAATGCTAGGTTATATTTGGTTGGGATAGGAATTAAGAAGAACTTGGGGCCAGTGAGTTTAGGTGACAATTGTTACTTGCCCCCTGCTTGCTATTTTATGTCTCAATCGGAGAAGAAATCAAATTGTGAGACCCTTAGAAGTGTTAAGGTCCCAGCCGCATATTCTTCCAACATTAGTGCTTGTGTTTCAATGGAGGAGTTGAGGTTGGTTGGGTTGAAGTCTCATGATTGTCACAATCTAATGCAGGATTTGAATGTGATTGCAATTCGATCATCACTACCATACCATGTAAGATTGTGCATAACGAAACTATGTTTATTTTTCAAGTCCATTTGGAGCAAAAACATTAGCATGTCGAAGTTGGACCGTTCGCAAACATTAGCATGTCGAAGTCTATTGAAGTGTTATGCCAGATAGAATGTATTTCCCCCCCTCATTTTTTTGACATTATGGTCCACTTGTGTGTTCATCTTCTGCATGAGATAAAGCTTTGTGGTCTAGTGTTTCTTAGGTGGATGTACCAGTTCGAGAGGTACATGAAAAAAATTTAAGCATTTTGTGAAGAATCGGTACATGCCTGATGCAAGTATTGTACATCGGTATGTAGCAGAGGAGGCCATCAAGTTTGGTACTGATTACATGAATGAAGTCGATTTGGTTGGGGTTCCAACTCATAGACACGAGGGATGACTTGAAGGTCATGGGGTTCGGCAGGGGAAACTTTTGAGTCCTAGCGTTGAATATTTATGTACTGCCCATCTATATGTTCTTTGCAATCATGAAGACGGTGTCCTATATATAGAGATTCACATGGATGCCATCAGAGTTGCTAACCCCACTTTCAATGAAGCTCAAGTCCTACTATGTAATTGTAGGACTTTTGCATCGTGGTTGCTTGATCACATATCTGTGGGGGATCATCCAATGACTATTAATTTTTTGGCTCGTAGCCCACTTGGTATCGTACTTTCTTATGGAGGGTACAACTTCAATGGTTTTACTTTTTCCACAAAATTAGTGGATGATAAGGTCGTGTCTCAGAATAGTGGAGTTTCTCTCGTGTCTGAAGCTTTGCATATCGATAATAGAAGTGGTAATAATCCTAATCAGTGTTGCTTTGGAACAATTTCCGATATCTGGGAGCTTGCCTATGTCACCATGCGATTCACAGTTTTTAAATGACAGTGGGTTGATTTCAACAGTGGACAGCGAATCGAGGATTTTGGTTTTACCCTTGTCAATAGGAGTCAAATTGGTTAGTTGGAAGATCCATTCATATTGGCATCACCAGTGTACTGGGTTTTTTATGTAATGGATCCTTTTGATCCACGGTGGGAGATTGTTGTGGAAGGAAAATGCACTTTCAACGAAGAATACGAAGCTGAAGAAATAATCGGATTCGATCACAATACGACGAGTGTTAGAATAAATTATGCTATACTGCTTGAGGGGGACGATCGAATCTTGAATTGTTCCATCGGCCACAATGATCATGATGGTATTTGGGTGGACATCCATGGTAAGGTAAGTTGTAAATGGAGAAAGGCAAAAAAGGTTACCAAGAAAAGAAAACAGAAGAAGTAGAAACATCCTTTGTAATTGTATTTTTTTATCACTATTTGAGTGAAGTTAGTGTGACTAACGATTCGATTAAAATGTGGCTTCTGTTTTGGTTCAAATATTAACAAAAACACTGATGAAATCATAATCCATACACTCATCGACTAAAAAAACATCCATAGTTAAAATCAAATAATTAAAAGGCTACAGGACTTCCCAACTTCAAAAAGATGTCATCAAAATTAAGCCTTCATAACAAATGTCTAGAAAAAAGTTCAACAATCATGAATAGTTAAAATGTAGCCTTTATGGTAGTTGCGACTCCAAGTCATCTTCAAGATCACTCGTAGACATTGACTGGTCAAGACGAGGACTATGGGTGGTCGTGAGATGGCATTCGTACACTCATTTTTTTTTAAATTTTCAAAATCCCGGCCTTCATTTTTGCAAACTCCTTACACATCCATTTGTAGCAATCTCGAACACCCTTGAGGTTGGCTTTCCGCAATTCTACAACTTCTAAACACATAGATATAAATATGTATAATAAAAAAAATAATAACATGTAGAAACTACAATGAAACAAAATAATTCACTTACCATCATGAACTCTGGGCCTCTTGCTTGGCTCCCCTTCTTCTATATCCTGATAATACCATTTTCCATCGACCAACACCAACCCCCTATTTTCAAAGTAGGTATTGTCGAAGTACTTCGGTGCTTTCTCCTCACCAGTGATTGCCAACCCCTCAACCTTCCTCAATATTTTAGTGATCAAATTCCTGTAAGGAAGACTCCTCACTACCCTAGTCGATGTGCCAACATAAAGGATATGCCTAAATATCGTTGCCCCCTGGTTTATTTTCCTACCCTCTATTATCATATAAAAAAATCAACGCACTGTAGGTTGGTTCGGTGACATGTCCGGATGTGGGAACTAAGCATCGAGTAATCATTTCATAGACAATATGGGAATCTAGGAGTTGAACTTTGAGGCTAAAAGTCTCCGGCTTACCTAAATCGCTTGCATCACGGGAGAAGTTTCTAACACTACTTTGGATAGGATTAACGCGTGGGGACTCTACTACTAATGGCCATTTCTCCCTAAAGTAACAATCATCTAATAGACCATCGGTGTCTTCCGGACATACATCTTTGGGGTTCCTATATGGGCAATCTAGGGCTTCATTCAAAATCGACTCACTAATTGGAATCTCAATTTCCCCAACCCTAGTTGTTCACCTTTCCTAAATTGCTATAGATTTGACAACATAAATCAAAATACAAAAATTCATTGAACCCTAACAAAGTTTCAACATGTTGGTCCTTAAACTTGTCTAATGGATCGACTAGCCCGATTCTCAAATCCTCATTGAAATCAACAATGTAGAAATCAATAAATTTCCCCTTGTCACGTAAAATATTGTACCTAGCTAGTGCAAGCAAAGATATAAATTTGATGGTATCATACCCGGGATTGCTTCCGATCGATTGATAATGCGAGATGCGACATGAACCACCTTTTACCATTGTAAATACCCTCCCTTTGTGGTTTCTTACTGAATCAATGGAGCCGATCCCAACTCTGAAGTTGAAATTCACCTCTAGGGTTTGTTTTGGTGGAAATAGAAACGGTTGTTTAAAATTTTGGGGGTTTTTTATATACAATGTAAGTTCCAAGTCCGGAACACATTTGGCCCCTTCAACATGAAGGGCCAAATTAGTTTTACGAGTTCAGAATGAGTCATTCGACTCTTTAGGTTTAGGGGCCGATTAGCTTCCGAACTCATAAAGAAAATATGTACAAAAAAAGACACATTTTTTTCTTACCCCAAGGCGGCCCAGAATTGACGCTCGATCTCGGAACCCTTGTTTTCAAGTTCAGAAACTAACTCGGCCCCATACTCTGTTCAGCACCTCTTTTGTTCCGAGCTCGGAATATGATCCACCCTATTAATTTAAAGGGCCGACTAGTTTTCGAGTTTGGAAGCTCTTCTTGCACAATGGTTAAATTTTGGTTTTGTTGGGGTTTCAAATTTCCTAATTAAAGCTTTGACAATGAAGCTTTATAATATACTAAATTAGAATTGATAAAATTTGCGTGAATTGTATGAAATAGGCACACTAATGTAATTGATAAAAATGACAAACTCATTGGATTACCAAAATTCTAGAAACGATAAGTCATGCCCTTAATGCGATTAAAATTTGCTTCAAACATGTGCTCCAAAATGATCTAATTGTCTTAACAAAGTTACTCCAAAATGCACTAATTTTTTAAAAGACATTGCAACATTAATGATATGAATCTCCTTGCGAAGACTCACGATTTGCGGAATTGATAACTTTGATCTAGTGAAGGGATCTGCAAACCCGCACTATCTCGCATGAAATTCAGGAGTCTAGCCCTCGGGGTACGCCTAACTTCGACTTGCTCTCTAACTAGCCCTCAGGATCAGATTACAAGGTTTATTGATACTTAACTAGCCCTCGGGGTTAAGCAACAATGGAATAGCTCGCAAGCAAAGAGTATGAACTCAAAAGGTTGTATATTTGATTGATGAAAGGTTCTAATTTTCGTCCATAAGGCCTCCCTTTTTATAGGGTTACAATCTTGCCTCAAATCCTAATCACAAATGGAAACGGAATCAACTTATGGCAGCTTTAAGAAGCTAAAACCATATCTAACTAAAATACCTAAAATAAATGGTAATCTAAGGTAATTAGGTTGAATTCTTCAAGAAATAACCTTGAAGAATATTACCTTATCTAATCTTACCAAATATAATTCTAATCAGAATAAAACTGAATATACTAAACCTTAATGGACTGTATTTTCAAAATTCAGCTCTTCAAAGCCCACATGGCCGAGCTATCAGTCCAATAAACCCAAAATGACATTATTTTACAGTGATCACACTACCTCATTAAAAACCCAGTGGGAAAAAAGAGTATAGTGTTCTTCATGATGTCTTCAGTTTGTTGACAATCTTGAATAATGAATCCAAGATGTCGATGGGGACTCCTTCTTCAATTCTTCATCATAAAGGTGATCAATCAAAGCATTTAAAGCAGTATCTCTAAGCTTAGTCCTTGACCTAGTCATAGGTCCTGCCATGTCACTTAGAGGATCTCGAACATATCCTTTAAATGTTTGATCAAGTCGTCGAATGTCTTCATTTATGGTGGTAGTCGTCTTAGCATCTCCATCATTCCCTCCGTGGTCGAAAGGTTTCGTCCTCGAAACTGAATCGTCTTCAAATGTAAATGGAGATAAATCAGCAACATTGAAGGTCGCACTAACACCATAATGATCTGGTAACGCAATCTTGTAAGCATTGTCATTCACACGATCCAACACTCTAAAAGGACCATCTCCACGTGGACTGAACTTAGATTTCCGAGCATTTGGAAACCTCTCTTTCCGCTGATGAACCCAAACGTAATCTCCCACGTTGAACCTCATCAACTTACGGCTTTGATTAGCTTTATCAGCATTCTGTGCAACAAAGCATTTGATATTCGTATCAATTAAAATATAGTTTAATTCCAAAAGTCTAGCGTGAGCCGAACAGGTGCTCAATCTCGGAGTCATTTTCATTGTCTTCGCCATCCGCATCACTGTCCGTCAGAGCTAGATTGAATTTTTGGGGCTCTTCATCCTCACTCAGTTCGAGGTGGAGTCCCTGAGCTTCCAAGAATCGTTCTTGCTGAGCATCCGCTCTAGCCAACATTTCTGAGGTCTCTTCAACATTGCCACAAATGTAGTTAAAGTAGCAACCTATGGTATTCTTCCAGTTGCTTTGGGAACCTACTTAACAAAGAGAAATTAACAAAGCACAATTAGCAATAAGAGGGAAAAGTGTATGAATTTCGTGAAACTTATTAAACGCTTACTAGATCCCGATTCCCCGACTCTTTCAACTTTCGCCTCCCTTGCCCTTTTGGAATTCCTCACAGCCTGTCTCGAGACAACCCTTGGCTCCCATTTATTGTCAGCACTGAGCTGTAGCCCCTTAGGATGAAACCACGCCTCGTCATAAAACTCTAAGCGGAGAGGGCGGTCTTTGAGGTGGACATATGCCTTCTTCATCATTGCGGTGATCAATCCCCCATATGGGAGATCTTTTTTCTTGGTATTTGCGGCCTTGAGCATACTCATCAATATGGTATAACCGGGGTTAATTTTCATGCCCTCAATCACAAGAGAGAAAATCATTAGATTCCCAATGGTCGACTCACACTTGTGTCCACCAGTGGGCAAAACATTCAAGCACACCCACTCATAAGTGAGCCTCTGCTCTACCGTTAACTCACCTATTTTGATACGATATCAAAAATATGATTTATTAATTCTTTATTAGTTTAGTATTTTTACAAACTTAAAACTATACTCTTTTTCCCACTGACTTTTTTAATGAGATAGTGTGATCATTTTAATTTATTTCATTTTAGAATAAGACTAGAATAAGACCCATTAACTCAGCTATGTTGGCGTTAGAAGAGTTTAATTTCTTCTATGCTTTATTTTAGGGTTAAGAATATTTAGTTCTGATTTGATTAGAATTAGATTTGGTAAGATTAAAGAAGGCAATATTCATTCAAGATTTATCTTGAAAAATATAGTCATTTACTTTAGGTATTCTAGTTAGATATGCTTTTAGCTTCGTAAAGCTGCCATAAGTCATTCCAGTTTCTATTTGTACTACCGAATTATACCCTATAAATATGGGAGGCCATTCACGATTTTATGTTACCTTTTTATCAATCAAATATATCAATTTTTGAGTTATACTCATTGTTTGCGAGCTATCTTCATCGTTGCTTAATCCCTAGGGTCAATTAAGTTTCAGTAAACCTTATGATCTAATCCCACACGCTAGTTAGGGAGCAAGTTGAGATTGAGGGCATCCCAAGGGCTAGTGTTCTTGAATTTCGTGCGACTTGGTGAGGGTTTGCAGATACCTTCATTTGGTCAAAGATATTAATTCCACAATCCAGAGTCTTTGCAAGGAGATTCATATCATATATCATAGCTATCCACCGGGCCTACAACTCCAACCCTATGGAATTATTTCCCAGCCATTTCCACGAGATCAATTGGGGTGGTTTCGGTGACCGAGGGCTAAGTTCATTGGTGATAGATTTATAAGGGGCCATGGCCATCTTTAGGGTTCAATTTCTTGGGGGAAGAGTACTCGCTACCCAGGGCATCCATTATTGTGTACTTTTTAACCACAATTTCTTTTTCATTAACCCGAGTACAATCACGATTGTTCATCTACGTAAAATTGAATAACTTCATCTACGTACACCCCTTCTTCTAAGTATAACAAACTTTCTAAATGTTGGTCCTTGAAACACTTCAACAAATACCCTTGTCATAACCCATTCACCAATGATGCACGAATAACTTTCGAATTGATAATCTTATGCTTGGATAATCCCACATACCTCTCATTCGTTTTCCGTTAAAAAATGTTGGGATGCCTCAAGCTGGGTGCAGAGTTCATGGTTTCGGTCATTCGCCGCCCTGATATTCTTCTTAGTGTATCTTGGCCTTGACATTGCTCGGAATCGATGCACCAGCTATGACATTTCTAGGAAAGAAGGCAATGACCATGATGTGCAAGAGTTGGCGAGAGCACAAATAAACTTTGTCACAAGACTACATATTTTCTTCAGAGAAGGGTGATCGACTGTGGATAACTTACACACACATTCAACCGGAGAGTTGAGAGATCCACAAGAGAAAGGCTTTGGAGAATAATTCTAACGTTAGTAAAAATAAATTTAATTTAAAAATTATTTAGATTTAAATGTTTTTAGTGATGTTATGCCTCTAACAAGCTAACATAGGGTACAAGGCAAGAAAAACAATGCTAGGCTGGGTTGAATTTGGTTCCTCATCAGTTGAGCAGTGGTGGGCATGGATTGACGGCTCTCAAGTACGTTAAGGAATGTCTTGAGATTGATGTTCAGAGTGCAATTGAGGTGAGAATGACCAAAGAGGATGCAAGGGCTACGATACAACCAATGGATATGGATGACATAGAGATGTGTGATTTATTGCTCAAAGGTTGACAAAACAAGAAGGGTCTATACGAGAAGCCTAAAGAAAAAGAACTTTCAAAACAAGTGGTAAACCCGACCATCCTACAACTATTTTTTATTTCCAACATTTACATATTACCATTTATTTATGTTCTCAAATTCCCGTATTTGCGATACTTAGGAGAAATCAAAGAATGATGCATTGGAACGGAAATGCATACCCTCATTTAAAAACGACATCCTTTCTGCGACTAGCAAAAAACTCAACCACGCGGGCCGTGTTAGGGAGTGGGTGGGTACTTGAACCAATGTGAGGCATTTGGAATTACTCGGTACTATGGTCGTGCACAACCATCGTGTGTCCACACATTGCAAAAACACGCTCTTCAACAAGAGAAACAAATTGAGCAACAAGACATTCTCATTCGGAAGTTGATCCAACACACTGGTCTTGTGCTTCCTGAGAATTTAGATGATTCGACACCCAATTGGACACCGCCATCAAGAGAATCACACCATTCATCGAAGGATGTTGAGGTTAATCTGGAGGCAATCATTGAAACTTATGCAAACGAAGGCGGCAACCTCGACAAGGCCATCCTCGCAAGTGATAAAATGGTAAACATTTAACATTTATCAAATCATTATTACAAAGTTTTTTTCATATTTAACAAATGTAGTTGGTGTCAATGTAAGGTCCACGTGTGTGCGAGCTATATATAGATCAAGAAATAGGTGGTAAACCACTCCATGTAGACGATGGAATTTTGCATGAGTTAATGAAACATCATTATAGCGTACCAATTGCAGAAGGTTTTTCAAGAGTCTCTTTGGACTGTAATATGGTAAATAGTATAGACAGTGGAACCCACGGTAGAGCCCTAAAAGAGCCCTACCAAATACAAAAATAATCCAACCCTAGGTTACGTGATGAACCTAGGGAGCAAAATCCGAGAGGGAGGGGAGCGAAACCCAAAGGGCACCACCCCCCCTTTTTCTAAGTAAAAACTACCAACCCTAAAAGGGAGAAAAAACAAGTCCCGTTGAAACTAGGACCTAAAGCGACAACCTGAAAATAGAACAGGCTATAAAACACTAGGCAAATGGGATGAGAACAAACTCACTACCCATAAACAAAAAAATCCGCTTCTACCCCTAACAAACAGGGCCTTCTTCATTTAAATTCCATAATGCAGCCGAGAATCGTAGAGCTCAGGTCTTCGGTAGCTGTTGTTGCCGGAATCTTAATGAAGATGCAAAAAATCCAATGTCAACTCATTTGAAGTTCCTATTGCAGCCGAGATTGGCTCGGGTCTTGGATGTCACATAAAGAGTGAAGCTGATGGCCGAAGTTGCACCATAATGACACGAGTGGATATCTGCTTCTACCATTTACATCCCTAAGGCGGAGAAAGAGGGATGTTATTGGCCTTCAAACATTCTCCCGAGGGCACCGAGATTAATAAAGTGGGCAAAGATGTGCTGAGGCCGTGCCTCATATCCTTGTGAATCCCAGCTAAATCAATCTCCTAAAGATGAGAGAATGGATACACTTATACCGCGTGCATCAAGCGTGGCGATTATGTAATCGCCCACTCCATTTTGAGCAAATGGACAGCTTTATGCCAATTTAACACAGAGTGTAGCGCGGACATAGAGCGCATAAATAACCGTTAAATCATAAGTAAAAACTAGGCATAGGAGAAAAAAGGATCGGAACAAAGTCCTTACTCTTAAACCTATTGCCTCATCCTGGAATCCGAGTTACAAACCCATTCGAGCACTCGAACACCTCCATGACTCGAATGCCCCCTCGAGTACTTGAACGCCTCCTATACTCGAAAACCTCCTGGAGCACTCGAAGACCTCCTGGAGCACTCGAGGACCTCCAATACTTGAATGCTCCCCTCCAGCACTCGAACACCTCCAGCACACGAACACCTCCATCCCTCGAGTGTGCATCTGAGGGTTGCGCCCAGGTACCAAGGACTCGAATGCCCCCTCAAGCGATCGAGCACATCCATATCTCGAATGTTCCATTCGAGCACTCGAACACCTCTATGACTCGAATGCCCCCTCGAGCGCTCGAATGCCTCCTACGCTCGAAAACCTCCTCGAGCACTCGATGACCACCTGGAGCACTCGAAAACCTCCAACACTCGAATGCTACCCTCTAGCACTCGAACACCTCCAGCACACGAACACCTCCATCCCTCGAGTATGCATCCGAGAGTAGCGCCCAGGCACCAAGGACTCGAATGCCCCCTCGAGCAATTGAACACATCCATATCTCGAATGTCCCATTCAAACATTCGAACACCTCCATGACTCAAATGCCCCCTCGAGCGCTCGAGCGCCTCCTACGCTCGAAAACCTCCTCGAGCACTCGAAGACCTCCTGGATCACTCGAAGACCTCCAACACAACGCTCCCCTCTAGCACTCGAGCACCTCCATCATACGAACACCTCCATCCCTCGAGTGCCCCCTGGAGCACTCGCAGACCTCCAGCAAACGAATGCCCCTCCCGAGCACTCGGACACGTCCAGCACACGAACACCTCCATCAGTCGAATGCCCCTCAGGAGCACTCGAACACCTTCAACACTCGAGTACCTCTACCACAAATTCCTATTCGAGCAGTCAAATACCTCCAAATCTCGTGGGCTCATACATCTTCCCCTCGAGTAACCAACAACCAAGCACCATGATCATACAACTAGCGATTAATCTGGGAACAAGCGATTAATCACCATGTAGAAATCTTTCATGACGATTTTTACCACTCGATCAGCACTTGGTTGAGCACCATTCATAACAACACTATTCCTTTTCCTCCGAAGACGATAACGTGGTAATCAAAGCTAGAATTCCAAACTTCTTTCAACCTTTTGAACCCTTTATGTGCCTCTTAACCCAGGTCATAGAGCTTGCAATTGTGTTTGTTCGTCTCCTTAACCCAATCCAATTCCTTATACGCCCCCATACAACTTCCGAAAATTCACACTTGAAAAACAAGTGTTCATTTGTCTCCTCTTCAAGATGACATAAGGAACATATTTTCTCCATGCTATCTCCCTCCTCCGATCGATGCTTATCCTTGGTGTGAAGTCTTCGAATTGCAGCCAACCATGCAATAAAAGAGAATTTGGGCGGAATAAAACCACGCCAAATGCTATTAAAAACCTTTTCTTCCGAACGACCATTAACATACAGATTCGGATACTTATGCCGATGCATAAAGAAATAAGCCACACTTGTAAATTTCCTCGAGCTAGACCAAGAACCAAGATGAGCCTTTAATTCCTGTATATCTCCATGGAACATATTACTCAATTCGTCCCTCAGCTTACAAAGATCACCAAAATAGCTCGAAAATCTCTCCCCCAGTCGACCATTCAAAATTCTCGGGTTTAAACTCCAAAAGTCCTCTCCTTGAAGATAAAATGAATGAATCCATTTGACCCACGAGCTGTCCTTCTTCATATGAATATCCCATAACCTCTGGGCTATCGAGGCACGATTCCATGTAATAAAATCCCTCAAGCCAAGAACCCCAAAAGACTTAGGGATGCATAGTTTTTTCCATGCAACCTTGCCCTTATGCTTGCCTCCCCATAAGAAGCGTTTGCATTTTTGCTCAAGGGAATCCATAACCGTGGTTTGTATGATAAAATTCTGAATCCAGAATCCAGCAATACCTCCAACAATCGAACGAACAAGTTCCAACTTTCCGGTATAGGAGAGAGTATGACCCTTCCATTTAGCAATCTCCGAATCAACCTTTCCAAGTAAGGATCCAAACTGAGTGACCTTCAACTTACTGGAATCAAGTGGCACCCCTAGATATCGTATTGGAAACGTAGATCATGGAATACCTGTGAAGCTTAAGTCCTCCTTCAAACCGATTCCAAAAAACATGGATTTGGCCGCATTGATAGCTAAACCCAAAGTGCACTCAAATTCATTAAGTGCATTCATAAGAATGTGGACCGAGCCTGTATTGGCCTTTGCGAAAAGCATAAGATCATCAGCAAAAGCTAAGTGAGTGATCTTGAGCACTTCACACCTCGGGTGATAAGTAAAATGCCGTGACTCAGCCCTCTTTTTCGACAATATCGAAAAATACTCCATGCAGATCACGAAAAGGAGAGGAGACAGGGGATCTCCTTGCCTAATGCCTCTTTGACCCTTGAAGTGATCGCACAATTTCCCATTGACTGCGATCGAGAATGAAGATGTTCTCACGCACATCATGATTCTATCCTTCAGTCTTTCTGGAAAACCTAGTCCAAGCAAGACTTCTTCTAGGAAGTCCCAGGAGACTGTATCAAATGCCTTTTGCAAATCAACCATGATCATGCATCTAGGAGAATTTCTCGCCCTCCCATATCCACGAACAATTTCCTGTGCTATCATAACATTGTCGGAGATACTTCTGCCTTTTACGAACGTCCCCTGGCATGGGTCAATAGTCCCGGGCAGAATTCCTTCTAATCTATTGGCAATAATTTTAGTGATAATTTTATAAACCACATTGCAGCACACTATTGGTCTAAAATCGCTCACCTTAAGATTGTCCGGCTTCTTCGGGATAAGAGCGACCGAGGTATGATTCAATTGGGCTAGTAGATCACCTGTTCGAAAGAATTCCAGAACTACACCTATAACTTCCTCTCCTACAATGTCCCACTGCTTTTTAAAGAATCCAGCAGTATATCCATCCGGACCTGGAGATTTTTCATCCGCCATTGCAAATAATGCCAGTTTTACTTCATTACTAGCAATATCCTGATTCAAGAATGCCCTATCCAAGTCCGTAAGGATGCTTCCCGAAGTGAGCACAACATCATCGATGGAGACCCTATCCCTTGGAGTTCCGAATAGGTTTTTATAGAAATCCGCAAAGAGTTCACCCTTACGAATATTAGAAGTCACAATTCGATTTTCTCCATCAATAATCGTCGGAATGCCTCCTCCCTTTCTCTCCGAGATCATTGTATGAAAATACTTTGACCCCTTATCCACCAATGTGACATGATTGATCCTACATTTTTGCGAGAGGAAGGACGACTCTGCAAGATAATAGAGCATGGCCTTTTTTTTAGTGCCTTCAATGCCTCAATATCCTGATCAGAAGCAGTCAAGGCATCAAAATTATCAAATGCCACACTATACTCCTTATCTTCCTTCTTTGCCCTTTCCGAAATATGGCTAAGATCAAGAGAACCCAAGTCTATCAATGGGCGTTTAAGCCTGAATAATTTCCTGCATACCGAATATTGAATCGAACCCTCAACCGATGGACTCCAAAAATATTCAACGATCTGCTTACAATTTGGGTGATCTAGCAGCATATTTTGAAACCGGAAAGGTCTTCTTTTTCCATCTATTTCTTGCGCCATACAAACAACTATAGGCGTATGATCCGATTGTGCTGAAATGGGAAGAAAGGAGGTACGGCATGCATCCGAGTCCCAACCATAATTCAGTAGCACACGATCTAAATTCCTCCGTATCTTCCAGTCCGCACTATGCCATGTTAAATGCTCCCCTATTGAAGGAGCATCACGCAGTACACACTTAATACAGACATCCTGAAACTCTCTCATTGGATACAGACTTGGAATCGAAGCACCATAATGGTCATCCGCTAGTAAGAATCGCATTAAAGTCTCCAAGAACCATCCAAGGAGAATTTATATTTTCACCAAAAGACTTCAATTCAGCCCATAGAAGTAGACGAGCAGATCTGCCCTCACTATCACCGTATACAAATGAACATAAGAATTCAACACCAGTAGAAAGGTTACGCACCTTAAGATGAATACATTGCGGTGATTTACCAAGAACATCAACCAAGAAACCTTTCGGATCCCATATGATGAGGATTCTCGAGTTCTTCCACAGCTCAAAGTTGTGCGTGAATTTCCACCCCTTAAACACTTCAAAAAAATACCAAAAGCCTTATCCTCCAATTTAGTTTCTAACAAGCCACAAAGTCCTACTTTTTGTGCGGAGATGATATTTTTCACCCATCTCCTTCGTACAGGGGCCGAGAGACCCCTAACATTGATGGATGTGACATTCATTGGGAACCCAAGGTCCCTTTAGGCTTCGGACCACCGCCTCTAGAAGTTTTACTACCAGAACTATCTGAATTGCTCATTGTGGCAGATAACATGCGTTGGAAAGGCTTCTGGATGGCCTTCCCATGATCCTGATTACGTGGTCTACTCTTGCTCCGAGCTCTTGTTATTGCCCCTGAGGCAGGGGGAGGCCTACTCTTGCTTTTGCTCCTATTCAGCCTTGGAATTTTAGAGCCACGAATTTTAGGGTGGATCATTTGTTGGGGAAAATTTCCAGCTCCAGCAATCGGATGATTGTCATCACCAAAAGCTGGAAGCTGCCTCTCGGGTGCTTATTCCAGCGCTGGATTGGCAGAGTTTGCGCCACGATTTTTCCTGGACTTCAATCGTTTAACACTCCTACCGCGACGCAAATCCTGGGCTGTGCTGGTGTCTCCAACATCATCTCTAGTGCCACGGTTTTCAGGCACAAACGCTGCTTGTAATGCTTTGTTTGCTGGTAGCACGGTACTCGCTGGCAGCGCTACTACCATTTGATTAACCTCTTTTCGCACAACACCAATAGCTATACCAGGCCCTCGATTTCCAGCCCCAACATTCACAATGTTTTTACCCGTATGGACCTCAGCTTTTCCCTTGCCTTTTCTCAATCTCTCCGAAGCCTCATTATCCGAAGATACATCTTCAATAATTACATTTTTTCCCTGCTAACACTTGGATTTTCTCCAATGTTATTTGCATGCATCTTCTTGACCCAGATTTGATCCTTCTCCCGAGTTCGCCAATATTTCTTTCCCCTTACCATTTGAACATCATTCCCCTTCAATCCCGTGGTATTATTCAGCCCCTCTTCCTTAGATTTCCAGAATTCTTCACACTCCTCATTTAAATGATTGTTTTGGCCGCAATTCGGACACCAAGGACGACAATAATCATATATAATTTTCTGAGTATGTACCTCACCACTTGGAGCACGAAAAGACACCTTTTCCTTCAATTCCATGGATGTGTCAATCCAAAGTAGTAGGCGTGCATAAAATCCTCTTAGCTCAAGGGTGCCATTGTCCATAAGGATTGGCTCACCTATTGAAGTAGCAATTTTTTCCAAGGACTTTGGCAGGTGCTCCATCCTAATCCAAACTGGCTTAATGGCTTGAACCTTCGAATCATACTGTCTAGTTTCAGCAACTTTCAACATGAACAATTTCTTTCCATGGAGATAATGGCCAGGACCATTCATCACCAAGTCTCTATCCTCTGCACTATTGAATTTAAACATGACATAACCATTTAGCTTAGTCTAGACTGTGCAAGCAACATTCCACTTTGCTACCAACAGGGTTCGGATGGCAAACATGCCCGGAAAAAACCCTGGGAAAACTCCCAAGAACCCGTAAAAAGGCTTATGAAGATCCTTATGAATTTCATCCTCCATGAGAACAAAATCAACACTATCCTCATTGTTATCAACAACTTCAATATACGACCTATTCATAAGGATTTCCGGATCATCCCACAATCTTCTCCTCTCAAGCATAGGGTCATTCCATTCCCTCAGATGAACTTTGTGAGATTGTCGAGCCTGATAAACCCCTTCGGCTTGCCCTTGATTCTTAGAATTGTTCTTGTGCTTGTTACCCAAAGAAGAATCACCATTGATCACCATGATGATAGAACAAAACTAAGCCAAATCAAACCAATTAATCCGATAAACAACAGATCGGATTAATCAATCTAAAGTCGACGAAATCCAACAAGGCCAGATTCACCAATGAAACTAACAAAATCCGATAGTGAAATCGGAATCACACCAAGCAATAATCACCAAACAATGATCACACCAAGAAATAATCACCAAACAATGATCACACCACAATGCTTCCAACGAAAACCAAATAACAAAATCTGATTAACAGATCGGAAGCAACACACCATGCACAAAATACACCAAAACAAAACCAAACAAACCGTGCTGAATTGAAACAAAAAACTTGGAAACAATGGCCTCCAAGAAATCCGATCGCAAGAAGATGATTCCTTCGATTGTTTTGCTTCAATGCCTCAACTTCCTCCAAATATTCCTATGTATATGCGCAAGATTTGATTGAAAATTGTGCTGAAAATTCAATCAAACCCTTAAACCCTTGCCGCAAAACCTAAAACCCAACAAAGGTTGGATTTTTAACGCAATTTCTCCAACTCGGCCAAGGATTCAGTGCAAGAACCAAATCTGATTGCAACTCCAGCAGTGGATCCGAATCCACAACCAAGAAAAACAACACCACAAGCAAGATCCGAGAAAGAACTCAATATTCAAACAAAACCCTAACTCCAAGGCCGAAATTAGATAAAAAACTCTTCACAAATTTCATATGATTTTGTGAGGAATTCAGAAGAGAATCCATTAAACCATAATTCATTGTTGAAAAGTGATCGAAATTGAAGAAATCGGCCTCCAAAAAATGGAAGAAAGGCTGCGCCTTTTTTCTCCTTATTTTTGCCTCAGAGCTTATTTCAAGAGTCTCTTTGGAGAAAGCATTAGTGAAGGGTACCCCGTCGCCATTTTCGGACGGAGAATACAAGAATGTTGGTCCCACTCACGGAATATTTCTTTTGTGGCCACATCGACTAGTATATGCCAATCCTATAAAAGATCGCCATTTGAAAGTCAAACGGCCAACAACATTGAAAGTGGTCCAAACTACACCGAAAGCGGTCCAAACTACACCTAAGCCGGTCCAAAGTACACCAAAAATGGTCCAAAAGACACCCAAACCGGTTCAAACAATACCGGACAAGATTAGACAACCGGTTCCAAGAGCACAAGTCTTAAATGACGCACCTCACTTCATAAAAGTGCTATGCAATTGGCTTCAACTGCATGAACGCAACTCAACTTACGCACTCATGGGAAACGAGTGCGTATTTGGTGCCAAGAGAGACATCATCACGATATGGAGTGATTTCGAGGACCCGTGGAAATGTGAGCAAGTTAATCAGACAATAATGTCCATATACATCTTGTGAGTAAAATTTTTATTTACATATTTAAATTCATGTTTACTATTTATTTTTCTCTAATTGTTTATAACTAATGCCAAATAATTCTTAATTTCAAGGTACATGTATTTTATGTATAATCAAAAGAAGGGGTGAGTCGGATACATGTGCCCGGTGATGACTTAAGAGATCGGTTGTACAGACCAAGAAAGAATCGACTACATTCGCAAAAACCTTGGGAGAAAGGATCAGAAATTATTTAGCACGCCCTACATTGAAAGGCTATAGTTACGATCTTCATTATGTTCGCAAACATCAATTATGCATTTTAATAAACATTACATTCTACTTTTGTACAGGGGATCATTGTCGATTGATCATAATTGTTCCGGCAAAAAAACATGTGTATTGGATGGATCCATTGCACTTCCAACCATCGGACACATTTGTCAAGATTTTGGAGTCCGCTATGAAGGACACTAGAGAAGATGGTGAAACAATTTTCAGGTGGTCAAAATCAAGATATAATACACATAAATTGCTTCTTTTTTTCCAACGGGATTTATTTATGTGTTTCTATACGTTACCAATTTTATGTCGTTTATAACAGCACAAGAAACAAGCGAAAACATGGGAGTACACCTATTGCGTAATGTTGTACGCAATAGAGTGCATAGAAGGCATGAACTTGGATTTACTTGAGATTGACAAGGTAATTATACTTGGTTCTAATAGACATTAGTAGTGTTTCAATGTCAATTATAATATTTCCGTCTAACTCACTATACAAATAGGTTATTCCAAAGGAAACAAGGCCCTATTCGAAACAAGACATCAACACCGCTAGGAATTGTTTGGCTAGACATCTCATTCTCAACCGCTCACATGCTCTTGGTAACCCTAACTTGGTAGAGTAACACTATTTAGGTAAATTAGTGTGATGTAAAGGTTTGGAATATAATTTGATTGATTTCTATTCCTATTTATAGTTTATTTCTTAGTTACCATTTTCTATAGATTTTTGTTAGCACGTAGAACAATTCCATTTATTGGGTTACATTTGTGGCTGTTGAATGATATCTATTTTGAGTTGGGAAATTCAATGATTTTTTTTACCATTGGAGCCGTGTAGAGTTCCGAAATCGTAAGCCTAATTGGCCCTTCAGAAATCATAGGGCTGAATAGCTTTCTGAACTCAGGACTAAAAAATAACCAACAAAAAAAGGGGCCATTGAAAGTACAGAGGCTGCCGGAAAAAAAACACCTGATTAAGAAACCAACCATACAATGGGAGCCGATTATGGCTTCTGAGTGAAGTACCAAGTTACGTTCCGAACTCGGAACAAATCATTAGGGCCGATGGAGGTCACCCAGTTCTGAGTGAGGAACCAAAATAGTCAATTTGAACAGATAATTAAAGGCGGGTATAAACCACTTTTAATTCAAGTTCTGAGTTTGGAATGCACGTCAGGGCCGAGGGTAGGTGTCTCGGTTTTCAGCTTGGGACGTATTAAAGGCGGTTCCAACGGCCTTTTAAAGGCGGTTGATAACTTCCTTTAATCGGTGTTTTTAAAGGCGGTTCTCGAAACTGCCTTTAATTGATCGCAATTAAAGGCACGACTAGAGAACACACATTGAACGTGTCTTCTCTAGTCCAATAGAACTGCCTTTAATGGCCCCTCCCCCCACTAGTGTACCCCTAAGTTTAAAACTGAAAACTTACAGACCATTTTACCCCTACACATCTTCTACTTCAAACACACCTCTGCCGCTGCTCCGCCGCTCCACTGCTGCTCTGCCGCTGGACACCCGCCCACCACCTGCAGATGATCTGTCGGCACCGCGCCACCGCCTGCACCCCCACCACCTCCTCATCCCAGAACCAACCAGAATTCTAGCCCCGATGCCAGTGCCCATTGCCCAGAAACCCTAGCCACCACCTCTCTGTTGCCCAAAAATCTGAGCCACCACCTCTCTCCCCACGACTAACCCACAGCTGTCACCACGAATCCCCCACCAGCCTTGCTACTAACCCACCCTGAAACCCGCCTAGAAACCCTAGCCATTACCTCTCTCATACCCACGAATCCCCCACCACCTCTCCCCCTTGTGAATGTTGTCTCCACTGTCAACCTCTCCCATCCCCATGTCCACAAAGTGTCGCTGCAGCACCACCATCAATGCTCTTGGCCAAAACCATCGGCGAAGACCACAAAGCTAGGGCTGTGGAAAAAATGGGTTGAGACATGGTGGAGGAGCGGAAGAACTTGGGCTTCTTTCCTTAGCTGGGAGTGGCAGAAATAGGGGTGTTGGCAATGGAGGGGCAGCAGAATCGGTGGTGCAGGTGGGGAGAAAGGGGAAATTGCAAGGAGAAAGGGAAAACCGTAAGAAAATATTTGTTTTGTTAAAAAGCAGGGACGGTGAGACGGTTATTTTACTATTTTTTTGTTTTAAAATTTTTAAATAGAAGGGCGAGACACTCATTTCGATAATTTCCGGCCATTTTAAACCAACGAAATCCAGAGTTATTATTGCATTTTTAAATTTTACAAGGTTATTTCTGCAATTTCAACAAAAAAATATGGTTAAAAATGCACTTTTCAAGTATAAAAATTACAATTTACTATAAATCAAATTATATCCTACATCATACTAGCTAGTACAATTTATATACTATTAGAAGTTTATAATCAAATTTATTTTAAAAAGTTGGTCAAATAAATTGAAAGTAAACCGTGGGTAATAAACTAGTGAATACGGATCAAGATCGCATCTTACAATCTTCCACATATGTCAGGTGATCTAACGTAGAATAAAATTGTCGACAAAAAATCCCAGTTACAGCTATATATACATACATATTTCTCTTATTACCGTACACTTCTCACAATCTCATTTCCAACTCCATAATTAACCACCAAAACCCTAACCCAAAAGATGGAGAAGCTCGAGCTGGTTTTCATCCCAGCTCCAGGAGTAGGTCACATAACATCCACCATTGAAGTTGCAAAGCTCATCGCCAATCTCCACCGCCATTTCTCCGTCACAATCCTCGTCATCCGGCCGCCCGGCGACGTGAAGCCGATACCGGAATCCTCCGATCCCCGCCTGAAATTCCTGGAGCTCGAGCGAGAGGAATCCTCCGGCCCTCCAGCTCCGTCCCATCTCGCGTTTTTCCGGCTAATCGAAGAGCACAAGCCTCACGTTCGGAAAATCGTCGGAGAAATGAAAGGCTCCAGCGAGATCCGGCTCGCGGGGATCGTGGTCGACATGTTCCTCACCTCCATGATTGATGTGGCGAATGAGTTCGGTGTTCCGTCCTACCTTTTCTACACTTCCGGCGCTGCGTTCCTCGGACTCATGTTTCATATGCAGAAGCTGAGAGATGAGTTGAATGTAGATGTGACGGAGTTCGAGGATTCCGACGCCGAGATCGTTGTCGGGAGCTATATGAACCCGGTTCCGACGAAGGTTATGCCGCGGGCGTTCTTTGAAAAGGGCGGCGGTGGAGATCACTTCATAAGTCTTGCCGGGAGGTACAGGGAGACGAAGGGGATAATGATCAACACTTTTCAGGTTTGGGCGGAAAACTTTTTAAAATTTATTACACTACTTTCTTTCTGTTAATTTTTTTTTCTGGTTCTCACAAAGTTGTAAAAGGTCTTCACCATAAAGTTTACCTTTCTTTCACTTTCAACTTTCTAATTTAAACTTGCCCAATTGTTTTTTGAAAGTCAAATTTATTAAACTTTGGCAGTAAATATCTCTAATTGTCTATAATAATACCGCATAAAAATCTGATATTTAAAAAATAGATGTTAAGATGAATCTAACAATATCTCATGTGATATTTTTATTATATACTGCTATAGATTAATTTATATTTACGGTCAAAGTTTACAAAGTTTAATTCTCCTAGAAAGTTTAAAGTGGGACGGATGGAGTATAAATGTAAATTATAAATAAAAATTATACTCCCTTCATTCACTTAATAATGGCATTCTTTCCATTTTGCAATGTTCATTTTATTTTGACACTTTCTAATTATAGTATGATTTAAGATAATTTCAACTACTCAATTTAATTTACTTACGTTCAAGTTAATCTCCGCCACTTATAGAGCATCTTAAAAATTCTTGTGCCCAAAGCATGTGTGCCATGAACAAATGAACAGAGGGAGTATTAAAAATTGTGTTATGATAATTAATTAATTTATCAAAATTCTAAAGTATTATCATTTTATGATCAAAATGAGTAATTAAGTATCTAATATTTAAAGATTTTGTGCTTCGACTAATCAAATAAAATGGTGCTTAATAATACTTATAGTGAAAATACTTTGAAATTAAATTAAATTAGTTTTAATTTTAATTAAATAAATATTGTAAGTGAACCTTAAATTGGATCAGAAGACTTATCTAAAGCGGGAAGTTTTCTCACATGTACACTCAAGGTGTGAAAATGAATCTATTTAATGAAAATTTTGAATCCGCCACTGGTTTCAGGAACTGGAGTCTCATGCAATCCAAGCTTTGAATAGCGATGAAAAGATCCCTCCGGTTTACCCAATCGGGCCCTTGATGAAGCTGGAAAACAACCATAATCAGAATCTGGAATGTGAAATTATTATGAAATGGCTTGATCTCCAGCCTGATTCCTCTGTCATTTTCCTCTGTTTTGGCAGCCAGGGAACTTTTGGCAAAGAACAAGTGAAGCAAATTGCACTCGCACTCGAGAAATCAGGTTTCCGGTTCTTATGGTCTCTAAGAAAGCCACCACCCAAAGACAAGCTCGGGTTTTTCGCAGAGGAGTTCGAAAACCTAGAAGAAGTGTTGCCTGAAGGGTTCTTGCAGAGGAATGCAAAGGTCGGAAAAGTGATCGGATGGGCGCCTCAGGTGGCGGTTCTATCCCACCCCGCAGTCGGAGGCTTTGTTTCGCACTGCGGTTGGAATTCGACCCTGGAAAGCACTTGGCATGGCGTTCCAATGGCCGCGTGGCCACTGTACGCCGAGCAACAAGCGAATAGCTTTCTGCTAGTTAAGGACTTGGAGATGGCGGTGGAGATCAAGATGGATTATGTGATTGATTATGGATCAGAAAAGGAGGATCTCAACAAGGTTGTTAGTGCAGATTTGATTGAAAATGGGATCAGGAAACTGATGGATTCAAACAATGTTGGGATCAGAAAGAAAGTGAAAGAAATGCAGGAGAAGAGTAGGTTGGCTATTGGGGAGGATGGATCATCTTCAGCTTCTTTGAAATGTTTTCTTAAGAGTGTTGAGGATAACATCTCTTCTTCATCTTCTACCTTGTGATCTGGATTGTCTTGAAGTGGTTGATGTACCTACCTGTCTAAGTTATTGAAACAATAGAGAATAGTTAGTAACCAGTTTATTCAATGTCAATTTTATTTATTGTAATTCATATCGAATATTTTCTTAATAATTTTTGCTCTTTTCGAATTACACATCATACGAGACCTCGGTAGTGGAATGGATTAAAGAAAGGCGGTTCTTGACGATCATATGAGGCGAGAGAGAGGGAAAACCTTCCGTAACTGGGACTTCAATGCACACAAAAGAAGCCGGTTCGCGGAACGGCCGTGCTGAGAGGAGGTTATATGGTGGGTCACAACCGCCGCTGATTATTATTCTGAAACCACTGTCAATGTCGATTTTGAATTTGGACCTAGTGCAACATATCAGACGACATGATGATCAGATCCGAACTCGAAACTTGACATCGAATACCATGTCGTTTCCATTATGGTTGACCGTATTTCTACAATATTTTATTTTATTTTTTCCAAAAGAATTGAAAAACTCCCAATTCCCATGTTTCGAAGGCGGAACATGCATTGTAAAACACAATTTCTCATTCGAAAGTCATTTCTTCAATTCATTTACCAGACTATCCACATTCTGATATTCAAACGTGTCCTCAGACATTGTTTAGAGATACTGGAAACCCACCATTTGCACGACAGTTATGTCAAACAACTGTCAAATGAAACTAATACATTAATTGGGTTTATTCGAAAACCGACTTTAAATAATATCATTTCAGGCGATTCAACATAATATAAATCGTCTTCTCCGGTGAATAGCATAATTCGAACTCGAAATTAAGTTCTCATAGAAGGCAGTTCTATAAAAATGGAAAAGACCCGTCTTCTCAACCGCATTATTAGTTGTCCTTACCTCCTCCATTAATCAATATTAAACTGGTTAAAATAGCACAAATATAAAGTGAGACGTTATTAGTAGAACTAACAATAATGTGTCTCTTATATATAAAACTTTAATCAGCAAACTATTAATACTCGATATTTGCATAATTACCACAAATTGTCAATTAACCAAATCTGAACTTTACAATCTCCCCCTTTGGCATTTTGTGGACCCATCAATCTTTTGGGCCTTCAACGCAACAACTATGCAAATAAAGACAGTAACTTAAACCAGTATGGATGTTGGAACATGAGCTCAAAAAAATGAGCTCTCCCTAGATACCACAGCTCCAAGCCATCAAAACCTCAACATCCATGTTGGAACATCAACCTTACAATCAGTACTTAACTTCCTCAGAGAACCTTGTTGGAACACAGGACTAACCTAAGCAATAATATAAGTACTAGTAATCCGAGAATAAAACACATATCACCATCTACGATTTTCAAACCTGCCCATAGCTTCCAGCTAGACCCAAAATCATATATACCAAAAATCCAAACAAAATCAAATAGAATTCCAGAATAAGAAAACCAAACACCCGTCCAAATCCAGAAGTACTCCCCCTTGGGGCCATAAAATATGCCAAAAAATCATAATATCCAAAATTATATATCTTACATCAACTTCATCAGCATCTTCATCAACAAACTCCTCCTGAACATCGTCATTTGTATCCAGCTTAGTCAATTATGCTTCAAGTGCAGCAATCTGGACCTGCAGAGCTGCTATTTTTTGCTTTCAACTTCAGTTTCTGTGCCTATTTAGCTTTCTTTGCTGCTGCCTTGGATGATGTACCAGTCTCAGAAGCAGGCCATGGAAAATCATTAAGCTTCCTTGTAGAGAAGGTCCTGGAATTTTCCTTTACTGCCTTAGGCACTATGAACTCGTCATCACTCTTAACCTTCACCTTCCTTCTAAGGATAATGCAGTAATCACACACAGATGTGGCAGGGAGTTCTTCTTTATTAATGATACTGCCTGGAATACAATATTCTTATGAATAATTCTTCCCGAATTCACTGGAAATCTTCTTACCAATGTAGTACAACAACTTGGCCATCTCCTTGGTTAAGGCTGAGGTGTTAGTGGAGAGAACCAGCAGTTGATGGCTATTTGGGAGAGACAGCAGTACTTGCTGGTCAGATTAGACATGGCTGCATTCCCTTGAGCTGGCCACTGTGACACCAACCCTCCTAAGATCTCATTTATGATTTAGTCATTTGTCACTTCCGAATCTTCTGCATATGGCCCAGCAAATCCAGGATTAGGCAAACCGAGAATGTCCTTAATCTTCTCAGCTGTGAACCTGATCACCTTTCCTTGAATATAAGTCCATCCAAACCAGTCAGACTCAACATCCAGGTTTTCTGACATGACATTGGCATAAAACTCTAACACCATCTCCTTATTGTAGTCCTTGTAAAGGGAAGCAACTGTAGAAAACCCCAATTCTTCCAAAAGGGCTGCAAAGCCACACGTCCTGTAAGTTTCTAATTCCAGTAGCCTTTCTGAAATAATATTTCTCTCATTGATGAGATTCCAACTATCTTGGTAATATTCATTGAAAAAAATATGCATTTAGGGAATCTTTAGCAGATGAAGCCCTCCTTGAACTCTGCCCAGTCTCCTTTTTTACTCTTTTCTTCTTCTTCTCGGGTTGAACTGTCCTTGATTCGATCTTAGTCTTCTACCTCTTGGATCTCCTAGTCTGAATAAAATCATTCAGAATCTCATCACTGATGTAGGTTATATCCTCTAGAGGGACTTCTTGTGTTGGAACATTAATTCCAACATCACCATCATTATGTTCCTGGGTTGGAACATCACTTTCATCCTCTGCACCTTCCATCTCGGATTGGCCTGATGTTGGAACATCATCAAGGCCAAGCTCTTCAATCTCTCCTTCTAGCTGATCTGATGTTGGAACATCATTAGCTTCAACCTCTTCTTCCAATGTTTCCATCTATGGGGTCAGAATCTTCACACCATAATAATTGTCAATCTCATCATCCTCCTGATTTTATGGGGCTTGCTCACCTCCCAGATCATAGTCTTCATCAATGTTCATATCTACCTCAACTCCCCCTACATCTTCATTATCTGTTGGAACATGACCAACATTTCTGGCTTCCAACTCCTCCTCGTCAGAACCATCAATCTCAATAACAGTAGGAGTTAGATCTCCCAGTCTCTTCAAGTTCTCAACAACATTTAGATCAAACGCCTGAACAACCTTATAGCAGGAAGAACTCAACACATACAGATCTTCAGGCCACTCTTTCATCCTTCTCAGTTTCAACTTTCTAGGTCCAGAAGCCCTTATATACACACACATAAGTTTCTTTCATCTATACTCCGTGCATGCTAGTTCTGTTAACCTAGGGTTCCAGTCCTCCATATACCGAGTACCCCCAATACTTCTTTTCATCAAATAGCTTAAATCATACCCATTTACCTTCCCAGACATAGATTTATACCCTCTTAAATCTACTCTCTTTTTGTACTTCAAGTAATACTTCATGCAATCCTCCAGAGACCTAAAATTTTTCCCATTAAAAGTAAAAGATTTTTCCCAAAATACCTTGATTTTGACTGGCCGAAAAGGGTCTTGTTCTGACTAAATAGGTTGGACTGATGGCGGTATCACTTCAATCCCTGGTTCTAGCACACCATTCCATTCTTCAATCATGTTTCTCTCTGACAGATTGATGTTCTGCTCGGGATCCCCAAAATAATTTTTGAAATTCTTGCTCTTCTCCATGTTGTGGGTTTGGGAATGTGGAAAACAAATATTCTGAGAGTTCTGAGTGCTGCTGGGTTTTTTCAAAAAAGAAATCCAAACACTATCCCACTAAATCAAGAAGAATGCCAAGAAACTTGGTGAAGAGGTTGCAGGAAAAGTATGGAGAGAGAGAGAGGACGATGGAAAGATAAAGATTTGAAAAAAATTACTTTCCTTTTCTTAATCACCGCACCACATTTTTCTCTTTCCAAGACCATAATTACTTCCTTTCATCTTCCAACCATCAAATCACATTCTCTTTCCTCTGATTGAATAGCCTTCCATATTCTAACATTCACATACAACTTTATTTTTGTCCTTTTTCCTTTATTCTATTTTTTTGTGCTTTTCATTTTCTGTAAACAAAAAAATAAGAAAAAAATATTTACAGCAAATAAAAAGTTTGACAAAAAGACCTCAAATATGACACACACCAAGGTGTTGTCTGAGGAGCTCAAATGTGGCTGAATCCAGTGGCTTTGTGAAAATATCAGCAAATTGCTCTGATGTTGGAATATAGACCACCGTGACTTTGTTTCTTTCCACAAGATCTCGAATAAAGTGGTGCCTTATATCAATGTGCTTTGTTCAAGAATGCTGGACTAGATTCTTGGATATATCTATGGCACTTTTGTTGTCACATAGAACTTTTAGAGGCCCTTGATGAATTCCATAATCTTTCAGCAGTTGTTTCATCCATGATAATTGTGCACAACAACTTCCAGGAGCAAGATATTCAGTTTTAGCAGATGACAAAGGTTTAGAATTTTGCTTCTTGCTATACCAAGATACCAAATTCGTACCAATAAAGAAACAACCACTAGGAGTACTTTTCCGGTCATCTTCATTCCCAGCCCAATGAGAATCACTATAGCCAAATAGATCTGAGTATTGATTTTTAGAATATCAGATACCATACTTAGAAGTCCCACTAACATACTGAATAATCCGCTTTATTACAGTCAAATGAGTTTCCTTCGAACTAGCTTGAAATCTTGCACATACCTTAACATTGAAACATATATATGTTCGACTGACTGTAAGGTATAATAGACTACCAATCACACTCATGTATAATTTATGATCGAGAAAATGTCCAAAATAGTATCCGCTTCTAAGTAAAATTCACAGTTTGATACCCAATTTTTAAAATTGTTCTAAAAAGGTACCCATTTTTTCTTTAATGTCCCGAAAAGGTAATTTTTAGCTAAACGTAGGTACCATTTTGGTACAATTTTGATCCAAATTGGTACCCATTTTTTGCTGAAAGGTACCTTTTTGGGACATTAATGAAAAATTGGGTACCTTTTCAAGTCAATTTTTAAAATTGGGTACCAGATTGTGAATTTTGATTAGAAGTGGGTATTATTTTGAACAATCTCTCATTTGTGATCAACTAAAATACCTTTCTCATCCTTCACCAATTTTTTTGTAGCCCTCATTGGAGTCCGAACTGATCGAGAATTGCTTAAGCCAAATCGTTTCATAAGGTTCGTGGCATAATTACTCTGATTTATAAACAGGCTATTCTTTTGTTGCTTCAACCAAAGTCCTAGAAAATAAGTAAGTTCACCAACCATACTCATCTCGAATTCATCCTGCATGAGATTTAGAAAATCATGTACCATAGATGGTGAAGTCGAGCCAAAAACAATGTCATCTACATAAATGTGAGCTTAATAAAAAAAATTATGATCTGTTGAGCTCGAATAAAGTGCGATCTACTCCCCCTCGATGATAAAATTTCTTAATAAGAAAGGTTGTAAGTTGCTCATACTATGCTCTTGGTGTATGTTTCAACCCATATAGTGCCTTTTTGAGTCAATACACATGATGTGGATAGTGAGGAGCTTTAAATCCTTTTGGCTGTTCAACATAGACTTCTTCATTCACCACTCCATTCAGAAAAGCACGTTTCATGTCCATTTGGTACAATGTATAGTTCATAGTACACGAAATAAAAGTAAAATCCAAATAGATTCTAACCTGGCAACTGGTGCAAATGTCTCATCAAAATCAACTCATTCTACTTGGGTGTACCATTTCACCACTAGTCTTGCTTTATTTTGAGTAATATGACTATCATCATCTGACTTGTTTTTGAAGATCCTCTTAGTGCCAATAAAATTTACTCCTTTGGGACGGGGAGTGAGATAGCACACATCATTCATTTCAAACTGTCTAAGTTTTTCTTGCATTGTTGCAATCTAGTATTTATCAAGTGTAACTTCTTTGTAATTCTCTGATTCAATCAATGAAATGAAACATTGTAATCCTGCAAGTTCCCAGTATTTAACCTGTGGTAGAGTACAAGTTCTCTTCACGCTAGGCTCTGGTTCAACCTGTGTTGGAACATGGAGTGGAGAACTGGGAGTTAATGTTTCAACATCGATATCTTCAGGTTCAGGATTCTTAGAAGGATGTGATGTTCTAACATCGACTTGCTGGTTGTTCGAATTATTCTATGTTGGAACATGGACGGGAGCTGGTTCATCATCTCATTTTCCTAGTTCTTGCTTGTCACCTGAATCATCAACAATCACATTAATTGACTCTAGAGAGTATTAGTGTGAAGATTATATACTCTATATACACAGTTGTTCACTGAATTACCTACAAATATTCCCTCATCACTGCGGTTGTTAAACTTACCCAACTATTCTCTATCTCTAAGAATGTAGAACTTGCTTCCAAACACATGAAAATAGTCAACATTTGGATTTCCGTCCTTCCTGATTTCATAAGACGTTTTGCTTGTGAATGGTCGTAGATACACTCTGTTTATGGTATAGCACGTTGTGTTGATTGCTTCTGCCCACCATTTCTTGTGGAATCCCTTTTCCGCCAACATAACTCGAGCCATCTCATGCAGAGTCCTATTCTTTCTTTCAATAATCCCATTCTGTTGAGGTGTGATAGGTGCAGAAAAATCATGCAGGATGCCAAGTTCATCACAGAACTCACTAAAGTGAGAGTTTTCAAATTCTCTGCCCTTTTTTATGTCTGTAACTTGATCACCAGACTTTTGAAAACATCCACTGTATCTGATTTTTCTTTGAGAAATGTCACCCGAGTGTATCTGGAAAATTCGTCAACACATACAAAAATATACTTTTTCCCAGTCACTCTAGGAGTGTTGACCGAACCCATCAAGTCAATGTGAAGTAATTCAATATTTCTTAAGGTGGTAATATACTAAATAGGTGAATGAGGAGATCAAACATGTTTACCTTATTGGCATGGTCCACACACAACTCCCTTTTTGTTAGTGAGAGTAGGCATTCCTCGAACTGCTTTAGCATTTGCAATCTTCACCAATGTCTTGTAGTTGATGTGACCAAGCTTCCTATGCCACATGGTTCATTCATCTTTTTTCAAGCTTAGAAACCTCACTTCGTGTTCCAACAAATAGAAGTTGTCTGAAGATCGAACCCCGAACAATACTTTATTTTCTCCATGTTTCACAATGCATTTGTCCTTTTGTAACTCAACAGTGATATTATCATCACAGAACTGACTGATACTTAATAGATTAGCTTTTAGATCTTCTACCTGCAGAATACTTGTAAAACTGGGAAGTCCCTCAATCTATAGTTCTCATTTGCCAACAACACGACTCTTCTTTCCATCACCAAAGGTAACAAAACCTCCATTGTATGGTTTGATGTTGTTCAACTATTCATGAGTTCCAATCATATGCCTAGAGAAACCACTATCAAAGTACCAAGAATCTATAGAATGTGCAATAAGAAATACGTGAGCAACAAGACACACAGTACTTTGTTAGAGATCCAATTTAGAGCGTTAGGTATTGTTCATGTTGGAACATGCTGATAGTTGTCGCCCATTCATAATGCCTCTGACTAGTTTGAGGCATTGTTCCTGTATGTGACCTTGATAGGAACAATAATGGCATAAAATATGCTTGCGACGATGTGTTTTTATTATCTTCTTCTTTATAGCTTGTACCTCTGCTTTGAAGTCAATCGGGCCTTTTTCAACGTTGGGCATCTTGTCATAACCAATTCCTTGTCTATTTCCAACGTTCTTTCCCATTTCCAGTATATCATCAAGCTTTGCCTTTCCCGTGTTCAACTTTGTGATTGCAGCTTCAGTCGTCCCGGCTCTGACAATTACTGATTTAGGATTTTGTTTCAGCAGATCAATATCATTTTCTAATTTATCAACCAGATCTACCAATTTTGTCTTTTTTTCCACAAGCTGGTGTTTTTATGCTTTTAGAACTTTTTTAGCCTCAACCACTTTGACCCAAATTGCATACATATTTTCATACTCATGGTAGATACCATCGTCGTTCACCTCCTGACCATCATCGCTTGAATAAGTATCGCTCAGTATTCGGTGTTGGAACATGTCGAGTTCTCAGTTTTCCCGGTGTTGGAACATGCACTTCCAGTTTCAGCCATATCATTCATCTTTGCTCTAAATGCCACATAGTTGCTAGTGAGTTCTTCTTCTTTATCCTATTTTTCATCTTCACTTCATGAGGTAACATATGATCTCCCTTGCTTTTTTCATGTGTTAGCACATTCAGCCTGGAAGTGACCAAAGCCTTCACATTCTCTGCATTGAATCCTTCCTGGCTGTTTTGATTCGTTGTTCCATCTGTGGTCCTCGAGAGTTTCCAGACTCCTATGAACGAGGTCTATTTCCTCCAAATCTGCTTGTGATCTTTTGTTCACCACAATTTTCAGAATTCTTGAGAAATTCTTAGTTATAAAAAGCAAGTTCTTTTACTTCACCTTCACTGTTCTCTTCATGATCATTCTTTGAGGATGAAGCTTTAAATGCCAGCTCTTCATGCGCTTTCTTCGATGATTGTTCAAGTATCATTTCATAGGTCTGCAATGATCACATCAACTCATCTAGCGACATATTTTCCACATCTCTGACTTCTTCAATAGCGGCAACCATCATTGAGAATATTTTATGAAAAGATCTCAGAGTTTTCTTCACCAATTTTGCCTCCTTGTAAATTTTCCCCAGTTGGTATGCCATATTAGAGATATCTCTTAGCTATCCATTGAACATAGCAATCATTTCATCTGCCTCCATCTTTAATTCCTCAATTTTGTGGCAAGCATTTATAGCTTTGACTCTGGAACTCGACTTGTTCCTTCATGCACTGTTTGCAGTATATCCCATGCTTTCTTTGCTTGATGGCAAGTAGATATATGTTTGAACTAATATTCATCCACTGTTGTGAAGATATCATTTAATTCCTTGGAGGTTGCCATCGAGGTCTTCAGCTCATCTGGAGACCATGTTGATTTTTCTTTAAGTCTTCGTTTCTTTACACTTGTTTCTCCCTCCTTCTCCTTGGAGTTGGATTCGACATCTTCCATAGGATGACACAATTCTGTTCCAATGAAGTGCCATGCAAGTTCATCAAGTGAGCTGATAACGACCCTCATACGTGCCTTCCAATAGTTGTAATTTGCTCCCTCTAACAGTGAAGACCGATATACCGAAGCTCCTTCTTTGGTCACTATGGTAAAACTGGATCAGCACTTTCCTTGACACAATCAATGTAAAAGTAAGTGACTCAGCTCTTATACCAATTGAAATTTGATTTTACCTAATTAACTCAATTATTTTTATCGTGTTCCAACATAACCTAATCAACCAAGTATGTAATAAAGTAAAAGCACAAAGACACACAACTTGGTTGCGCAGTTCTGTGAAATTCACCTACATCTATGGGGACTAACCCAGTTCAGAATGATTTCACAAATCATAAATATGGTACAAAGTACACCATACAAGATACTTATCTTTTCTAATTACACACATGAATTGTACTAGATCTGCTAGTTGCTGATCAACCTTAATCACACTCCCTCTGACCTCGAACCTCGTCGACGTTGGATCTCCTCTTCTCGAGGAATTTAGGCTTACGCTCTAAAATTTGGATCAAAAAGGGTTTGATCATGTTGGAACACAATTGTAAAGATCTCGGTTACTTCTAAATATCAAAAACCTGAGTGAAGATTTTCTCAAAATCAATTTGTGAGTAGCACATCCGGAATGTCCACAATATATAAGCTCGGTCGCACGTCTTCTATTACTTGTGCGAATAGAATTCTATCTCCACAAAATATTCTGATAACAATCAAATCCCTTGGAGATAGTGTAAAGTCTAGATTTATCTAGTTGGCAATTTGTGGAAGTTATGCAAATATGGAAGTGTTGGGTTGAAACATCGAAGAAGGTGATTTCAGTGATATAAGGAATTTGGAGTTGTAATTTGAGAAGAAGTACTTTCGTCCATGGTGTTTTTATTGAAGAATATAAAAATTCCTATATTTATGAGATTGGACTGGATGTATGGAAATTAGATTTGATGTGATAAATATTCTTTCGAATGAGATATGGACGAGATATTTTAATCCCTTTCTTTAAGGGATTAGATTTGATAATTCCTATCTCCAAGGGATTTGATTGTAATCAGAATATTTATGTGGAGAAGGAATTATATTTGCACATGACTTCATATGTATCAGAATTGGAGATGGAATAAACTTCATGTGTGCAATGACTTTCCATGTTGGAACATACGGAAAGCTAGAGCCTAAAAGGTTTTAACTGTCGACAGAATATTGCGTGGATATTTGTTTATGGAAGAAAGGAGATTCCGCAATATGGTATTTTAGGCGTGTGGTAGAAGCATACTGGGTTTATGGAAAATCCCTATAATTATGGAAAAGAATTTATGAGATATTTGAGATAGGGGAAATCCTTTTATTTGTGGGATTTGGATATGGTTTAGAAGTAGATAGAGAATAGGAATATTATGGAGCTAATTATGGAAAGTTCTGATCTGCCCATGGGCTATATAGAGGACATCACAAATGCATTAATCTCACAGACTTAATAGAAAAAATCTGCATACAGATTTTTATATCTTTCGACAATATTGCGAGAGCCAAAATTCTATGTTCCAACATGCATAACCTATTTTTCAAAGTTCAAAATCATATACCTTAATTCCCCGGGAGGAGGAGATCCAGCGTCAACGAATTTCGAGGTCAGAGGGAGTCTGATCAAGGTGGATCGCAAGGGGAGCTTGCAGGATTCATGTTATAGTTAGATAAGATAAGTATAATTGTATAGTGTACTTTGTACTGTATCTTTCTGATTAGTGGATTCATTCTGAATTGGGTCAGACCCCGCAGATGTAGGTGGATTTCACCGAACTGCGTAACCAAGTCTTGTGTCTTTATGCTTTACTTTATTGCATACTTGGTTAAATAAGTTATGTTGGAACACAGTAGTGATAATTGAATTAATTAGGTAAAACCAAATTACAGATAGAATTTATCAAATCTAATCCCTCTAATCCCTCGGCCGGTGCCGCAATCTGGTTTGCATAATCATCATCTTGCTCCATATTTCTCTCAATTCAGATATGCACCTCCATGGTGCTGGGAACTTTTTTTTTATGATCTTCACGAGAACTTGAGAGTCGCATTCGATCTCCAAATATCTGATATGCTTCTGAATTGCTATTTTCAAACCAAGTTGTAGTGCTTCAGCTTCAGTCTTAATCACTGAGTTTCTTGGTATATTTTGTTGCTGCTACTATCAACCTTCCTCTCTGATCTCTGATTAGAATACCTAAACCTGCATCGCCATTCCTCAGCAAAAATCCATCAGTAGTGTTCATCTCATAATTATGAGGACAATTCCATTTAAATAATCTCTCCTTGGATATTTTTTATCTGTTCTTACTGATCAGAAATCAGGGCGTCTTGCTTTTTAATCCCACACCACATTTATGTTATGTCCAATCAAAATGCCATTAATATGGATTTAGTTCTTCCTGATGGGGGAGTTGTTCTCAAACATCTCATTGCCATATACTCCCTCCTCCCTCCGTCCCACTCTAAATTGCATATTTACTTTTTGGGAGTCAAACTTTGTAAACTTTGACCGTATATATAAATTAATATATAAATAATGACAATATCATGTGACATACTGTTAGATTTGTCTTAACATTTACTTTCTAAATATCAATTTCTTATGCGGTATTATTATAGGTAACCAAGATATCTACGGTCAAACATACTCATTGAAGAACGTAAAAAAGTAAATAAGCAATTTATAGTGGGACGGAGGGAGTAGCATTTTGTTTCACACAAGCAATCACGTCAACTTCCTTCAACGTCGTTGTTGCACCGCTGACTGCTACCTCTGAAGGAGGTTATATTTTAGGACGAGATTCAAAGTTGAAGGAATTGACATCAGATTGTTTAGGGCTTTTTGAACCAGAGGATTTCTTGATTCCTCTCACGGTATGGAAAACGTGCAAAGTAATGTGTCTACAATGATGATGGTGGCTGAAATCAATGATATGGATCCCAAATAATGATGATTTAGTGTGGTTTCAGTGCGATGGAGGAAAGACGAAGTAAATGAAGACTCCGAGTCTGGGGTGTTTGTTGGGACCATTTCACAATTTTAGTGAACCCAGGGAGGGTAAAAGGGGTGGCAGGACCAAAAGGGGAACAGAAAGGGGGATGTTGTATGGCAGTGTTGAAATTAATGGTGATGGTGGTGCGATTAGGCGCTGCAAGGGTGTTGCTAAGTTGGGTGGCGTTGTTGGGCGACGTGGTGTTGTGATAATGCTGGTGGTGCTAAAATCCACGAATTAGGGTTGCCAAACAAACAAGATTATTTTTGTCATTTAATATTTTTCTGAAAATTAGGGTTAAATTATAAACTTTACATGAGCCAAGGGTTATATAGGACTTTCGAAAAACATAAACATTAGTCAAAAGTTATATGAGCAGATTTCAAAAAAAACTAGAGGTCATATTTTTCGTCCAAAATAAGTCAGTCAAACTACTAATGGTATTTGTTTTATTTACATTTTCTTACTGCTAGATATTTTAAACGTCAGCCAAAGGTCATAGGGTTCTAATTATTCAAGTCAAAACCGATAAAAAATTATATGAACAATATTATCAAAATTTTGAAATTATATTAGCACATAAGTAAGAATTGGAAGTCATACATATATATACACATATATATGTATACATATTTAGTCCAACTTTTTACTTACAAAATACTCGTATCGCGTAATCAGTACTCATAACTATACTGAGGATATTTTATGTTGGGTGGATCACCTGACAGGCGGCTTGTCCATAAGCTTATGGACATGCCACTTATTTTTTACCTTATACACTGCATTTGTTAAATTACATACTCCCTCCATCCCAAATTAAACTGCATACTTTTCATTTTTTGTTGTCCCCAATTAAGTTGCAATGGGTCAGATCTTACCCAATTCATCCCATTTGACCGCAAGTGAAAAGACAAAAATGCCCCTGGACCTTTGCAAAATTACATCAACTAAACCTAGTTATTTAGGCTCTTATCCACATTTCGGAACGTGTGTTGCGTCCTTGAGAAGAGAGCTTGCCCATTTGAAAATGGGGCCAGACATTATCACATGCCTAACTTTCGCTCTTCCTGATCTTCATTATTGCTCTCCCAACGCTCCATTTGCCTTCTTCATTACTCCTGAATGCTCCATTTACAACCCATTTCTTTCTTTTCTGTCTACAAAATCATAGCCTCGCTCTGAACCCCCTCAAACCCTGAAAACCCTATCCCCTCCCCATCTGATTTCTGTTGAATAAATTATGTTTATCTCTGGTTTTTATGTTTCTGTCAATGCTCCTTTGTTAATCAATGCTCGGTTTTTTGATTTTATCATGGCCTTTTGGGTTTCCAAACTAGGGTTTTCTCAAATTTTTGTTGGGGGTTTTGAAAATGAACATGATTTCTGCTCTGTTGGTTTCTGTCACAACATTTTCTTATCTCGGTCTGTGTTTCGCTCGTTCATTTTGTGGGTTTTGAACTCATTTGATTGGTTCTTAACTTGTGGGTTCTGGTTTCTTTGTGTGTTGTGTGTTAAAACCGTTGAAATGTACACGGATCTTGAGTTTCGATGTATAAAACCGGCTGCATGTGAAGATTTTCTGTGTTTTTGAATTGTTTGACTTGAAAAACATGATTTTCTTGTGCTTTTTGTTTGATATGTTGAAGCCTTTTGGAAAATTTGAGACATATATGCCCTTGTTCGTGGTGTTCTTCCTATTCTGGTTATTTTAATCCTAGATTTGTTGCATTTTGTATTTTTTGACAAGAAATGCATGCTTAAATTGTGATTATTGGTGGATTTATTGAACTTTGTTGCCAGATCTATGATTGAAGTGCCCCTGTTCTTACTATTCTTCCTCTGTGGAGTCTTAAAACCATAGATCTGACTTCATTAGGGTGTCTTATGCTATATTTTTGAGTTTTTTAAAAAACATATGATATGAAAAATGCTTGCATGTGATGTATATGTCTTTTTCTGATACTTTTCAATGCTCATTTATGAATAAGTTCTGAAGCTCTGTTGGTTTCTTAATTATGACATTGGCCAACACTTCCATTCAATTATGATATAGTTGTGAAATGCATGCGTCTTCCCGTTCTTCCTACTATGAGATTCTTAATTATGATGTCGTGTTGGATTAGGGTTTTTGAAAATTGTCTACGCTCATTCATGTTCATTTGTGATGTCTTAAGCCCTCGCATATTGTTGTTCTAGATTTTCTGAGAGTTTAGTCGTGTCTAACTTTACCCTTACTAATACTGTATTATTTCTTCCTTGTGCCCGTTTGCATCTGAAACCCTAGTCCCACCCCTTGTCATAGAGAACTAAATTTTTTGCTTGTCATTCTTTGCATCTGAATCCCAATCCCCACCCATTCTGTCTACCCTTACCTGATGGATCATGGTGATAGGGTCATGGCTGGGCAGGGTAAGTCTGCCCCTTGCCAATCCTTGAGTGAATCCGAGTATGACTCTCAGTTCGAGGCAAGTATTGATCCCACATTATTTACTGGCCTTGATGATATTGAGTCACAAACAAAGGGAAGTAAAGTTATCACACTCTATTACCCTGTCCTAGATACTTATTCATTTGAATCTTGGGATACCCCTCTGGCCACACATTTTAGTCCTGTACCTGAAGCTGTCCTACCATTCAGATTCAGATCCTGATTCGGATGAAACACAGCCCCCCGATCCACATGAATCACATCCCCCTGATTCTGATGAAATACAGCCCCCTGATTATGATGAAACACAGCCCCCTGATTCTGAATCCTAGTATGATCCACATCCTTTAGTGTACTTCAAGGGTAGTGAATTCCCTAAGTATGGTGAGCCTGGTTTCTAGGAAACTGGAGCCTGTCTATATCCTGATAACTGGACTGTATATGTTCATCATAGTGATTTTGATGCTGGAAAATAGTTTTATTACTCACACGTTTGTAATAAATGATCCCTTTCAATTATGCTCTTGCTTTGGAATTTAATATTATTGAGAATGTACTAACATTTTACCTTTTACTGCAGGTTTTCTTTATAGAGCAACTACTTGGTGTTGTGTTTGTCTGTGATATCTTGTGTGCTACTTGTCTGTGATAGCATGTGTGCTACATTTTTATGCCGGGTAGTTGAATCTGTGTGTTGTTTATGATCAAATGTGCAACCACTGAGATTTTGACTCAGATTTAGTTGAAACCAGGGTGGTTGTTCCTCATTTTTCTTCTGAATCTGATGCAGAACCTAAGTCAGGCAGGGCATGTTTCATATCAGGGCCCATAATGGAGCAGTAAAATTTATGCATGTGTACGTGTTTGTGGTTCTCATATGCAACCATGCAGTGATGTTTCCAAAACTCACTGACCTTGACTGGGCATATATTAACTGCATTTTATATGAGATATCATAGCTTCTGAAATTGTTTGTGATGAAAAGTTTATGTGCGGGTTGAACCCTTGATTAATGATGTAGCTATGATGAATGATTAAAACATGCAGCCATGCCTATCAGCCTCGAAACTGATTGGATCTTGGCGGGGCATGATGTGATTAAACCCAACTCTGAAATTATTTGCATGTTTGACCTTGTATTAGTTGATAGCCACCTATGATGATATTGTTTGTTCACACTTAGGCAGCAATCGTGTTTGTTAAAAACACATGGACGGCAGCCTTGTAGTGTTTGTTAACTTGAAATGACTGTGTGTGTCAAGTCATCCATTACATTCTGGTTAATGTTTGTTTTCCTCAGTTCTAAAGCATAAATTTTAAAAACATATGTTTTTCAAATTTCATGGATACAGAATGGAGTTTAGCCCTTCCAGCTTTTACAAGGTTTCCCTATAATGGATGCACTGCATTAGTGTGGCTTCTGATCCTCTTGCTTGCTATAGCCATATGTATGGTGCTTTTTCCAACATGCAATTATGTTATTGTGCTCCGACAGGTTAGCCGGTACCTTAGTGGCACTGCCATTAAGGCTTCCAAGTTGATCGGTTTCTTGATTCTGCCACACCGCCCATGCCTTTTTGAACGGGCATTCACAGCTTCTCCATTTTGAAGTTGCTGCTTCACACGTGCCCATATAGTAGAGATGGTTTGAACTGAACATGACTCTCTATGTGCTTCCTCGAGTCTCTATTGCCGCTCAATCTGCCCATTTTTGAAGTGTTGAAGCAGAAAATGGGCTATGTCCTATCTCTGATCATCTGTCAGGTTTGCCCCAACCATCACAGCCTTGCTCGATGATGAATTGAAACTGAATGAGGGAATTTGTTTTTTGTATCTGGCCAGTTCTTCAGGAATTGGCCAAAAGATTTCTGAGAGCTGTACTTTGGTTTTTGTTTGATTGGTTTGGGAGCTGTAATAAATGCCCCTATTTATAGATGTTAGGGTTAAATTTTCAACTTCGTGAACAATGGCTTCAATTGGCTCCAAAAATGAAATTTTGGAGCCAAAAGTTTAAAAAAAAGAAGGGAACTGTTATTGTTCCCGTCTGGGATAACTAAAAATTAACCCATTTTTGTACAGTAATTTTTCAGTCCCATCACAGTACAAATTTCAGTTTTTCGTACTGAAAAGCTGCCATTTTATACTGTTCAATTTTGCAGCCAAATTTCTCTCCCCCACAATTTATTTTGGGACAGAGGGAGTATGAAATTTAGAAATTTTAAAAATATTTTATATATTTTTTTATTTTCACATTCAAATACATATTATTACTTGTTTTAACTTTAAAAATATAATACTTAATTTTAAAAAAAATTACAACATTTAAGGTAAAAGTCACAGTGAAGACTGTCCATAAGGTTATGGATATGCCATGGATCATTTTTGTAAAAAGGGGGTTAGTTTGTAATTAATAAAAAATTTAGGGTTTCATATAATTTGTCAAAGAAGATCTAAGAAGGCAGAAATCAGGTCCTCGTTCTTGTTCCCTCCGCCACCACCGCTGCCATCAGACCGGAGTTTGCATCAAACTTCGCCGATATGTGTTGTGCCTGCTCGTCGTCGATCTTCCCCGACGGAATGAAAGCAAGGCCGGCGAGCTTCTGTCGTTTATTAGTAGCGGAATGAAGACAAGGTCGGACCGCAACCCTCAAACTACGAAGTCGGCGACATCAAGTTAATTGATTTAAATGCCAGCGAAAGCAACATAATGAAAGCAAGGCCGGTGAGGTTATCAAGCTCTGAGCTTCTGTTGATTAATATAGGTAATACAAATAGAAGCATTTGTACGGTTTGGTGAATTGAGTTTGTTGAAGAATAGGGCGTCAGTGTTCATATTTCAAGATTTATAAGATCTTTTGTAGCATAAGCTTCCTAGTTTAATCTACCAGCACGAAATGCAGTGGCGGAACCAGGAAAAAAATGTGATGGTAGGCTGAAATTGCACTGTACTTAAAATTTTTTTTTGTACAACTCAAAAACAAATGATCGATTAACATAATATAATAAGATGAGTACAATACAATAAGTCATACAAATTCACTACTAAAAAAACTACATTCTAATGCTAGAAGCAGGTTTAGGAAGTGGAGGCAATTTAATCCTACGAGGCTCCGAAATTTGAAAATGTTGCATGATTGCTTCATTCTCAATCTTAACAAAAATCCCTTTCTCAACATAAACCCTCATAATATCATTCAACCATTCATCTCTCATTCTATTACGTAGATCAGTCTTGATTTTTTTCATAGCAGAAAAAACTCGTTCAACTGAAGCAGTTACAACGGGTAGAACTAATGCCAACTGAATAAGACGATATAGCAATGGAAAGACGACATGACTACGTGATTGAACCATATGCTGAGCAAAACGTCCTAGATCATTGATCACTGGCCAAGAAGCATTATTATGTCTCATATCACGAATGAAAGTGTTAAGTTCTTGCTCAAGTTGAAGACAATCAATTCGAGAGAAGTCATTCGGATATAGTTCACCAAGGCGAACCAACTTACCAACATCAAAGCTGGAAAATGAATCTCTCGGATCAAGGCATGCAATACAAGTGAGTAACTCCGAGCTTGCTTCAGAAAATCGATCATTCATTTCAACAATCATATTATCCACGGTCTAGAAAAAAAAAGAAAAAACATCAACAAGATAAAAAATACATGTAAAATAGTCTAAAAAAAATATTAAAGTATATAAATTTTAAAGTTTACCTGAAGAAAAATGTCAACGCGATAAAAGTCACCATTGGTTTCCATCTGTCCACGACGTCTAGAACGGTGACGAATTTTCCGTTGATCTTCCATTTGGCATACTGTGATCTCATGTTTCTTACAAAAGGTCTCGACTTTATTCAACAATACCTCAAAACCCCCAGCTCTGAATTCTCTCAGTTCAAGCTTCATTGTATTCATCAAATGCACGGCTTGTATCTTTGTTGCAAGGCAAGAGACAATTGACTTGTAACTCCCAACAAATGTTTCATCAAAAACATACAAAATACAAATTCATAGCTCTCCATTCTATCCATCAAACCCTTTGCTTTAGAGGCATTTTCAGCTGAATTGCCATACTCACATATATTAAGAAGCACTTGATCAATGGAAGACCACATAACCTCGAAACGAAGAATAGTAGTGTAGTGTGATCCCCAACGGGTATCACCAGACCGTCTCAAACTCATTTCCTGATTTTTGCCTCTTCCACTAACATTATCTCCTTTTTCCAGTGCCTCCGCAAGTCTATCATGTTCTAAACGATTAAGCATATCTTTTCTAACACAAGAACCCCCAACTAGATTCACGATGTCAACAAGATACGAAAAAAATTCACACACTGATAGAGTACTATTTGCAACACTAACAACAACCAATTGAAGTTGGTGAGAAAAGCAATGGATGTACCTTGCCGAAGAGTTTTCTTTCAACATCAAAGCTTTCAACCCATTAAACTCTCCTCGCATGTTTGAAGCTCCATCATATCCTTGCCCCCTACACCTTGACAACGACAATTTCTTATTTCCAATAAGTGTCTTGAGAGCAAGAAACAAAGTGGTAGACTTAGTATCATTCACATGCACAAGACTAAGAAAATGCTCAAGAACACATCCTTTTTTGTTGACATATCGCAAAACAACTCCCATTTGCTCTTTTATTGAACAATCTCTAGCCTCATCAACAAGAATAGAAAATACACCATCTCCAATGTCATCAATGATAGCATCACTTACCTCTTCGGCACAAGCATGTGAGAGTTGTTTTTGAATTAAGGGGGATGTCAACTTGTTATTTCCCGGAGCATCATGCATTACCTTAGCAATATCCTCACTTCGATCGCAATACCAATCAACCAATTCAAGAAAATTACCTTTGTTGAGAGAATCAATACTCTCGTCATGACCACGGAAAGCCAAACCTTGCTTTAACAAGAATCTTATCACATTCAAAATCCCACTCAAACGGATGCGGTATGCCTCTTCTACTTCACGCCCATGAACCTCCAAAAAATGTGGGATTCTTTGGTTTGGATTACTAAAGTCCGACAATTTCCCATTGGCAATATGATGCTTACCATCCACATGTTTTTTATGCTTCCTAAAAGAGTTTAGGGCATTCTTCCAAGTTTTCACCCCATCCACACTATAGTCATCATTACTTGTGGGATCCTTAAAAAGATAGCAAGGAAAACAATATGTGGCATCATTTGACACACTATACTCCAACCAAGGAAACATATCAAACCAATTCTTTTGAAACTTTCTATATTCGCTTGAATAAAATATTTTGGGAAAATTATGGTTCCGAGGTTGACAAGGCCCTCTTTTCACATATTCACACCTCACATTATCTATAATAGAAGCATCATACTCATTTATAGGTTTTCTTAAGGCGGGATCACTTATAACATCATTGGCACAAAATTGTAAACGAGATTGCTTACTACCACTACCACCCTCCTCATTATGCCTATCTTGGGTACCTTCATCACATTCAAGAGCTCTCTTCTTCAAAGGTGGAAATCCTATACTCCGTTGCACTAAATTCTTCATAACCAATCAAACACCAAATTCAACTCATTATAAAATCTACAAGAGTATATGAATATTACAACATGAATACATAATAAACCCTAAATTATTAATAAATCAAATCAACATGAATACATGATAAACCCTAAATTATTAATTCACAAAATCCCACAAATCACAATTCAAACGAAAATCACAATGAATTGAATAAAAATGAAAATCTCACAATCACAAATTCACAATGAATTTAAATAACCTCACAAATCACAATTCAAACGAAAATCACAATGAATTTAAATAACCTCACAATCACAAATTCACAAAATCTCACAAATCACAATTCAAACGAAAATTAAAATGAATTGAATAAAAACAATATTGCATAACTAAAATCAAAATTGAAAAGGAATTGAACTAGAAACAATTAAATTCATGTTTTGAATCTTTCAATTTTAGTTCAAGAGTTTGAATTAAATTGAAATTGAAATTTGAATTTTTAAATACCTAAATGGCGGTGGATCTTGGCGGTGTGGTTGCCGGTGGTGGTGGACTGGCGGAGCGCGGTGGCGAACTGGCGGTGGCGGGTGGCGCCGTGGGCCCGTGGTGGCGGCCGGCGGTGAACTGAGACTGAGAGAGTGAGACTGTGAGCAGAAGCGAGAGGCGAGAGGGAGGCAGTGGCTGAACAATTTGGGCCATGGCCTCTTGGGCCATTTTCGTTTGGGTTTTGTTTTGTTTTTTTTAACACATACATCTGTAAAATGAAAAAAAAAACCCTTAAACAAACGACGTCGTTTGACGTCGAGTTTGGGGAAAAAAAGAAAATAGAGCAGGCTTCTTCTTCCTTCTCCATAGCTTCCGGCCGGCGGTCTCACCACAGTGCACCTACGCCGCCGTAGGCCGGAAACCCCCTTCCGTCGGCCGGGAACAGTAATTCCCGCTGGCCGACGGATCTCAGGGCAGGCGCGCGCCTGCCCCCGCCTAAACGTGGTTCCGCCTCTGACGAAATGGTTGTATTGGTGTGCTTCAAAGTTGATATAAGTGCAGGGATGTAATTTTCAAGAAAAAGCCTCCTAGTTCAGAGAAGAGCTTAGTTTTGAATCTTATAGTATATTTGTTTGTTTGTTCTAAAAACACACATGATATTTTTTTTCCCTTGTTTTTTGTATTGTTGAGAAGTAAACATTTAGAAATACAAAGCAAATAAATCAAGCAGTATTGAGTGTTACATAACACAACAAATTTATGTCATATTATGCATTTATTTATTTATTTATATGTTGCCTCTGATAGTATTCAGTGTATAATAGATAGTTTTACTATGTATGACTTTTTATTTTCAAATGTTATTGATTTTTAAATTTAAATAAGGAAATGCTTAGTATCCAATTTATACTAGTTGTACTGTGTATGAATTTCACTTATTGTTGATTGTGCATTGTAAATTAAGAATTTCATTTGTTTACTACTCCCTCCATCCCAGCTATTTATGCAAATTTTAACTTTTTCAGATTGACCAGAACTAATTTTGATCATTAATATCTTTAATTGTTCATATTTAAAAATGATGAATAAATAAAATTATAAAAATAGATGTTAACAAGATTCTAATGATATCACATTAAAACGAGCCCTCGAAACCCTAGCCTACCACCTCCAGCCGAACCTGGAGAATCGAGATGGAGATGGAGAATTGACGGGGCGGAGGTCTGGCGAATGTGGCAGAGGAGAAGAATGGGAATGAGAACCGACGGAGGTCTGGCGGATGTGGCAGAGGAGAAGAATGGGAAAGAAGGCGGAGGAGGGAATGAGAACCGACGGAGGTCTGGCGGATGTGGCAGAGGAGAAGAATGGGAAAGAAGGCGGAGGAGGGAATGAGAACCGACGGAGGTCTGGCGGATGTGGCAGAGGAGAAGAATGGGAAAGAAGGCGGAGGAGGGAATGAGAACTGGTGGAGGAGGTTGAGTGGAAAGAGTAAATGCAGGAGGGTGGTGGAGCTCCAGGCTTGAATGTGACCGCTAAGAACAGCAAGTGCTTGGCGGCGGGAACACCAAGAACGGCGATGTGAGAGCTCTCCGGTGGAGAAAGGGTTTCAGGAGAGAGATACAGTGAAGGAAGAAAATAACCAATCTACTAGGGCTATTAGTGTCTTTTCTATTTTTATCTTAGTTTTTAATTTTTAATTCAGGGGTATAATGGTCATTTCACCCATTTCCGACCAATTTAACCATTGATATTTTGGGCAACGAAATTCAGGGTTATTTTTATACTTTTAAATTTTACAAGGTCATTTTTACACTTTCATCAAAACATAGGGTTAAAATCACACTCTAAAATATATACTTCGTCAACCATCTGATTTTATTTTGTTTAAGAATCTTGCATCGGATAGAGGAAATATTAAATCCTAGTGATTGCAAGAATTGGTCCCATACTCCCATGTGTTTTCCCCTAATAATTGTGTCCACCATCTGTTTTTGTTTAATATTTAGTGTAGAGTGAGATTTGACTTTTAGATTTAATGCAATGCTCCATCTGTTCAACCTCCACGTCTCTATTAAATAAATATGTAAATAATTTACTACAATAAAAGTTTAGTGATGCATTTTTTATAACACATAAGGAGGTATTACAAATTTACTTTGCCTCTATCTGTAACTAAATTTTAGTGACACAAATATATGTCATTAAATCAAACTACTAAATATATTTCTGTCAACAAATTTATTGACACTTCTATATATAAATGCATCAAAAAAAATATAAACACACTCTAATGTGTCATAATATTTTATTGACATGCTAAATAGAGACACTTCTATAAACGTCAATACTAATTTAGTGACACTTTTGAGTGCCACTAGTACTTTAAAAATATGCCACTAATGAAAAAAATTTGGTAGCAATAATATTATTGTATCTGAATTCATCACAACAAGTAATTCTTAAATATTAATTTTTATTTATTGTTATTATACATATATAAATATATTAATGATCAAATATATTTTTAAAATGGTATAATAATGATTATGGTGTAAACAATACTAAAAGATGGGGGAGGGTACAGTTTAAAATTTGTTAGCTATCGCAATTCAATTTCGATTTGAGAACTAAATAATTACGAGTTGAAATGTCCACCTCTTCTAGATGTGTTTCTATATTTTAATACGCACCTCCCTCTTAGTGATTTACTTTATTTTTTGGGAAAATCTCAGGAAATGCGGCATTTTTATAAGTTTATGGACAGTTCTCAGGGGCATTTATATTAAATATTGTATTTTTTTATAAAATTTAAATATTTCATTTTATAAGTTAAAACAAGTAACAATATGTATTTGAAGGTGAAAATATAAAAATATATGATATATAGAAATATTTTCAAAAATTTTAAATTATGTATGTAATTTAAGAAATGCAGTGTATAAAGTAAGAAATAAGTGGCATGTCCATAAACTTATGGACAGGCCGCCTGTCAGGAGACTCACTCTTATTTTTTACTTTGTTTAAGTTATTGAAACTTATTCCTGATTAATACTCTCTTCGGTACTCTAATAATGGTTCACTTTGATTATAGTTTCTTTTTATGTTATATTTGATCATCAATCGTTTTTATTATATAGAATAACAGACATCATGTGAGATATTTTTGAATTTCCCGTAAGACATAGTTTATGAAAAATAAAATTTTATACTTCATCATTGTAAGCAACTGAAAAAAAATAAAGGTCATTATTAGAGTACTGGTGGAAGTACCATCTTTTCCCTGCTCTAGCTGCCATCCCTCCTCCACACCGAGAGCTAGGACAACATCATTATTTTTATTTTCATTCAAACCTCACTTGCATCATTATATGGGCAATCTGGTGTGTCAGAAACAAGGTTACTATTGATCACCATAAAGGACGGATTGATATGGTCCAAGATATTATCAATGATCTGTAGGCGGAAGGGATACACAAGGATATAGGGCCTTTAGAAGATCCCAATTCCAATCAAGTTCTTTTGGAACATGCAATTTGCTCACTACATGCTAATCAGCCGAAAAAGTCGGTAGTTGGTGAGATTCAATTACTGTGGTTTTCCCAGGGAAATCATCTAGACCCAGTTTATACCAGCTGGACATGCATTGACACAGATGCAGCTTTTAGAGCTCAAGATGGGAAGGCAGCAGCTGCTTGGTGGGCAACAAGCTAGGATGGGGGAAACTTGTGGAATGGAGCGAGGAACATCCAAGCTTTGTCCGGTGTCCAATCTGAACTCACCGCAATCCACGAAGCAATGGCGGAGGCAAGTAACTGAGGTACAACATTTCTCTGTCTCCGTGCGGACTGTGAGATGGCTCTAAACCACATCGATAAATTTCCCAATGTACCACCAGCATTACAGGGACTAATTAGAAATATTATAATGTTAACAATGGTTTTTACAAAAATCCATATCTTGAAGGTTCCAAGGGAGATTGTTGCAAATGTTTACAATTTAGCCCGTTATGTAATAGACGGAGGTTGTGTAAACCACAATAGCTTGATGTTAATATAAGGTTCGAATGTTTGTTTCAAAAGAAACAAAAAAATTCAAACCGCACAATAATTTTAATGACATTAATTTGAGTTGCAAAGGCTTACGTAAAATGCAGGGTCTTAAGAAAATAAGAAACAAGGGGTGTTTTCAGTTATTTTAAAAACTTTTCTTAATATCTTGTCTCATCACAAGTTGTGCTGAGACGATCCTATGAGTCTTTCTCAATTTAAGTTTGAATTGGTTCTTGATGCGAAGCAGACATACATTACTCAGCCTACAATCTCGATCTTTACTAATTAGATATACTTAGGGGTCGTTTGGTTCATGTGGGAATTCAATTTTGCGATAATTTGTATTTCATGGGAAGTTGTTTCCGTGATCAAATTTCTAGGATATACACAAATCGTGTTTGGTTGCACATGCGGATTCTATATTTCCTATGAATTAATTTTCTGCATGTTGTTTGGTTGACTTCATTTGTTTCTTTGGAATCTAACGATTTTGTAAAAAATTGCCGCGTGAAGGAGGGAAACCATAACGTTTTACGCGCCATAGTTAGGATAAAAGTGTAATATCACACAAAAGCATCGCAGAATTGCATTCGACCGAGGAGGTACTCGGTAACATATTTCCCACGTTATGTGGGAAATTTAATTTCCTTCGAATTACAACTTCCCATGTATTTACAACTTTCCGTCAACCAAACAGTTCTACCAATCCTAAAATACGCAGAATTTATAATCACCGTGTATGATACGCATACCAAACGACCTCTTATGCCATTATATCGAAATGTTTTCAACATTTGTCAGACAATATTGGGGCGTTGAATTTTTAAGTATCATAATATGCATTTATTATAATACTTATATATATATATATATATATATATATATATATATATATATATATATATATATATAAGTGTCTCTATATGGACGTCTTAAAAGTCTGTTTTTTGTAGTGCTCTAACCATGTCTGAGTTTAAACTACGTAGTACAGTGTAGATAGCCTTAAAGCGAATGTGTGGTAAGTGGTAACCGGTAAAGCTCAAAAGCTATTCACATCCCGGTCGGTATTGCAGATTGAGGGAGGGACGGGGTGGTGCTCAATCACCACTTCAACTCCTGTGAAATTTGATTTTACCTAATTAACTCAATTGTGTTTATCGTGTTCCAGCATAACCTAATCAACTAAGTACATAATAAACTAAAGTACAAAGACACATGACTTAGTTACGCAGTTCGGTGAAATTCACCTACAACTGCAGGGTCTAGTCAGTTCAGAATGAATCTACTAATCAGAAAGATAGTACAAAGTACACCATACAAAATACTTATCTTTTCTAATTAAACAAGTGAATTCTACTAGCTCTCCTAGTTGTCGATCCTCCTCGATCAGACTCCCTCTGACCCCGAACTCCATCGACGCTGGATATCCTCCTCCCGGGGAATTAAGGCTTACGTTATGAACTTTGGATCAAAAGACTTTGATCATGTTGGAACACAATTGTAAAGCTCTCGGCTACCTCTGAATATCGAAAACCTAACTGCAGATTTTCCCAAAATAAATCCTTCAGTAGCTTAGCCAAAATGTCCACAACATATAGCTCGATTGCACGTTTTCTGTTACTTGTGCGAATGGAATTTTATCTCCACAAAATATTTTGATAATAATCAAATCCATTGGAGATAGGAATTACCGAATCTAACAAAATATTATGACAACAATCAAATCTTTTGGAGATAGGAATTACCGAATCTAATCCCTTTAAATAAGGAATTAGGATATCTCGTCCTTAAACATACTACAGCCAAAACTCTATATCAATTTCAATTCCATTAATCTAATCGAATCCTACAAATATAGAAATTTATATATTGTCCAAATCAAATCAACTCGGAAGAGATATAACCTTCTCGAATTTCATCTTCGATCATTCCTTATATCACCAAAATCCCTTCTTTAATATTACAACACAATACTTTCTAATTTGCATAATTTACACAACTTACCGGATAACAAATATGGACTTTACATCATGCATACAAGGATGTAGTTTCAAATATTTTCTCTTAAGAACCAAAAAAAAAAAACCATCCAAACACCCGATGAAGTGGTGTCTTCTAACTTAGAATTGGAGATGAGAACGTAATGAATATGTATATTAACCACTTGCTTTAGCCCAGTGGCTAGGGCATGCCCCCAGGTGCATCCCAGATTCAATTATAGCATGAGAGCATTATTATGAGGTTTAGTCTTTAAAATACGCCATGTTAGGTTGCAGACTTTCCCTGTTTACTTTGGGAAGGGTAACGAAGCTTCCTGAACCAAAGCTTACCACTTAAAATATTAAAAGAGTGGTCGAATGCTGAGCACTTCAAAATTTTAAACGAAAGATGATAACATTTACTCCCATCTGTCCTCTAATAATGTTCCTTTTTAAAAAAATATTTTTTCGAGACATATTTGATCACTGATAACTTATATTACATACAATAATAAATAATAAAATTTATTTTTCAAAAACTACATGCTACAGAAAATTCAAAAGTATTTCACATAATATCTATTATTATATACAATAAAATTTATTGATCATCAAATATATCATAAAAAAATATTTAGTGAAAGGGGGCAGTAACGTAGAGATTACTTAAAAGGAATTGAACATAGTACAGGACGTGCAGCACTTCAAATAAAACTGAAAGAAATTTATAAAATCTTTTGTGAAATTCGGTTTTATCTAATTAATTTAATTATCACTATTGTGTTTCAACAAAACCTATTTAATTAAGTGTGCAATAAAGTAAAGCATAAAGACACGAGACTTGGTTACGCAATTCGGTGAAATCCACCTACATCTGCAGGGCTTGGCCGAGTTCAGACTGAATCCACTAATCAGAAATATACAGTACGAAGTACACCATACAATTATACTTTTGTTATCTAATTATAACGTGAATCCTGCTAGCTCCCCTAGCTACTGATCCACCTTAATCAGACTCCCTATGACCTCGAAACTTATCGACGCTGAATCTCCTCTTCCCGAGAAATTAAGGTATATGATTCTGAACTTTGAACAACAGGTTACGTATGTTGGAACATAAAATTCTGGCTCTTGCAATACTCTCGAAAGATATAAAATCTGTATGTAGATTTTTTCTATTAAGTCAGTGAGATTAATGCATCTGTGATGTCCTCTATATATAGTCAATGAGCATATCAAAACTCTCCACAATTATCTTCATAATATTCCTATTCCTTATTTGCTTCGGAAGCATATCTAAATCCCATAAATAAAAGGTTTTTGCTTATCTCAAATATTCCATAAATCTGTTTCCATAATTATACGGATTTTCCATAAACCCAATATGCTTCTACCACACGCCTAAAATACCATATTGCAAAGTCCCCTTTCTTCCATAAATAAATATCCACGCAATATTCCGCCAACGGTAAAAACCTTTTTGGCTTCAGTTTTCCATATGTTTCAACATGGAAAGTCATTGCACATATAAAGTTTATTTCATCTCCAATTTTGATACGCATGAAATCATGTGCAAATATAATTCCTTCTCCACATAAATATTCTGATTACAATCAAATCCCTTTGAGATAGAAATTACCGAATCTAATCCCTTAAAGAAAGAAATTAATATATTCCGTCCAAATCCTTTCACACGATGTTTATCAATCAATTCCAATTTTCATAAATCCAATCTAATCACATAGGAATTGATATATTCTGAATTTAAACTCCATTGACGAAATATTTCCTTTTCAGATTTCTTCACAGACTTCCATAAATCTCGATCATTCCTTCTTTGATATTTCAACACAACAATTTCATATTTGCATAATTTCCACAAATTGTCAACTAGATAATCTATACTTTACATTTTGAAATTGGATTTTTATATAAAAAAAAAAGATAAAATCACCCATTGGGTGGGGATATTAATTAGTACCCCATAGATAAAAAAAATAAATTTAGAACCGAGCTGAGGCAGCTAAAATTGCCTCCAAAACCCATTAAAAACCTTAATCTAAAGTAATTAACTATCCTAATTTGATAGAACAGTAGTATATGAGTAAAGTCAGATGATGCGTTTCCAAAACTTGCAATCTCGACCCCCGTGTTAATTTCTAGCTTTGCCAGTCATCGTCCGAAATGGAGATGTTCGTAGACAGCCCAAGTGAGAATTGAGGAGAGTTGCCCCAGCGTCCCAAGCGTACTGGGTGTGAGTAAAGAATCTTTTGGCAATGGCCATTGTTGTGAGCGGTAAAACATGTCCTGTGACGTATTTCAAGCTGCAAAAGATTGAGGTACTCCCATGGTCTTTTTCACGTTCATCAAGAAACTTGTCTAATCGTTCATATGTTAACTACATATAATAATGGCAACTAAAAACTTACTTTTGAGAAACTACTTGTTATGACGAATCCAACAATATCACATACGATAATATTGTTACTTTTGGATGTTGCATAATCCTTGAGTGTTCCTGCACCTGTAATTGAAAAAGGAGCAACAGTAACTTGTTCTGAAGGGAGTTATCGTGGACTATAATAGACGGGAAACCGAGCTTATCTAGGTGCATTGGGCCGCTAATACAATTATATAGCATATGGACTGTAATCAGCCCATTAAAATTGCTGGTAGAAGCATATCCAGCAATATTATCAGCAACCTTATTACCTTCCCTCTTAACATGAAATATTGAACAGCCAGCCAAATTGGATACGTGCATGCAATGAATTATATTTTTATTTTCAATTTAAAATCCTAAATAATTATATAATAGAAATTTCTTATTTTACATATGAATATAACATACTATTTTAATATTTTTCAATTATTAATATATTAACATTAATAGTTCTATCTTATAATTAGTTTGTATACATTATTATTATTTGTTATTTTTACGCATTAAAAGATATTTTAATATTTATATTATAGTATCTAATTTTAGTAAATATAAAGGAATTTGAATGTATTAAGAAAAAAAATTGATGATAAAAATTTTCATGTGAACCCCATTCACTTTTTTCTGGATCCACCTGTATGTTGGGAGAGATGTCAACCATCTCTCCCTTCAATGTGTTTAAACTGCATAACGACCCGTGTCACTTATTTTTCTTACGGTAATTTTATTGTGTTTTTAAAAATCATTCAAAGATGCTGGAAAAAATGCCCAACAGCGATTACAATTAGTTGAATTGACATTCAACCTAACTAGTCTCAAGCAACAATTAACATATTGCAACGATATCTAAATTAAATGCCAACCAGCAGATTGATCGTTTGTACTATTACATATTAGAGATCCAATAAACTATAACATCACCCTCAAGGATATTAAATCGCTTCCTGCAAAAACCATGACCACTTTAGAATAGAGGAGCGTATCACGCATCAAATTCAGTATGCCAAAAAATGATCTTCTACAACTGTAACACTAGTTGATCCAACCACAATCTATGGTGTCCAAACTGTAAACACCTTGAAAAACACAGATACGGCAGATCCAAATTAATGGAAACCCAAAGATAAAACCACAAATAAAATTACGAACACATGATGTGTATGAAAACATCGAGAAACATCATTTTGAATAACTAAATCGAGTTATCATCATGAACACAATGATCAAATCGATCAAGCTAAAGAAATAAATAATGGTGCGGAGATAAATCTCAAGCTTATTCAATAACAAAAATGCTAATTAAAATAAAATGTTATTTTCCATCTCCCTATAATGGGAAGACGAGGAAAAGAAGATTGAAGAGTTGAAGATGAAAATAGAAGCAAATTCCTGACCGCGACTTATTTCGTAGTTGAGGATTTGAAGAAGGTAAAGTCGCGATAGAGGATGTCATTAACACAATCGTGGATTCGTTGATGTTTACATATTAATTAGTTTCTTAGTTTAATTTTAATTAGGATATTTCGTAAGATATTTTTATTTAGAGAAAAGTGTGTTTTTAACCCTATGTTTTGGTCGAAAGTGCAAAAATGACCTTGTAAAATCTAAAAATGCAAAAAATAACCCTGGATTTTGTTGCCCAAAATGTCAGCAGTCAAATTAGCCGGAAATCATCGAAATGACCATTTAACCCTTCTATTAAAAAAATAAAAATGGTAAAAGACAGTTTTACCCACCTCGCTTTTTAACAAAACTAATATGTTCTCATGATATCCCCTTTCTCCCCACTTGTGCCACCAATTCCACCACCCCTCCGCTGCCGACACCCCTATTTTTGCAACTCACAACGAAGGAAGGAAGCCCAAGCTCTTTCGCTTCTCCACCACGTCTCAACCCTTTTTTCGGAGCCCTAGCTTCGTGGTCTTCGCCACTACTTTTGGCCATTTTTTCAAAGGTCGACGGTGGAGGCGAAGTTCATGAGAGGGAGAGTTGATAGGGGATTTGTGGCAAGGAAGAGGTGGGTGATTCACGGGGGATTCGTGGCAGTGCTTGGTGAAAATGAGGGGTGGGAGAGGTCGACATTGGAGGCGACGTTCACCAGGGGGAGAGGTGGTGGATTCGTGGCGGCGGCGCTTAGTGAAAATGGAGGTGGGAGAGATCGACGGTGGAGGCGACATTCATGAGGGGGGGGGGGAGGTGGTTGATTTGTGAGGGATTTGTTGCGGCAGAGAGGTGGTGGGCGGAACTAAGGTTTGGTGATGGGGGTAGGGAGCGGCAGGGAGAGTTGGTTGCGGTTGGTGACGGGAATGGGCGACGGGGAGAGGTGGTGGTGGAACTAGGGCTTGGTGATGAGGATAGGCGACGAGGGTAGGAGGTGACAGGGGTAGGGAGTAGCGGGGAGAAGTGGTGGTAGGTTGTAGGTGGAGCTAGGGTGGAGCACATCGGTACTAGGGGGAGTTCAGCATGGAGAGGTGGTGGCGGCCGGCGGGTCACTGAGCGGTGAGATTGAGCTTGTGGGTGATGATGCAAAAGAGGGCTCCCAGTAAGGCGCTTACCAGCAGCCCACAGAAGGTGATCTGATATTTCCATTCTGGCACGGCTACATCATCGGAGCAATGTGGCGCAATGGAGCGACGGAGCAATGATGACAAAGTAGCAGGGTGGCGGAGCAGAAGAAATTGAAGAAGAAGAAGAAGGGTAAAATGGTCTACAAATATTCATCTTTAAATTTAGGGGTATTTATGTCTTTTCATGCTTGGTCAATGGTTGACTTTTTGAGTCAACGCCAGAATTGAGCAAAATGAGTATAATTGCACAATTCTACCAAAATATAGGGTTAGTTTCGCACTTTCAGATTTTACAGGGTTATATCTGCACTTTCTTAATGTAATATGGTCATTTTTGCACTTTTTCCTTTTCTTTATTATAATCATTTTTGAGTATTTTAGCTGAGTTTAGACCTAAGTTTTTGTTAACAATTATTTCCTATTAGCTATTATTTCATTTTTCTTTTTGATCTAGTTTTTGTTTTGAAGACTATGAAGAACTAATCTTCTTTATTTTCTCTACCAATAGAAGTCATCGGCTAGTTTGGTTGTGAGATTCTAAACTCTTGTTTGATGGTTGTATAATCTTATTCTTTATAATGTTTAACTTTGTTTACTTATCTAGTCTGATCATCTAGGTCAACTGATATTATTAAGATTGCTAGGATTTAGTTACTCTTACTCGGAATTTTTGATTGAAGTAGCAAATATAACTTACAAGAGCATATTATTATAGTTCTTGTTTATATATGAAAGAAAATTAAATGCATGCTAATATTAGCGTATGGTTATGGTTATGTGTTGCATGTATCCAGCTGGATTCCTATGTTTTAACAAAGTCTTGATGATTTTGAAATTATTTTAATAGTTGGTATTATCAGGGTTGGTTGAACTGATAATTATATTTGATCGGAATAGGAAAAATAATACTCCCTTCATCCCAATAAAAATGATGCATTTAATTTTTCATGGTCTTCAATGATCATGTTTGACTATCAATATCTCTAGCTACAAATAACAATGTCGCATAAAAAATTGATATTCAGAAAATAGATATTGTGATAAATCTAACAGTATCTCGCATGATATTTTTATTATAAAAATATATTTATTTATATTTATGGTCAAAGTTCACTGATGACATAGTAGAATTAATACATATTTGAGTTAATACTCTCATCACCTAGAAAAAGGCCCAAGACTCAAAGCATACCTAAGTGGGTTTGTTATTGGGCTGTTCACAAAAGGACAAAGGAAGCTAGATTATAAACCAAGGGTATTAGGAGTTTAAAATAGTATAAATAGGAAGATTTGTCTTCTATTTATTGTAGCACTCTACTGCCTACTTTTCCTCTCTACCATTTGCTGACTAGATCGTCGGAGAATCTCCCCCCGAATTCACGGGGCCTGTCTTCCTTTTGCAGATCACAGGTTTCACTGAACCAGATCGAGATTGGCCTTGGGCAAACGGTTACGAGACGCATCATTCACTAAATTTGACTTAGAAAAAGTAACTGTGTCATTTTTGTTGAGACAGGGGGAATAAGTTATATGAACTTGAGATATATATGATCAATATTTGGTGTTGATGTATTGATATTTATTAGATGAAGCATTTTCCCAATCTTGATTACAACAATCTTTCATCATTTTTATTTTAATTAGTTATTAATTCCCAAATCATACAAAACTCCCTTTGATTCGTTGTTGATCACAATTGCTTGCTTAGAAATAAAAATGATAAATTCCTTGGATTCGACCCCTAACTTACCTACTATTTACTATTTTAGGTTTTTAAGGTATTTATTTTTACTAGGAAATGACAACTTTAGCCTCTGTCAAATTTGGTGCCGACAATGGAAAATTAGAGAAATTCTATTTCTTTGTTTCCTTTTGTGTTTACCAACTTTAGTGTGAACTTGTTCATGGTTTATACTTGTGTTACCGATATATATCTTGTGGTTTTTTTATCCAGAATTTGAGCGAATGCTTTCTACACTCGTAAGATTCGAGAACAATTCAACAAGAAGTCGGGATCAAGTTCTAGACTTGGCTACCCCTAATTCTTTCTAATCAGACGTTGAGACGCTTGACCACCCCTAACTTGGAGCAACAACCACTTGTCATACAAATTCCAACTTGGCTGAAGTAGTGAACTTTGAGTTGAAATATAGCTTGGTTCACTTGCTTCAAACTTTTAACATTTTGAATGAAGAAGGTCCCAACGAATATCTTGTTGAATTTCATACCGTTTGTACGAGCATGACACCAAAAGGAGTTACGGAGGACCAAATCAAGCTGAAGACCTTTCCTTTCTCTTTTGAAAAAATTGACTAATGATTGGTTCTACTATTTGACACCGTGCAATTTTACCACTTGAGCGAAAATAAAACAGATTTTTCTTGAGGAATATTTCGCTACTACAAAGTTAAACAACCTGAAAAGGAGCATCAAGAACATTGGGCAACAGGTTGATGAGACTTTGTACGCGTACTAAAGTCACTTCAAGAGTTTGATCTCAAGTTGCCCCTACCATGCTACTCTGAGTATGATTTGATTCATTACTTATATGGTAATTTACTTGATGATGACCTTTTTAATGATGAATGTCGCATATGGAGGTAACATTCATATCAAAACAGTAACATATCATATGTTTTCAACACTTTCAGGAGTATCTAGAAAATTCAGTAAAAGGCCGGGTTCTCGTGGAATTAGTGCCGCATCTTATTCAACATTTGTACACACAATACAACATGCCTGAGTTACAAGATATGATAAAGAAGCTCATGATGCAAGAAGCCCTCCAACAAGTCAAGGCATATGGTATTTGTATGGTGTCTTTCATCTTACGAATAATTGTCCACAACTTCAACAACCTTATGCTGAAGTGAATGTTGTAGGAGGTTTTGGACGACTTCAAAGGCAAAGATATTATCCATTCTTGAGCACCCACAATCCTGAATGGAGAGATCAACTTAACATGAGATACGATAAATGATAGAATGCGCAAAGCCAACCATTTCAGCAACTTGGATTTCATTAACGAGCTAAACTACTATTCAATCCTGTTGTTGCATTTAACAATCTGGTATCAGAGCAGTGACTTGAGAGATTGAAAGTAGTAAGAAAACACTCGAGTGAGTGAAGAGAGATGGGTTCGGAAACGAACTTTGCAGCAGCGTCCATCCCAATGTTCGATGGTGACTACGATCATTGGAGCATGCTCATGGAGAATCTCCTTCGATCCAAGGAGTACTGGGTTGCTGTCGAATCAGGCTACACGAAGCCGGGGAGCATGGATGGGATGATGGCAGCACAAAGAAAGAGCTTGGAAGAGATGAAACTGAAGGATTTGAAGGCTAAGAATTACTTGTTTCAGTCACTTGACAAGTCAATTCTGAAGACGATCACGCAGAAGGAGACATCTAAGCAGCTCTGGGATTCTATGAAGTTGAAGTGTCAAGGAAATGCTCGAGTGAAGAGAGCTCAGCTCAATCGTTTTCGCCGAGACTTTGAGATCTTAGCGATGAAACAGGGTGAATCAATCACTGATTACTTTGGTCGAGTAATGACGATTGCAAATGACATGAGGAATTATGGAGAAGATATAGATGATGTCAAGATCGTTGAGAAGATACTGAGAACCCTCACTGACAGGTGGAACTACATTGTTTGTTCCATTGAGGAAGCCAAAGACATAGATCAGCTCTCTGTGGATGCCTTGCAAAGTTCTCTGCTCGTTCATGAGCAAAAGTTTAAAGCAGGTGGAGAAGATGAACATGCTTTGAAGGTGACTCATGAAGAGAGGTATGGTGGAAGAGGACGAGGAAGAGCGGTTTTTCGAGGAGGCCGAGGACAAGGCAGAGGCAGGGGTCGCCAACCATGGAGTAAGGAGATGGTTGAGTGTTACAAGTGTCATAAGCTTGGACACTTTCAATACGAGTGCCAAGCAAATTATGCAGATATGGAGGAATCAGAAGAGATGGTGCTAATGGCGTATGTCGACTCGCTTGGAGGCAATCAAGACGTTGTGTGGTATATTGACTCAGGGTGCAGCAATCACATGTGTGGTGATTCATCACTCTTCTGTGAGTTAGAAGAAGGGTTCAACAAGGTGGTAAGATTGGGGAATTATGCAAGGATGAATGTTGTTGGAAAAGGAAGTGTTCGGTTGAATGTTAATGGAGTGATTCACCTTGTAAGGGATGTGTTTTATGTGCCTGGTCTGAAGAATAATCTTCTCAGTGCTGGGCAGCTGCAAGAAAGGGGTTTGGCTATATTGATGCAGTCAAACGAGTGTAGAATTTATCACCGCACAAAGGGTTTGATCTTCCAAACCAACATGAAGGCCAATCGAATGTTTTTGTTGTTGTCGAGCACTCAATCGAACAAGCAGGAGAGCAAGGAAGAGTGTTTCCAAGCAACCATTGAAGACGTGGCTTACCTTTGGCACCGGAGATTCGGCCATCTCAGCTACAAAGGGTTGAAGACTTTGCAAATAAAAGACATGGTGAAGGGGTTGCCAAGTTTCTCAGAGGGTGAAATCATGTGCACTAGTTGCTTGAAAGGGAAGCAGCATCGAGATGTAATCCCAAAGAAAAGTACATGGAGGGCATCGACGAAATTGGAGCTGGTTCATGCGGATATTTGCGGTCCGATTTCTCCATTTTCAGAGGGCAACAAGATGTATTTCATCTGTTTCATTGATGACTTTAGTAGGAAGGCGTGGGTGTATTTCCTTTTTTCTAAGTCAGATGCATTCCGTATCTTTAAACAATTTAAAGCTCTTGTGGAAAAAGAAATGGGCTTGTCTATTAAGTGTTTAAGAACGGACCGCGGAGGAGAGTTCACTTCAGATGAGTTCAAGGAGTATTGTGAAGAGAATGGGATCAAGAGGCAATTAACTGCTGCATATACACCGCAGCAAAACGGAGTTGCCGAGCGGAAGAATAGAACCGTGATGAATATGGTGAGGAGCTTATTGGTTGAGAAAAATGTTCCAAGAAAATTCTGGGCAGAGGCAGTGAACTGGGCATTCTATATTCTTAATAGATGTCCAACATCATCGGTGAAGGAAATGACGCCAGAGGAAGCTTGGTGTGGGGTGAAGCCTTCAGTGGGGCACTTGAGAGTCTTTGGTTGTAAAGCACATGCTCATGTACCTGATGCTCGGCGAACGAAGCTTGAAGATAAGAGCCGTTGCTGTGTTCTTTTTGGTGTAAGTGAAGAATCGAAGGCATACCGACTATATGATCCTACCTCCAAGAGGATCATTATCAGTCGGGATGTCGTCTTTGAAGAAGATAAGCAGTGGAATTGGGAGAAAAGTTCTAAAGAAGATGTCACGTTTGATTTGGAATGGGAAGAAGAGAAAAGTGAAGAGATGGAGGAATCGGGTGATGGCAATGAAGAAGAAAATGAAGATGGTGCTATTGGAGATGAAGAGAATACAGTTGGGAATGAAGATGAAGAGAATGCAGCCTCTCTAGTGATGGAACCTCGAAATAGAAATGAACCAGGATGGATGAATGACTATGTCACCAGTGAAGGTCTTTCCAGTGAAGAGGAAGAGGTACAAACCCACTTAGTCTTTTTTGCTCATGCAGTTCATTCTGATCCTACTTCATTTGACGAAGCAGTAAAGGAGGAGAAATGGAGGGTAGCCATGGATGCAGAAATGAGATCAATTGAGAAGAATGGAACGTGGAATCTTACGGAGCTGCCGAAAGGAGCGAAAAAGATAGGAGTCAAATGGGTGTACAAAACAAAGTTGAATGAGCTTGGAGAAGTTGAAAAGTTAAAAAACTCGTTTGGTCGCCAAAGGGTATGCTCAGGAATACGGAGTTGATTATGAAGAAGTATATGCTCCTGTAGCTCGCATGGATACGGTTCGAATGATCTTGGCACTTGCTGCACAAAAGGGTTAGTGTGTGTTTCAACTGGACGTGAAGTCGGCATTTCTTCACGGGAAGCTAGATGAGAATGTGTATGTGGAGCAGCCAAGAGGTTATGAAATAAAAAATGAGGAAGATAAGATATATAAGCTTAACAAAGCTTTGTACGGACTCAAGCAGGCACCGCGAGCATGGTTCAGCCGAATTGAATCATACTTCCGTAAAGAAGGCTTTGAGAAGGAGGATAGTGAGCAAACTCTGTTCACCAAAGTCAGAGAAGGTAAATATTTGATCATTAGCTTGTACGTTGATGATTTAATTTATACTGGAAATGATGAAGATATGATGTCTGAATTCAAAGAGTCAATGATGAAGGAATTTGATATGTCAGACCTAGGTAAGATGAAGTATTTCCTTGGTATTGAGGTGGTTCAGTTTGATGGTGGTATATTCATTAGTCAAACAAAGTATGTGATGGAAGTGTTGAGAAGATTTGGAATGGAGCATTGCAATTATGTTGAAAATCCAATGGTTCCAAGATTTAAAATCTCCAAAGATGAAAATGGCGTTGAGATGGATGGTTCATTTTTCAAGAAGCTGATTGGAAGTTTGATGTACTTGACCGCTACGAGGCCAGACATAATGTATGCGGTTAGCTTACTGAGCAGGTATATGTCAAGACCTACAGAAGTTCATTTTTCGGCGGCGAAGAGAATCCTACGTTACTTGCAAGGTACAACAAAGTTTGGCATTCTTTACAAAGACAAAGGAAATAGGGAGTTGATTGGCTTTACTGATAGTGATTATGCTGGATCGGTGGAGGATAGAAGAAGTACTTCAGGTTATTTTTTTATGCTAAGTGGAGGTGCAGTAGCTTGGTCCTCTCGAAAGCAACCGATAGTAACGTTGAGCACGACGGAAGCCGAATTTGTAGCAGCTGCGGGCAGTAGTTGTCAAGCAATATGGATGCAAAGGGTGCTGAGAAAGATAGGCTACAGGGGCGATGAGACCACTATCATCTTTTGTGACAATAGCTCAACAATCAAGTTGTCGAGGAATCCAGTGATGCATGGTAGGAGCAAACACATTGATGTACGCTATCATTTCTTGAGAGAACTTGTGAATGATGGAGTTGTGCAGCTTCAGTTTTGTGGTACAAGGCATCAGCTAGCAGACATCCTCACCAAACCGCTGAAATTGGAGTCATTTCGGGAGCTGAGAAGGAAGCTTGGAGTTTGTGTTTTTCCAGGAGTTAACTAGCTGCAAATGCATGCAGTCTAGTTCAAGGGAGGGAATGATAAGGTTTTAATTAGTCAAATAAGTGTGCTGGTTTTCAGCTTTGTTTTGTTAGCTGATGTAGTCAAGTTTGTTTCCTTATTTCTAGCTAGAACGTTGGCCGTAGTCTGTTACGGTGAGTCCATTTTCTCTATTTATTTGCTGCACTTTCATAAGGAATATATAAGTCATTCCCAGAACTGTTATTTGCATTCTCTTGAGATCTTGTTGCATTTAACAAATCCTAGGCCACGGGTACAAAATCCGAACTCATCGGTGTCCCTTGAAGGTACGGTTAAGTCCCTTGTCCATAAGTAGATGCAATGCCAACAGTAGATGAAATTATTCCTACAAGAGATGAACAGGAGACAATATTGAGTATTTAAAATCCCGAGAATCAAGTAGGGCAAATTAATATCTCAGGCAATTAGCGAGTTAGAGGCAAAGGATTTAAGAATAACTATTATCTCAAATAGAAGTGAAACCAATAGCGAATGTTAGTACGGTCTCTGTTTCATTGGATGTGGCACCATAACTCTAGGTATTTGGATTTAGGTGAATGAAATGAGTGGATGAAATTGAATTTAGAAAGGGAAAAGTAAAATAAGTGGATGAAATTGAAGAAATCTTGCCATAAAAGGAAAGTCCACCAAATTCACAAAAATAATCAGTGTGTCACGTCCAATGAAACAGAGAGAGTATTATAATATTGAGGAGTGGCCGGTCATCAATTGGAGATCAGTAGCTCAAAAAGGGTGATAGTTTGGAAGAAAAGAAGTCTGGAGATGGAATCGAAATGAAATATTAGCATGATTGGTCTAACTGTTAGTCGGCCTATCAGGAAAATTTCTCAAAAATTAAACACCTTTAAAAAATATAGTTAAGTAGTAAAACAACTCTGACTTTAGGTTGAGAGTATCTTTTTAACCCTACAATCTCACAAAATGCAAATATACCTTTGACTTTGCTGATTTTTTAGTCAATTTTCTTATGACCCAATTTTGTGAAAAAAATAATTTTGCCCTTGAACTTTAAAAATATATAAATAAATAAATAAAAAGATGAAAATTGTAAAGATGAAAGTTCTGCTGCTGCGTTTTCTCTTCCGCTACTGTTTAATCTCTCTTCCCCCGATGGCAGAGTTTTTTTTTCTTCCCCGATCGGTGACCGATTCTCCCTTGCAAGTTGCAATTGTGTTCTATTTCTTCCGCCCGGCCGCTATGTTTTCTTTCTTCCCCGGCTGGTGACCACTCCGCCCCGCATTTTCTACCCCTCACCGGAGGCAGATTCACTGGCTCAATCGACCGGTCACCATTCCACCCTCGCAACTATGTATTCTTTCTGATAAAGTAATTTCCCATAATGATTCTGATTAATGATGAAGAATATATATAGACTACAAAGAAGACTAGTCTAAATATAACTCTAGTACTAGTCATCAACATGGAATAAAATATTATCTAATCATCTACTTGCTTTATTCTAACACCCCCCTCAAGCGAAGCATCGAATGTTCGCCGACGCAAATCTTGGATCTGAAGAACTCAAACAACGGACAAGAGAGTCCCTTGGTGAAGATGTCAGCAATCTTAAGAGAAGTAGGAACATGAGCAACACGCAGCTTGCCAGAAGTCACCATCTCACGAACAAAATGATAATCAATATCGATATGCTTAGCCCGCTTGTGCGCCACCATATTCTAAGCCAAGAAGATAGCACTACTGTTGTTACATAACAACAACGGAAAACCAGAAAGCGAAACCCAAAGATCACGAAGCAAATGAGTGAGCCAAACAACCTCCGAAGCAATGTTGGCAAGAGCACGATACTCAGACTTCGTACTGGAACGAGAAACAGTGGGTTGTTTCTTGCAAAATGATCTTCCAAGAAACAAGATTCCCACCCAGATAAACCACATATCCATAAGTGGAACGATGAGTCTCCAGACAGCGGGCCCAGTCAGCATCAGAATAGCCTAACACATCCGGAGTGCTCGCAGAATGAAAAATCAAACCAAAATGAAGAGTACCACGAACATAACGCAAAATTCGGGTAACTGCAACAAAATGATCATCTCTAGGATCCTGAAGATACTGACTCACTGTGTTGACCGAGAAGGCCAAATTCGGATGAGTAATGGTGAGATACTGAAGCTCCCCAACAAGAGAGCGATAAAGAGTAGGATCCTTGAACGACTGACTAGTGGAACTATGCAGCCGAGAACTGGAAACAAACGACGTAGAAACTGGTGCATCATCGGACATACCAGCCTGAGTCAGAACGTCCTGAGCATACTTCGCCTGGCCGAGAAGCAACCCAGAGGAAGTAGGAGAAACCTCAAGACCAAGAAAATAATTAAGAGAACCAAGATCCTTAATAGAAAGCTCCTTGTGCGTCCAAGCAATGAACTGACGAAGAAGAGCTGAGTCATTCCCAGTAAGAATGATGTCGTCCACATACACAAGGAGGTACAGCCAGGAGGACCTCCACGCCAGAACAAATAAAGAAGTGTCAGCCAAACTGCACCGAAAACCAAGCTAGGTAAGGTAGCTGCTAAACCGCTGAAACCAAGCTCGAGGAGCCTGCTTAAGACCATAAATAGCCTCCCGTAGACGACAAACATAGTCCGGATGAGATGAATCCTGATGACCAACTGGCTGCTTCATGTAGACCGGATCATCCAGAACACCATTAAGAAAGGCGTTCTTGACATCCAGCTGATAAAGTGGCCAAGAATGCATGGTGGCAATTGCAAGGACCGTTCGAACAGTGGAGGCTTTGACCACATGACTGAAGGTATGGTCAAAGTCAAAACCCTGAATCAATAAAAAAATTGCGCCACAAGTTTAGCTTTGTGATGATCAATCGTACCATCCGGACGATACTTGAGCCTATAGACCCATTTGGAGCCAACGATGTTGGCATCCGAGGGACGAGGCACCAAGTTCCAAGTGTGTTGACCACGAAAAGCAGACATCTCATCGTCCATAGCTGAAACCCAGGCTGGATCCTGAAGGGCCTGGCGATAATCCGTAGGTTCTATCTGAGAAAGCAGTGCAGCAGTAAGACCATGTGCAATAATGTCCGAATAATCCCATCGCTGAATGGCACCAGTGGCTGACCGAGTGGCCATTCGATGAGTACGAGGTGGAGGCGACAAGGCCAGAGGAGGAGAACTAGCGGACGATGCAGGAGAAGACTCGGAAGAGCTGTCCGAGCGGAGAGCTACAGAAAAGTTTGGAGAAGACACGGCCGAGGCTGGCTGCGGGACCGTGACCGACGGTGGAGAAGGTGGAATCGGCAATGGAGAAGCTGGTTCCGGATCTGGCGAGCACAAGGTGCATGGCGGCGAGTGAGACAAAGTCGAAAGGGGCACAGAGAGCACATGATCACCATCAGGATCAAGAAAAGCAGAGACATCAAGGGTGGATGTGGAAGATCCCGAAGATGTGGAAGGAGCAAATGGGAAGTATGTCTCATCAAAACGAGCATGACGAGTGATGTAGACTCTGCATGTAGAAGCATCAAGACACCGGAAACCTTTGTACTGGGAACTGTAGCCAAGAAAAACACATGGAATGCTATGGGGAGATAACTTATGATCAGCATACGGTTGAACAAATGGAAAAACTTGGCATCCAAAAGGATGAAAATTCGAGTAGCAAAGAGCACGACCATATAGAAGATCATAAGGCGAAGCACCATGTAAAATTGGAGTAGGCAGTCGATTGATTATATATGCAGCTGTAGCAAATGCATCATCCCAGCAAGAAACAGGAAGATGCGAATGAAAAAGCATAGTAAGACCCATCTCGGCAACATGCTAATGTTTGTGCTCCGCACGGCCATTATGTTCCGGAGTGTAAGGATACGAGATCTGATGATAAATAGTGGCAAAATGACCCCGTAGGCGAGTGTTCAGGAATTCAGTACCACCATCACTCTGAAACACCTTAATTTTGGATGAGAATTAATTCTCCACAAAGGCCTCAAATTGTAAGTAAGCATCAAAAAAATCTGACTTACAACGAAGGGGATAAAGCCAGGTGAAACGAGAATAATCATCCAAAAATAAAGCATAGTATGAAAAACCATGTGTCAATAAAACAGGAGAAGGTCCCCATAAGTCACAATGAATCAAATCCAGTACATGTATAGCACGCTTATGGTTCTCAACAAACGCCAACTGTTGACCTTTCGCCATAACACAGGGAGCGTAGGCAACAGGTTTAGGCAACAAAGAAGACAAAGAAACTAAACCAGACTTCTGTAAACTAGAGATTACTGATGCCGATGAATGACCCAAGCGAGCATGCCACAACTCATCAGATGCCTGTCCTTTATTCTGCTGTAAATGCGAGAAAAATGCTGAATCACCTTTATCTAAAACATAGAGACCACCATCACTGTGGCCCCTGCCCACAACCACTTTGGAAACTTTGTTTTGAATGACAAAGTTCTGGTCATCAAAAGTGACAAAAGCGTCTTAATCTCTGGTCAATTTACTAATAGACAGCAGATTCTTAGTAATATCAGGAATAACTAGAACATCATACATGCATAAATCATCAGAAAGTTTAGCATCACCAACATGAGAGATTCGAATAGAAGCTCCATTACCAACATAAACATGAGAATTACAAGAATATGGGGAGACAGACTCCAAGCCTGAGGCGGAGAATGCCATATGACTGGTGGCACCAGAGTCAACATACCAATCGGAGGATCGTGCAGTAGGCTCTAACTGCAGCGATGACTGAAAACGCTTGGCCAGATGAGTGGAGTCTGTACGATTAGCTAGACCCAGTCTGAGCAAGCATCTTGTAACAAGTCGCAACATAGTGACCGGGACGACCACACTAAGTACACTGCGGCCGACCACGACCAGCCCCTGCCATAAACTGACCGCCAGACCTGCCACCTTGCCGTCCGCCGAAATGACCTCCTTTGGCGGCGCGTGAACCTGATGCGCCGCCACCCCTCGCCGGTGCGTGATCCCACGCACGGCTGGCCGAGGGAAAAATGCCTGCTGTGAAGGCGGCAGGCCCAGTGGCTGGGGCTGAATGGTCCTGTAAATTTTTCAGAAAAGCTTCATGTTTTTTGGCACGAGATAAGACATCACCAAACAACGAAGTAGGCGAGGAATTAATTAAAGGTGCAGAAAAATCCTTAAACTCAGTTCCAAGAGTAGTTAAAAACCAAATAAGTTAATCATCATTCGATACAGGAGAACCAATCATAGACAAGTGCTCAAAATTTTCTTAAATTGGAGATGGAGTTCATGAACTGTACCAGTCTTACGTATACCGTGGGCAGCAGCACGAAGCCGAAGGATGGATGATGCACTGCTGTCGTGATAAATGGACTGAAGATTGCCCTAAATTTCCTTTGAAGTGGCACGGTTAGGTAAAACCGCCAAGGCCTCTGGGGTGAGAGAAGAAAAAAAAAGACTGCACACACATTGATCTTCATCAACCCAGAGATCATAATTAGACTGGGCCTTCAAGTAAGCCTCCATGAGATCAGTCTTGGTGGTGGAGCCGCGACTTGGAGTGGAACCAATGGCCGCAACGTAGGAGACGGAAGAGGCAGTGGCCGGAGGGCGAGGAGGAACAGACGGACAGGGCTTGGAACCATCAAGAAAACCATACAGCTTCTGAGGTCGGAGAACATAACCAGCTTGACACTCCCACAACAAATAATTGGATGATGACAATTTGATAATCATCATGTGGATCAAGGTATTATAAGATAATTTCTTGTTAGACATGATGAGAGGAGAAAAATAAAAATTTCGGCAAGGAGGAGGGGGGAGAATTTTGCCGACGGCGGAAGCAAGGATGAGGGAGAAGCTGCGGCCGAAAAAAGAGAGGAGGGTTTTAGAACCAAGTTTGCTCTGATACCATGATAAAGAAATTTCCCATAATGATTCTGATTAATGATGAAGAATATATATAGAATACAAAGAAGACTAGTCTAAATATAACTCTAGTACTAGTCATCAACATGGAATAAAATATTATCTAATCATCTACTTGCTTTATTCTAACACTTTCTTTACTCCCCGACCGGTGACCTCTCTGCCGCGCCTCATCGACCCCTCACTGGAGACAGATTTGATGTCTCATCTTCCCCTCACCAAATCGCCGCGAGCTAGGGTTCGGAGGTGGTGGGGGCTAGGAAGAAGAAGGGAGCAGTGGCGGTGGTGAAGGGGAGGAGAAGGGGAGGAGAAAGGAGGAGGGGGTGGCTGAGGGTTAATGTCGGCGGTGGAGCACGACCCAGATTATAAAACAACAAAAAGATTGAATCTGTATGAGTAATTTTTGCAATTCTGTATTATAATGATTTCTGACCTTTATAAGGGAGAGAAAGTCCCAGGAAAGACAGTCTTTTCATAAGCTTATAAATGGTAAATATGAGCTTTTATCTTAAATGTTGTCATTATTTATAAAATTTAAATATTGTATTTTATAAGTTAAAACAAGTAATAATGTGTATTTGAATGTGAAAATATAAAAATATATGATACAAAAAATATTTTTTAAAATTCTAAATTTCGTATTTAATTTAATAAGTGCAGTGTATAAGGTAAAAAATAGGTGGCATGTCCATAAGCTTATGGACATGCTGCCTGTCAGGAGACTCACTCTTATAAGGATTTGTGAGCTTATTGGAACAATCCTGTACTCCCTCCGATTTTTTAAAAATATTTGCTCCTACTTTTGGCCACTCCTTTTAACAAAGAGTGAAATATGTGGTGAGAAATGCATTGAATGTACAAAAAGTAAATTAAGTGGATGAAACAATGTAGGATTTGGAAAATATGAAAATGAGTCAATATTAAAAAAAAAAATTTCTGAAAAAGAAAGAGGGTCAATATTAGAGGGCTAGAGGGAGTATGTCTAGGAATCTTTCTTTCGAAACTGAAATGTTGTATGGATTGAATTTGCAAGTTATAATGGAAAGTGTGATTGTACTGCTAATTATCACGGATTTCTATTTTGAAGAACAAAGATGAGTTTTGAAGAACAAAGGTAGAGTTGTTGTAAAGGGTACTTTTGTCATTTTATTTTTTGGTCTTGCCTGAATTTATTTAGTCAATGTCGAAATTAGAATGTTTGTTTATATTGGCATAATTATTTTTTGAAAATTAGAATTAGATTGACACATACAATAATTCTTTATGATATTGCAGGGTTACAGTGGTACTTTCAACCTAAGTTAGAGTTATGGATGTATTTATCCCTAAAAAATAACTTCAAAAAAATAATGGCAAAGTCTTGGGAAAGACCATCTTTCCATAAGTCCATGGAAAGATGAGGTTTAATTAGAATAATAAAAGGTAAAAGATCTTAGTTGCAATATTAAAAATTTATTATGCAACGTTAGTAATTATAAAGTTTATAACCCGATTCATGCAACCCGAGAATTTTATCTTCATTTATACTAATTTGTACTTTAAACATTGATCTTTCCATAATAAAGATCGTTTTTTATGAGACAGACTCAAATAATAATAAACAGTAAATTATAATTATAACTATAATTCAATATAATTTTTAACAATTAATCATAGAAAAATCTCCTACGTATCTAAAATGTCTATATCCTAAAAGTGTCACGTACAGGATGTAAAATTGATTAATTTTGTCGCATACATAATTATCACACACACCAAACACAGGCATGGCTATCCATTCCGTCTGGATGACTATTCATTTACGTTCAAGATAAGGTTTCTGGTGTGCATTTGCTGACCTTAGAGCATAGAGCACGTTGAACCCCTATTACAATTAATTTTATGGTTTCACTGTATTAGATATTCAATATCATTTTTTTATCTTAACAACTAAAATACTATTGCAATCATTCCTTTTTTTTCACAATGGTTAAAATTAATTTGCAACTATTTCATAAATTTCACTTAATTTTCTTTATCATACTCATTAATTATACATTTAATATTAAATTAAATAAATTTGTCTACCCAAATAAATTGAAATAAGAAATTTAATAATACATTTGTAGTTTTTTTAATTGAATTTCATATTTTAAAATTAATTTTAGTTTTTAAAAATTATTTAATGAATAAGAATTAAGGAAAGTCTTGGAAAAGACGGTCTTTCCATAGACTTATGGAAATACGGGGTTTAATTCAAATAATAAAAGGTAAAAGGTCTTAGTTGCAACATTAAAAATTTAGTATGCAACATGTAGTAGTTATAAAATTCATAACCCAGTTCATGCAACCCGCAAATTTTATCTTCATATCTTCTAATTTACACTTTAAACCTTGGTCTTTCCATGACTTATGGAAAGACCGTCTTTCAAGAGACGAACTCGAGAATTAAAATGAACCACATTTTTTTAAGAACGTAATTTCAATTTTTTTACTGAACCAAAATTTAATTTCGATTGTTAAAAATAAAAATAAAAATTTAAGTTTATTTAATTTAAATTTTGATTTTTAATATTATGATTTTAAATATTCAGAATTTTATTTAAAAATCAAAATTAAATTTTGATTCTTTTTTAAAATCGAAATTACATTCTTTTGAACATAAAATTGTTCCTTTTAATTTTGATCATAAAATAAATATTAAAAGTTGAAATTAATTTTAAATATTAAATTTTAGAAAAATAAATTCAATTTAAAAAATATAAATTTATTATTAAATTCCAAATTTCAATTTATTTGGGTAGTCAAATTTATTTAAATTAAATACTAAAGATATAATTAAGGAGTAAGATAGATAAAATCAAGTGGGGTCCATGAAATGGTTGCAAAAGGGTTTCAACCATTGTGTGGAGGCAAATAGAATGATTTTTTTTTGTGGTTTTAGTTGATGAGGTGAGGAGAGAGATTGAATATTTAATAAAGTGAAACCACAAAAATAATTGCAAATGGATTTCATCATTGTACATGCTTTAGAGAGGTTCCCATTCCATACTGAACCCATTTTGAACTATTTTTCCCACAATGGGGATTCCAAAGCCCCTCCCCAATTCTAAAACCCCCATTCTATGCCCAAGTCTCCAAACCGCTCCCCACTTGAAAGTTTGTTAGTGGCCACGTGGTCCTAGGCCATGGCTAGCGATGCTGCCCTTTATTCCCTCCTTGCTGCCACGTGTCAACCTTTGACTTGGCCACGTGGTAGCACGTGTCCCTACCTATTATTTTTTTTTGCTATCAAAATTTTGATTTTATAATTTTGATTTTTAATATAATGATTTTAAATATTCATAATTTTATTTTAAAAAATCAAAATTAAATTTTGAGTTTTAAAAAATCAAAATTACATTCTTTTAAACATAAAATTGTTCTTTTTAATTCTGGCTCATAAAATAATTTTTAAAAGTTGAAATTAATTTTAAATTTTAGAAAGATAACTTCAATTAAAAAATTACAAATTTATTATTAAATTTTATGTTTCAATTTATTTGGGTAGAAAAATTTATTTAAATTAAATATTAAAGGTATAATTAATAAGTATGATAGAGAAAATTAAGTGAGATGCATGAAATTGTTGCAAAAGGATTTTAATCATTGTGGAGAGAAAAACAGAATGAACATTTAATAAATTCAAACCAAAAAAATAGTTGTAAAGGAACCAACGAATGCCCAATGCCCTCATGCATATATTACTTTTTAGATATATATTACAATAATAAAACTAACTTTTACATAAAAATAATTATTAAATTCATACAAAGCATTGTGCTGCTTATGATATTTACTTTTAAATTCATCTATTTTTCATATATATTTAAACAATATAATTTTAAAAAAATATTTTTTTGAGTTAATTATTGGGCATCGGATCTAGAATGCTAAAAACGACGGGGACAATGTTGTCTCAGATGAAAATATTTATTTTTAGAACAAACGACTTCTGTGACTCTCAAAATATCATTACTCGTCCACCTTTGGCCCTCCATTTTTTTTCAACACTTTTGGTCCCGAACTTTCAAAACCGTCAACTTATGATACTTCCATCGCTCCAGACCGTTAAATCCCGCTAACGACACAACACGTGCAATTTGTGTGACTTTTTTTAGGGCTAAAAAGTCATTTTCAATTTAACCCCTATTTCCTATTTCTTTTTTCTTCTTTTCTTTTTCCATTTTCACCTCTTCTTTCCCCTCTCACTCTCCCTCTCCCGCTCCCCCACATCGTCACCCCACCACCAAACAATACCGCTAGCCCGCATCCTGTAAAGCAATCCTAACTAATAGACTAATACACCATCCTACATACCTAACAATCCTACCGCAACTTTGGAATCTTGTAATCCCTCCTTAAAATTGCAAACCCTAGAGTTAAAACATCCTCCACACTAACTAGTGGAGAGCCCTCTATTAAAGGCAACAATGGAAGACAGTTCCCTTATAACCTCCTTTATTCACTGTTTCTAAACTCAAAAACCTGCTATCGTGTCCCCCCAAACAATTTAAAGGCAGTTTTTTTTGTTGATTAAAGGCGGTTATGCCTTGAACCACCTTAAATTAAAGGCGATTCAAGGCATAACCACCTTTAATTGACCAAATTTGAAGGTGGTTATGACTAACCGCCTTTAAAATTGATGTTTACGATTTCGGAAACAAGGACATGATGGGATTCCGAGTCCGGAAAGTACATAGTTTCTGAATATCAAAGAGAAGAAATAGATTTTGGACTCGGAAATTGCTCGTCTCCTTTTTCCGAGTTCGTAAAATAGTCGATCGCATCTTGTTAATGTTCGGGCATAGTCTCCGACCTCGGAAAATGGTTGGCCTATTAAAAAATAAATGCGCCCAACTTCATTAACTGGTCCAAAACCCCAATTCTTTTAAGAAGTTCTTTTTTTTCCTAACCCATTGTTGAGAACAAGGTTTTATTGTTGGAAAAGGTTGGTTTTATCCAAATTATGAAGCTGATGAGTTTGTTCAATTAATTTTTGATGTATATAATGCTTGATATTTATTAATATTTTCAATTATGATATGAAATTAGCTAGGTTTATGAATATTGTTGAATGCATCCTTATGTGTTGCATTTAAATGAATTTTAGGATAATGGATCGAGATGAACTAATTGGTAATGATATAAGGAAATCACCCGAGTATATGCCATTGGTTGAATCATTTGTTTCGTTTGCTTTTGAACATGCTTCTAGAAATGGTTGTTCGCGGGCACGATGCCCTTGTATGGATTGTAGAAATGATGCGTATGTATGGAGGAAGAAATTGCGGGAACATCTCGTCATGAGAGGGTTTCAAACTAGCTACACATGTGGGTATGACATGTGGAAGGTTTGGAAGCAGCAGATTTGAATGAATTGAAGGTCACAACGGCGGGTGATGAATTGATAACGCCGAGTTTGACAAAATGGTGAAAGATATTGCGAGGGAATTCAAAGTTAAACCTAAGTCGTTACAAGCTTTGATTGACGACAATGGGACGCCTTTGTACAATGGTTCTAAATACTCGGTTCTGAATGCCACACTGCAAATAATGAACTTGAACGCAAAGTTTGGATGGATAGACAAGTCGATGACCGAGGCTCTCCAATTGTTTAGGGATTTCCTTCTCGAGGGTAATTTAATTCCGGTAGGTTATATGCTGCCAAAAAATACCATGCCTGATGGGATTGGAATTGCAAAAAATCCATGCATGCCCAAACAACTGTATGTTGTATAGAGGGGAAGTAGATAAATATCGAGAAACTTGTAAGGTATGTGGTGAGTTTCGGTACAAATTGAAGAGAGGTGTGATGCGGTAGGTGGGGGAAGTTTCATTGAAATCAAAGAAGAGGATACCGGCAAAAGTTCTGTGGTCTCGATCATCCCCCATTTGAAGAAGTTGTATGCTTGTAGGGAAGATGCTAAGTTGTTGAGGTGGAAAGGTGATAGAGACCGACTGGCGAATGATGTCATAAGGCATACTTCCGATGGGGAGCAATGGAAGAAAGTCGATGCTATGTACCCTGAGTTTGGCAAAGATTCTCGGTATTTGAGGTTAGGGTTGTGGACATGCGGTATGAATCCTTTTGGCAACATGAGTAGCACTCATAGCTCTTGGCCTGCTATGTTGGTCATATACAACCTCCAATCTTGGTTGACTATGAAAGGTAAGTATGTGTTGCTATCTTGAGGATATCAAGTCCGAAGCAACCTAGTAATGATATTGATGTATATCTTGCTCTTCTAGTGGAGGATTTGGTGACTTTTTTTTTAATAATGGTGTTAGAGTGTTTGATGGGTTTTTTGATGATTTCTTCACTCTTAAAGCGTTGTTATTCTGTACAATTAATGATTTTCCTGCATATGGTAATTTGTCTGGGTATTCTGTGAAAGGCTACCTAGCTTGTCTAGTCTGTGAGAAGGACACTTATTTTGTCAATTAAAACATGGTTGTAAGACTATTTACCATGAGCATATGCGGTTTCTTCCCAAAGGGCACCCATGGCGAATGGCCAAAAAAGGTTTAATGGGAAAGTGGAGACTCGAGTTGCACCGGTGCCACGATCAGGTACATAGATTTACGAGAGTGTTAAGAATTTGGCCAATGACTTCGGGAAGAAGAAAAGAAAGGTTGTTGTTGATGGTAATTGGAAGAAATGCTCTATTGTTTTCAAGCTACCTTATTGGGAGCATTTGGAAGTTAGACATTGTCTGATGTTATGCACATTGAGAAGAATGTTTGTGACTCTTTGGTTGGGACATTGTTAAATACCTAGGAAGACAAAGGACGAATTGAAGGCTAGGTTAGATTTTGTTGAGTTGGGTATTCGGAAGAATCTTGCCCCAGTGAGTACGGGTGATAATTGTTATTTGCCCCCTGCTTGCTATTCAATGTCGCAGTGAGAGAAGAAATATTTTTGTGAGACCCATAGTAGTTTCAAAGTTCCCAATGCATATTCGTCCGATATCAACACATGTGTTTCAGTCAAGGAGTTGAGGTTGGGTGGGTTAAAGTCATATGATTGTCACAACCCGATGCAGGAATTGAATGGCATCGTCATTCCATCTAAATTGCCTTCTCATATAAGATTGTGCATTACAAAGCTCTGCATGTTTTTCAAATCTATTTTCCTTGAAAGTATTAGCGTATTGAAGTTGGGTAGGTTGCAAATAATGATTGTTGAAGTTATGTTCCGTATGGAAATGTATTTCCCTCATTCATTTTTTTTGACATTATGGTCCACTTGATTGTCCATTTAGTGTGGGAGATAAAGCAATGTGGCCCAATTTTTCTGAGATGACTGTACCTGTTCGAGGGGTATATGGAAATCTTCAAGCACTTCGTGAAAAATTGGTACAGGCCGGGCGCTAGTATTGTACAACGTTACGTGACAGAAGAGGCCATTGAGTTTTGCACCGATTATATTAAGAAAGTTTAATATGTTGGGGTTCCAACAGGTTGAAACGAAGGGAGGGCGGATGGTTTAGGGGGTCAGATAGGGCAAACTTAATAGCCCCAGTGCGGAAGATTTATGTGACGCATATCTGTATGTTCTACGCAACGACGAGGATGTAGCGCGGTACATAGAGGTTCATATGGGAGCCATGCAACTGTTTCCCCCTAATTTCAATGAAGCTCAGGTTCTTCAATTGCACACCTCTACATTTGCGTCATGGTTGCAGGATCACGTAGACGTCGGCGATCATACTACTACAGTTAAGTGGTTGGCTCGTAGACCATTGGGAACCTTTATTTCCTATGGAGGCTAAGACATCAATGGTTTTACGTTTTCCACAAAATAAATGAATGATAAGAGTGTCACTCAAAACAGTGGAGTGTTTCTTGTCTCCAAAGTATTACACGTTGGTAAGGGTGGGGATGCAAATCCTACTTACGCCAAAAAATTCTACTTTGGCACAATATCCAAAATTTGGGAGCTTAACTATGTGAGTATGTGTGTCCCTATGTTCAAATGTCAGTGGGTGGATATTAATAATGGATAGCGTATCGAGGATTTTGGCTTCACCCTTGTTGATAGAGTTCAGATTGGATAGAAGAATGATCCTTTAATTTTGGCTTCTCAAGCGCACCAGGTTTTCCATGTCAGGGATCCTGTTGATCCTAGATGGGAGATTGTTGTTGAAAGAAAACGTGTTTTCATAGAAGAAAATGACTTGGAGGAAGTTATTGGATATTGATGCCATACATTGAGTTGTGGATCAGAAGAAGTCTTTTTTGCTCGAATAGGATTATCACAATCTACACCGTTTCCTATGCCGTAATGATCATGAAGAAGGGATGTGGATCGATGGTAAGGGGAAGATCAGTCGAAGAAAGCAGAAGTCGAAGAATGTCGTAATCAAGAAAACAAAGCATAAGTAGTAAGTGTTTCGATATCAAGTGTACCTTGGATACATAACGATTTGAATTAAAATGATTTAAATTCCAATAATTGAAATCCCAAAAATAATTCTAACATAAAAGTCAAAGATAAAGTCTTACATCATAAAAATACTACAAGTCTCGCAGATTCAATCAAATTCATGTTTATAAGATAGGGCATGCAAAGTCATTCATTAACATCTTCAATGGTGCCAGTCGAAGCTAATCGGTCAAGGCGTTGGTGGGAGCTTAATGCGAGATGTCGCTCATAAGCTCGTTGAGACTTTTCGAGGAATCTAATCCTTTCCTTCATCACACAAAATTCCTTGCACATCCATTTGTAGCAATCCTTGAAGCCCTTCAAGTACGATTTCTTGGTACCCGCAAACAACGACCAAAGTATGAGCTATATAAATAATGAAGAAAATATAAGCAATACATGAACTATATCAACGCAAACACATTTGTGACTAACCTTCCTCAATTCGTAGCCTCTTGTTTGGTTCTGCCTCCCCGTCCGGCTTATGATACCACTTCCCATTGAGCAAAACCAAACCCTTATTATCAAAGTAAGTCATATCATAATACTTCAAGACTTTTTCCTCCCCCTCAATTTAACCCCTCAATGCTTCTCAAAATGCAAGTTATTAAACTCTTATATGGTAGCCGAGTTAATACTATCTTCAAGGTTGCATAATGCAACATAGGCCTAAAAATAGCCACCCCGGGGTTGATCTATCCACCCTCCATGATTAGGTAAAATAACATAAGGGTTGGGTAATTAGGCTCAGTCAAGTGCCTGCCCAATGGGACCAAACTCCTATTTATCATCGCATACATAATATGTTGATCTACGGGGAGAATCTTTAAATCGAAGGTCTCAGGTTTTCCTAAATTCGTTCTATTGCGGTTGAAGTAGCGTACACTACATTTAGCGAGGTCAACGTATGGAGGATCAAATTTCCCCCGATGGTAGCAATCATCCAACGGACCATCAGTGCCCTCTGGGTAAACATGTTCTGGAGTCAAGTACGGGCAATCTAAAACTTTATTAATTATCCATCTATTAAGCGGGATGTCCATTCCCCCAACCCTCGTAGCATAATCCCCACTATCCACTTCTTGCAAGTTAGAATAAAATTGGTATTTCAAGTCAAAATATGCTTTTTCATTACAACATTGAAAATTCTCAATGTATCGTTCACTAAATGGTTTTAAGGCATCAGATAAACCTAAAGCTAAATATTAATCAAAGTCCAAAAGAAATGTATCTAATAACGAAATGCTTCATATCTAGTTTGGGAAAATTTAGAGACAAACCTTGCATCATCGTACCCCAAATTATTGCCGGTTGAACGAGAACGACCCATTGCACGGCTTGAACCGCCCCTAGCCATGCCAAGTTCTTGAGTGAGTTAGGAGAGATGGAAGAAGTTGAGGGAGTTTTTGAAATTGTAAAGGAGGCTAGGGTTTGGAATTTGGGGAATGACTTTGTGAATATTATTCGTCCCCTAATTTTTTTTATATAGGCAGGTGTTTCCGAGATTGGAAAGTCAGTTTTGTCTCTTCAATATGAAGAGACGACCAGTTTTCAAACTAGTAAAGTTTATAAAACCCACCCAACAAAGGATGCAATGTAGATTACAATGTCGCCCCGGATCTGTCAGACGAACTCGGAAACTTAGTTTTTGAGTTCGGAAATAGAGTTTCATCTTTTTGGGGAAAAAGGCCAAGACTTATTTCCGAGATCGTAAATGGATTAAATCCCAAAAAAAGGAATCATTGGCCATACCAGCGTCAGCCCGGATCTGTCACATGAACTCGGAAACTTAGTTTCTGAGTTTGTAAAGAGATTTCTTGCCCTACACTATTCTGAGTCCGGAATCATGCCTTGGCTTTAATTACAAAGAGGAGAGGAGTTTCCGAACCTGTAAATCATTCATGTCTTTTGGTCATTTTCTGAATTCATTTTCTAATGACTAAAGAAAATTAGCTATCATCTCAGTAAAATCTTGTACAAAGCATGAAACATAACTCCACAACAACGATGTAATCTAACTTTCGTGCAATAAAATTTCAAATGTAATAGTCTATTGTACGTTAAATATAATCCATCATCCAAAACCTTACATACTCAAGTTTTTAAACCAATCCTCAAATACATTCCCTTCCCACCCTACATTTGGCCCCCAATGTTGTTGTCGCCATTCACACCCCCATGATCACCATCATCAGCATCTTTATCATCTTCACTCTGGGAGAAAACCGGCTCGAAGATAGGTGGCTTGTCACCTTCGCTCAATTCCAATTCAAGACCCTGAGATTCCACGAATGCGACATGCTGGGTACATGCTTGGGCCAACATTTCGTGGGTCTCGGTCAAATTGGCACTTAGACAGTCAAAGTATTTGGTCAACTTAGTTTTCCAACTGTTGTCGGTACCTAAAAATGAACATAAATCAAAATCAAATTCATATGGAAAAAAAGAAATTAAATTCTAATTAATTAAATTACTCAATCTCTTACGGGAGCTCAATGTCTTTTCCCTTTCTGCTTCCGCTTCCTGAGCCCTCTTTGCCATCTTAGCTTTTTGACCGGGTATTTCATGCACCTTCCACTTGCCGTCATAGCCTTGTTTGAGGTTTTTGTGTTGGAACCAATTCTTTTCGTAGTATTCTATCCTCAAAGGCTTATCCTGTGCAATTATGCCCGCCTTCTTCAACATCGCGGTTATCAAACCACCATAAGGAAGATCTTTCTTCTTCATCTGTGCAGCTTTCAACATGAGAGAAATGATGGTGAAAACCGGGTTTATCTTTCTACCTTCCATGATGTAGTAAAACATAACAAGGTTAACAATTTTCGGCTTGCAAGCATGGCCACCCATGGGGAATATAATCAGGCATATCAAATCATAAAAAATACGCTTAGCTACAGTTAATTAACTTACATCAAAGCTCTCCGCGTTCCCCACATTAGTTCTCACTCTTTTAAAATATTTCCTCGAAATGGCTATGGGACAAAGGGGAGTAGGGTTGCTCACACCCGGCCAAATATGTGTGTGATAGATATCGAGAGGGTCATTGGGGTCATCGAGTCTTAATTTCTTGGGGGTGGTGTAGGGGCAACCTAGGGCATCGTTAATTGTATATGTAGTCACAAACAAATCTTTCCCATTAACCCTAGTCATGTCTCTATTGTTTCGACGCTAACTCAAATTCGCATAAAAGTAAATCACATCAACCATGTGTACAGGCTCATCCATACACACTAATTTCTCAAAATGTTGGGTTTTAAAGATATGTAGCAAATACCCTAATCCTAAATCCTCAATGTCCAAAGATGATACAACCTTCAAATCGATAACTTTTATCTTAAAGAAATCAACATACCTTTGCTCGGCATCCTTGTTGAAGAACTTCCTCGATTCACCAATCTCCGGGATAGGACAATGATCATTTACCTTTGACTTGGAGCCTTTTCCCTTGCCTGTCATGGCGAATTGCTTCGGGGGTTTAAGATTGTGTAATTTGGGAAAGATTTTGGGGGTTTAGAAATTGTAGAGTTTGGAATATAAGTGTTTCGCTCTTGAATTGGAGGTTTTTACTATCTGCCCATTTGTGTTTTTTTTAAATCAAAAGGAGTTTTTGAGTTCGAAAACTCTACTTGTCATCTATAAAGAAGTGACAATTGATTTTTGATTCCAGAAACATGTTTCCAAACTCGAAAACTGGTTTAGTTGCGAATCAAAAAATGGGGAAAGGGTTTCAAATGGGCATTTACTCCCATTTGAAAAACCCACCCTTACCATTTCCTCCCCTCCAAAAAACCATCAACCCCCAACTTATCCATCCATTTCATTGCCAAATCACTCCTTTGATGTGTGGATTGTTTTAGGTATGTCTACATTTCTTCTACTCCAAATTCTCTCTCCAATTTTTTTTATTTTCAAGAGGGGGTTTTCAAGAAATGTAGGTATAATCTACTAGAGAGTTTTTCATACCATTTAATTGATCAACAAAGAAATTCCAGTCTCCAATAAAATGCTAGGGTTTAATGCTTTCAAACAAAAATGAGAAAATTCAAATATTAAGTTGTTCTTGTTACCGAGGGTTTGGATTTTGTGCTTCCTATAGCTTCTATTTTAAGTGGGGTTAGTGCTAGATTTATTAATTGAGCATTGTATTTATGTGCTTAAATGATAGGTAAATTGCTAGGCCTAAATGGTATAGTACAAGATTTTCTTAAATCGTCAAACCATCGTCTATCTTATATGTTCATTAACTAGGGTTTAGTTAATCATTGGTATGTTACATATTATGTGTATAATATAGATATTAGTAACTCAATCTTGGCTGAGGTTAAGCTATTTTTGGTATCTTTGTACATGTAGCATACAAAATGGAAACTAGGAAACAGACTCGTGACAATGTGTCACAGTCTGGTAATGTCGATCCCCCAACAACGGAGATGATATGGGATGTGGACGATGGTATGGGAGATTTGGGAAAACACCAAACACATTGTAGAGCATTAGAACATAAAATGTCTAGGAAAGAGTTAACGTCGTTAACTTTCGAAAAGAAGGGCAATTGTGTGTCGAAGCAACACGCCAAATGGTCTAGGTTTGTGGCAAAGGTCGGTAGAACACGGGTAGATATCCGCTATGAGACTTGGCATGATGTCCCACATGATTACAAGGACACTTTGTGGACTAAATGCAAGGTAGCTTTAGTGAATCGTTTTCCCTACTTTTTTCTTCAACAATTTTTCGTCACATGTACTCTCCCTCCTCACATCCTGATATTTCATAATTTTCAAAGAGACCTTTTCAAATCGAAGCACAAGATGTGGACGCTTTGCGAAAGAAGGCAATGTTCATGATGTCAAAGAGTTGGCGTGAACATAAATACACTTTGTCCAGAGACTAACTATTTAGTGATAAGAAAGGTAGTCGCCCATGGAAAACTTACACGCACATTCTACCGGAGAGCTGGGAGATTCACAAGCAAAGGGCATTGGAGAATAGTGAAAACGTTAGTAGAAACTAGTGCAAATTATTGGTGTGATTATGTACATTAAAATGTCTGTAGTGTTATCATGAATCTAGCATCCAACTTAGGGTACGAGGGATGTAAAAAAATGCATTTTCGGGGATAATAAAATTCCACACCGATTGAGTTGTGAGGGTTATCATTTAGCGGCAATGCCGCTAGTCAAGGAACGTCTAGAACAAGATATACAAATGGCGATAGCGGGAGGGATGGTGGAGGATGAGGCAAGGGCTTCAGTTCAACCAATTAGTGTGGATGACATTGAGCGGTGCAATCTATTTCCCAAAGGGCGACAAAACAAAAAGGGTGAATTTGTCAAGGGAGAAGAGAAACAAATTGCAAAAGATTGGTACGTAATTTTTTAAGGTGCATACTTCGTTATTATTGCACTATATTTAATTGATATGGTAATAACCAAGTTACATTCATTTATGATTTTAACTAGGAAAAACTGAGGAATAATCAATTGCGAGGGGAATTCATTCCAAGTGGTGTACACAACATTCTTTGTGAATCAACGGAAAATACCGACCATCCCGGTCGAGTTAGGGGTGTGGAAATCTGCTTGACACAACAGCAAGAATTTGGGATCGTGCAGTCATACGATGGAGTAGAACCTTCGAGAGTCCATTTGTTGCAAAAAAAAAGCCCAGCTGCTAGACAAATGAATTGAGCAACAAGATCTAGTGATTCGGAAGTTGGTTCAACACATCGGGCTAGTTCTTCCGGACAACTTGGAGGAGTTAACACCCAATTGGACACCCCATCTAGGGGTTCACGACACTCTCTCGGGGATGTTGAGGTAAATTGCGGGGCAATTGTACAAAATCCAAGGATCAATAGGCAATTGTTCAAATCCGACAACCTAGACAATGCCACACTAGCAATTGAAAAAAAAGGTACGAAGGATTATGTTTATGTGTTAGCAATTAAGTCTCGTATTTAATATCTATTCTACTTTTGTGTTAGAAATCATGTCCGTGTGAATTATACATTGACCAAGGCATAAACGGTAGGCCAGTACATGTAGTCGATGGGGTTTTGCATGAGTCGATGAAACATCATCACTCCATACCAATTGTGGAAGGTCTTTCAAGGGTTTCATTGGAGAATCTTCTGGTGATGGGTGCACATTTGCCGATCCCGGCGGGGAATACAAAAAAGTTGGGCCTTCCCAGGGAATGTTCCTTACTTGACCCCGTAGACTTATATACACCGATCCTATGAAGGATCGACATATAAAGGAAACAAGGCCTCTATCACCAAAACCGGTGAAAATAACAACAAAATCAGTCAAAACAACGCTCAAACCGGTGCCAACAACACCAAATAAGGTTAGACCTCCATTGGCAACAACCAACATCCCTCGAGACATGCCTGGGTTTGTACGCATCCTTTATAATTTGCTTCAACCCCATGATTGAAACTCAACATACACATTCTCGGGAAACGAATATGTATTCGGATGCAAGCCTGAATTCATGGTGTTATGGAGTGATTTTGAAGACCTTTGAAGATGTGAGCAAGTTAATCAAGCACTGATGTTGATCAACACCTTGTGAGTGATTTTATTAATTTTATTACTAATTTCTATTTGAATTACACTTAATATTATTAAAAATATTAGCTACTATAAATTTAGCAGGAACATGTTTTTTACGAGTAACCAAAAGAAGGGATGGATTGCATACATGTGCCCTGTGATGATACAGGAAATTGGTTGTTCAAAACAAAAGAGGATCAACTACATTCGAAAATGCCTAGGCCGTAAGATAAATTACTTTTCGTTGCGCCATACATCGAGAGGTTATTTACTACGTCAAATTTTGTTACAAACATCTTTTCCACAAATTCTAAATGCTAATTAAATTATCTTGTTCAGGGACCATTGGAGATTAGTATTGATAGTACCCGCAAAGAAGCGAGTGTATTGGATGGATCCCCTCCACTTCCAACCATCTGATGCATTCATTGAGATTTTAGAAGCGGCAATGAAGGAAAATAGTGAGCAAGCAAATTGTTCATTTCACTTGGTCGAAATCAAGGTGGTCTACCTATATGTTGATTTCCTCAATAATATGCTATATTTGATGCATTCGTATTAATAGTTTATGTATCTTTCATATAGTACAAGAAACAGACTCAAACTTGAAAGTGTGGTTGTTACTTCATTTTATACGCATCTGAGTGCGTGGAGAAAGTCAATGAAGATGAACTTTAACTTGACAAGGTATTTGTGCATTTGAACGTGGTAATTTTCCTAACTTGACAAGGTATTTATACATTTGAACGTGGTAATTTTCCTAACTTGACAAGGTATCCGCCAATATTTAATACTACAATGTTTTCTTTTCCAGATTTTCAAAAAAGGATTGGAAACCCTACTCGCATGAAGATATCAACCATGCGCGGAATTCATTGGCTTGTCATTTGATTCTCAATCGGTCACACACACTAGGTACTCCCAATATTGGAAGGGACACTAAATTAGATAACAAATGAATGTTAGAAATGTTGGAATAGATTTGTAGCGATTTCTAGTTTTATCTATAGATTATTGCTTGGTTAGCGATTTGTTTTGCTTGGTTAGCATCACCTATAGTTTTTTTTCAGGGGCAAAATACTATCGTGTATTGTATTTAGATTGTGGTTGTATATCAAGACAGTTTTTCTACCGGAAATTCCATTGGAATTTTTTTTTACCAAAAGACCATAATATATTTCCGAGTCCGGAAATAGGTTTTGTTCCTTTCATCAAAATTTTACAAAGCCAAGAATCAGTTAATGAGATTGGAAACATGGAGCCGACGAGGTTTCCAAAATTGGAACTTTTTGTTTCCCGGGCAAATTTTTTTAGCGTCGGCCCAAAAATGTTGCATGAGTTCGGAATAATTTAAAGAGATGTAACACAACAACAATATGTTCCCGAGTATGGAAAGCAATCAAATTCTGAACTCGGAATAAGGAGCACAAGCACGACAGGAAGATCATTGTTTCCGAGTTCGGAAACAATTTAAAGGCGGTTCCTGGGGCTGATTAAAGGCAATTTTGAACCACATTTAATTGCAATATTTAAAGGCAGTTTCGGGAACAGCCTTAATTTAAAGGCACAACCATTAAAGGCCCCAAAAAAGTGCCTTTAAATTGCCAATAAACCCACCTTTAATAGGTCATTCCTACACTAGTGGTTGGCAGGATTTTGTTCTCCGGTTTATCCCTCTGGGTTGTCTGCTCGGTGCCACCGCTTAGGGTCGTCTGCTTGGGCTGAGTCGGCGCCACCGCTCTATTCCCCTGCCGGGAAGACATCGACGATGCGACAATCAAGCGGCGAGGGGAGGGGGAAACCAGACGGAGGGCGTCGGAGAGAAAGATCTATATAGATTCACCCAGGCGAGCTTCAGGATCTGGATTGGGTTAAGAGAGAAGGAGATGAGAGGCAGGTGGTCAGTTTGGGTGGCTGAAGAGCGGCGGTGGTCGGCGGCAGAATAAGGGTTTCAATGGAAGAGGAAGGAAAATTAAAAGAAAAAGGAAAGGAAAATAAAAAAGAAAAAAAAACAATTTTTCCCCTTATAACATTTTGACCTAGTTTAACGGTTTGGGCTAATGGAAGGGCCACAATTCACCAGCTTTATAAGTTCAAGGGCCAAAAGTGTAGAAAAAAATTGGAGGCCCAAAGGTGGACGATGGTGATAATTCGAAGGTCATAGAAGTCGTTTGCTCTTATTTTTAGTTTTTCTTTGGCATATTCAAATATATAGTATAATATATATATATATATATATTCCAATATTAGATGATTTTTCAAATGAATAAAAAATTATTAATTGATGGTAATGTGTTAAATCTAATGATAAGATATTGCCTACTTTTTAAGTATATTATTAAGTGAAATGCTAAAATAGTAAGATAAAATCATACTAGCAGGTAGAATAAGGGATTTTGTTGAAATAGTATGATAAAATAAGGGAGCATAAAACAATTTAACAAATGTAAGAACATTTAAAAACTTATACAAATTATTGTATAAAAATAAGAGATTATAAATTAAATTGTCAAAAAAATTCTTGGAAAGAGCCAAGTCCACGTGAATGACTTGAAATAGTTTTACCTTCACTACAAAAAAAACTTCCAGTTGTGACACTTTTTTAAAGCATTCTTGACACTCAAAGGCATCGCTAAAATTATGAGCGACGCCTTGTGAAGTGTCTCTATTCAGCATGTCACTAAAATATTGTGATGCGTTGAAGTATCGTTATATTTTTGTGACACTTTAAGATACAGTTCAATTTAGAAATGTCATCAAATTTTGTGACATGGATTGATGTGGTAATTCAGTTTAGTGGCATGTGTACACATCAGAAATATTTAGTAACACATGAAGGTCGTTTCCTTATCTGATTCAAAATATGCGTCACTATTAAACTTTATGTACAATATATTTTAAGAGTTAATTATTAAATGGGTAGTTGTAGTGGATGCTTCCTTCCTCTCCGCGGTGAATGATGCACGTCAATGTAACTTCATGCAAAACCAAAGTCATTTAAACACCCAAAATCTGAATCAAAGTCCAAAGAAACTCACATTCTTCCCAATTCTTGTTAATCAAATTAATAATTTATTTGGATTTGAAAATTAGGTGTTTGAACATAATCACATGTATATTTTTAATGGTGGGAAAAATTACTTATGCTGCTAGTTGACGGATCCAAACCGAGGCTCCGCACTACCTTATTAGCCCACTTTAGGTCCACAAGTGGAAAGTATTTTTACTAGTTATACAAAGAAAATTAATCTTAATTGATACTTGTATGTTTCACTATTATGTATTGAAAGTTTTATTTATGTAGTATAATAATAGAAATTTGATAAGTCGTGTAAATGGTAATGATATTCAAAACAATCAAACCATGATATCACTACTGGAAAGCGGGTATATATGCACCGGTATAAATTTATGAGTACAAATATAATGGTACATATGTAATCAATTGCACCGGTATAAATTTATGAGTACAAATATAATGGTACATATGTAATCAATTGCACCGGTATAAATTTATGAGTACAAATATAATGGTACATATGTAACCAATTGCACTGGTATTTATCATGTTAACATCAGTATCGGTGCAAATAAGTACATACGCACTGGTATCCTGTTAACCAGTGTAAAGTTTACCTATTTTCGCACCGTTGTTGGTTCTACCGGTGTACCAGTGTCAAATATATTGCCCCGGTATTATTTGAATAGGTATTTGTACCGGTGCAATTGCTAACATGTGCATCGGTACAGGATTACCGGTGTGTACTTATTTACCTTTTTTTTTTATTAATTTGGCACGAAGAGGTAAAAATTTTTAACCAGTAATGGGAAATTACCGGTGCAGAAATTTTAAAAAAAGTGGTAAAATTTTGCATTTGTACACCGGTTACAATTAGCATCGGTGTAGGAATTGATCACGCGCCGATATTTTCTTAATACCGGTGAAAAAATAAATTCTTATTCTTGAATTTTGGTGCCAAAACTATTGGTTTCGCATCGTTATTGTGATTGTACTGGTGCATGACAGGAAAATATGCTCCTTTTGGCTGAAAATCTACACCGGTAACATATTTTATCGGTGTAAAATGCTTCAAATGCACTGGTAAAGTCTAAATGCCTGTGTAGAAAATAGCATCAAATGCTCACCTACCCCCTTTTTTAGCGGGCTAAAAATGAGATTTTTGGAAGAAGAGTTTCATTAATGGTATTTTTTGGTTAATGAAGGCATTGAATTCTCCACAATGAAGACCCTTGAAGGTGCCTTTTTTTAATTACATTTATGGATATTAAGGATTTCATGTATGGTTTTGGTTAGTAGAGATATTTACATTTTGCGTTCGATCATTTGATGGTGATTGAGGTAGAATTGTGGATATTAGTTTGTGATTTGTTCCCTGTTGTAGTTATAAGGCTATGGCTTTTGATTTCTATAGTGTTGGACATGTTAAGAATGTTGTAATTGTAATGTTGGTGTATATTGTGCATTTATGATGTTGCATGATTAGGAAGTCATAATGAAAAATTCTATTGTATTAAATGTGTTGAAGTTTGATTGTTGGACATTTATTGATATGTAGAGTTGTATCGCATCATCGAGAGGCATAAGCATGTGCATGCCAACGTTAGTAGGGTGAGCGATGAATATATTATGTTCGTGGATGAGTTCTTGGAGTATGATTTTAGTCGAGAGAAGTGAATATTATGTCCCTGTCGTGATTGTGGAAATCAAATTCGTACTAATAAGAAGGACACCCTGAAACTCCATTTGTATAGCCTGGGGTTTGCGAAAGATTATGTTGTGTGAACCTAATCATTGGGGGAAATCACCACCGGAGTGAGAGTTAGTAGTGAGGGAGAGTATTTTGGGGATGCTAAGTTGGATGACATGTGTGAGGAGGTTGTTAATGAGTTTAGAGAGAGGCCCGAGGTTTTGGCTAATTTCCTTGGTGAGAAGGATATACCATTGTATCCCGGTTGCAAGAAGAAAGACACGGGCATGTCGTGTTTGATAGAGTTGTTTAATTTGAAAGGTGTAGGGTCATGGAGTGATACTACCATGAATAAATTGCTTAAGTTTTTGAATGAAAAGCTTTCACCCGGTAACGGGGTTTCTTATAACCTTTATGAAGCTAAGAGAATTATGTGTCCAATGGGATTGGAGCATGAAAAGATACATGCTTGTCTGGACGATTGTGTCCTATATAGGGGTGACCTTAAGGATAAGATTGTTTGTCCAGTATGTAATGTGTCACGTTATAAGAAGAAGAGAAATGTGTCTGTCGGTGGAGAACATGTTGTGCCGGTGAGGAAGCGGGTGCCTGCCAAATGTATGTGGTATCTTCCCATTATTCCGAGGCTGAGAAGTTTGTTTAAGAATGAAAAGGATGCAAAGAACTTGACGTGGTGCATTGATAGGGGAGGTTGTAAAGATGACAATATAATTCGACACTCGAAAGACGCGGACCAGTGGAAGAAATTTGACAGGATGTATCCACACTTTGCATCCAAACCTAGGAATTTGATATCTGCTTTGTGTAATGATGGTATGAACCCATTTGGGAATATGTCCTCGAAACACAGTTCGTGGCCAGTTATGCTTGCCATTTACAATCTTCCCCCGTACTCGTGCATGAAGAAAAAATATGTGTTGATGCCCATCATGATTTCAGGCCCAAAAAACCTGGAAATGACATAGACACTTATCTTGCTCCTTTGATAGAAGATTTGAAGGTGCTTTGGTCAGAAGGCACCTTAATGTTTGATGGTTGTAATAGTGAAGAGTTTACATTGAGGGCGATGCTTTTTTGTACCATAAATAATTTCCCGGCATATGGTAACCTTTATGGGTATGTGATCAAGGGTCACAAGGCTTGCCAGTTTGCGAGGATGAGACAGATTATCATCAATTGAGGAAATGGTGGAAGACTGTTTATTTGGGTCACCGTAAATTCCTGCTTGTAGGTCACAAGTTGCCAGAGAACGCGGTTGCATTCGTTGGTGGGAAGGAGATGAGAAAGGCACCCAAACCTTTGACCGGTGTAGCTATTCACAACAAGGTGAAGAAATTGAATGTTGTTCTAGGTAAGAATTTATCAAAGGGTGGTGGGGTTGTACACATACCATGGAAGAAACAGTCAATTTTCTTCGATTTGTCGTACTGGGAAGATTTGGATGTTCGCCATTGTTTGGATGCCATGCATATCAAAAATAACATTTGTGAGAGTCTAATTGGGACACTTCTGAACATTCCCATGAAGACTAAAGATAGCTTGAATATGAGGAAAGATTTAATTGACCTTGGTATACGGTTGAATCTGGCACCAGAGGTAAGAGGGAAGCAAACGTACCAGCCCGCCGCTCCTTACAATCTGTCAATTTCTGAGAGGAGATCGGTGTGTGAGAGCATCCAAGGAATAAAGGTACCTTCCGGTTACTCCTATAATGTTAGTCGGCTTGTGAATGATGAGTTGCGTCATGATGCTTTGAAATCACACAATTGTCATGTTCTTATGCAACAACTTTTTCCCGTAGCAATACATGGGTGTTTGGAAGAGGAAGTTAGATTTTCTGTTATGCACTTGTATTTTTTCTTCAACTCGATATGCTGGAAAAATATTAGCAAGCAACAGCTTAATGAACTGAATCGAGAGGCTGCTGCTGTTCTATTCCATTTGGAGAAGTATTTTCCCCCGTTATTCTTTGACATCATGATGCACCTAGTGGTACACTTGGTTAGAGAGATACGTATGTGCAAGCCTGTCGAAATGCATTGGATGTACCCCTTTGAGCGTCACATGGTTGTTTTCAAGGGTTATGTTCATAATTGTACTCGGCTCGATGCCTCCATTGTTTATAGATACGTCACTGAGAAGATCATCGAGTATTGTACAACAAACTTAGTTGGAAGAAGAGCGGTTGGTGTTCCTGGAGGACCCCATTGTGGAAGGAGGAATGGGATTCCAAGTTCCAAGGGTACGCTTCATACACTCTATCACGCTGAGTTGATGACTGTTCACCTGTATGTATTGCGTAATAATAGCGAGACTGTAACATATGTTGAAGAGCATGTTTCCCTGTTAGAAGAGATTCATCCAGACTGGCCCACGAATAAATTTCAGGTCGAGTATTCTTCAAGGTTTATTAACTGGTTTTACAATCGTTGTAATATCGATGGGATGGTCAGTAACCTATGCGCGTTTGCAAGGAAGCCAAACTGCACCTTTAGACGATACCTTGGTTATGACATTAATGGCTTCAGTTTCTCAACATTGGCAAAGAATGAGAAGAGCATCACTCAAAATAGTGGTGAATATATTGAATCTAAATCCATGTGGTAGGCAAGCAAGAGAGATAAACATCCGGTTGTTGCTGTGATGCCTTTCTATGGGGAAATTGAGGAAATCTGGCAATTGGATTATGTAGATTTCAGGGTGGAACATGGTTCTGGTGTTGTTGTTGAGAAGCCCATGGGGTTCACGTTGGTCGACTTGAATCGTGTAGGATATGAAGATGACAAGTTCATCTTAGCTACCCAGGCACGACAGGTTTCTTACATCAAAGACCCTTCGAATGAGAAGTATCATGTGGTGTTGCATGGGAAGAGGTTTTACTTTGATGAGGTGATTGATCAGCCCGCCATAACTGATAGATCTGAGTTTTCATCAGTATTTCCCAGTTTGGAAGATGTTGGGGATGCATTGTTGGAAGGCGTTCTCACGATGATGGGTTGTGGGTTTATGAGAGAGGTGAAATAGTAGGTGAGGACAATGTCTTGAAGCGGAAGCGAATAGATCGGTCATTCCCAGCCGTTGTTTTTGTGACATTATTTTGTGAAAAATCGTATGATCATTCAGCGATTTGACGTGTAATGTATTTAATTGACACTCTTTTATGAATTGGTTGGTATGATTCATGATTTCAATAGAGTGTTTATGAATTAAATCGGTGAAAATGTGTTTAATTTGAGATTAAATTTCTAGTAGGTGTGATTTTTTACACCGATAAAGATGAAATTACCGGTGTGGAAAAACAAGGGAGGAACTCTGTTTTGTACTTACGCACCGGTACTCCTACTGGTGCAAAGTACTTTGAAAATGTTTTGGTCTTTTTGCTCTCGGGTCAGACAATATCAATTTTTTACATTTAAAGCAGCTTAAAGCAGCTGTTTTTTGTAACATTTGCACCGGTAATTGTACCAGTGTTGGGTACTTAGAAAACATTTGTAAAATTTATTCTCGGGTTGGATTAGATAAATTTTTTTATTTAAAGCAGTCTAAAGCAGCTGCTTTAGGCCTCGCTTTACATCAGTATATGTATAATACCAGTGCATAAAAAACTTTCCCTTTTTAAAAACCCAATCAGCACCCAATTTTCACAGTACTTAGAATTTATATCTCTCACACCATACCATCTCCATCACTACCCATCTTTGGTGAAATCCTACGTAGGTTGGCATATAATCAGGTAAACCACTGCAATGTCTCTATTGTATGATTAATTAGCAATTGCATATGAAATAGAATCATTGACATCATGAATAGCTTGACTTGCATGTATGGTGTTTGATGAAATGCCTCAATTTGTTTCTTAGGAAATGCCTCCAAAATCCAATTCAAAAAAGATACGCCATTCAACGTACACATCATTGCCGAAAGTATCACCGCACACTTACCCGAATGGTACCTTCGTGTCCAAGGAGGCTAGGTTGGTCCATGAATCTTACAAAGGACGGAGTCATCATATAGAGAAAATAATTGAAGCATCTCCCCCATTCGAACAAACTATCTGGAAGCTTGGGTGGGAAAAATTCTGCGAGACTCCACAAGCATTCAACATGACCATTGTAAGTGAGTTCTATGCAAACTTGAAGTGCGGGCTGAGCTACGATCACGTGTATTGTAGAGGTAAAAATGTCCTTGTCACACCAGAATCTATCAATGGCTTGTTTGGGTTGCCCAATGTTCCAAACGATGAAGATGAGTTTCTCGCACTACATTTTCTAGGTGATGGCGGCTATATTCTACAACCAATTAAGAAAGAGATCGTTGGGACAATAACTAGGGTAGGTACGGATATAGAGAGTTGGTCAAACCAGGCTGGAGAAAAATACCTAAGAAAACTCTAACTCCAGAAATGAATGGATAGTACCACTTTGTGGCATCTAGAATTCATCCAGTAACTATTAACACGAAATTTCACAAACTTTGCCCCACCTTCTTGTATGAAATAAAGAGGGAGTTTCGATGGAATGTTAGTCGTCAAATTTGTCCTATGTTGCAGAGGGAATGAGATCAGGTGGGATCTTATGCCTATTGCAGTATCATCTCTGCGCTTTGTTCAAGAGCGGGAGTAGTGCCCGTGCACATGACGTTCATGGCCAACCAATGGGTAAGATTTGCGTAGACTCTGTCTATAGACAGACAACTAACACGTCTATCGCTACTATTGAATCCAGAGTTGTTGCATTGGAGGTCGGTGTAGCACACTTACTTGAAGAATCCAAATACTAAAGATCCTGGCAGGAACATATGCCCAAGGTTATGACGTATCAATTTCCTAATGCCATGGCAGCAGCCAAAACCATTCCAATCTTCCGCGCAGGCTATGTTGAGGACATGGACGTTGGCACAAGTAGCCGTGATGGTGATGCAACATGACCAGCTAACGGGGTAGAACTATTTTCTCAATACTATTTGTAGAAAACTTGTATTAGCTGTTAGGAAGAGTAGATTCTGTACTCAACTTTGACTGTGTTGCACTTAGACAGTTTGACATTCTTACTTTTGACAAACATGCACGATGATGAAAATAATAAAAAATTTGTGCGCTGCGTTTATTGAAATTTTGTCCGTCAAATACACTCATGAAGACCAAAAAGATAGGCCAAACGTAGTTGGCCTATTTTTTTAACTTCGGGACCACCTAATATGTGGCATTATATTCCAAGAATGGTTAGAATTGCAAAATATTGTAGCATTGAGAGCTATGGAGGTTCCCTAAGTAAATTTGTGGGTAATAGTGTATTATGGAAAATATAGTGCAAACATTCATTGTTGGTTTTATAGGGTCTTCCGTCCACCAGTAGGGTCTACAAATGCATTAACACAATCATTGTGTATTGAATTACATATATGTAGAACCAATTTTATATTCCGACCCTTACAAGATTCTTGGAGGGACTAAATTGCAAAAAGTAAAAAAATTACTCGTAAATCAAAATTGCAATCTGATAGAACCGGATGGCCCACAAAATAACCCTTTTGTATTTCCAAGTAAAACATGCGGGGAAACGAATGGGTCTGGGCTCTGTATTTAGTTTCAAAGATGTTTGGATGACATATAGAAACATTGGAGTAAACCCTCACCGTTTACTCTACAACACCTACTAGCGCTTCAGGACGAACCACCACCCAAGCACAAATATGTTTCAACTATGATTTAATCCTGTAATATTCAATTTGATAATTTATGTAGTTTCCTAACACGTCGTAACCGCATGTCACAATTAGGGGGACCAAATTGTAATAAACACATACAATCAACTTTGCGGGTTCTTTGGTACCGTTGAGGTACGAAAACGTTACTTATTCAATCTGGAGCATTGGAAAATTCCATTTGGGCCGGTGGAAAAGTGCTTGAAGGGGTCAGACGAAATGTTTGGGGTCAATCCGCAAATTTTTTTAAATTAAACAATGCTTAGAAATGTCACCGTACGGGGCCCATGTGTGGTCAATATTTGCATGAAATAACTAGTACAATGTCTATTCACAATAATTGAACGTCAATTTGATTAATTGGGTCGTTTGAAAAATGCACCAGAGGCAAATGCAATAAGTGATAATTTAAACAACTAATAAACTTTTTTTACACCGGTAATAATGAAGAAGTACCGGTGTATTTGTACAACATTTTGGTGCGCATTTCAAAATTTTTATTTTTTTGGGATTTTTAATAAGGCGCGAAACATTTTATATTAGTAGTTTAAGAATTTGCACCGGTAGTTATACCGGTGCTGGACAGTTAGAAAACATTACAGAAATTACTCTCGGGTTGAACATTGTTTTCCAAAAATATATTTAAAGCAGCTACAAGCAGCTTCTTTTTGCACATTTTTACACCGGTATTTTCCTTTTATACACGGGTACAATATACCGGTGTACAACACTTAACCAAAATTTTTGTGCGTTACTCTTGGGTCAAAGGAAAATTAATTTAAAACAGCTGCACACAGCTGCTTTTATTTCATTTTTACACCAGTATTGTGCCCGTTTTCACTTTTCTTACACCATTACTGTATGTATTACCGGTGTAAAAAACGTAACTTCTGAAATGAAAACCATTTGAAATGGCCAAAACTCCCGCAATTCATCATATTCTCATCTTCAAAACCTTCAACTCCTCTTTCAAAACTGCCATCAACCACTCCAACCATTCAATCCACAACTCCTCATCAACCATTGTAACTCCTCATCTCCCATTCCATCCTTATAAAGTGTGGAGCAACACAAGAGAACCAACAAAAATGAGAGAGGAAGTTGGGGAGAGAAGAAAGTACTTGGTGATCCGTTCTTGGCGAGTTCGGCAAAAGGGAGTAGTAATAGAAATGCTCCATTGGTGAAGGTAAGTGTTGGGATTTTTGTTACCATGGGTTACCAAGTCAAATTCTCTTAAAAAAAACCATTTCATCCCTCATGGACAATACATTTTCGATCAATTTCCTCTATGACCAAAAATATGTAAATCGAGAAAAAGTTGAATGACACTCTTGAATGGCATGTTTATACAATTGTGGGGAGTAAATGTTTTGCTTTTTTTGGATGGGTGATGTAGTTCTATAGTATTTTTGTTGGTGATAATGTTGATAGTCACGTTAGGGGGGAGTGAGAATTGCTCGGTTGTATGCCTAATGTATGAATGCAAAGACATTGGTATGGTATTCGATCAACTTCTATAAGGTTCCATTTCATTCTATATCAAGCTCCATGCCTTAATTGTTCAAGTTCTATTCCATGTTATATAAACTTTTAAACCTCACATGATGTAGTTTCATCTATGAATTGTTCAATTTCTATGTCATGTTTTGGTCAAAATTTTTACAAACTAGCTGATCAAGTTCTACACCACGTTCTATCAATGTTGATCTTTAAGTACCGTTATTGTGTGAACCGTCATGGTTTGAGAATTTCCAATTCTACAATGAAGGCAACGGATGCTGAGTTCTACATCGTACCCTACATAAGAATGTAAGTATTTCTTCCTGATAATTACATTTACATTTCAAACCACTTTCATTTCATTAATTTGTTAACATAATTTTCTGACAGCGATCAATGGTACCTCATCATTATCCGCCCCGAACGGAAGAGGTTTTACTCTGGACACATTGTTAGGGGTATCAAACCAACAAACTTGGTCGAACACGGGGTCATTTCAAGGTATTCAAATCAATCAAATCAAAAATCCTAGTTTCATAATAAATGGGAAGAAGTAACCATTTAAATTTACTTTCTTCATAGGTTTGCTTACGCATACTAAAGGAAGAAGAGAAAGACGGAGCCAGAACCCGACTACACTTGGAAAATCAACAACATTATGGTAAGTCATTCTGTTATTTCATCCATCAAATTTTATGTTTAGGGTTAGTAATTACATTTACCTTTCCCGTGCAGTACCGAACCCAGAATGGTTCATGGCAATGCGGGTACTCCATCATGCTCTTCATGGAAGAATTTGTTAATCACACAGAGACAAACAATATCTTAGAGGTAAATCTTGCATCTGAAAATTTGATATTATTAATCTCTAGTAAACGCAACATTATTGACTAACGGTGTAAGATTGAAATTAACAGATTTTCCCAGAGGGCAAAGGGCCATACCATGTGTACGAAATTTAAGGTGTAGGAGAGAGATGGTGTGGGGCTTGGCTCAGAGACTACCAGCAGGAGGCGAACACTACATTGCAACTTCTGGATGATAAGAACGATATAATAGGTTGATGGTTAATATTGAATGCCTGATGATATTTGAATTCTATGGATGGTGTTTGGTTATACTAAACTTGTGTTTTACTTTGTTTTATTCTATGTTTAAGATACTTCTTCTATTTCATATGTTGGAATAATGTTCGCGTGTTTTGCGAGCCATATTTTCGCAATAGAATGTTTCCAATTTCTTACCTATTCAAAAGTTTCCAATTTATGATAGTTCATAAGTATCTTTGGATGTCGTTGCCCCGGAAATGATCCGGGATGGACCATCGAAAAACAAATTAGCCATTGCAAATTTTATCCACATAATACACTGGTATAAGGCAGGTACAGGTGTAAATAAATTTCACATTTTAAATTTATTTGTTAAATTATTTCGATAATACCAGTGCATAAAGTACAGTAATACCGGTGTAAAAAAAATACCGGTGCAATCTATTCAAGTGGAAAAAAACTATATTTCCACTACAAAACAAAGATCGGTGTCTGATTTAATACCGGTGTACAAATCACTGTTTTACACCGGTTCATGGGTTAAATACCGGTGCAAAATACTGGTGCAAACTATCTTTCGGTATTACACCGATTTTCCAAATAATACCAGTACACACATTTTGTGATTCCGCTATTTTGCACTGGCATAAGATACAGGTGTAAATACTGCTCTACACCGGTCCATTTTACCGGTGCAAATTTGTTGCGTTTCTACAACCCTATACATACGCACCGGTATTTTTGGGGGCCAAAGTACTGGGGCTGTTGCCCTAAATTACCGGTGCAAATACCCCAGTTCTGCAGTAATGTATAATCCTCCGATCCACTAACGTTGACACCATTTACTTTTTTTGTTTGGTTTCTTAACAATGACACCTTTATTTTTTGGCAAAGTTTTAATTATTTTTATCCCACCACTGTGATTTATACTTTTTCAATACAATTTCCACCACTTATATCAATTATTTATATATAAAAAGTGTCATTTTGTTGGGTGTCTTTGTTAAAGAACCAGGGGTACAATAGCTTAAATTTTATAAGGTAATGTAATGATATTTAAAACAACCAAATCATAATCAAAATAAGACTCTACTTATGTAATACAAATACCAAAATTTGACAAGGTTATGTAATGATATTTAAAGCGGTCAACTCATAATTAATTTTTTTATTAATGTGAATAAAATAAAATAAGCGCCTTTTTGCCAAAAGAAGGTAGTTAGATATATAAGAAGTCATTAATAACCCCAATTGATTAAAAAATGATATCAAATAAAAGTACATAATTCTTTGTAGAAAATAAGGGTAATAATTGTGTGTCTATATTCATGACTTCAGGATACATTATATAGTAGTACATGATACCTATACAAGCTAGGAAAAGGTAATAGAATACAATTACATCTATAATTATGGTAAGAATATTCTAATTCCTTAACACTTCTCCTCAAGTTGGCGCATGGGGAGCGAAAATGCCCAACTTGCCAAGTAAAGAATGAAACTGGTTACGTCCGAGAGCTTTAGTGAACAATTCCGCAGGCTGGTCTGTCGTACGGATATGTTGAGTAACAATTGTGCCAGATTGAACAAGATCCAAGACAAAATAACAATCAACTTCAATGTGCTTTGTGCGTTCATGAAAAAATGGATTTGCCGCAATATGAAGAGCGAATTGACTGTCACAAAACAATCGCATAGGAGAGGAGTGCAAAGCCCCTAAGTTCTTCAGTAAAGACCTAAATCATAACAACTCACAGCAGGTAACCGCCATAGCACGATACTGCGCTTCAGCAGAACACCAAGAAACAGTAGGTTTCTTCTTAGTCTTCCAAGAAACCAGAGAATCACCAATCATTACAAAATAACTAGAAAGAGAACGCCTAGTAATCGGGCATGCAGCCCAATCCGAATCACAATAAGCAGTCAATTGTAACGTACTGCGAGAAGAGAGAAATAAACCTTGACCAGGGTGACTCTTCAGGTAGTGCAACACACGAGCAACAACTTGCCAGTGAGGAACACAAGGGGACTTCATGAATTGCGCAAGAGTATGGACTGAATAACTGAGTTCAGGGCAAGTAATAGTCAGGTATATCAAACGCCCAACCAAGCATCGATACTGCTCCGGGTCATGGTAGGCTGGAGCTTCAACACATGCCAAATCATGTTGTTGCTCCATCGAAAAGTTAGTCGGTTTAGAGGCAGATAAACCAGGATCTGATAAAATGTCCAAAGCATATTTTCTTTGCGAAAGAAACACCCTCTTCGGTCTTCTAGCAATCTCTATGCCCAAAAAATACTTAAGAAGACCAAGATCTTTCATACGGAAATAGAAACTCAAGTATTTTTTGAACTCAGAGATAAGAGAAGAAGAACTACCAGCTATAACCAAATCATCCACGTAAAGAAACTGATCCACGAGAAAAGACAAATAGAGAGTAATCGGCCTTACTCTGAAAAAATCCAAATGCTCGTAAAGCCTGAGCCAATTTAGCAAACCAATTTCTAGGAGCCTGACGAAGAGCATAAGAGATTTCTGAAGGCGAAAAACATATCCATGTGGCACAGCATAACCAGGCGGGGGTCGCATAAACACCTCCTCATGCAAATCACCATGTGGGAAAGCATTGTGGACATCCATCTTATGCAGTTCCCAACCACGAATAACTGCAACAAACAGGAATAAACGAATATAACTCATCTTCGCAACCAGAGCAAAGGTCTCAGTATTATCAATTCCTTCCACCTGGCGATTTTGAAGAACCACTAGGCGCGCCTTATGATGTTCAATAGTACCATCAGATCGGAACTTCATCCGGTATACCCATTTGCACTCAATGGCCTTTTTATTCAAAGGCAGAGGAGCCAAAGTCCATGTCTGATTGCGCTCTAGTGCAGTAAGTTCTTCTGTCATAGCGGCTCGCCAATGGGCATGCTGGGAAGCCTCAGAATAAGTAGTAGGATCTGCTCTAGATGTTACATCACCCAAAAATCTAGAATGCATACTAGAAAAATTATCACAGTTTACATAATCAGTAAGGGGGTAGAGAACACCTGAGGAAAGTGACGACGCATGAGGGAACGTAGTCGAGGGGGGGGGTCTTTAGTAGTAAGAGTACATGAATAATCATCACAATTGTAATCTTCCAAGTAGGACGGCGGTCGGCGAGATTGAACACTATGTCTGGTAGGTGGCAACTCGATAGCGGAACTATCCAGGACCAGAGAAGTCGGTAAAGTAGATGCCGAAGGTGAAAGATCGGTGGCGGCCGATGGATGATGACCGGTGGTGGAAGGTGGCGACTGGCCAGTAGTGGACGGCGGCGGAGGACAGCGGCATACGGCCGGCAGCATACGGTAGTGATGAACCGGCAGCAGGCAGCAACAGCTGACTGTCGGCGGACGACGGCGAAGGATTGGTAGTGGTTGGCAGAATAAAAATTCCGTGCGACTTTAGCAGCAAGGAGGAGGAAATCGGCGGTGATGTGGTGGTGCCACCAGGTTTATCGGAAGAAGCAGATGTTGGAGTTGCAGAATACGGGAACTGTTCTTCAAAGAAATCGGTATCCCGAATGGTAAAGATTACACGGGATTCCAAGTAAAAAAGGCGATAGCCTTTCTTTCTGGTAGGATAACCAGGAAACAGACACCGCCGACTTCTTGGTGCAAACTTGTCACGATATATGGGAACATGAGCAGCAAAGCACAAGCATCCAAAAACTCTTAATGATGAGTGATTCGGAGCTTGCCCATAGAGCAAGTCAAAAGGAGTGCGACCGTTGAGATGCTGTGTCAGTGTTCGGTTAATCAAGTAAGCAGCAGTAAGAATACATTCTTCCCAAAATTCAATAGGAAGACTGGCTTGGAACCGCAAAGCGTGCGCCACATTGAGTAAATGGCGATGCTTTCTTTCCACTCGATCATTCTGCTGCAGTGTATCAACCATAGATGTCTCAAAGATGATCCCAAATGCAGTAAAGTGAGATAACAGAGGCAAATATTTAGTGTCATTATCAGCCCAAACTCGTTGAATTGTTTGGCCCCACTGGTTCTTCACTAAGGCACTAAATTCTAAAAATCTAGAAGCTACTTCAGATTTAGCTACTAACAAATAAACCCAAACAGCTCGGGAATAATCATCTACTATAGTCAAAAAATAAAATGCACCACTAGAAGATGGTGTTCGATAAGGTCCCCAAATATCACAATGAATTAATTGAAACAATGCAATAGCATTTGTAGAACTCAATTGAAAACTATGTCTAGCCTGTTTTGCTCTATAACATATAGAGCAAGGAACATAATTCTTATTAGTGCCAAAATCAATAGTAGAAATAGAAGACAATACTGTGGAGGAAGGATGTCCAAAACACTGATGCCTTAAGTCAGAGGAAAATATCACAATGAATTAATTGAAACAATGCAATAGCATTTGTAGAACTCAATTGAAAACTATGTCTAGCCTGTTTTGCTCTATAACATATAGAGCAAGGAACATAATTCTTATTAGTGCCAAAATCAATAGTAGAAATAGAAGACAATACTGTGGAGGAAGGATGTCCAAAACACTGATGCCTTAAGTCAGAGGAAAATACGAAAGTCAGAGGAAGATACGAAAGTCAGAGGAATACTGAGAGAATGATTTACCGTAAACAATTGTATTATTGATATCTAAATATACAGAGAGTACAATAGATGTGTAATAAGGAAAGAACTCTAGCAGAAAACTGGTTCTCAATGAATTTCTGAAACTGGATAAAGGCGTCATAGAAATCTGACTTATGCCGCATCGAAAGAAACCATGTGAATCGCTAAAAATCATCAATGAAAACAGTATAATAAGAGAAACCGTTGACAGATAAAATAGGAGCTGGTCCCCACAAATCACAATGTACTTTATCCAATAAACCAGTAGCGCGCTTGTCACTAGTGGAAAAGGGCAAACGGCTACTCTTGGCCATCTGATAAGGAGAGCAACTGACAAGTGCATGCATAGCAGAAGTGACAGAAATAAGGCCCCGTCGATTCAATAACTGAACCATATCATGAGACACATGACCGAGGCGAGAGTGCCACTGCTCAAAAGAAGCATGAAGCTTACTAGAGCGTAATTCACCTAAAAAGCTGGAATCACCAGTCTCAAGAAAATAAAGACCTGAACTATGACGACCTTTACCTATTGTCGTCCATGTATGCTTGTGCTCAATGGAAAATGCATCGGCATCAAATATAACACGGACAGGTAAATCACGAGTAAGCTTACTGATGGACAGTAAGCTTCTAGTAATCTTAGGAACTACTAGAACATCATTAACAGAAAAACCAGAGAAATGACACCGACCGATGTGGGAAATAGATAATGATTCACCATTGCCAACAAGAATAGAATCAAAACTACGATAAGATTGTACCTTATCAAGATGACTGGTGCAAGCAGTAATGTGAGATGTAGCACCCGAATCAACAATCCACTGATTTGATGAAGAATGACGGTTGGGACCATTCAAACTTGCTTGAAACAACTCCTTGTCCGCAATCCAATTAGTGGAGCAATCTTTCCGAGATATAGGGCCCAAATAAACCATAGCAAAGGACCGAAAATTGCACAAAAATTGACTGGGTGAAGATGAGAATTTGAGCAACTCGTGAGAAAGTGCTTCAACTCGCGAGAAATGGCTTTGGCTCGCGAGAACCACGATAAACTGCTGCAAATCGCGATAAACTGTTCCACTCGCGATAAAATGAAGGTGTGAGATATACCCCTTGTGCGCGAGTCAGATCGTGTGTGACGTTCAATCACCGGAGTCTTAACTCGTGGGCGTGTGGATCTCACAAAAATTGGACGAGACGCTGGCGGAAATCTTCTTAGCCGTCGGACGCTCGGCGGTGCTGCTAGAAGGAAGATCGCCGCTGGAAGAAGGCGGTGCTGGAGTCCGAGATACAAGCCGGAGAGGACGTCGGAGATGGGCGCCGGAGATGGAAACTTGATTCGCTGCGGAAGATGGAAATTTTACCGGATTAGTAAGACGTCGGAGGAAGAACTCGCCGCTGGAAGAACTTTTCCGCAGATGGAAGCTTCGAATCTGGAAGAACTCGTCGGAAAATCGAGGATTGAGAAGACGCCGGAGGATGCTAGATGTTGCCAGAATTTGGCCGAAATTTTGCCGGAATCAGGGCCGGAGAGGTAGGCACTGAACAATAAATTAAAATTTAGGGTTTAGGATCAGAACTTGCTCTGATACCATGAGAGAATGATTTGTCATAAATAATTGTATTATTGATATCTAAATATATAGAGAGTACAATAGAGGTGTAATAAGGAAAAAACTCTAATCATAATAAATCATAATCTAATCAAGAGTCTGATTTATCCTAACAAATACGCTATCTTCCAGAATTTCGGTTCCACTGGTGCAATTGCTGTTCAAGATAAGGTTTCTGGTGCTTCATTCTGCACTCCATTTAGCCACAAAAATCATCCCCAAGAAATCAGGTCCCCTCGCAAAAACAGATGGAGAAATTAGTTGAGCTGGTTTTTATCCCAGTTCCAGGAGTAGGTCACATAACATCCACCATCGAACTAGCAAAGCTCATCACCCATCTCCACCGCCATATTTCCGTCACAATCCTCATCACCAGAGACCAGAACGACACGAAACCGATCCCAGAATCTTCCGACCATCGCCTGAAATTCCTTGAACTTCGACCCAAACCCGAAGAGCCCTCCTCTGCAACCTCCCAAGCTCTTCCCCTCCTCCGGCTACTCGACGAGCGGAAGCCTCACGTCCGGTGAATTCTCACAGAAATAAAGAGCTCCGGCGCGGCCCACCTCGCTGGAATCGTCGTAGACATGTTCTGCGTGTCTATGATCGACGTAGCCAACGAGTTTACGGTTCCATCCTATCTTTACTTTACATCAGGCGCTGCATTCCTCGGGCTCATGTTTCATAAGCAACGGTTGAAAGATGAGCTGGATGAGGATGTGGCGGAGGACGAGGAGTCCGAGGTGGAGATAGTTGTCGGAACTTACATGAACCCTGTTTCGACGAGGGTTTTGCGTCGGGGTTTCTTTAGAAAGTACGGTGGCATTGATCTTAGAAACACTATGGAAAGGCGGTTCAGAGAGACGAAGGGGATCATGGTCAACACTTTCCAGGTTAGGGTTTGGAATTTTTCATAATTGAGCGATTTTGATAGAATGATTTTCCGTAAAGAATTGTATTATTGATATTTGAATATATAAAGTACAATAGAGTTGTAATAAGGAAAGAACTCTAATCATAATAAATCATAATCTAATCAGAAGTCTGATTTATTCTAACACCCCCTCAAGCGAAGTGTCAGATGCTCGTCAATGCATAGCTTGGATCTGAAGAACTTGAATAGCGGATGAGAGAGCTCCTTGGTGAAAATGTCTGCAATCTGAAGAGAAGTCGGAACATGAGCAACGCACAGCTTTTCGGATGTCACCAACTATCGAAAAAAATGGTAGTCGATGTCGATGTGCTTTGCCCGCTTGTGTGCCACCGGATTCTGAGCCAAGAAGATAACACCACTATTGTCACATAATAACAGTGGAGAACCAGAAAGCGGAACCCGAAGATCACGAAGCAAATGAGTGAGCCATACCACTTATGAGACAGTGTTGGCGAGAGCACGGTATTCAGACTCAGTGCTAGAGCGAGAAACAATGGATGTTTCTTGGCACTCCAAGAAACCAGATTCCCACCAAGAAAAACTGCATAACCATAAGTGGACCGACGAGTCTCCAAACAGCGAGCCCAATCAGCATCAGAGTACCCTAACACATCAGGAGTACTAGTAGAACAAAACCTGAGACCAAAATGAAGAGTGCCACAAACATATCGCAAAATTTGAGTCACAGCAGCAAAATGGTCATCTCTGGGATGCTGAAGTTACTGACTCACCATGATGACCGAGAATGCCAAATCTGGGCGAGAGATGGTGAGATACTGAAGAGCACCAACAAGAGAACGATAAAGTGTAGGATCCCGAAATGGAGGACTGGTAGAGCTGTGAAGTTGAGAACCAGCGACAAATGGAGTAGAAACAGGTGCCGCGTTAGACAAACCAGCGTGATTCAAAATATCACGAGCCTACTTTGCTTGGCCAAGCAGTAACCCTGAGGAGGTAAGCGAAACTTCAAGACCAAGAAAGTAATGAAGAGCACCAAGATCCTTGATCGCAAACTCTTTGTGTGTCTGATCAATGAACTGGCAAAGAAGAGTTGATTCATTGCCTGTAAGAATGATATCGTCCATATACACAAGTAGGTACAGTAACGACGACCCTCTTGAAAGGACAAATAAAGAAGTATCAGCTGACCTGCACCAAAAATTAAGCTGTGTTAGATAACTGCTAAAACGCTGGAACAAACCCCGGGGAGCCTGCTTAAGACCATAAATGGCCTTTCGCAAGCGACAAACATAGTCTAGATGGATAAAATCCTGATAACCAACGGGCTGCTTCATGTAGACTGGAACATCAAGAACACCATTAACGAAAGCGTTCTTGACATCTAACTGATGAAGTGCCCAGGAACGCATGGTGGCTATGGCGAGAACCGTCCTAACAGTAGAGACTTTGACCACAGGACTGAAAGTGTGGTCAAAATCAAAACCCGGAATCTGCGAGAAACCCTATGCCACAAGTCTAGCTTTGTGACGCTCAATAGTGCCATCTGGTCGATACTTGAGCTTATAGAACTATTTGGAGCCAAAAATGTTGACATTCGAAGGTCGAGGCACCAAATCCCAAGTGTGCTGACCATGAAGAGCGGCCATCTCATCATCCATGGCTGAAACTGAGGCTGGATCCTGAAGGACAGAGCGATAATCAGTGGGCTCTGTCTGAGAGAGGAGTGCGTTAGTGAGACCATGAGCAATAATATCCGAATAATCCCAGTGCTTAATGGCACCAGTAGAAGACTGAGTGACCATCCGATGGGTACAAAGCTGGGGCGGCGAAGCTGGAGGAGTTGAACCAGCTAACGACACCGAGAAAGATCGAGCTGCGCTGACCGGAGAGTCACCGTCAGAAGTCGCCGGAGAAAGAATGACCAATACTGGCTGAGATGTAGTGATCGGTGGCTAAGACGGTGGCTAAGGAGTGATGGCCGACGGCTGAGGTGTGGTGGCCGTTGGCCAAGGAGCTGGATCCGGGTCGGCCATCCAGATGGAAGATGGTGGTGAAGGAGGGGCAGATGGGACTGGCACATGCATGGTGGCCCCAATCGATGAAGTAACAGCTCCATAAAAAATGATGAAATCTCCAGATCTGAAATAGAGCGACAGTTCGCGAAAGATGAGACATAAGGGAATAAGGTTTCATCAAAGCGAACGTGGCGAGAAATATAGATACGCCTAGAAGTGGGGTCGAGACACTGGAAGCCCTTGTAACGAGGGATGTAGCCAATAAAAACACACGGAATGGATCGCGGTGCAAACTTATCAGTATCACTGGCATGCAGACATGGAAAAACACGACAGCCAAATGGGTGAAAGAGGGTATAGTCAGGCACATGACCAAAAACAACCTCAAAAGGTGATTTGCCACCAAGAACTAAACTTGACAGACGGTTAATGATGTAAACTGCAGAGGAGAAAGCTTCCACCCAATAACAATGTGGCACATAAGAGTGAAAAAGCATGGCAAGACCCGTCTCTGTGATGTGACGAAGCTTCCGCTCAGCTCGGCCATTTTGAGCAGGTGTATAGGGCGATGGCATTTGATGATGAATGCCACACGATATGAAGTGAGCCTGAAGTCGATGATTAGTAAACTCTGTGCCACCATCGGTCTGAAAATTTTTAACCCTAGTAGAAAACTGGGTCTCAACGAATTTCTGAAACTGGATAAATGTGGCATAGAAGTCCAACTTATACCGCATCGGGAAAAATCATGTGAATCCCAAAAAATCATCCATGAAAATGGCATAATAAGAAAAACCACCTACCGATAAAACAGGGGCTGGTCCCCACAAATCACAATGCATCTTATCCAACAAACCAGTAGCGTGCTTGTCACTAGTGGAAAAATGTAAACAGTTACTTTTGGCCATTTGACAAGGAAAGCAACTAACAGATGCCGGCATAGCGAAAGTGACAGTAATATGGCCACGTCAACTTAACAACTGAACAGTATCATGAGACACATGACCGAGGCGAGAGTGCCACTGCTCAAAAGAAGCCTGGAGCTTTCCAGAACGTAATTCGCCTAAAAAGCTGGAATCACTAGTCTCAAGAAAATAAAGACCTGAACTATGACGGCCTTGACCAATTATCTTCCCTGTATGCTTGTGCTCAATGGAAAATGCGTTGGCATCAAATATAACACAAAAAGGTAAATCACGAGTAAGCTTACTAATGGACAATAAACTTCTAGTAATCTTAGGGACCACAAGGACATCATTAACTATAAAACCAGAGAAATGAAATTTGCCGATGTGAGAAATAGATAATGATTCACCATTTCCAACAAGAATAGAATCAGAACCACGATAACATTGTACCTTATCAAGGTGACTGGTGTGAGCAGTGATATGAGATGTAGCACCTGAATCAACGATCCACTGATTCGAGGAAGAATGACGGTTTGGACCATTCAAATTGGCCTGAAACAACGCCTTGTCCGCAATCCAATTAATGGAGAAATCTTCCCGAGATGTAGGGCCCAAATAAACCATAGCAAAAGACCAAAAATTGCATAGAAATTGACCGGGTGCTGACGAGAATTTGAGAAACTCGTGAGAAAGCACCTCTACTCACGATAAGCAGGTTCAACTCACGAGAAACAGCTTTAACTCGCGATAAATTGGATGACGCGGTAAATGGGAAAGATGCGCGAATAAACTCGAGTGTGACCTTCACGCGCTGGAGAAAAACTGAAAACTTGCCGCCGTTCAATGTTCCGCAATCCACGAGAAATTGAAAATATCACGATATAATGATCAGATTGCGATAAGAACAGATGGATGGTTGTGTCGCGCGTGCAGGGACGCGTCTTCAATGGACGAGCGCGTAATCTTCACGCTCTCTTTTGTGAGACTGTGCGTGTTAGACACGCGCCATCTTCTTCTTCGATAAAAACCCTTTGCGTTGACTTCTCTTCGCCGGAGTTGTACGGATCGACGAAGCTTACTGCTGGAGAAAGAAGGAAACTCGCCGCTGGGGATGGGTTCCGCCGCCGTTGGAGAGAAGGGTTCTGCCGCTGTAGGGAAAGGTGGTAGAAGAGCTTCGCCGCTCGCCGTGAAGAATGGCTTCGCAGGAAACAGTTGCTGGGAAAATAAATAAATTTATGATTAATGATTTAGGATCAGAACTTGCTCTGATACCATGATAGAATGATTTGCCGCAATGAATTGTATTATGGATATCTGAATATATAGAGAGTACAATAGAGGTTTTATAAGGAAATAACTCTCATCATAATAAATCATAATCTAATCAGGAGTCTGATTTATTCTAACAAGTTTCCTGACACTTATTGACATGCGGTTGTCACTTATCTTTTAACTTTTACATTACATTTGTTAAATACATTCTAAATTTATAAATTTTAAAAATATTTTTTTATATCTATATTTAGATAAAATTTTGGAAAAGATCATCTTTCCATAAATTTATTTAAAAAATGAGATTTTATTATAATAATAGAAATGTAAAAAGTGTTAGTTACAATATTAAAAAATTATTATTCAATGTGTAGTAATTATAAAACTTATCAAGTTTGATTATACCAAAGTGATTCCTCTCTCTAAAACACAAACCTCTCCCTTCTCTCTACCTAAACAAAACCCTAGTTTAAGTCAAACTCGTGGGGGAGCCACCACGCCAAAAACCCTCCTCCGGTGGCTCCCCCCTAGTCCCACCCCCACAACACCCTTACCCCTAATTTCCAGCCATCCTCGAAAAATCCTGGCTCCAGATCTGACGAACAACAGTCTGCTGGGCTCCACTTTCGCTCCGTCGGAGTTGCTCAGGCGGTGCTCCAGCGGCGTTGCTCAGGCTGTGCTCCAGCGGCGTTGCTCCAGCAGGATGCTTAAGTGGCGTTACCCCGGCGTTGCTCCGCTTTTGCTCCGACGGATGTTCACACGACGATGTTTTTTGGACCTCATACGACGGCGTCCATACGATGGAAGAGCACCACCGTTTTTGCCTTTTGCCATTCCAAATTCGAAGCTACCGTATCTTCGTTGTTCTCTCAACCTGAGGTAAAGTGAGTTGGCTAATTCCAGTCTTTAGGGTTTCCGAGTCACTCGGATCTGAGTCGGCCAACTCAGATCTAGTGATGCCCAACTCAATCTCAACTCAGGACTGAGTCAACTCAACCCAGTGACAAGTCAACAGCGAGTCGACTCAACCAAAATGACTAAACTAAAATAGAGCCATGTAGATCTCCGGAGACATAAGGTTATGAATGGTACTTCTCCATTTTTATTTTATTTTTCTACTTTTATTTTTTTCTTTTCAGGTGGGAGGCTTTTAATTATTTTATGTTTTTGGTCCTTTTCTTTTCTCCGTGAGTTTAGCTTCCTTTAAATTGTTTTTGTTTATATGGGCCAGAAATTATATGGGTTTTTTAAATTTTTGGTATTAAATAAGGATTCTCTCTGTCAATGCCTGTTTTTCCGATAGCTCGAGTTGGTAAAATTGGATTGATTTAAGATCTGATATCCAATGAGACAGCAAGGAGAAATTCAAGCAAAGTCGTTCAAACAATGGACTTTTGGCGTTACTGTTTTCTGAGGATTTAAATCAAATTTGTAGGCTTGGGTCCATTAGGATGCATAGACCAATTATATTGTTAAGCCGATTTAATTGGTTTTCAGCTTCTTTTGGAGACAAGTTAGAGTGAATTCTACGTATTATAAGTGATTTTATATACACTGGCGGAAAATATTTTTGGTAATTCAAATGACTGGTTACAGTTTCCTAGTTTAGGGAAAACATTTTTACGGGTTAGATGGAAACGGATTAGATTTTTAGTTGGGGAGCTTTAAATTACCTCGTTTTGATTGTCTGAGATGTTTGATTGGAAGTGTGGACAAAACACTTAGTGTGCGTATTATTTGATACTCACTGTTTTGATTCTGATGGTAGTCTCGGGTCGATATTATTGTGGCTACAATATGGCAACACAATTTCAACCACTTATTCTAGGGGCCCTCTTCTCACTGCCACATAAGTTTTTCGTTCAGTATTGTAATATTCATTAGGGCTTATGCGTATCTCTCTTTGTGCCACTGAGACTGTTGATTAGAATTGTAAATTATATAGTGTCTCCGTGTAATGGGTTTATCCCACATCGTCTTCTGATGTAAGCCTACGGGCACTGCTTGATGTAAGCCTACGAGCAACAATTGATCTATAATAGAAAAGGGCTGGGAACCCTATAAACCCGATTAACAAGAAAAAAATTATAATGTTTATAACCCGGTTCATGCAACCCAAAATTTTGATCTTCATTTCTTTAAAGTTGAACTTTAAACTTTGGTCTTTCCATGGTTTATGGAAAGATCATCTTTCAAGAGACAGACTCTTATATTTTAATCTTTAAATACTTATTATTACTTATTTTATGTTATTAAATAAAATATTTAAATTTATAAAAAATTACAATATTTAAGGTAAATGCCCATGTGGGCTGTTCATGAGGTTATGGAAAAGCCATCTTTCCTGAGATTTTCTCTTGATAATTTTATGGGTTTAAGCTGTAAATTAAAATGAATGAAGATAAAATTTTGAGCTTACTTTCATCCGGTCATAAACTTTATAATACTTACATAATAAATTTTTAATATTGAAATTAAAATCTTTTATCTTTGAGTATGTCTCTTGAAAGCCGGTTTTTCCATAAGTCATGGAAAAATCAAGGTTTAAAGTGGAAATAAGAAGAAATGATGATAAAATTTTTGAGTTGCATGAATCGGGTTATAAATTTTATAACTACTACACGTTGTATAATAAATTTTTAATATTGCAACTAAAACCTTTTACCGTTTATTATTCTAATTAAACCCCATTTTTTATAAGCCTATGGAAAGACGATTTTTTCCAAAACTTTGCATTTTATCCTTTTGTTATTCTAATTTAATTCTATCTTTTTATAAGTTTATGAAAAGACGGTATTTTCCAATGCTTTGTCTTCATCTAATTATATATATCAAAATATATTTTCTATAATTAGAAATAGTTATGCTCTTTTTATAAATTGTTCAAACCTAAAGGGTACATACTATGATGGGATAAAGACTACTTCACTCATGTTTATCTGCATCTTTGTCTCTCCTAGTTCTAGATTAAGACATATGGACTTCTCTTTTTAATACATTTTTAAAAATATTCATCCTCCTCTATTCTTTTATACCCTCCGGTCCCCTGCCGGATTAAATTAAAAGAATTTTTTTTATAATTATCAAGAATTATATTTGATTATTAATATATTAATAAAATTTTACTTTTTAAAAATTATTTATTATATCAAATTCAATAATATTATATATTATAATATTATTATTTATAGACCTATTTAAATATGTGGTTAAAATTTAAAAGGAAATAATATCAAACATACAATTTAATCTTAGACGGAGTGGGTACATGAATTACTATCATCTCATTTTTAGGCTTACTCATGTCTATTCATTCTGGTCACCTTAACAAATTTAATTTTAACATTCCCTCTCTTTATAAAACTTGATATGGAACGGAAGAGTAATGATTATAGAAAATGGTTATTCCCTCGTTCTCCGTTTATTCTGCACACTTACTATTTACCAATCAAAGTTATCTTACTTTTATCATACATTTGAGTAGATATATGAACAATAATAATATCTTATGAGATATTGTCAGATTCGTCGTAACATGTAGTTTATAAATATCAATTCTCACACTACTGTTATTGTTCGTAATTACATATATTTATAGTTAAACATATTTTTTAGAGACCGTGAAAAAGATTTTGTGCAAATTCCCTGGGATGGAGGGTACTAGAATTCCATGGAAGGTGTAGATTTGAAATTTTGATACTTCATTAAAAAAATCATTTTGTACTCCCTCTGTTTCTTTAATAGTGACACACCACTTTTGGTGTTAGAATTTAGGAGATGTTTAATGAGTGGATGAAATTGAATTGAAAGAAGAAAAAATAAAATGAGTGGATGTAATAACCTTAAACTTGCCATAAATAGAAAGTGTCAATATAAAAGAAACATTGAAAATTAGAAAATGTGCCACTATTAAAGAAACGGAGGGAGTACTTAAAGTATCAAGCACGGATACGTTATGTCAATTTGATTCTTCCTCTTTCTCTAGTTTATAGAAATTCAATCCACTGGTGAAATTTGGACTCATTTTTTCACTCCACTCTTTTTTTTTCGGATTTAGAGCTTCATGCAATACAAGTTCTGATCAACGAGGAAACGATCCCACCGATTTATGCAGTCGGTCCTGTTTTGAAGCTGGAAAATAGCCCTTAGCATCAGGAGTGAAATTCTGTTCCACCTAAAGTCTATACTTTTATGATAAGTTGTTTAACTGTTTAGTGTTAAAACACAAAGTAAAATACGAAGTGCACACACAACTTGTTTACGCAGTTCGGTGCAAATACACCTACGTCTGCGGGGCCTTGCCCAGATCAGAAACCATTCACTAGAAAGCAGTCTTTAGTACAAGAAGCTTAACTTAAATACTAATCCATTGCTAACCTATTGAGTGAATGTTGTGAGATCCCCTCACTACCGATCCTACGTCGTTGAACCCCCACGATCAACACGTCTTCCTGGATCTCCTCCTCCCGAGGAATTAAGACTTCCTTGTTTCTGATCTTTACGGACTTGATTGATTGATTTTCCAGACCTCCAAAACTCCAGATAAACAGCTCCCAGAATGTATCTCAACGTAGAGATGAAAACTTGGTTGCCTTAGTTTTCGTTGTATCTTCTTTCTTTTTATCCCCTTCGCACTCCTTCCTTGTGCACGACTCTTTCCTTGTCTAACTCTACCAAGAATAAACTTCTAGACTAAGGAAAGATCTAATTCTAATCTGGTATTTAAATGGACAATCCTTTATCAATAGGACTTGTACCATAAATAAACTACTTAATTAATTCCTAACTATTACAAGGAATATTTGTTTACCAGAATTAGATTGCCACGAAATCACACATTGATCTTCAAAATATTCTGTTAGATCGCATGATTATACTCCATAATTCGCTCCATAAATCGTGGCTAGAAACTTGCTGTCTGGAAAAATTGGATTGAGATGGTGTTAAAACACCACATCACTAGTTCACACCATATGCCACAACTAAGTCCAACTCCCGAGGACTTTACAATCCCCCCCTTGGCATATTTGTGAATTCATCAGCACTGACAACATAAACAACCAGATAACACAATTATCCAAACGTCCAAACTGATTCAAAAATCAATCAAAATCCGAACAACTAATCAAATCAAAATCTCCAAGTTTCTCCGAACAACTAATCAAATCAAAATCTCCAAGTTTCTCCCCCTGAATTCATTAATATGTCAAGAATGCCGTTTATTCCAAATTGTCATCAGAATCATCCGAACCACCATCCTCTGAAACATCAGCATCCTGCTCCTCCGAAGCATCCTGCGTTGCTGCAGCCAACAATTCTTCTCGCTCAGCATTCAATGCAGCCAACTCCCCATGAAGCTTTGCAACAGCAGCTCGATGACGTTCAAGCAATTCCTGACACACTACAACTCGTGCCTCAATAGCACTCGACCTCGCCGCACCAGCATCTGAGCAAGCTTTTTCCGGAGGTATCCAAGGTAAGTCTTTGATTATTCGACCACTCAATGTTCTGAGTGTCGGTCTTAGGACTTGAGGAGAAATCCACTCATCAGAGTCCTTCATAGCTGCTCCCCCTTTTTGCAGCACCGTGGTGATTACACACGGATGTACCAAAGCTTCTTTCCTGGTCTTGCGAGCACAGTCTATGATATCATTAAACACCAGTCTACCCATATTGACCTTATGTCGGGCCCCCAAACTATATAGAAGTGTAGCCATCTCTTTGGTGACACTTGTGTTATTGACAGAGGGAATCCAATTATGCACGGCTACCATATACAAGCAGTAATACCTGGAGGTGAGGTTGGATGCAGTTATTTGCTGTCGACCAGTCAAAGGCCATGTGCTTTCCACTCCACCAGTAAGCTCCACAGCTACCTCATCATAATTTTCTAGCATCTGGTGTTTGAACACCGATTGGTCATTTCTTAACGTGCCACGCTTCAGACATTTGTTCACTGCCTCTGGTGAGAAATCAACAATCTTCCCGCGCACAAAAATCCTATGAAACCACGCAAATTCTTCATCTTCACATTCAGCTTTCAGATTTGAGTAGAATTCTAGCACAAGTTGCTTGTTATAATCACCGAAACATGTAGCAGCCTTAATCACTTTGAGATAGTGCAGATAATCTGTGAACCCACAATCCCTATATTTCTCGGAATCAGCAGGCCTTTCCGCCAGTATCTTTCTGCCACAGATAAACTCCCACTTCTCTCGGCTTGCATCATCAAAGAATTCAGTGCTAATTGCTTCACTAGCTTCAGGTGCAAGTTGTGCACGAGATTTAGCTTGTCTCTGCTGCCTGTCAGCACGTAACTTCTTCAGCTTCATCCCAATCGGCTCATCGCTGTCCTCACCTGAGTCCATAGTCTTATCTCTGCACCGCTTGGATTTTTGAACACCCTTGGAAGATGAGGCCACACTGCCCCTGGCCTTCTTTGTCCTCTGAGTAACATGAATTCCCCCAGACTCTGGTGGTGTTTCAACACCCAACTCTATGCACTTCCTCTTTGATCCACGTGTCTGTCTGGTTTCGAGTGGTATTTCAATACCAACACCAGTTTCCTCTACCAAATTCTAATTATGTGCTTGATTCACAGGTACCTGATCATCATCATTTGAGTTCACAACTGGTGTTTGAATACCAGAACCAGGCACTTCAGCACTCTCTAAACTTTTCACAGTTATGTCCTCATCTTCTCCATTCTCAAAAGCCAACTTCAAAAATTCTGACAGAGCCTCACTCAGCACAGAGGCATTCTCAGGTTCCTTCATCATCGATACTGTTTCAGCTTCACCAGCTCCCCCTGCACACACCGTCTCCTCTTCACTATCACTGATTTCCACCACCGGGATGGGCAATCGTCTTAAAGATTCTTGAAGCAGGAACATAGAACCATTAAAGCACTCCACCTCTTTGCCACTTGCTCTAGCAAAATCAGTGGACTTAACCACTTTGACCCAGGGATGCAAAACAGCATCATCCCCTATGCTCCTAATAACAGGCCTGTGCAACGAGGCTATCCTCGTATAGATTGTAAAAAACTGATCTATTTCATCCCCCACTTTGTAATGTTCACCAAAATCAACTCTAACTAGAGTGGCATCAAAATCACTAATCTCACTAATGTCCCCAATACCACCAGTTAATAGTTCCTTTAACTCAAACCCATTAACCTTTCCATGCAAATTCTTAAATTTCCGGAGGTCAACATAATCTCTGTTCTGAACCATCCATTCAATAAACTCGAGAACCGAACAAAAATAAACTCCATCATACACAAAAGAATGATCAAACCTGACCTTAGGTCGTCGACGATTTACTCCGTCCCACTTGCTCAGCCTCTGTTCTCGACCTCCACAGTAATTATCCAAGTCTACATCGGAGTCAAGTTCTTCAATTCGCGGATTTTCTGGGACGCGCACAGTGATGAAATCTCGAACCAGTTTCTTGAAAGTGGAGTTCACCATTGTCGAGGGGTTTTGAGTAGGCTACAAAATCTTAGTGTTTTGAAAATTTGCGGTTGCTGGAGAGGCACTTGCGCGAGCTCTGTTCTAGGAAGATGAACAGTTGGGAAGAAATTGAATTTGTGTGGGAATTACAAACCAGTTGCTTTCACGGTCCTTTTTAGAAAACCAAAAATCACCCCACTTTTTCTTCCTTCAGACAACCATCATGCGCACATTTAAGCCCATCATCACAAATTTCTGGCCCAAGTTCAGCCCGTCTGGTCTACTTCCCACTTAAGTCATTTTTCCAATAACTTTATCCCTCGGTGTTTAAACACCACTTCACATATTTTTGGTATTTTCTGTAGAGTCCTCGGGAGTTGGACTTATTTATGGCATATTGTGAATACTAGTGATATGGTGTTTTAACACCACTGCTATCCAGTTTTTCCAGACAGCAGCTTTCTAGCCACGATTTATGGAGCAAATTATGGAAGATAATCATGTGATCAGAACAGAATATTGTGAAGATTAATATGTGATTTCGTGGCAATCTATTTCTGGTAGCCGAATATTCCTGTAATAGTTAGGAATTAATTAAGTAGTTTATTTATGGTACAAGTCCTATTGAACAAGGATTGTCCATTTAAATACCAGATTAGAATTAGATCTTTCCTTAGTTTAGAAGTCTATTCTTGGTAGAGTTCGACAAGGAAATAGTTGCGTACAAGGCAGGATTGCGAAGATGATAAAAGGAAGAAGATACAACGCAATCGGGAAGCAACCAAGAATTAATCTCTACGTGAGAAGTGTTGGAGCGATCTGCCTATGGTGTTTTGGAGGAGTATTTATTTATCCGACCAAGTTTGTAAAGATCAGAAACAAGGAAGCCTTAATTCCTCGGGAGGAGGAGATCTGGAGAGACGTGTTGATCGTGAGGGTTCAACGGCGTAGGATCCGTAGTGAGGGGATCTCACAACATTCACTCTATAGGTTAGCAATGGATTAGTATTTAAGTTAAGCTTCTTGTACTAAAGACTGCTTTCTAGTGAATGGTTTCTGATCTGGGCAAGGCCCCGCAGACGTAGGTGTATTTGCACCGAACTGCGTAAACAAGTTGTGTGTGCACTGCGTCTTTTACTCCGTGTTTTAACACCAAACTGTTAAACAACTTGTCATAAAAGTATAGAATTTAGGTGGAACTGAATTTCAATTTCGATTTCCCTATTTTTTTCGACTATATTTAAAAGAAGACAAAACAGTAAATAATACAACAGAATGAACAAATCTGGGTACCTTACATTCGACACACACCCAAGTGCTGTCTGAGACCTTCAAAAGTCTCACCATCCAGAGGCTTTGTAAAGATACCAGCAAGTTGTTCTGATGTTGGTACATAATGAACTGTGACTTCTCCTTTTCGACCAAATCTCTAATAAAGTGATGTCGGATATCGATGTGTTTTGTCCTAGAGTGTTGCACAGGATTCTTGGAGATATCAATGGCGCTTTTATTATCACATAAGACTGTCAAACTTACATCATTGAATCCATAGCCTCTCATCATCTGCTTCATCCATAATAACTGCGCACAATAACTTCCTGCAGCCAAATATTCTGCCTTAGCCATAGACAATGATATAGAGTTCTGCTTTTTACTGTACCAGCTGACAAGATTTGATCCAGCAAAGAAGCATCCACCAGTGGTACTCTTACGATCATCAGCATTCCCTGCCCAGTCAGAGTCACTGAATCCTACCAACTGTGAATCCTTGTTCCTAGAAAACCATACTCCATACTCCACTGTTCCACTTATATATCGAATAATTCTCTTCACAGCTGACATATGTGATTCCTTTGGATTAGCCTGGTAGCGGGCACAGATCCCAACACTCAAACAGATGTCTGGTCTACTTGCAGTTAAATATAATAGGCTGCCAATCATACTCCTGTACAATGTTTGGTCAACACTTTGACCCAGTTCATCTTTTGTGAGCTTATCGGTGGTAGCCATTGGGGTGCGTACTGCCTTTGCACTTGCAAGTCCAAATCTTTTGATCAAATTCTCAGCATATTTCTGTTGGTTGATGAACAGACCATTCTTCTCCTGAGTAACCTGCAACCCCAGAAAATATGATAATTTTCCTACCATACTCATTTCGAACTCTTTAGTCATTAGGTCAACAAACTCTTTCACTAATGCTGAAGAGGTAGATCCAAAGACAATATCATCAACGTAAATCTGTACGATTAGAATATTTGTCCCCTTATGCAGCACAAACAATGTACGGTCCACTCCCCCTCGACGATATCCCTTCTAAATCAGAAAGGTTGTCAGTCGCTCATACCATGCACGAGGTGCCTGCTTGAGGTCATACAAAGCTTTATTCAACCGATAGACATGGTCAGCAAAATGTGGGTCTTCAAATCCCTTGGGCTACTCCAAGTAAACTTCCTCATTCACTAGACCATTCAGGAATGCACTCTTGACATCCATTTGATGAAGAGTAAAGTCCAGAATACAGGATACCGCCAACAGCAGCCTAATTGACTCCAATCTGGCTACGGGTGCAAAAGTTTCATCAAAATCAACCCCTTCTACTTGTGTGTAACCTTGAGCGACAAGTCGAGCTTTATTTCTTGAGACGTTACCATCTGCATCAGATTTTTTCTTAAAGATCCACTTGGTTCCGATCACATTTACATCAGCAGGTCGCGGGGTGAGATACCAAACATTGTTTCTTTCAAATTGCTGCAACTCTTCTTGCATCGCCGAAATCCAATACTCATCAAGCAAGGCTTCTTTGTAATTCTTGGGCTCAGTAAGAGAGATAAAACATGATAATCCTGCCAATTCTCTGTAATTTACCCGTGGCTGATCCCGTAACTGCATGTGTCTAGCCGAACTTTGTTCAGATTCATGTGCTACTGTTTCCGGAGTTTCAACACTGGTTGACTGTGTTGGTGTTTCAACACCAGTAGGATTTACTGGCTCGAGAATATCACTTTCACCCAAAGTTGCTTCTTCTGAATCATCAACAACCACATTAATAGACTCTATGACTGCTCCAGAGCGTTGGTTAAGAACTCAGAAAGCTCGACTAGTTGGGGAATAACCCAAGAATATACCGATATCACTTCTAGATTCGAGTTTAGCTAAGGGCTATCGGTCCTTTAGAATATAGCACTTACTCCCAAAGACATGAAAATACGACACATCTGGTTTCTTCCCTTTCCAGATCTCATATGGTGTCTTCTCAGTAAACGGACGCAGATATACTCTGTTGATAGTGTAGCATGCTATGTGTACCGCCTCAGCCCAATATCTAGCATGAATTTTTTTCTCGGCTAACATTGCTTGTGCCATTTCCTGCAGCGTCCGGCTCTTCCTTTCAACTATACCATTTTGTTGAGGAGTTATGGGGGCAGAGAACTCATGGTGTATACCAAGTGTCTCACAAATGTCATGAAACTTAGAATTTTTGAATTCTTTTCCATGATCACTCCTGATATGTGCAATTCTTACTTGAGCGGTTCCTTTTTCTACATGTAGCCTGTGCGCCAAGTTTTTGAAAACATCAGCAGCCTCTGACTTCTCTTTGAGAAATGATACCCACGTATACCTCGAGAAGTCGTCTACACAGACAAAAATATACTTCTTCCCTGCCACACTAGGGGTGTTGACCAGCCCCATTAAGTCCATATGCAGGAGCTCCAAAAGTCTTGACGTTGAAACATCATGTATGGCGTAGTGTGGTATCCAGATTTGCTTTCCTTCTTTACACGACCCGCAAACAACCTCCTTGTTGTCACTGATTTCAGGAATACCTCTGACTGCATTCAGTCTGGAAATACGTGCTAAGGATTTATAATTTATGTGCCCCAATTTTCTGTGCCACAAAGTACTGACTTCCTTCTTTGAACTCAAGCAGGTGACAACTTGATCGAGCAGATAACAATTATCCATTGATCTTGATCCGGTGAATACTCCAGTCCCATGGTTTACTCCAGTCCTATACCTGGCTCACTGGTCGAGTGATGTGATGCGGACTTTGGTTGACACGTGTGTTCAGAAATCCGGTTCTGTATCCTGCAGTGTTGAAACGGTGCCTTGTATCATATCCTGACATGGTGTTGAATCTTCGATCTTCTAAATTAAAAGACAGTGTCCTAAGCAGCTTAAAACATCTATTTCTTACATGCCCTTGAGCTCCATAGTATCCGCATCGTCTAATCCTTTTGGTAGGGCAGTTTCTTTCGATTGTTCTTGGAGATGCCGCACCGTAATCTGCCTTGTTACTCTATGAATTTACCGGTGAGGATCCTTCATAACCAATTCCGTACTTGGTCGTTTGTCCCATTCTTAGACAATCTTCGAGCTTAGCTTTTCCTGTATTGAGTCGTCTAATAGATTGTTCTACTGCCTCTGCTCGTTGCACCATTTCAGCAAATTCCTTCTTGAATATTTCCAGTTCGCCGATTGCCTTTTCCTTTTCAAGTTCCTTCATTTTAGTTTCTTCACTCAATCTCTTGTTCTCAGATTTGAGCACTTTGTTTTCATCCGCCACTTTTAACCACATCTTGTACATTTCCATGCTTTCCTTGTGAATGTCATCATCACTCATGCTCCTAGTCTCTTGCTACCACTCTCATCTTCATTCAGCCCACTGAGACCTTCCTCGAAAGAGTCTTCTAACTCCACCACTGACACACCAAAAGCAACATGATTGGTATACTCCTCTCCATCCTTACAATCATCTCCTATGTCATCATCACTCCAGGTTGTGGCATACGATTTTCCTTGCCTTTTAAGAGTATTGGCACACTCAGCTTATATGTGCCCGAAACCTTCACATTCTCTACACTGGATTTTCCTATTCAGGTTTGGATTTGTTGACTTAAACTTTGGTGTTTCAACACCAATTGCTTGGCCAAATCTTGGAGTGGAGTTTGTGTTTGGATTTTTGTTCCCACTTGACTTCTCTTGTGGCTTCCTGCCCCATCTTCTTCATAAATCTGGAGAAGTTCCTGGTTATGTTTGCAATTTCATCGGACTCTTCATTATCTGAATGGTCTTCTGACTTTCCAGAGGTTATGCTTGAAAAAGCCATTTCTTTCTTTCCTGCTTTTGTTTGCAGCATTTCCATCTCATAAGATTCCAGTGATCCCATAAGTTCATCCAGTGTCATTGTCCCTATCCTTCCATTTTCATTAATCGCTGTGACCTTCATGTTGAAACGTGGAGGTAATGCTCTCAACACCTTCCTGACAAGCTTTTGATCTTTGTACTTTTTGCCGAACTGAAAAGCTTTGTTTGCAATATCTCGGAGCCGTCCATTGAACTCAGAAATAGTCTCATCTTCGCGCATCTTTAGTTCTTCAAATTTTGACGTGTAATACTGCAGCTTTGATTCACTGACGGAGCTTGTCCCCTCATGATAAGTTTGTAACACATCCCACGCTTCCTTAGCAGTCTCACAGTTTGAAATCATCTTAAACTGATCTTCATCCACTGCCGTAAAGATGGCATTCAATGCCTTTGAGTTGGACACGTGTGCTTTGTGCTCCTCGGTAGAGTATTTGGAAAATGGTTTAGCCGTCAGTGAGCTTGATCCTCCAGCTTCGTCACTTGTAGGTGGAGTGTATTGATTTATGACATAGTTCCAAGCTTGATCATCTAGTGCTCCAATGAACACCTTCATACGTGCCTTCCAATAGGCATAATTTCCTTGTTCCAGCAACGGTGGTCGCGTGACTGAAGCCCCCTCCTTTGGTGCCATGGTGAAACCTGATCTCACTCTCCCTGTATAGGGGTCAGCAAGTGCCGTGCTCTGATACCAATTGAAATTTAGTTCCACCTAAAGTCTATACTTTTATGACAAGTTGTTTAACTGTTTGGTGTTAAAACACAAAGTAAAATACGCAGTACACACACAACTTGTTTACGCAGTTCGGTGCAAATACACCTACGTCTGCGGGGCCTTGCCCAGATCAGAAACCATTCACTAGAAAGCAGTCTTTAGTACAAGAAGCTTAACTTAAATACTAATCCATTGCTAACCTATTGAGTGAATGTTGTGAGATCCCCTCACTACCGATCCTACGTCGTTGAATCCCCACGATCAACACGTCTTCCTGGATCTCCTCCTCCCAAGGAATTAAGGCTTCCTTGTTTCTGATCTTTACGGACTTGATTGATTGATTTTCCAGACCTCTAAAAATCCAGACAAACAGCTCCCAGAATGTATCTCAACGTAGAGATGAAAACTTGGTTGCCTTAGTTTTCGTTGTATCTTCTTTCTTTTTATCCCCTTCGCACTCCTTCCTTGTGCACAACTCTTTCCTTGTCTAACTCTACCAAGAATAGACTTCTAGACTAAGGAAAGATCTAATTCTAATATGGTATTTAAATGGACAATCCTTTATCAATAGGACTTGTACCATAAATAAACTACTTAATTAATTCCTAACTATTACAAGGAATATTTGTTTACCAGAATTAGATTGCCACGAAATCACACATTGATCTTCACAATATTCTGTTCTGATCGCATGATTATACTCCATAATTCGCTCCATAAATCATGGCTAGAAACTTGCTGTCTGGAAAAACTGGATTGAGATGGTGTTAAAACACCACATCACTAGTTCACACCATATGCCACAACTAAGTCCAACTCCCGAGAACTTTACAAGAAGAATCCAGAAAGTGAAACCATTCAAAAATGGCTAGATCTCCAGCCTGATTTCTCTGTTATTTTCCTCTGTTTTGGGAGCATGGGAGCTTTTGGCGACGAACAAGTGAAGCAAATTGCCTATGCACTCGAGAACTGTGGTTTCCGCTTATTGTGGTCTCTAAGAAAGCCGCCTTCTAAAGACATGGTTGGATCTACCCCTAAAGACTATGAAAACCTGGAAGAAGTGTTGTCGGAAGGGTTCTTGCAGAGGAACGCAGAGGTCGGAAAAGTGATCGGGTGGGCGCCCCAGGTGGCGGTTCTGTCCCGCCCGGCAGTCGGAGGCTTTATTTCTCACTACAGTTGGAATTCGACACTGGAAAGCATCTGGTGTGGCGTTCCGATGGCTGCTTGGCCGCTCTACGCGGAGCAGCAGGTGAATAGCTTTCTACTAGTGAAGGACTTGGAGATGGCAGTAGAAATCAAAATGGATTATGTTATAGACTTTGAATCCAAAACCGAGAATTTCAATGATACTCTGAGTGCGGATTTAATTGAAAATGGGATTAGAAAACTTATGGATCCTGAAAATGTTGGAATCAGAAGGAGGGTGAAAGAAATGCAGGAGAAGAGCATGTTGGCTGTCGGGGAAGATGGATCATCTTCTGTTTTGTTGATCTGTGCATGACATGGTTGATGCAGTCAGGTGTAATGAGTCACGAAATCTTTTCGCCGATATTAATACAAATCATTCATACTAGTGTGGCTACACTGCGCGTTGCGCAGTGATCTTAATAACAAATTATAGAAATTGTATAGGAATGTTATAAGAGTTGTAATTGAAGCTATAAATGTACCAATTATACATGTAATTGAAGCGTGGAGATGGTGAGAGGTGAAGGTTCAGGTGGAGAGGGTTAAAGTGGAGGGGTTCGAGAGGAAGTGATTCGAGATGTGAAGGTTCTCCACCTGGAAGTTCACATCCCGAATGAGTACCTCTCGAATAGGTACCTCTTAAACCCATCCAATGGAACCCCTCCATCTGAAAGTTCACTTCTCGGATGCGTAGAAGACTCGATCCCTTCCAGTGGACCCCTTCGAGGAAAGAAGACTTCATCCCTTCGAGGGCCTAGAGCTTGACCCCTGCAAGGACAGAAGACACCATCCCTTCAAGGGCTGAGATCTCGACACTTCGAGGACAGAAAACTACATCCCTTTGAAGGCTGAGATCTCGACCCCTTCGAGGATAGAAGAGTCCATCCCTTCAAGGGCTGAGATCTCGACCCCTTCGAGGACAGAAGACTCCATCACTTCGAGGGCTGAGAGCTAGACCCCTTCGAGGATAGAAGAGTTCATCCCTCCGAGGGCTGAGAGCTCGATCCCTTCGAGGACAGAAGACTCCATCCCTTTGAGGGCTGAGATCTCGCCCCCTTCGACTACTGAAGACTTCATCCGTTCGAGGGCTGAGAGCTAAACCCCTTCGAGGATAGAAGACTCCATCCCTTCGAGGGTCTAGAGCTCGACCCCTTCGAGGAAAGAAGACTCCATCCCTTCGAGGGCTGAGATCTTGACACTTCAAGGACAAAAGACTCCATCCCTTCGAAGGCTGAGATCTTGACCCCTTCGAGGACAGAAGAGTCCATCCCTTCGAGGGCTAAGATCTCGACCCCTTCGAGGACAGAAGACTCCATCCCTTCGAGGGCTGAGAGCTAGACCCCTTCAAGGATAGAAGAGTCCATCCCTTCAAGGGCTGAGAGCTCGACCCCTACGAGGACAGAAGACTTCATCCCTTCGAGGGCTGAGATCTCGACCCCTTCGACGACTGAAGACTCCATCCCTTTGAGGGCTGAGAGCTAAACCCCTTTGAGGATAGAAGACTCCATCCCTTCGAGGGTCTAGAGCTCGACCCCTTCGAGGAAAGAAGACTCCATCCCTTCGAGGGCTGAGATCTCGACCCCTTCGAGGACTAAAGACTTCATCCCTTCGAGGGTTGAGAGCTCGACCCCTTTGAGGATAGAAGAGTCCATCCCTTCGAGGGCTGAGAGATTGACCCCTTCGAGGACAGAACACACCATCCCTTCGAGGGCTGAGATCTTGACCTGTTCGAGGACAGAAGACTCCATCCCTTCGAGGGCTGAGATCTCAACCCGTTCGAGGACAGAAGACTCCATCCTTTCGAGGGCTGAGAGCTAGACCCCTTCGAGGATAAAAGACTCCATCCCTTCGAGAGCTGAGAGCTAGACACCTTCGAGGGGTGAGATCTCGACCCCTTCGAGGACTGAAGACTACATCCCTTCGAGGGCTGAGAGCTCAACCCCTTCGGGGACGGAAGACTCCATCCATATGAGGGCTGAGATCTCAACCACTTCGAGGACAGAAGACTTCATCCCTTCGAGAGCTGAGAGCTAGACCCCTTCGAGGATAGAAGAGTCCATCCCTTCGAGGAATAAAGACCCCACCCCTTCGAGGAGAGAAGCCTCCATCCCTTCGACGGCTGAGACCTCGACCCCTTCGAGGATAGAAGAGTCTATCCCTTCGAGGAATGAAGACTCCATCCCTTCTTGAATGAAGACTTCATCCCTTCAAGGACAGAAGCCTTCATCCATTCGAGGGCTGAGATCTTGTCCCCTTCAAGGACAGAAGCGTCCATCCCTTCAAGGGCCGAGAGCTCGAAACTTCGAGGATAGAAGAGTCCATCCCTTCGAGGGCTGAGAGCTCGACCCCTTCGAGGACAGAAGACTCCATCCCTTCAAGGGCTGAGATCTCGACCCCTTCGAGGACAGAAGCCTCCAACTAGACCCCTTCGAGGATAGAAAAGTCTATCCCTTCGAGGAAAAAGACTACATCCCTTTGAGGACAGAAGCCTCCGTCCCTTTGAGGGCTGAGAACTCGACCCCTTCGAGAATAGAAGAGTCCATCCCTTCGAGGAATGAAGACTCCATCCCTTCGAGTACAGAAGCCTACATCCCTTTAAGGGCTGAGATCTCGACCCCTTCGTGGACAGAATACTCCATCGCTTCGAGAGCCGAGAGCTAGACTCCTTCGAGGATAAAAGAGTCCATCCCTTCGAAGACCTAGAGCTCGACCTCTTCGAGGCCAGAAAAATCCATCCTTTTGAGGGCTGAGAGCTCGACACTTCGAGGATAGAAGACTCCATCCCTTCGAGAGCTGAGATCTCAACCCCTTCGAGGACAGAAGACTCCATCCCTTCGAGGGCTGAGATCTCGACTCCTTCGAGGACAGAAGACTCCATCCCTTCGAGGGCTGAGAGATAGACCCCTTTGAGGATAGAAGAGTCTATCCCTTTGAGGGCCTAGAGATTGACCCTTTCGAGGCCAGAAGACTCCATCGCTTCGAGGGCTGAGAGCTAGACCTCTTCAAGGAATAAGGACTAAAACCTTTCGAGGGCTGAGATCTTGACCTCTTCAAGGACAGAAGCCTCCATCCCTTCGAGGGCTGAGAGCTAGACCCCATCGAGGATAGAAGAGTCCATCCCTTCGAGGAATAAAGACTCCATCCCTTCAAGGATAGAAGACTCCATCCCTTCAAGGATAGAAGCCTCCATCCCTTCGAGGGCTGAGAACTCGACCCCTTTGAGGGCTTAGAGCTCAACCCCTTCGAGGACAGAAGAGTCCATCCCTTTTAGGAATGAAGACTCCATCCCTTCGAGGAATGAAGACTTCAACCCTTCGAGGACAGAAGCCTACATCCCTTTGAGGGCTGAGAACTTGACCCCTTCGAGGGCTGCGAGCTCGACCCCTTCGAGGAAAAAAAGACTCCATTCCTTCGAGGGATGAGATCTCGAACCCTTCGAGGACAGAAGACTCCGTCCCTATGAGGGTTAAGAACACGACACTTCAAGGAAAGAAGACCCCATCCCTTTGAGGAATGAAATCTCGACACTTCAAGGACAGAAGACTTCATCCCTTCGAGGGATGAGAACTCGACGCTTCGAGAATGGAAGACTTCATCCCTTCGAGGGCTAAGATCTCGACCCCTTCGAGGATAGAAGAGTCCATCCCTTCGAGGGCTGAGATCTCGATCCCTTCGAGGACTGAAGACTCCATCCCTTCGAGGGCTGAGATCTCGACCCCTTCGAGGACTGAAGACTCCATCCCTTCGAGGGCTGAGATCTCGACCCCTTCGAGGACAGAAGCCTTCATCCCTTCGAGAGCTGAGAGCTAGACCCCTTCGAGGATTGAAGATTCCATCCCTTCGAGGGCCGAGAAGTCTACCCCTCGAATGGGTGACCAAAACGACGTCATTTTGGTCGGCCGCCTGGTAGCTCTTGTACCCGCACATAGAGGTGCCACAACTTTTGACAAATCGGGTGCGCACAAAATGACAAAACCAGTGCCCAAAATGGCATCGTTTTGGGCGGCCACTTGAGAGCACATAGAAGGCCACATGTTCGGTTTTACTGGGAAATGGCCACTATGCCCCTGACGACGGTTAACACAAGCGTGTTGTTTCCAAGTATTCCTTTTATATAGTAACCAGATGATGTCAATTTTGTTATTAAGTCTAGCAATAACACACAATTATCATTATTGTCATGGGACTAGAGCCATCAATTCGGTTATTCGGGTTGGACTCGGGTTTGGGTTAAGCAGTTTCGGGTTGAAACGGGTCGGGATGAAATGGTTCAAAATATGTTTGTTAGGTCGGGTCGGGCCGGGTCGGATCAAAATGAGTTCGAGTTGAAATGGGTCAAAGTCTGTTAGTTGGGTCCGTTCAGGATGGGTCAAAATGAGTTTGAGTTGAAACAGGTCAAAGTCTGTTAGTCGGGTCGGGTTGGGTCGAAATGTGTTCGGGGTGAAAATGTCGAAGTCTGTTTGTCAGGTTGAATCGGGTAAATGTCAAGTCATATTCTAACGGGTCTGTAATGTTCCTCGGGTCAGGTTAGATAGGGTTACACTACTAGAAAACAAGTATATATGCACCTATATGTCAGTGGTGGAAGAGCAATACTGGTGCTAGGAATTTCATAGGCACCGACAATCTGGCAAATGAACCAAAAAAATGGCGCCTATGAATAAATCCAACACTGGTTCACTAAATACCGGTGTTAGATACCAGTGCATTTGAAGAAAAAATGTTTGAATTTAATAATTTTCAGAACTGGTTTTGGCTGAATGACATACACCGGTGCTAATTCCAGTGCATATGCCCATAATAGTAATTATGGAGGACTAGCGGAAGTCCCATCGCACGTTGCACGGTGTTGTTGATTAAAATTTTAGTTTAATTAACATGTAATACTTACGTCTCACACTTAAATTAAATACAAAAATGAAATTATAAAAAAACTAAACCAACTGTAATTATATAAATTATAAAGTTAACAATTAATTTATAACGAAAAGGGCCGGTGTTTTGGACTTTGGGCTTCTTTAGTCATTTTACATCCGTTCTGAAACACATGTCGTCATAGCCTACACACACAAGGGAGAGTAATGCCACGGAAAAAGAGAAGGAGGAAGACTGTCGAAAGCCATCGCTCAACAACAATCACAAATTTAGATATCATTCCCTATTTTTATACCATCTTAATTTCTGATGTAGGTATCATAGATGTTAGTTGTTATAGGTTGAAACCGAGTAGGACGTCGCAATTTGGAGGAGGATTTTGAAGAGAGACGACGAAGATACGAAGGAGATGAAAACACCTATTTCATTTCAAATCCTTATGCACATTTACTTAAATTAGTGTTAACAACTTTGATTTTCAAATTCAATTTTATTATATAAAATAATCTATACTTCATAAACACTATTCTGAAGTAAAAATTACTTACTCAGTGACAAACTCTTCCTTGTATGACATTTGGATTCTACCTACTCTACACGTACACGATCATGAAAATAATCGCCGGTCCCTGAAATGGAAATTACGGGAATGGAATTGTGTCATCGCCTGTTGGTTGTTATCGTGCTCGTCAGATTCTTCTAATTTGGATCCTAAAATAGTAAGCTGCCATAAATTTTGGCAATGGTCATTGCAGCTACATGGGTAGACCTACATGGTTCTTCAATCAAGTTAATTAAACCGTAATGGAAGATTGTAGCTTTCCAATTGATACTACACTCTGTAAACCATAGGAACAAACAACTAGTCAAAAGTAGAAAATTCTGATTCCAGAATTAGATAGAGTAAATGCTAAACCTTTTTAAGTAAGGCCAGTGTTGAATTCTGACTCCCGCAGAAGCATAATAGCGTTGGGATTGCGGTAAAACATGAACTCACATTCGCCATCAGCTTTAAGTGTAACAAAAGCAAGGGTTGTTCTTGCAGAGGGATCATATCACATACCATAAACATCAGCCTTGTTTTCCTTAAAAACATTAGCCAACATACGTCAAAACTCATCCTCTTCTACCTGCACTGAAATTGTATCATTCAAAAGCCTCCACAAAATGTTAGGTGTAGAACATTGTAAGAAAATAAAGTAGAAAAAACACTTCAAATTAACTTGAAGAAATGAATGAATCTTACAATAGTAGTCCAGATTTCTTGAAATGACACCATTCTTACACACCATATAAATTTCAAGATTCAGTAGACTCTATATATATTCAGTCTCTAACAACATAAATAGTAGCTTAAACCTTATATTTACTTACTGTCTGAAATCCGCAAGAACAATAAGAAACAAACAAACAACTCGTGCCTACGGAAGTAAGCCGCACAATAGACGAATATAATTTGCAAAATGTACACTTCCATGTGAGGTACAAAAACAATGTCACCAGAAAAATAGGGGTACATAAACCTGGAAAGTAAAGATGGGATAGAGTTGCACCGTCCCAACAAAAGTCGAAGGACCACCCAGCCACGCTACACACGTAGCAACATTAGCAGGAGCAAAGCCCGAAGCCTTCTTGAAGGTAAGGGCTTCAGCTTGCTAGACTCCATCAACGGTTGGAACAAGATCAATTAACAGTTCCCAAAATACACAACCAGGGGACTCATATTTCTTTAGGAGCCATTGGAATCCAAGGAAAGGCTTTCTAAATTATCTACATAAATTCCACTACCAAAATCAACAGCAGTTAACAAATGGGTGATTTGCAATGGGCGTTCGATTCATCAAAAGCGGCTAGTAAAACATTTTCTTCCGGCCAGAGTTCCAAGAAACCACGTTTCTCTCTAGCATGTCCTGAAAGACTCTCCGAGTATTCGACAGGACCTGTGTCCACCTTAAAAATGCAACAAAGTAGTTCCCACATAAACATCATCCACCAAACTATTCTTTAATACCTATTGAAACCAAATCCTTGGACCAAATCATCTGATTAGTTACACGTTAACATAAACTCCAAAAATGGACTCCAAAGATCCCAAGCTTTTTTCCAGGTCAACACAAAATATCCAAAGTTTTAGAGATTTGTAAATCTTTATCTGCACTGGTTCATTACCCTCAGTTGCCATGTAATAGATAAAGAAATTTTAACTCATTGTAAATAAATAATAAAAATAAAATAAGCCTTTATCCAACTGTATAAGATAATTGCAAGAATATATATTAATGATTAAACTCAGAGTTATGCTACAGAATACTACTCCTAAGGAAGCATTAAAAGTGCAGGAAGCTACTCCTTGATCTTAAATAACTAAGCAGAGGGCAATAATGTGAAGGGCATACCTTAAAATATACACTTTCATATAACCAAACATGATTAACCCGGAAAATAAACCAATTTCAACTGGATTTGTAGTGAATGAGAAGGAAACCATATGTTAGCTGTTACAACCTAAATAAACCAATTTCAAGAGGATTTGTAATAAATGTGAATAAGAAGAAACCATATGTTTCATGTTGCATCTTTTTACTGATTCACTGGCATAATCCAAACCAGCATACTTGATGGTAACATTTTATGTTCAGCAATTGCAAACCTATGAAAAATCAAGTCCTACACTATACCTACTTATTGTCCTCAGGATCACCTTTTCTTCTTCTATTTGATATAAAATGTGCATATGCAATTCTGCTACCACACTTTTTTCAGCCAAGGATCAGCTATACATTACATATCACAAAAGCTAACTCATTTGAGCAACCACTCTTTCATCAGTCAACCACAGGTCAGTCAAGTTGTGTCAATAATTTTTAAGCATTCTCAAATTTGCACATAGCACCAGCAGCCACCAAGTTATCATTCTACCATGGGAAAAGCTTCTACATCCTAAAAGGTTCTAGCATCCAATAAAATCCCAAGAAATGCACAAGTCCGGCAAAAGCATGGCAAGATGTTTACTCTATTAACGAGTCTTGAATGATAAAAACTATCATGTTGGAACTTCATTTCACCCTTATCCAATCACCAATTCACTATATAGACAGACCAAATCTGATTAGGATGAACCAATAAATCTAGTAAAAGTGAATTATCTAAAAGTTTCCAAAATGTTACTGTTATAAAAAAACATTTAAAATCTTATGCCTCTATACAAGCTAAAACTAACATCAATGTTCTCCTGCATTAGGGGAACTGATATACAGCACTTGACGGCAATCTTATGGTTGGCACGATTAAAATAGAATGCACAAAAAAGCTAAAGCGACAATCACCGAACTCTTCTAAATTAACTGAACAACGTAAGATAATTGATGTAACCGCTCTCCTAATGCAGAGGAACATAGTAATCATCAGGTGATTCATATTCAGAAAGAAACTGAAACTATTTTTTATCGTAATATTATTAGTCATCCTGCTAACGTGGATGGTCAAAGAAATGTGGTTGCAACTGAGAATCAAAGGTCTTTTAGATATACATCTCCTGAGACACAAAGGAAACTATCATGATCTATTCTCTTTTACAAACTATCAGGTTACAACATATTGAAAAAATAATACGTATGATGGTAAAACCCAATAACTCATAGTAGAAATAACATTCAAGGGAAATGAAGATAATGAATACTCATATAACAGAGGATTCTCAAGAAAGGTCACATATTGTAGGTGTAATACATCTGTACACAAACTAACAACACAATCTGCATACTGTCCAAATTACTTCTAAAGCTAAATTTCACTGCATCACGACCTAACAAACTGTAAAATTAATAACAAAACAGTACCAAACTTTGGCGAGGATAAGGTAGAGAGGCCAAAGCTTTCCTCTTGCTGATGGCTTCCCCGTTCGATCACGAACTCGAATTGGAATTTCCAATCTGGAGAACATTCCCACCATTAGTTTTCAAAAAAAAATCAACGCACTTGTGATACTTACTGTGCTGATATCTTCATTAGTTTTATTGTTTGACATGAAAAAATGCACAGAAATGCATCAATAATACTTGTGGAATCCAGCGGTAGTAAAAGTACTTACACTCTGCCTTACACTTTGTAGCGACTTCAAATCGTCTACGAAGAGGTTTCCAAAGAGTTGTAGTACTCGTTGAATTTGGGGGATTTCATGTAATTGTAAGAATCCATGGAGAGTGCGACGAGGCATACAATTTTGAAGCAGAGGTGGTGGAAGAGGTTGTGGATGAAGGCGATGGGCCGATGGCTCTACGGAGGACGAAGAAAGAAGGGGCGGCAAGAGAATCCATCAAGAATACACATAAAAACTACGTCGTTTTAGACAATGAGAGAAGTCAAAATGAGTCAAATACCCCCAGTTGACAGAAAGAAAGCAAACAATATCTATTATAGGGTGTTTGAGATAAATTGAATACGTGAATCTCTTCTCTCTACATGATATAACGATTAGGAAAAATATTCATGTTTTTTCTTACATCTCACATTTAAATTAAAATAAACAATTTTATTAATTTTTAAAGTTTAGTCACCTAAATTTTTTTATATTAATTATGAAGTGAAATAATTTACTATGTATAAGTTTGAAGGCAAAATCTAGGGAATGGCCGTCTTTCCATAAACATATGGGAAGACAGAGTTGAATTAGAATTACAAAAAGGTAAAAGATTTTAGTTGCAATATTAAAATTTAATTATGCAATGTGCAGTAGTTATAAGTTTATGACACAGTTAATGCAATCCAAAAACATTTTCTTGATTTCTTCTAATTTACCAGACTCAAGTTTGAATGTTTAAATTATGAATATAAAATTATAATATTTTGTTTCATTTAATTTTTTATAATATTTAATTTAAATTATTACACTATTTAAATAAATGTCATTTTCTCCTTGTTAAGTTGTTTAAAGCATATTTTTGTGAATTGTATTTGTTAAACGTGTTTGTGATTGGTAAATACAACAAAGAGTATTTACTTTTTATCCATTACAAGCAACTCGCCAACTTGAAAAAGAAAATATATCGCGGAACATGCATCTTCTTATTACAAAATCAACAAAGTCACGAGTATTTCAGGAACTTCAAACATCATTTTTTATTATATTACAAATCACTAAACACACACTCCATAACAACTGCATTTCCTTTCATCCCTCATCGCTTCTTCATTCTTTTTTATAGTTTTTAGCATCCAGGGCACCTGATTATATCCTTTCGGGTTCTAAGTACAATGTAGTAATGAATGAAGTTAAGGAACTGTCTATATTAATTTCTTCTTTCACTTGGCATGATCCAACTACATCCTGCAGTTATTTAGCCTCACTAAACAGGAAAAGCAGTTTTTTAGCCTCACTGAACAGGAAAAGCAGTTGTTTAGATCGTGGAGATGTATACATCAAATAGAAAGACAATCTTATCATATAAAATGCAATTTGATACCTACCTTGTTTGAACATTTTGCAGTGAAAACATTCTTTGATAGCCTTTTGTTACCTATCCTAGAAAATCTCCAAATGATCCTCGAATTTTCAGGGACTCGCTTCTTTTCTTCTTTGTGCGCTAAATCTGTATGTACACAAGTAGTCAAATAGTAAACACCATCAGGTAAACTGATGCAATTGATAGTTTTAAAAGATGATCACATCAAACAATGGTAGATATCCATCTTCAACCTGGTGGATCTTGTTAGAGTCTCACAAATTAAGAGAAGCGCTTCATTTGTCTCTCAACTTCACGATGAATTCTTTCCCCCGATCGAACATTTTTGCCACATCATCTGTTTTAGGTATGTCATGTTGAATAATACATTTCAAAGCAACATTATAACACCAGAAACTTCACCAATAAAAGAACATCTCAAGTACATCCACATTCTATCCGAGTGCTGGATTTTTTAACTTGCAGAAACAATCTGTTAAACATAGATGCTTACTTGTTCATTTCGGTAACCACAAAGGCTTCTGCAGAGCATATCTGGATAGAAGGCTTTGTAGATTCGATAATCATCAGCCACGACTATAGGCTAATTATTTTTGGACTTGCATTGGTACCAGCAACAGCACAAAAGATACTCAGCCCGTCGTGTTTGTAAACACCATATTCAGGTCTAGCACGTAATGTATCAATAGTGAACATGGAATTCATCACGATTTTCTTATTCAATTACCTTGCATCTCACATTAATAGTTCTCTCTCTTCCTCCTCACAATGTTGCTTCGAGTTCTCCTGAACAAGTAGAAATTCCAATTTTAACAAAATGACTATACTCAAATTAACTGAGCATAAAAAGATAGCATTTGTGGCAAAAGGGTCAGATATTATATATAGACATTTGGCTAATCCAGACACATTTGATTAATGGACTCACCTTTAACTTTTTGAGTCTATCGTAAAGGTTGAAGAGGGCTTCTTGGTACACGACACTCGTCAAATCCAAAACACCTATGGACTTAATGTCCTCTTTGATACCATTCATTATAGGAAGGTCCCTGCCATGTTCTTCATTGGCTGATTTGGACAATCCTGCATCATTAACAACCAAAAATCAGCTAGTTGGGTTGTGTCCACATACTACAGTACAATACAACGTAGCAAATAAGTCCCTTCATTTGATACCACTTTCTACAAACATGTTCTTATGTTATTTACGTAATAATAATTGAGAAATATTAATGGTTCCTATCAGAATTCTTAAATCATTCAACAGAAACACTACTGACAATAATCTAGAGACCATACAACATGAAGGAATAGAATTTACAGGCTTCTTCTTCTTCTTCTTTTTAAATCGAAAAAAGGATGTCTCATCCTCTTCAGAAGCTGACATGCTCTCTATCTTTTCAGCCAAATCATTAATAGAATCATTCACAGAATTATATGTATATTATCTTTCGCTCTACTAATATGTTATTCTGAGAAGTATTTTTTGAAGATGTGCAGTTTTTTAGTTTATGAAGTATAGAATATTAGTGTCTTTGGTTATAAATATACTCCAAGTTAGTACACTCTGTTTGTATGCTTTGATACTGAATTTAAAAGTAAAGTAAAATAGTTGTTCCTATTTATTTGATACCGAATTTAACAACGCTAGAACTACGACTCATAAACTGATCGTAGTTTATTGTAGTTTGTAGAATGTAGTACCTTGAAGCAGTACTTTAAAGAGCTTGGACTGGCCATATGCAGAGATGGTTTTGTACATGCACCGTAACACAGAATTAGAATAAGCTGTACATTCTAACTTATTAATTAGCAGAAGGTGTCATGCTCCCATAATATGATAGAAGTGATAAACATGCAAGATTACTTTTTGTTGAAATTATATGTGCATATGAGTTTGTTCTGCGAGTACATTTTGTAATCCGCAAAAAGCAGGAGTAAACATTCCAGGGCGAACTCCACCAATTATAGAACCACGGGTAACTCTGATGAATCTTTTTTCCATAGCATCATTCTATATATTCAGCACCTAGGGAAGGCAATACAACAGTTTCTCATAAGCATGCATTTCCGATGAGCTGGTGAAATGACTGAAAATCAGGAGAAACAGAAAGTCAAATTATCACCGGTTCAGATGTACAACTATGTTCAAATGTTGGCTTCTACCATACTGGTTACCATGGATGGACATCATAATTAACAAAATATTTCCTTTTTATTTATCCAAAAGGCTATGTCATGATACGACCATCAGAAAAATGTTACGTTTTCTGTTCACTATCCATCATATCCGGCATAGTCTTCCTAACAAATGACTAAGACTGTAAGAGTAGTCTAAACTGCCCGAAAGGAAATTTTAACACCCCAAAAGTGTTGCCAAATCAAGACATCCTCTACTTTTAAATGCTTTAGCATAGATGTAAACAACCAACGAACCTTTCCCTAAACTTTAAATCACATGAGATAGTGAGCGGAATCAGTTACATTACTCTTAAATTAGGGAAGCCACTACATTCATCACACGGTTGTAGAACATAAGTAAAGAAGCAACCTCACAATAGAAGCAGATGTCTCCTTGCTACCTCCGTACAACATTCTAGGCAAATAATCAGATAACAGTTACACTCATAATAAGCAAGTTATATATACTTCCTTACTACACTTGAATAAGTATCGTATATGACGCCATAGGCGGTGGTTTAGATGGTTCAATTCATCGTGAGAGTGTTCCTAGGATATACATTAATTTAGGTTAGTTCCAAGGGTGACATTTTATCAATTATTGTTGGGCCCTAGTGTCCTAATACTTAATGATGTTTAACTTACAAAGGAACATTGTTTCATCGATTGTCAAGCGAGGTATTCCACAAAAGAGCGCGTAAGAATCCCCACTGAAACTTGAAGGTTTCGGTAATTCATGAATAACCAAATAGCCCTTTTGATTCAACTCTAGCATAAGAAAAATGTTTTGAGAAACTATTCCAGTAATTTAACTACAAATATTAGGCAGCAACATTCATTATAATTAAAAGGAGATACTTTCAAGTGCATAAGATGGAGGCACAACAACTGTATTCTAATGCACACAGAAAGATGATAGGTCTAAAACTTTGCATTAAATATGTGTGTGTGTGCGTGAGTGAGTGATTTTAGATGGGGTTGACAAGCACAAAATCAACCATTTATCATAATATTCACATTCAGAAAGAGTGCTCGACTAACATTATCGAAAGCTCTACTGAGTTGCCTCATCAAATCAACAAGATTGTGACATAACATCTACTGCTTCCCATTGCTAGTGAATCCTTTTATCTGAGCTTCCACGAGGATCAACTTTCCATTGCAAAGCTTCACCTGTTCTCGTCACAAAAATTAAAAGCATTACACATTAACTACTCCAACTAATCTATAGAGAATCATAGTCATGATCCAAATCAAACTTGATATAAGTAATAATTGTATCAAGTGGAAAACCGTGAAGAGAAAAAGTATCAATGGACTTACTTCAAGAGAGAAAATGAAATCATTTCCTAAGCTCTGATCATTCTCCAATTGTCTCGTTCCTTTCCTAATGATTGTAATAATCATTAAAATTCAGCACACAAAATACAATTGAGCAAAAAAAAAAAGCTCCCAAATTGCAAATTAACAGACACTAATGATTAATTCACAGCTTACTTACATTGAATTAGCGGCGTGAGATGCGAAAGTGAGAAGAACTTACAGAAGCTTCGGAGCTTAGGGCACGCACCGTTCATCTCACCTTCAATGTCCACTGTGAAAACCCCAACCGTAATGATTGAACCTTGTCTACAAAACTAACACTTTATGTTACTATATAATAGGGAAATAAAATATTTTATTAAATGTAATTCGAAATACAAAAATCTATGATGATTGTGAAAAATAAAAGGTAATAAATGAATCCAATCATTACTGAAGAGTAACAAAATTCTTCCGGTGTAAGATCCTCAGTGAGAATACTAACATGCAGTACCATGATAATTACCACAACAAAGACTAAAATTAGGCTCGATATGTTATCAAGCAAAAATTGAGAAGGATATAAGATAGAGGAGGAAATATGGTTTTGAAATGTCGGATAAATTCGTATATATATACTCTAAGATATAGTCATTTATAACTGTTATATTACCGTTGGGAATATAGCCATTTATAGCCGGTATATTACCACTATACATATATTGACTAATTGTAATTAAATGCTAAGAATTAATATTATTAAAGAAGATGTAAAAACACCTAGTAAGGATAGTACCATCAGAAATTACTTCTTTTAAACTTACTTTCCAAATTGAATAATTTATATATATATATATATAATGATAATAGATAAGTAGTAATTACCAGGAAGAAGACATATGTTATGATATATATAATAATAGTAATAAATAAATAAATAAGTAAAAGAAATTAAGGGGAAGAAGGATGGACGGCTAATAGCAATGAATAAATAAACAAGTAAGGAAAATTAAGGGGGAAGAAGAAATGGACGGCAGACGTAAGAATTTGATCCAAAGTAATTTTGGCAAGTGAAATGACTGGGAGAAAGAAACGGCGGACGTAAAGATTTTATCCAAAGTAATTTTGGGCAAATGGGATTACTGGGAAGAGGAAATGAACGGCGGACGTGAGGGAGAATTTTCCAAAGTAATTTTTTGGGCAAGTGGATGTAGGATTACAAGATAAATTTCAGGTTGGTAGGTGTCAGAACCTATGTTTTTATCTAGTATAAATATTTGATCCCCAGTTCTTCATTCTCACACAACCTTAAGAAAAATTTCTTCCCAAAAGAATAGTGGTGAGCAGTGATAAAGCAAGAAACAGAAGTTGCCAAGCCCAAGTCTAACCACAGTGAGTGTTTTCATTGTCTTAGCATGAATTGAAGTAAAATATATATATATATATATATATTCTTGTATGCGTACAGACTGCCACCAGTGAACAGTACCCCTCTAAACCCCTGTCCTCGAACCCCTGCTAAACAGTACCCCTCGAATCCCTATGAAACCCATACCCTCGAACCCATGTCCTCGAACCCCTGTCCTCGAATCCCTATTAAACACATGCCCTCGAATCTATGTCCTCAAATCCCTACTAAACCCCCGCCCTCGAATTCCTTCCCTCGAACCCCTGTTAAACATTGACCCCTCGAACCCTTGCTAAACAGACCCCTCGAATCCCTGTCCTTGAACCCCTGCTAACAGTACCCCTCGAATCCCTGTTAAACCTTGACCCCTCGAACCCCTGCTAAACGGTACCCTTCAAATCCCTGTCCTCGAACCCCTGCTAAACGGTATCCCTCGAATCCCTGTCCTCGAACCCCTGCTAAACAGTACCCCTCGAATCCCTGTCCTCGAACCCCTGCTAAACAGTACCCCTTGAATCCCTGTCCTTAAACCCCTACTAAACAGTAACCTCTCGAACCCATGACCTCAAACCCCTGCTAAACAGTACCCCTCGAATCCCAGTCCTCGAACCCCTGCTAAACAGTAACCTCTCGAACCCATGTCCTCGAATCCCTATTGAAAACTACATCTCAAACCCCTGTTAAACAGTAACCTCTCGTAACCCTGTGCTCAAACCTTTACTAAACAGTACCTCTCGAACCACAGAAAAAAATTCACCCCTCGAACTATTGAAAATTTCACCCCTCGAACTACTGAAAGACTTCACCCCTTGAACCTTACCCTTCAAACCAGTGCCACCCAATACCCATTCCACTTTAACCTTCTCCACTCGAATTCTTTACTCGAACCCCTTGTACTCGTACCCAACTACTCGAACCCCTTGTACTCGAACCCAACTACTTGAACCCCTTGTACTCGAACCCAACTATTCGAACCCCTGTACTCGAAATACATACTCGAACCTGTACTTGAACTCCATTATAAAGGGACATACCTGTCAAAAATAATTTGATAATATATACCGACTATTAAACTGAGTGTGTATATTACTGTGCTCAATTAACGTGAAACTGAGTTATGAACTACTCCTATATTTTTTTGTGAATAACCGGCTTGTACTTTATATTGCCATGTCAAACTTGAATCATATACTGCTCTAATATGTTATGTGGATGATCGGCTTGTACTTTATCTTGCCGTGCCAAACTTGAAATATCCGCTACCTGATTACCTGTCTATGATTTTGGGGCCTCCGACGCGATTGTAGTTTGGTCAAAGTCGGCGAGGAACGGTATTGACTGGACCGTCTGATTAGATCGGCTACTCGTGGAGTTTCTGGTATGCTAGCATTACCCACTGTACTGCACTAATACGAGATCATAACTGAACATCTGATTGGGCGTGGTTGTCAAGACTGAATTCTGAACTGATTGCCTTCGGGCACTACTGAAAGGTTGTGCCTTGTATGATAGTCAGAGTTGCCACATAGGCACTTGGCAGCAACTTTGCACTAACCACTCGTATCCTTTTACTATGTGCTAGGACATATGTGGCTATTTGTTATCTGATATTATGTGATCACTAAAATTAAACTGGGTAAATACTGGCAATGAAACCTCACTAAGTAAGGAGCTTACCCTAGGTAAACAACCTTTTTTCAGGTGAAGAAGAACTGTAAGAGAAAAGCACTTTGATGTCTTTACTTATTTTAAGAGAGATCCTGGATGAACTTTAACATGAATTTTGAATCTGTAATAGTTAGGTGAAAATTTTATTTAACACTTATATTAACACTTTCACTGTAATAGTAATTTAGGTTTTGAATTTATCTAAATCGCTTCCGCATAAAATCTATCAGCTTGTTACTGTTATCATTTTTGGTAGCACAACCAAACCTGACCCGACACTGTACGTTGGGTTTGGGGTGTTACAAATGTGGTATCAGAGCATTCTCAAACTAAGTAAAGGCAAACTCATACTTTCCTTAATAAAAGATTCTAGAGGAAATTAAATGAATTATGAATAAAGTAAGGAGAGTTAGTTGTGTATAAATTATCAAACTGACAAGTTTGCTATTTAGATAGATGGACAATAATGTAGAAATCGCAAGTAATACTTTTCAAGAAGTCATTGAGGTAAAAAGATATACCGAAGCCTTCCCGGAGGCGTTCTTTCCTTGGGCAGAAATTGTTAACGATTCTCAGTGGGTAGAAACCCACGCCTATCCAAATGGGTAGTACACGCTTTGATTTTGGAATGAGCGGAATTAATTAATAGGGTCTTTAGCCTCGAGACCCATGGATAGTTGATGAATGATGCAATGTGGGAACAGTACCTGCGTGCAAACGCAGAAGAAGCGAGGGCAAACACAGCGGTCGCCGAAAACCATCGACTGAAGAACCAAAGATGTAGGGAGCTCGGGCAATGGCATGCCGAACGACAAGAAACCATCCGACGAGTAGGCTCGGTCCTGGGAAATACCCAGGAGCTACAGGGAGGTTTGACCGCCTATCGTAGACAACCAACGGAAGCACATTGGAGGCATATTAGAGAGACTCGAGGCACGATGGAGAAATCTTTCACTACGTTGCGGGATGATTTAATGGACCAAGCATACCCTAGAGCGGAGCAAGAAGAAGGAGGTGACTCCACCAAGGATTCGAGAGTCGATTAAAAATTGGAAGATAGGTATTAGAACAAGAAGCGAGTCCCAATTTTTTGACGTCCAAAGACGACGGTAGAGGACTATAAAATTATCGCAAATATCTTATGATGAAGCTATAACTACTGTAAAATTTTAGTGGTGTTATAAAAATATTTTGTGAATTATAATCTTTTGGTTAGAAAACTAAAAGAGGATTGACTCAATCCATGGAACTAACTTTTTAAGTATAGGAAATGGAAAGGGACCAAGGAGAAATTTCAAACTCACCTGCGGGACAGAATCCCCCAACCACTGGGATGGAATTCTTCGCAAGTCAAGTTACCGAAATCTTGAGCCGCATAATAGAGAGGGACAATTGAGCTCAATCTCTAGTTGGGGAGCGAAGTCATAGACCAGAGACAGAGGACGCGGCCTTGGAACGATTCCAGAAGTTTTATCCACTCAGGTTCAACGGTGGCCCGGATGATGAAGTCGTCGAAAATTGGATCGAAACAATAGCTCGAACCTTTCGAGCCTTGGGATATACGGATGGGCGGAAGGTGAATTTTTCTATATTCCAATTAGAAGGCGCCACACTAGATTGGTGGAACATAATACAAAGGAAGTGGGATCGGGAGGAGACTCCCAGGACCTGGGAAAATTTTGAAAGGGGGTTTAAGAAGTAGTTCATTCGACCGCTAGTTATCGAAAGAAAGGAAGAAGAATTCATAAATTCAAAACAAGGCTTAATGAGTGTAACGGAGTATGAGGCAAGGTTTTCTTGTCTCTCTAAATTTGCAGAGAAGATGGTCTCGACTGACGAGGAATGCAAGAGGAGATCTATCCAAGGGTTAAGGCTGGAATTGAAGAATGCCCTAGCCTCGACCTATCAGAACAGTTATGCCGCAGCCATTGAATCTGCTTGCAGAGTGGAGGAAACCAAAAATTCCTTACTAGCCATGCACCAATCGAGAAGAACAAGTGTGAAGCCCCAGTCGGTATACACTCCAGGCTCACAGGGAATAAACTTTGAGAAAAACAAAGTCCCTAGAAGAGACATATCCAGACCCTCAGCCATGTCGAAGAACTCGACCATCATTTCGAGAGGAACAACTTGGGTACATTGCACCCACTGTGGAAAGGGAAACCATAATGAAAAGAATTGCAGGAGAAAGGCAAACAATGTCTAAGGTGTGGAAATTCTGAACATAGAATATCATAATGCCCACTACTTCTGCCAAGTCACTCATCTCATACCATGGGGTCTCAGCCGTCGGTCGCCAAACCGGCTCATAAAGGAGGGGTAAATAGGGGGAGCCAACCAAGGGTGCACGCTTGTGTTTACGTGATGGAAGATAATGAAGCCCCGGATTCACTGAGGTCATTGAAGGTACCCTTTCTATTTTGGGTAAACTAGCTGAAGTTTTGATAAATCCTGGTGCTTCTCATTCTTTTGCTAGTTATTCCTTATTTGAAAATGTGGAAGTTAAGATAGAGAACTTACCCTATAAGTTGGAAGTTAGCACTCCCACAAACGATACTAAAATCCTAACTGGACGAGTATGTAGAAATTGTAGGGTAAATATGGGGCATAGGGAATTACCCATAGACCTAATTGCTCTACCCTTAAAGGGCTATAAGGTAATACTTGGAATGGATTGGCTTGCTAAAAATCACGCCCAGTTAAATTGTCATACGATGGAAGTTAAGCTGTGTCGACCAGGGGAACCTCCGATTGAAGTGGATGTGGGAAGGAAAAGATTCTTCTCATTAATAGTTGCTGGAGTCAAGGCTCGACGAATGATTTGCAAAGGGGCGACTGGAATATTGGCTTATATCTTAAATAAGCCAGTGGACCAGTTAAAAGGAGAAAATATAAATGTGGTCTAAGACTTCCTTGAAGTATTTCCATAGGAACTCGTAAGTTTACCTCCTGCAAAGGAGACCGAGTTTACCATTGATCTGGTACCTGGGGCCACACCTATTTCTCAAACCTCATATTGAATGGCGCCGTTAGAGCTACAAGAGTTGAATCTACAACTTGAAGACTTGTTGACTCGAGGATTCATTCAACCGAGTACCTCTCCCTGGGGAGCCCCGGTATTGTTTGTTAAAAAGAAGGATGGCTCTCTTCAAATGTGTATTTACTATCGAGGCTTAAACAATGTGACGATTAAGAATAAATACCCACTTCCCATTAATGAGGAGTTGTTCGATCAACTCCAAGGAGCAGTTGTATTTTCCAAACTGGATTTACGACAAGGGTACTACTAGTTGCGAGTGAAGGGGGAGGACATACCCAAGACTACTTTCAATACTCGATATGGTCATTATGAATTCCTAGTAATGCCATTTGGGGTGACCAATGCACCAGCTGCTTTTATGGACCTCATGCATCGAGTATTTCGGCCATACTTAGACGAATTTGTTGTCATCTTCATCGATAACACCCTGGTCTATTCCAAATCTCAACAAGAGCACGAAGGGCACTTAAGGAAAGTATTACAACTGCTTGAGAAGCACAAGTTGTACACCAAGTTTAGAAAATGTGAATTCTGGCTAAACCAGGTGAACTTTTTGGGGCACGTGATTAGCAGGGAAGGAATATCTGTGGATCCATCTAAAGTTGAGACAGTTCTAAACTGGAGAGTGCCAAACAATAGTACTGAAGTTCAAAGTTTTCTTGGACTAGCAGGGTACTATAGGCATTTTATTAAAGACTTCTCTAAGCTTGCATCCCCTTTGTTCTGCTTAACTTAGAAAGGAGTTAAGTACAAATGGAATGAGAAGACTGAATCCAGTTTTCAGGAATTGAAGAACCGCCTGACCTCTGCCCCAATTCTTGCCCTACCTGACGGAAGGGATGGATTAATATTGTATACCGATGCTTCAGGAGAAGGTCTAGGGTGTGTATTGATGCAAAGGCTTATGCATCCAGGAAGTCGAAACCTTATGAAAAGAATTACCCCACCCATGACCTAGAACTAGCTGCAGTGGTGCTTGCCTTAAAGAAATGGAGACATTACTTATATGGTGTCACATTCGAAGTAATGTCAGGTCATAAGAACCTGAAGTACCTATTCTCCCAAAAGGACATGAATATGCGCCAATGTCGGTGGATGGAATTTTTGGGGGATTATGACTGTGTGATCAATTATCATCCTGGAAAGGCAAATGTGGTGGTGGACGCACTAAGCCGAAAGGTGAATTTGGCGCATATCTGGATAAAGGAGACGGAGATGTTATCACAAGCAGAGAATTGGGAATGTGAGACCAAACCTGACCGACTTGTATTCTTGAATCTAAGGGTACAAGCTGAGTTACCCACAGAGATTAAGAAAGGTCAAGAGTCAGATGAATCATTGGTAAAGAAGAAAAAGCTTGTTGCTAAAGGGAAATTGCCATATTTTGGAGTAGACAATGAAGGAGTGCTAACCTGTAAAGGTAGGTTTTGGCTACCTCAGAATTCAGCAATCACCCAAAGAGTGTTGGAGGAAGCTCACCGATCCAAGTATACGGTGCACCTAGGAGGAACCAAAACGTATCGAGACCTGAAACAACGGTACTATTAGGATAATATGAGGAGGGACATAGAAGAATACGTGGCACATTGTTTGGTGTGCCAACAGGTTAAGGTCGAACATCAGAAACAATCTGGGTTGTTACAACCATTGGAAATTCCCGAGTGGAAATGGGATCACATCACGATGGACTTCTTGATAGGACTACCTCAAACACCGAAGAATTTTGATGCAATATGGGTGGTGGTTGATAGGTTGACCAAGTCAGCTCATTTCCTACCAATCAACGTTAAATACTCCTTGGAAAAACTGACTATCCTGTACATCTTGGAAATAGTAAGATTGCATTGAGTGCCAATAACTATCGTGTCTGATAGGGACCCAAGATTCACTTCCCATTTCTGGAGGCAACTGCAAGCTGCATTGGGAACCAAACTGAACTTTAGTACAAGTGCCCATCCACAGACAGACAAGCAGTTGGAGAGAACAATTCAAAATTTGGAGGACATGCTCCGAAACTGTGTTATGGATTTTAGGGGAAGTTGGGACGCTCATTTACCTCTGGTAGAATTCGCTTATAACAACAGTTACCATTTGTCCTTTGGTATGGCTCCATATGAAGTGCTCTATAGTAGAAAGTGTCGAACACCCCTCTTCTGGGATGAAGTGGGAGAGAAAAAAAAACTTTTCCAGTTACTAGTATACCTTGGGTTGAGGAATCCATGGATAAGGTCAAACAGATAAAACATCGCTTACAGACGGCTCAAAGTTGACAGAAGAGTTACGCGGATCATCGGAGGAGGGATTTGGAGTTTGGAGTAGGTGACCAAGTGTTCTTGAAGGTAACCCCTCACAAGGGTCTCGTCCGGCATGGCAAGAAAGGAAAACTGAGCCCTAGGTACATTGGCCCTTTTGAAGTCGTACAACGAGTCAGACCAGTTGCATACCAACTTAACCTACCTAGCCAGTTGGGGAAATTACATGACGTTTTCCATGTGTCACTTCTGAAGAAGTACCACCCTGATCCCGAACACGTGCTAAACCATGAAGACTTAGAAGTGAATGAAAAACTGATGTACGAGGAAAATCCTGTAAAAATATTGGATCGAAAAATCAAGACAATGCAAACCTGGGAGATCCCTATGGTTTTGGTATTGTGGAGAAATCATAAGGTCGAAGAAGCAACTGGGAGTTGGAAGCAGACATGAGGAGTACTTACCCAGAGTTGTTCACGGGAAATGGGAATTTCGAGGACGAAATTCATTAAGGAGGGGAGATTGTGAAAACTCCAACCGTAATTGTTGAACCTTGTCTACAAAACTAACACTTTATGTTACTGTATAATAGGGAAATAAAATAATTTATTAAATATAATTAGAAATACAAAAATCTATGATGATTGTGAAAAATAAAAGGTAATAAATGAATCCAATCATTACTGAAGAGTAACAAAATTCTTCCGGCGTAAAGTCCCCAGTGAGAATGCTAACATGCAGTACCATGATAATTACCGCAACAAAGACTAAAATTAGTCTCAACATGTTATCAAGCAAAAATTGAGAAGGATATAAGATAGAAGATGAAATATGGTTTTGAAATGTCAGATAAATTCATATATATATATATACTATAAGATATAGCCGTTTATAACTGTTATATTACCGTTGGGAAAATAGCCGTTTATAGCCGGTATATTACCACTATACATATATTTGACTAATTGTAATTAAATTCTAAGAATTAATATTATTAAGAAGATGTAAAAACACTTAGTAAGAATAGTACCATCAGAAATTACTTCTTTTAAACTTACTTTCTAAATTGAATAATTTATGTATAATAATGATAATAGACATGTAGTAATTACCATGAAGAAGACATATATATATAATAATAGTAATAAATAAGTAAAAGAAATTAAGGGGAAGAAGGATGGATGGCTAATAGCAATGAATAAATAAACAAGTAAGGAAAATTAAGGGGGAAGAAGAAATGGACGGCGGACATAAGAATTTGATCCAAAGTAATTTTGGCAAGTGAAATGACCGGGAGAAAGAAACGGTGGACGTAAAGATTTTATCCAAAGTAATTTTGGGCAAATGAGATTACTGGGAAGAGGAAATGAACGGCGGACGTGAGTGAGAATTTTTCAAAGTAATTTTTTGGGCAAGTGGATGTAGGATTACAGGATAAAATTTCAAGTTGGTAGGTGTCAGAATCTATGTTTTTATCCAGTATAAATATTTGATCCCCAGTTCTTACTTCTCACACAACCTTAAGAAAAATTTCAACCAAAAATAATAGTGGTGAGCAGTGAAAAAGCAGGAGACGAAAGTTGCCAAGCCCAAGTCTAACCACAGTGAGTGTTTTCATTGTCTTAGAATGAATTGAAGTAAAATACACACACACACACACACACACATATATATATATATATATATATATATATATATATATATATATATATTTTTCTTTTAAGCGTACAGACTTCCACCAGTGAACAGTACCCCTCGAAACCCTACTAAACCCCTGTCCTCGAACCCCTACTAAACAATACCCCTCGAACCCCTATTAAATCCATGCCCTCGAATCCCTGTCCTCGAACCCCTGTCCTCGAATCCCTATTAAACCCATACCCTCAAATCCCTGTCCTCGAATCCCTACTAAACCCCTGCCCTCGAATTCCTGTCCTCGAACCCCTGTTAAACCTTGACCCCTCGAACCCCTGCTAAACAATACCCCTCGAATCCCTGTCCTCAAACCCCTGCTAAAGAGTACCCCTCAAATCACTGTTAAACCTTGACCCCTCGAACCCCTGCTAAACAGTACTCCTCGAATCCCTGTCCTCAAACCCCTGCTAAACGGTACCCCTCGAATCCCTGTCCTCGTATCCCAGTCCTCGAACCCCCGCTAAACAGTATCCTCTCAGACCCATGTCCTCGAATCCCTATTGAAAACTACATCTCGAGCCCTTGTTAAATAGTAACCTCTCGAAACCCTGTGCTCGAACCTCTACTAAACAATACCTCTCGAACCACTGAAAAAAATTCACCCCTCGAACTATTGAAAATTTCACCCCTCGAACTACTGAAAGACTTCACCTCTCGAACCTTACCCCTCAAACTAGTACCACCCAATACCCATTCCACTTGAACCTTCTCCACTCGAATTATTTACTCGAACCCCTTGTACTCGAACCCAACTACTCGAACCGTTGTACTCAAAATACATACTCGAACCTGTACTTGAACTCCATTATAAAGGGACATAACTGTCAAAAATAAATTGATAATATATACTGACTGTTAAACTGAGTGTGTATATTACCGAGTTCAATTATCGTGAAACTGAGTTATGAACTGCTCTGATATTTTTCTGTGAATGATCGGCTTGTACTTTCTCTTGTCGTGTCAAACTTGAATCATATACTGCTCTAATATGTTATGTGGATGACCGGCTTGTACATTATCTTGCCGTGTCAAACTTGAAATATTTGCTACCTGATTACCTATCTGTTATTTTGGGGCCCCCGACGCGATTGTAGTTCGGTCAAAGTCGATGGGGAACGGTATTAACCAGACCGTCTGATTAGACCGGCTACTCGTGAAGTTTCTGGTATGCTAGCATTACCCACTGTACTGTACTGATACGAGCTCGTAACTGAATATCTGATTAGGCATGGTTGTCGAGACTGAATTCTGAACTGATTGCCCTCGGGCACTACTGAAAGGTTGTGCCTTGTATGTTAGTCAGAGTTGCCACACAGGCACTTGGCAGCAACTTGGCACTAACCACCCGTATCCTTTTACATGTGTTAGGACATATGTGGCTATTTGTTATCTGATATTCTGTGATCACTAAAATTAAACGGGGTAAATGCTGGCAATGAAACCTCACTAAGTAAGGAGCTTACCCTAGGTAAACAACCTTTTTTCAGGTGAAGAAGAACTGTAAGAGAAAAGCACTTGGATGTCTTTACTTATTTTGAGAGAGATCCTGGATGAACTTTAACATGAATTTTAAATCTATAATAGTTAGGAGAAACTTTCATTTAACACTTATATTAACACTTTCACTGTAATAGTAATTTATGTTTTGAATTTAACTAAATCGCTTTCGCATAAAATATATCTGCTTGTTACTATTACCATTTTCGATAGCACGACCAAACCCGACCCGACACTGTACGTTGGGTTTGGGGTGTTACATCCACAGTGTCAGAATCCTTCGACGTCAGTGATGTAGGAGAACATGCCTACACTGGCAGCGGCGAAGACTTGTCGTTGTCGTCGCAAAACTTGATTTCTTCGAAGAGGCCTTAGTTTCCACCTTTGTCTGGTTGTTCTTGTCGACTGATTTCACCTTCGACAAATAGGGCTCCAACAAAATTGGACAGTGTCATCGGATGAAACCGCCACGACAATGAAAACGACGACAACGAAGGAGATAACCGCTAGTGGCGGCTAATCACAGAAGGGATTCGAAATCTCCTGCTCGGAATCAACAATTCACGTGGAGGGAGGGAAATCCCTGTGGTATGAAGCATGGAAATAAAACTGTGTCGTTTTAGATGTACATGAAAGTTAAAAATTACAAAAATTGTCCCTGGTTGATAGACATAAAGAAAACAATATCTATTATAGGGTGCTTGGGATGAAATAGTGGTGGGAAATAGCTACCCACGATATAGGTTACAATATATTTGTGCTAGTACTGCATTTAATTTTTTTAAATTAAATTAAGAAATGCTTTACCAGGTCAGAATTGGGTTTCAGGTTGAGTTCGGGTCGGGTCGGGTCGGGTCGAGTTCGGGTTGGGTCTCAATTATCTGGTCAGAATCGAGTTTCGGGTTGAGTTCGAGTAGAGTCGGGTTTGGGCCCAGTATATCAGGTTAGAATCGGGTTTTAGGTTAAGTTTGGGTTGAGTCGGGTTCGAGTATAAGCCTAAGTTATCAAGTCAAAATCAGGTTTCGGGTTGAGTTTGATTCGGGCCGAGTTCATGTTCGGGTCAATATTTTGCGGGTCAGAATCGATTCGATCGAGTCGGTTCAGAAATTTGGGTTAGATATTGACAGCTCTACATGGGTCGAAGGAAGTATAATAATTCTCTAGGGCTGGCATTATGAGCCGAAATACTGTACCAACCAACTTGCCAACCGAACCACGTACCATGTGTACCGAATATGCTGGTAACCGATGACGCGGTACGGTAATACCGTACCATACACTTAAGATTGGATGGTAATGGAATTGAGAAAATATTACCATGGTATTACCGTACCGTACCACACAACTATATATATTAAAATATAACTAATATTAGGTAATCAAATTTTATTTAGTTAAAATTTAGTCATTCATTAATATTAAAATTAATAGCAATAATTTGAAATATGTCTTCTATGTTTTGGTTCCAATATGTTGGATATTGAAAATAGTTTAAATTATTTTTCTTAAATAAGATTTCTTTACAACTGATATATTTATATTAAGTCTAACAAAAATAAATTTAAATCATAATTTTCTTTTATATTTTATAACTTACTACTTTAGTTTTTAATATGATGTTATCTTACTTTATTATTATTACTAATTTTCTAAAATTATGCTCATGCAATAGAAATTCTAATTATTTGTAGTTTTTTATGAATACAAATTTTAATTCATTATATTTTAAATTTTGTGGTATTCTACCATACCATACCGATACCAACCAATTTTTTGGTATACCGGTGTGTTGGTATACCAAATATTTGGTACGGTATTAGTTTTTAGAAATAGTATACCGATATTGTTGATATGATACATGGTATTAGTAAAAAATGATGTTAACCGTACCGAATCCACCCATATAATTCTCTACATACGAGTACAATATTTTGTGGATGAGAAAGGGTTACATAGTAAGAGCACGCACCTCATATTATAACTACTATTCCCTCTAACCAAGCTGCATAGAATTTTTCTCACAGTTTTCAAAAAACATGGTTGACCATTAATAGAACAACAAATAAAAAGTTAATATTTAAAAACTACTTGTTAGGATGAATCCAACAATATCATATATGATAATATTATTATTTTTATATTTATTCAAATATATGATGAAAATGTGATAATGTTGACTTGTTAAATAGTAAAATTGCAGGTTGATCTGGGATAGAGGGAGTACTAATATTAAAATTTCCCGCACATTCTTCTTTCAATTTATCCACCAAAGTCATCTCATTTCATCGCAGGAAGTAAACGAGATGGAGAAAATAGAGCTTGTTTTCATTTCGGCACCGGGGGCGGGTCACATAACCTCCGCCGCTGAATTAGCAAAACTCATCCCCATCACGACCACCACTTCTCCGTCACAATCCTCATCATCAATGCTTATTTGTTTGGAGTTATGGAAGATTAGGAATAAGTTACAGTATGAAAATATTACTCTACATTGTCGGTATGCATGGAAAATAATTGCAGATCAATCTCTTTCCTTGTTTAGTACTTGCAAAATACTTGGTACTATCTCTGATGCAGGTTTGAAAAGTGTTGGTTTGATCTTTAATTTGGGCAGAAGAAAGATTAGGAAATTAAACATAATTAATTGGATACCACCAGATTCAGGATGCAAGATAAATTGCGACACTGCGTTTAAAGGAAGTAGGACGTGAATTGGTTGTGTCGCGAGGAACAACCAAGGTTCAGTTTTATACGTAATATCTCAACCGGTTGTGTCTATCTCACCCCTCAATTCTGAACTCCTTTCAGGTGTGGAATGGGTGATACGAACAAACACTCCAAGTATAATCGAATTAGATTGCATACATGCGTGTAGAATCCTTAACAACCAAGTGACGGAGCCCTGGGAACTGCTGCAACTCATAAAAAAATAAGAGCTACCGCAATGCAAACCCGGATATCCTTTCACCATGTTCCAAGAGAAGCTAACCAAGCCGCAGACCTCCTAGCCAAAATTGCTCATAAAAAACAGCCGGCTTCACCGTTCGAGCAACTACACATCATGCATGAATTTATGTTTTTGACAAGGATAGATAAACTCTTTCCCCATTTTAAATGGACCTTGGTATAGTTAACCTTTTTTTGTATTGGAATTTATAAGCTAAATGGTGATCTGGCCACATTACGCTCGACACCGGGGGTGGAGGGAGTAAATGTGGAATCTATGCCATTGAACTTCTTTTTATTCATAAGTATCTTTTGCTAATTTTCTTATCCTTTTGCTCATATCCAAATGTTTTTGGGTGGATTGGAACTTATACTGATGTATTGCCTTTATTTTGCGGCATGAGGAATCGATATATACCCTTTGCTCATCCTTATGGGTGTATTATATTTTAAAGAAAAATTATTTTTTATGCATCGTTCTTATTTATAGTTATACATCTTACCGTGAAAAAAATTCTGTGCAAGCTCCCTGGTACGGGAGGAGTATAATAATTCTCTACATACAAAGCAGGCATCTCATATTTTAACTACCAGTGGAGTACTCCCTCTCTCCCAACTGAATTTGCACTCTTAATTTATGGATACTATTCTCTATCAAAGTTTACCCACATTTAAATAGCTATATGAATAACAATATTATCGTATATGATATTGTTTAATTCGTCATAACAAATAATTTCTTAATATTAATTTTTTATTTATCGTTATTATACGTTGATAAACACATTAATAGTCAAACATATTTATTAAACATCACGATAACGATGAGGGTGCAAATTCAGTTATATGAATATTAAAACTTCCCACACGTTCTTCTTTCTATTTATACACCAAAGTCACCTCATTTTATCGCCAAAAAGAGATGGAGAAAGTGGAGCTGGTTTTCATTCCGGCACCGGGGGCGGGTCACATAACCTCCACCGTTGAATTAGCAAAGTTCATTCCCCACCACCACCACCAGTTCTCCGTCACAATCCTAATCATCAAACTGCCGAACGACAAGAAACCCATCCCGGAATCTTCCAATCCTCGCCTGAAATTCCTCGAACTCCGGTCGGAAGAGTCCCCCTCACAGGAATCCCCTCATCCACCCATATTCCGACTAATCGACGACCAGAAGCCTCATGTTCGGAAAATCCTCGGAGAAATGAAGAATTCCGGCACGGCCGGCTGCCTCGCCGGAATCGTCATCGACATGTTCTGCACCACCATGATGGACATAGCAGAGGAATTCGGGGTTCCGTCCTATCTTTACTTCACCTCGGGCGCTTCGTTCCTCGGGCTCATGTTTCATAAGCAGATATTGAGAGATGATTTCCATGATGATATGTCGGAGTACGAGGATTCCGACGCCGAGATTGTTGTCCGGACTTTCAAGAACGCTGTTCCGGCGAAGGTTTTACCCCGAGCGTTCTTTAAAAACTACGACGGCGTAGATATTGCCAGTAGTATTGCCAGGCGGGTGAGAGACACAAAGGGGATCATAATCAACACTTTCCAGGTAGGGATGAGATTTAATTAATTTTATCAGATTAATTTTCCGGTTAGTTTGTGTAATACTCCCTCAGTTTTTTTTCCATTGGCACACTTATTAAAAGTGGTGTTTTTTTTTAATTGACACTTGCTATTTTAGGCAAGTTTAAGGTTTTTACATCCACTCATTTTTTTTTCTCTTCTTTCAATTCAATTTTATCCACTCATTTAATATCTCCTCAATTCTAACATCAAAAGAGATATGCCAATAAAAAAAACGGAGAAAGTACCTGTTTTTCTTAAACTTATTTAACTAAACTGACTGAACACTGTAGAAATTATTTTTATTACCAATTTAATGTGAACTAAAGTTGAAATGAAGTTATGTCCAAATGAACATGTACTGCATAAGTTTTTAACCGGCTAAAACGGGACACTTTAATTTAAGCCACTTTTCAATGTGCCAACTTTAAATTCATAATTGAATAGATATATAAAAAATAATATTATCATATATTATATGATTTGATTCGTCGTAACAAATAGTTTTTCGAAAGTAATCTTTTGTTTGTCATTATTATCGTAGTTAAACATATTAACGGTTAAACAAGATTTTTGATGAGCGTGAAAAAGATTTTGTATAAATTTGAGTTGGGACATAGGAGTAATAAAAATTTACTACTCCCTCTATCCTATCATATTCTGTATAGAATCTTTTCACAGTGTTCAATAAACATGTTTGACTGTAAATATGTGTAGTTATGAAGAATAATGACACATAAAAATTTAATATCTAGAAATCACATATTACGACAAATCTAAACATATCTTATACGATAAAATTATTGTTCATATATTCAAATATGTGGTCAAAGTTTGGTATCTTTAACAAAAACAAAATTCCATCCAGAATAGGCTAAGATAGAGGGGTAAGTTTTTAACCCACCTAATAAAAAATTACTACTCCCTAAGTCCATGCTAACTTTTTGGACAGCTTTCTTAATACACGTTTGATCATAAATTTTAATTAATATATAGATGTCAATATATTTATATAAATATTATTAGATTTTCTGCTTAATGCATTTTTTAAATTTTAAATTTTAATACACTATTAATATACGTAACTAAAATTATGGTGGTCAAATATGAACTAAAAATAGTGACCAAAGAATATGCTGACAGAGAGTAACGGTGTTTACTCCTTTGTTGTTTTCAGGATTTAGAGTCTCATGCAATACAAGCTTTGATCAACGATGAAAACATCCCACCAATTTATGCAGTTGGGCCTGTTTTGAAGTTGGAAAATAGCTCTAATGACCAGAATCCGGAAAGTGAAACCATTCAGAAATGGCTTGATCTCCAACCCAATTCCTCTGTTATTTTCCTCTGTTTCGGTAGCATGGGAGCTTTCGGCGACGAACAAGTGAAGCAAATTGCCTATGCACTTGAAAACAGCGGTTGTCGATTCCTATGGTCTCTAAGAAAACCGCCCTCCAATAATATGGTTGGATCTGCCCCTAACGACTACGAAAACCTGGAAGAAGTGTTGCCGGTAGGGTTCTTGCAGAGGAACGCAGAGGTCGGAAAAGTGATCGGGTGGGCGCCCCAGGTGGCGGTTCTGTCCCACTCGGCAGTTGGAGGCTTTGTTTCGCATTGCGGTTGGAATTCAACACTGGAGAGCATCTGGTGCGGCGTTCCGATGGCTGCTTGGCCGCTCTACGCGGAGCAGCAGGTGAACAGCTTTCTGTTGGTGAAGGACCTGGAGATGGCAGTAGAGATCAAAATGGATTATGTTATAGACTTTGAATCCAAAACTAAGAATCCCAACGATATTGTGAGTGCGGATTTAATTGAGAATGGGATTAAGAAACTTATGGATTCTGGAAATGTTGGGATCAGAAAGAAGGTGAAAGAAATGCAGGAGAAGAGCAGGTTGGCTGTCGGGGAAGATGGATCATCTTCTGTTTCTTTGAAATGTTTTCTGCAAAATGTTTTAAATAACATATGTTGATGAACTTTGAAATTTGGTTTTATGTAATTAGTTTAATTGTGATTACCGTGTTCCAAAATACCCTAATTAACCAAGTTCGTCATAAAGTAAAATTTTAGAGACACATAAATTGGTTGCGCAGTTCGGTGAATATCACTAATATCTGTGGGATCTTGCCCAGTTTAGAAAAAATTCACTAATCAGAAAGGTAATACATGGTACACCATACAATATACTTATCTTTTCTAATTCAACACGTGAATTCTACTAGCTCCCATAGTTGCTGATCCGCCTTGATCAGGCTCCCTCTGACCTCGAAACTCGTCGATGCTGGATCTCCTCCTCCCGAGGTATTAAGGCTTACGTTCTGAACTTTTAGATTAAAATAGTTTGATTAGGTTGGAACACCAATGTATAGCTCTACGCTACTTTCTGAATTATGAATACATGTGTGCATATTTTCTGTTGTAATGCTTACTTAGCTTAGCCAGAATGTCCACGATTTATGGCACAATTGCAGTCTTCAATTTCTTGTGCGACTAGAATCCTATTTCCACGCTATATCTTGATCACAATCAAATCCTTTGGAGATATGATTTATCAAATCTAACCCCTTGGAGATAGGAATTAGAATGTTCTCATTCTTAGCCTTACTATAGCCGAAACTCATATCAATTCCAACTCTACAAATTAATTCAATCCCACAAATATTGGAATTGATATATTCTTCAAATCAAATACGTTGGATGAGATATACTGCTTTTCGGATTCTCACTTCAAGCTTTCCTTATATCACCAACCTTCATTCTTTGATGTTACAATACAATAATACTATATTTGCATAATTACCACAAATAACAAATCTGGACTTTACAATCTCCTCATTTGACATTTTGTGGACCCATCAATCTTCTGGAAATTCAACTCCCCAACTATGCAAATATCAACTAAAACACATGATGTTGGAACATTAGTGCAAAAAAATAAGCTCCCCCTGAATATCACAGCTCTAAATCATCAAGACTCCAACATCCATGTTGTAGCATCAATTCCACAATCAGTACCTAGTTACCCAGAAAACCATGTTGGAACACAAGACCAACATAAAACACACAAGTACTAGAAATCCGAGAACACTATACATATACCAAACTAACAATCCACCAGATAGAAATCCAGAATCCAAAAGTGCTCCCCCTTGGGGCCATAAAGCATGCCAAAGATAAAATATCATAAAGAATTCAGAATATCCAGAAACAAATCATGCATATTCTTCATCCGCAGACAGCTCCTGATCATCTTCCTCTTGGTCCAGTCTGGTCAATTCTGCCTCCAGTGCAACAATATGTACATGTAGGGCTGTAATCTTTGCATTCCCTGCCAGCTTCTTGGCTTCCCTAACCTTCTGAGAATCATTTGATGAAGTTCCAGCCTCTGGAGGCTCCCGAGGAAAGATCCCTGACTATTCTCTAGAATGTCTTCTTATTCGATTTCAGAGGCACAACATACACCACCACATCAATTTTCTCTACCTTCACATTTTCTCCTTTCAGCACAACAAAGATAATACAGAGATAAGGCAATGAATTCTTTACCTGAGATGAACAAGCATGCTCAACTATGCTTTCTAAGATAAGCAACCCAAGATTCACAGGAGTTTTAGTACCAACACAATGTAGTACCTTTTCCATATCTCGGGTGAGAGCTGTGGTGCTAGATGATGGTATCTAACAGTTTATAGCTACCTAAAATAAACAAAAATATCTAGTACTCAAACTGGAGGTTACGACATTTCCCTGGGTTTGCCATTCAGTCTGATATCCTCCTGTGATCTCGGTAAGAATAGGATCATATGTTGTTGCAAAGTCTTCCCTATATACAGACTCAAACCCTAATGTTGTTAATCCCAGTAGCTTGTTTATCTTCTCCCCAAAAAATCTGACCACTTTGCCTCTCACATAAACCTTGTTAAACCACACAGACTCTGTGTCTAGATTTCCTTTCATCAGATTTGAACATAATTCTTGCACCAAACCTTGATTGTACTCTTTGTATACCGAGGCAGCTTTTGTAAACCCCAAATATTTCAGATAATCAGTGAACCTACACTCCTTGTATTCAGTCAGGTCAGCATGCCTTTCAGACATAATCCTCTTCTGGCAGATACCCTTGCACATAATCTGGCAGCCTTCATAATTGTTTTTAAAAGTTTAATGCCTCCTTTGCCAAGATAGAAGGTCTTGAGCTCTGGCATGTCCTGATTCTTTTCTTTTGTTCCGGCTGTGAAGAATCTGACACCGGAGCCTTTCTCTTTGATCTTCTTTGAAGAGTTTAGACAAACTCGTCCAGGACTTCATCACTGGAGTAGGTTAAATTATCAGCAGACACTTCTTGTGTTGGAACATCAGTTCCTCTGACTTCAACAACTTCAGTTTGTTCCTAAGTTGGAATATCACTTTCAACTTATATATCTTCCATCTCAGGTTGTCCTGATGTTAAAACATCATCAAGGCCACACTTCTCATCCGCAGTTTCTCCTTCCCTAGCATCCAGCTTATCTGATGTTGGAACATCATCATTTTCAAATTCCTCACCATTGTCATTCTTATCATCTTCTTGATTATTTGGGACATGGTCTCCTCTCAAATCATATTTATCCACTATATCAACATCAATATTCTCTCCCCTGAATCCCTCGCTGGTGTCAGAATCGCATATTCTCCTCCCAGATCATAATCTTCAATGATTTTCATGTTAGCCTCCATATCATCTTCCCATGTATCCTCCTTCTCTGTTAGAACATGACCAACCTCCCTGGATTCTAACTCCTTCTCATCAGAGCCACTAACTTCAATCAAAACATGGGACTCTTCCTTATCATCAGGAGACAGCTCTCACAGTCTTCTCAACCTTTCACTCACACTAGCATCATAAACCTGAAGAGCCTTGTAACTGGCAGAACTTAACACATACTGATCTTCGGGCCATTCTATAATATTTCTCAATTTGAGCTTTCTCGGCCTACAAGCCCTTGTATACACACACATCACCTTTTTCCCTCCATGACCTATACATGCCAGTTCTATCAATCTAGGATTCCAGTTCTTAATTTTCTTTATTCCCCCAATATTCCCTTTCAACAGTCAAAACAATTAACTCCATTAATATACCCAAACATAGACCTGTGTCTTCTCAAATCTACTCTCATATTATGCTTCAAATAATGAGTTAGGAAATCTTCCAGAGATTTAAATGTTTGACCATTGAAGGTAAAGGATTTTTCCTGGAATACCTTGATTTTTACTACCAGAGAAGGGTTTGTGATCGGCTTGACAAGTGGTGACTCGACAACTCCAACTCTTAGTTCTTGAACAACATCCCAATCCTTAAGCATATTGCTTTCCAGAATCTCTAGGCTCTAGTCAGGTCTCAAAATACCTTGTTGAAGTTCTTGCTCTTTTCCATCTTGGAAATCTTGTTGATTTCCATGACAAAATTTTTGCTCAAGTGCACGTTTTAGATAATTTTATTCTTGTATCTTGGCCATAGGGTTTTTTTTGCAAGAATTCCGAGTATAATCCCACAAAATTAAGATTGAGGAAAGAAAATAGGGACGAAGTTGCGAGAAGGAGTGGTGGGAGATGAAAAGTTAAAAATTTGAAAAGAATATTTGCTTTCCCTTCTCAACAGATGTGCCAGTTTTTTCTCTTTCCAAGGTAAAAATTACCCTTTTTCAATCAGCAGCCGTAAAAAACCAAAGGCCATCTCTCTCTCCTTCCATATTCCAACATGCAATCACCGCTTCCAAATATTTTCTTTTTCTCTTTTCCAATTTTTTTTGTGTTTTTCATTTTTTTGTACATGAAATTAAGAAGCAAAAAATCTACAGCTAACAAAAAGGCTTGGAAAAAAATACCTCAAATACGACAAACACCTAAGTGTTGTCTGGAAAGCTCAAAAGTAGCTGAATCAAATGGTTTTGTGAGAATATCAGCAAATTATTCTGAAGTTGGAAGATAGACCACCGTGACTTCCTCTCTCTCCACAAGATATCGAATAAAAGTGGTGCCTTATGTCTATGTGCTTCGTTCGAGAATGCTAGACTGGATTCTTAGATATATCTATAGCACTCTTGTTGTCAAATAAAATCTTCAGAGGCCCTTGATAAATCATATAATCTTTCATCATTTGTTTCATCTATAATAATTGTGTACAACAACTTCTAGCAGCAAGATATCCAGCTTCGACGGATGATAGGGAGATGGAATTTTTCTTCTTGTTATACAAAGATACCAAATTCGTGCCAAGAAAGAAACAACCACCAGTAGTACTTTTTCAATCATCTGCATTACCAGCCTAATCAGAATCACTATAGCCAAATAGATATGAATCTTAATTTTTAGAATACCAAATATCATACTCAAAAGTCCCACTAACATAACAAATAATCCTCTTTACTTCATTCAAGTGAGTTTCCTTTGGATTTGCATGAAATCTCGTACAAACTCCAACGCTGAAACATATCTGGTCGACTGGATGTAAGATATAGAAGGCTACCAATCATACTTATGTACAGTTTCTGATCAACTGAAACACCTTTCTCATCTTCCACCAACTTGTTTGTGGCTCCCATAGGATTTTGAACTAATAAAGAGTTGTTCAAGCCAAATCATTTCACCCGATTCATGGCATACTTACTCTGATTTATAAACAAGACATTATTTTGCTGCTTGACTTGAAGTCCTACAAAGTAAGTTCACCAACCATGCTTATATCGAACTCATCATGCATGATATTTACAAAATTCTGCACCATAGACGATAAAGTGGAGCCAAAAATATCAACATAAATTTGAGCAATCAGAAATTTTGATGACTTGTTTAGCACAAATAAAGTGCGATCTACTCCCCCTCGACGATAACCTTCTAAATGAGAAAGTTATTCAGTCGCTCATACCATGCCCTTGGTGCCTGTTTCAACCCATACGGTGCCTTTTTGAGTCGATACACATGATAGGGATATTATTTATCCCTAAATCCTTTTGGCGGTTCAACATAGAATTCTTCATTCACCACCCCATTGAGGAAATCACGTTTCACGTCCATTTAGTACAATGTAAAGTTCACAGTACACAAAATAGCAAGTAAGATCAGAATAGATTCTAACCTTGCAACTGGTGCAAATGTCTCATCAAAATCAAGTCCTTCTGCTTGAGTGTACCCTTGTGCCACCAGCCTTGCTTTATTTCGAGTAATCTAGCCATCAACATTGGACTTTTTTTTTGAAGATCCACTTGGTGCCAATAACATTTACCCCTTTTGGACGCAGAGTAAGATACCACTCTTCATTCCTTGCAAATTGTTCAAGTTCTTCCTGCATGGCCGCAATCCAGTACTCATCTAGGAGAGCTTCTTTCTAGTTCTTTGGATCAATCAGTGAAATGAAACATTGTAATCTTGCAAGTTTCCTTTAATTAACTCGTGGTAAAGTTTTAGTTCTCTTCCCACCTAGTTCAGGTTCAGTCTGTGTTGGAACATGAGGCGGAGCATCGAGAGTTGATGTTCCAACATCAATCTCATCGGGATTCTCAGAAGGCCGTGATGTTCCAACATCGACGTGCTGGTTGGTCGATGTTTTTGGTGTTAGAACATGAGATAGAGCAGGTTCATCGTCTCCCTTTTCTGATACTTGATTGTCACCCGAATCATCAACAATCACATTGATTGACTCCATGAGAGTTTTAGTGTGGAGATTAAACACCCTGTATGCACGACTGTTCACTGAATAACCAATAAATATTCTCTCACCACTGTGGTTGTCAAAATTTCTCAAATGTTTTCTATCACTAAGAATGTAGTATTTGCTTCTAAACACATGGAATATGCAACATTTGGCTTTCTGCCCTTCCAAATTTCATAGGAGGTCTTGCTTGTGAATGGTCGTAGATACACCATGTTTATAGTGTAACATGCCGTGTTAATTGCTTCGGCCTACCATTTTTTGTGAATTCCTTTTTCTGCCAACATAACTCGGGCCATCTCCTGCAAGGTCCTATTCTTCCGTTCTACAATCCCATTTCGCTGAGGAGTAATGGGAGCAGAAAATTCAGGCTGGATTCCAAATTCATCACAGAAATCACTGAACTGAGAGTTTTCAAATTCTATTCTATGGTCACTACGAATTCTCACAATCTTTCCAACATAAATCCCTTTCTCTATTTGTAACTTGACCACCAATCTTCTGAAGAAACCCACTATATCTGATTTCTCTTTGTGAAAGGCCACCCAAGTATATCTGGAATAATCATCAACAAATACAAAAATATACTTTTTCACAGTCATACTAGGAGTATTAACCGGACCCATTAAATTCATGTGAAGTAATTCAAGATTTCTTGAAGTGATATTACACTGAACAGAAGAGTGAGGAGATCAAATCTTTTTACCTTGTTGATATGGTTCACACACAATACCTTTTTGTCAGTAAGAGTAGGCATACCTCGAACTGCTTTAGCATTTACAATCTTTACTAGTGTTTTGTAGTTGATGTGACCAAGTTTTATGTGCCACAAGGTTCCTTCATCCTCTCTAGAGCTTAGGCACCTTACTTCTTGTTCTAGCAAATAACAATTGTCTGACAAGCGCACTCCGGACAATACTTTGTTTTCTCCATGTTTCACAATACATTTATCCTTTTGGAACTCGACTATCATATTATCATCACACAATTGACTGATACTTAAGAGATCTGCCTTCATATTTTCTACCAGCAGAATGCTTGTGAAGCTAGGGAATCCCTCTATTTGTAGTTCTTCGTTACCCATGACATGACTCTTCTTTCCATCACCAAAATTAACAAAGCCCCCGTCGTATGGTTTGATGTTCATAAAGTATTCTTAAGTTCCTGTCATATGCTTGGAGCAACCACTATCGAAGTACTAAGAGTCTCTAGAGTGTGCAATCAGAGATGTGTGAGCAATAAAACATGCAGTACTTCGTTTAGGGATCCATACCTTTATGATCAATCAGGCTATTTGGGTATCGTTTATGTTGGAACATGCTGAAAATTATCCTCCATTTATAATACTCTGAGTAGCCTGAGGCATTGTTCCTCTTCATGGCCTTGATAGGAGTTGTAATGACATAAAATAGGCTTGCGACGTCAAGTTTTCGTGATCCTTTTCTTCATGGCCTATACCTCTTCTTTAAACTCATTCAGACCTGTCTCGGCTTTATTATATCCAATTCCTTATCTATCTCCAGTGTTCTTTCCCATTGCTAGTATATCATTGAGTTTTGCCTTTCTAGTATCAGCTTTGTGAGTGTAGCTTCAGCCGTTTCAGCTCTGACAGTTGCTGATTTAAGATTCTGTTTCAGCACTTCAATCTCCTTCTCTAATGTCTCAATCATATTCACTAACTTCGTCTTTCTTTCCACAAGCTGGTATTTTTCAGACTTCGGAATTTTGTTTGACTTAACAACTTTAAGCCACATTGCATACATCTTCTCTTACTCTTGGCGAGTTTCATCATCATTCACTTCTTGACCATCCTCATCGTGTGAGGATTTTCCATTCAACATCTTTATTTTGGAACATCTCAACTTCTCTGTCTTTTCAATGTTGGAACATGCAGTGTAAGATTCATTCATCTTTGCTGCAAAGCCTACATAGTTGCTGGTCAGTTCTTCTTCTACCTTCCCTTCCTCATCTTCGCTCCATGAAGTGACATACGATCTACCCTTCTTCTTTCGAGTGTTAGCACATTCAACCTGGATGTGACCAAAATCTTCACATTCTCTACATTAAATCCTTCCTGTCTGTTTTCATTCACTGTTCTGATTCCTCAGGAACTGCAGATTGTTCTGTTCCATTTGGGATCCTTAGGAGTTCCTAGCCTCCTTTGATCGAGGTATATTTTCACCCGATATGTCTTGTGATTTTCTATTCACTACTTTTTATCGGCATTTAAAAAAAAATTGCTTATAAGTGCAAGTTCTTCAGTTTCACTATCACTATCACCTTCATGATCATCCCTTGAGACTGTTGCTTTGAATACCAACTCTTTGTGAGCTTTCTTCAATGATTGGTCAAATGCCATCTCATATGTCTGCAATGATCTCATCAACTCGTCAAGCGTCATGTTTGTCATATCTCTTGCTTCTTCAATGGCAGCGACTTTCATAGAAACACGTTTGGGGAGAGATCTTAACGTTTTCTTCACCAATTTTTCTTCTTTGTAAGTTTTCCCAAGTTGATACGCCATAATGGTGATGTCGTCTCTTATTTTTCCGTTGAATATAGAAACAATTTCATCTTCCTCCATCTTCAGCTCTTCAAATTTTGTGGTTGCAACTTTGAGTCACGTAGTCGACTTGTTCCTTCGTGCATTGTTTGCAGAATATCTCATGCTTTCTTTGCTTTGTAGCAGTTTGAAATGAGTATTTATTGATTTTCATTCACTGCTATGAAGATAGCATTTAAGGCTTTAGAGTTTGCCATCAAGGCCTTCAACTTGTCTAGACTCCATATTGACTTATCTTTGAGTCTTTACTTATTTGCACTTGTTTCTCCTTCCTTCTCCTTTGAACTAGACTCAACATTATCCATTAGGTGATTCCATTCAGTTTGAACGAAATACCAGGCAAGTTCATCTAGTGAGCTGATGAACACTCGTATTTACGCCTTCCAATAATTGTAGTTTGTTCCTTCGAGCAGTGGAGGCCGAGACACCGAAGCTTCTTCTTTGGTCTCCATGGTAAAATCGGATCAGCACTTTCCTTGATACAACCAAAGTAAGAATAAATGACTTAGCTCTAATACCAAATGAAATTTGGTTTTACCTAATTTCTTTAATTGTGATTACCGTATTCCAACATACCCTATTAACCAAGTTTGTAATAAAGTAAAAACTTAAAGACACACGAATTGGTTACGCAGTTCGGTGAAGATCACCTATATTCGTGGGTCTGACCCAGTTCAGAATGAATCCACTTATCAGAGAGATAGTACATGGTACACCATACAATATACTTATCTTTCCTAATTCAACACGTGAATTCTACTATCTCCCCTAGTTGTCGATCTACCTTGATCACACTCCCTCTGACCTTGAAACTCGTCGACGATTGATCTCCTCTTCCCGAGTAATTAAGGATTACGTTATGAACTTTTAGATCAAAAGGGTTTGATTATGTTGGAACACCAATGTATAACTCTACGTTACTTTCTGAAATACAAACACGTGTATGCAGATTTTCTCTGTTGTAATGCTAAGTAGCTTAGCCAGAATGTCTGTGATTTATAGCATAGTGGCAGTCTTCAATTTCTTGTGCGACTAGAATTCTATCTCCACACTATATCCCGATCACAATCAAATCCTTTGGAGATAGGAATTAGAATATTCTCGTCCTTAGCCTTACCAAAGTTGAAACCCACATCAATTCCAACTCTACAAATCTTAATCCAATCCTACAAATATAGGAATTGATATATTATTCAAATCAAATACGTTGGACGATGTATAATGCTTCTCGGATTCTCACTTATCACCAATAATATCATATTTGCATAATTACCACAAATTGCCAATTAAAAAAATCTAGACGTTACAAATTTAATGTTCCGCTTGAAATAGTTGATGCGATCAGGTATATTAAGTCACAAAATTATTCTGTTGTTCTTAAGAAAATTCATTTATATGATGTTGATCTTGTAAATAAGTCAAGCAATAACACACAATAATTATAATAATTTTCATGGGACGAAGGAAGTACTCCCTCTATATCAACTGAATCTGCAGACTTATTATTTAACAGTCAAAGTTATTGCATTTGAATAAATATATGAACAATAATATCATTGCATCTGATATTATTGGGTTCTTCGTAATATATAGTTTCTAAATATCAATTTTTTTATGCATACTGAAAATACTGATTTTCTAATCTGGAGACCAGAGGTTACAGGTAATTTTAGTATTAAGTCTGCATATAATTGTCTCAGAGCTAAAAAAGACAGGATCCCAACTCTCCACAAGGTATGGAACAAACTAATCCCTTCAAAAATTTCTTTTTCCATTTGGAGAATGTTAAATAACTCTTTACCTTTCAACAACATTCTCAAAAGAATGGGATTCTAGATGGCATCAAAATGTGTTCACTGTGATCTAAGCGATTCTCTGTCCCATTATTTAAACAAATGTATATATGTGTCATACTTATGGGATGGGATCAGTTTCACCAATGCTTAGACATCCCACCAATGTTGTTCGAGTCAATCTTAGTAGATTTGTTTTTTGTTGGAACATTGGGTTTGTTTCTACTCAAAGAAAATCTGTTTTGATTAAATATGCCAATGCCTATTTGTTGGGAGTTATGGAAGATTAGGAATAAGTTACAATATGAAAATATTACTCTACATTGTCGGCATGCACAGAAAATAAATGCAGATCAATCTCTTTTCTTGTTCAGTACTTGCAACACACTTGGTACCATCTCTGGTGCAGGTTTGAAAAGTGCTGGTTTGATCTTTAATTTGGGCAGAAGAAATATTATGAAATTAAACATAATTAATTGGATACCACCCGATTCGGGATGCAAGATAAATTGTGACGCTACTTTTAAAGGAAGTAGGACGGGAATTCTTTCAGGTGTCGAATGGGCGCTGCAGACAAACACTCCAGCATAATCGAATCAGATTGCCTATATGCGTGCAGAATCTTTAACAACCAAGTGACGAAGGCCTGGGAACTGCTGCAACTCATCAGAAAAATAAGAGCTACCGCAATGCAGACCCAGGTATCCTTTAGCCATGTTCCAAGAGAAGCTAACTAAGCCGCAGACCTCCTAGCCAAAATTTCTCTAAAAAACAGTAGGCTTCACCGTTCGAGCAACTACACAACATGCATGAATTTATGTTTTTGACAAGGATAGGTAAACTCTTTCCCCATTTTAAACGGACCTTGGTGTGATTAACCTTTTTTGTATTGGAATTTAGAAGCTAAATGGCGATCTGGCCACATTACGCTCGACACGGGGGGTGGAGGGACTAAATGTGGAATCTATGCCATTGAACTTCTTTTTATTTATAAGTATCTTTTGCTAATTTTCCTATCCTTTTGCTCATATCCAAATGTTTTTGGGTGGATTGGAACTTATACTAATGTATTGCCCTTATTTTACGGCACGAGGAATCGATATATACCCTCTGCTCATCCTTGTGAGTGTATTATATTTTTAAGAAAAATTATTTTTTATGCATCGTTCTTGTTTTTTGTTATGCATACTACCGCGGAAAAAATTCCGTGTAAGTTCCCCGGGGAGTATAATAATTCTCTACATACAAAGCAGACATCTCATATTTTAACTACTAGTGGAGTACTCCCTCTGTCTCAATTGAATTTGCATTCATACTTTTTTGATATTATTCTCTATCAAAATTTAACCACATATTTGAATAGTTATATGAATAACAATATTATCGTATATGATATTGTTCAATTCGCCATAGCAAATAGTTCCTTAGTATCAATTTTTTATATGTCGTTATTATATATTGGTAAACATATAAATGGCCAAACATATTTATTGATCATCATGATATGGGTGAAAATTCAGTTGACAGAATGAGTATTAAAACTTCCCACACGTTCTTCTATCAATTTATACAGTGGATCACTATATCTCGCCCTGTATTTTACTATTCTCGCCCTAATACGTATATAGAATGTATTTTTAATTTAATTTCAATAACTAAATTAAATTAAATTTAGATTGAATTAAATTTAGATTAGATTAGATTGAATTAAATTTAGGATTAGATTAAATTTAAATAAATTAAATTAAATTTTAAAATAAATCCGGGCGCCGCCGCCGGACCGCCGGAATCCGCCGCCGGACCGCCGGAATCCGCCGCCGGACCGCCGGAATCCGCCGCCGGACCGCCGGAATCCGCCGCCGGACCGCCGGAATCCGCCGCCGGACCGCCGGAATCCGCCGCCGGACCGCCGGAATCCGCCGCCGGACCGCCGGAATCCGCCGCCGGACCGCCGGAATCCGCCGCCGGACCGCCGGACGCCGGCTCCGGTTCGCCGCCGGCTGGGCGCGAGGCGCCGCGGAGCGGCTCGCCACGGCCTGGGCGCGAGCCGTGGCGGGCTCCGCTCGCCACGGTCTGGGCCGTGGTCCGGTCGCCACCGCCCGGCCGCTCGCCACCGCCCGGCCGCTCGCCACCGCCCGGCCGCTCGCCACCGCCGGACCGCGAGCCGCCGCCGGACCGCAAGCCACGGGCTGGGCGCGAGCCGGACCGGCGCCGCTCGCCGTGGCCTGGGCGCGAGCCACCGCTCGCCATGGCTTCGGCGCGAGGCGGACGCGGTCCACTCGCCAGGGCACGGGGCGAGCCGGAGACTCCGCCGGCGGCAGATTCCGGCGGTCCGGCGGTCCGCCGGCGGATTCCGGCGGTCCGCCGGCGGATTCCGGCGGCGGTTTCCGGCGGTCCGGCGGCGGCGCTCGAATTCATTTTTAAATTAAATTTAATTTATTTAAATTTAATCTAATCTAAATTTAATCTACTCTAAAATCAATTCAATTTAGTTATTGAAATTAAATTAAAAATACATACTGTATACATATTAGGGCGAGGATAGTAAAATACAGGGCGAGATATAGCAACACCCTTTATACACCAATGTCACCTCATTTTATCGCAAAAAGAGATGGAGAAAGTGGAGCTGGTTTTCATTCCGGCACCAGGGGCAGGTCACATGACCTCCGCCGTTGAATTAGCAAAGCTCATTCCCCATCACCACCACCAGTTCTCCGTCACAATCCTCATCATCAAACAGCCGAACGACAAGAAACCCATCCCGGAATCTTCCAATCCTCGCCTGAAATTCCTCGAACTCCGGCCGGAAGAGTCCCCCTCACAGGAATCCCCTCATCCACCCACTCCACCCATATTCCGATTAATCGATGACCAGAAGCCTCACGTTCGGAAAATCCTCGGAGAAATGAAGAATTCCGGCACGGGCCGTCTCGCCGGAATCGTCATCGACATGTTCTGCACCACCATGATGGACATAGCGGAGGAATTCGGGGTTCCGTCCTATCTTTACTTCACCTCGGGCGCTTCGTTCCTTGGGCTCATGTTTCATAAGCAGATATTGAGAGATGATTTCCATGATGATATGTCGGAGTACGAGGATTCCGACGCCGAGATTGTTGTCCGGACTTACAAGAACGCTGTTCCGGCGAAGGTTTTGCCCCGAGCGTTCTTTAAAAACTTCGGCGGCGTAGATGTTGTCAGTAATGTGGCCAGGCGGGTGAGAGACACAAAGGGGATAATAATCAACACTTTCCAGGTAGGGATGAGATTTAATTAATTTTATCAGATTAATTTTACGGATAGTTTGTGTAATACTGTCTTGTCCCATAATTATTTGACATATTTATTTTTTTACTTTCTTCAATATATCATATTTGATCATCATAATATTTTTTATATGAATTTAATATTTAAAAATTATATATTAAATAAATTTAGAGTGTATTTCTTGAAAGATGATTTTTTCATAAGTCATGGAAAAATTAAAGTTTAAAGTGTAAATTAGAAGAAATTAAGATAAAATTTTTGAGTTTTTTTAATCGGATTATAAATTTTATAACTACTACATGTTGTATACTAAATTTTTAATGTTACATACTAAATTTTTTATGTTGCAACTAAGACTTTTTACATTTTATTATTTGAATTAAACCTCATTTTTCTATAAGCCTATGAAAAATTGTCTTTTCCAAAACTTTATCATAACTTTAACAATATATTATAAAATATTTTTATTATATATATATATATTAATTTTTATTTTAGATAAAAATTTACCAAACCTAATTTTAAAAAGGTAAATACATCAATCATCTTAGGACGGAGGGAGTACTTGTTTTTCTAAAACTTATTTAACTAAACTGACTGAACTCCGAAGAAATTATTTTTATTACCAATTTATGTGAACTAAAGTTGAAATGAAGTTAATAAGTCGAAATGAACATGTCCTGCATAAGTTTTTAATCCAGCTAAACCGGCAAAGTTCACTTTATCTCATTGTTTACTGTCCAATTTTAAATACAATTTTGAATAGATATATAAATAATAATAATATCATATATTATGTGACTTGATTTATCGTAACAAATAGTTTTTCAAAATAATTTTCTATTTTCCATTATTATTCGTAGTTAAACATATTAATGATTAAACAAGATTCTTATGAGTGTGAAAAATGTTTTGTGCAAATTTGAGTTGGGAAGGGGGAATAATAAAAGTTTACTACTCTTATCTCCCATCATATTCTGCACAGAATATTTTCACAATCTCTAATAAACATGTTTGATTATAAATATGTATAGCTACGACAATAATGACACATAAAAATTTAATGTTTTGAAACTATATGTTACGGCAAATATAACCATATCTTATACAATAAAATTATTGTCCATATACCTATTAAAATATGTGATAAAAATTTGACATTTTTTACCAAAAAAATGCTGGGCGGACTATGATGAGATAGATGGAGTAAATTTTTAACCCACCTAATAAAAATTTACTACTCCATCTGGCACGGTCATATTGCACACTTTTTAATCAATTTTTTCAATATACATTTTGGTTAACTTTCTCAAATTTACTAATAGTTTTTACTCCATTGTTTTCAGGATTTAGAGTCGCATGCAATGCAAGCTTTGATCAACTATGAAAAGATCCCACCAGTTTATGCAGTTGGGCCTGTTTTGAAGTTGGAAAACAACTCTAATGACCAGAATCCGGAAAGTGAAATCATTCAGAAATGGCTTGATCTCCAACCCAATTCCTCTGTTATTTTCCTCTGTTTCGGTAGCATGGGAGCTTTCGGCGACGAACAAGTGAAGCAAATTGCCTACGCACTTGAAAACAGCGGTTGTCGATTCCTATGGTCTCTAAGAAAACCGCCTCCCAAAGATATGGTCGGGTCTGCCCCTAACGACTACGAAAACCTGGAAGAAGTGTTGCCGGTAGGGTTCTTGCAGAGGAACGCAGAGGTCGGAAAAGTGATCGGGTGGGCGCCCCAGGTGGCGGTTCTGTCCCACCCGGCAGTTGGAGGCTTTGTTTCGCATTGCGGTTGGAATTCAACACTGGAGAGCATCTGGTGCGGCGTTCCGATGGCTGCTTGGCCGCTCTACGCGGAGCAGCAGGTGAACAGCTTTCTGTTGGTGAAGGACCTGGAGATGGCAGTAGAGATCAAAATGGATTATGTTATAGACTTTGAATCCAAAACTAAGAATCCCAACGATATTGTCAGTGCGGATTTAATTGAGAATGGGATTAAGAAACTTATGGGTTCTGGAAATGTTGGGATCAGAAAGAAGGTGAAAGAAATGCAGGAGAAGAGCAGGTTGGCTGTCGGGGAAGATGGATCATCTTCTGTTTCTTTGAAATGTTTTCTGCAAAGAGTAATCGATATTATTATTTCTGCTTAAGTTGACTATCATCTGAAATACATGAGGCATTTTCTTTGTCCTTTTGTTGGAACCTTTTAAATTTCTCTCATAGTGATACACTATGTTACCCCGACTCACATTTAGTGTCGGGCTACACTCAAATTTTTCATTTTCATCGACACGGCGATTAAGTTAACTGAGTGTCTTGACTATTTTTTACAATACATCTATTATATGAAGTGTCGTAAAATATGTTTTGACACACTTATTTTTTATTATTTTATTAATAATAAAAGAAATTAAGTTAATTATGATTAAATAGTAGAGCATATATATAAACCTTATTATTAAATAAAAACTATATACATATACATAAAAAACTTATTATTAGTTGTTACGGAATTAGATTTGTATTCCTACCATAATTGTAGATGTAATTGTATTCTATTACCTTTTCCTAGTTTCGTTGGGTATCATGCACTACTATATAATGTATCCTGAATTCATGAATACAACACACATTATTACCCTTATTTTCTACATGGTATCAGAGTCTAAAATCCTGAAACCTTAAATAGAAAATTTTTTGATGCTCTACAATTCCAAGCCGAGCCCCCGCCACCGATCACCACGCGCCGCCGCTCCACCGCCACGCGCCGCCGGTTGCTGCCGCCGCTCCAAGCTACTGCTGTCGTCACGCGCCGTCCGCCGATTCCGCCGCCGCGTGTCACTCGCCATCTGCCGCTAGCCTTCGTTCTGTCGACGGCTGAACTCCTCACGCGCCGCCGCTCGTTTGCGCCGGTGTGTTCTGTCGATTCAATCTATTGCTGGTTATTGTTCTTGCTCCTTATTTGTACCTGATTTACCACAATGTCTGGCTCTGAAGAACATACTAGTTTTGATGCACCTGAGGCTTCGAAGCTTCAAGATATGAGTGGTTATGATGTAATTGCAGCTTTACTTCAGCAGTTGTAATTGCAATCTGGCCCTCAGACTACTTTACCTATTGGTCGTATGTCGACTGATCCTTACATTACTGGTTCTGGCGATGGTCCACGTTTACAACTCATACCAACCATGCTGAAAGGTCAGGAAAATTACATTGAATGGCCCGATGTAATTTGTCGGGTTCATTGATGGATCTATTACCAAACTCCAGGATGGTCATCCTGATGCTGCTGATTAGCCTGGGGTTAATGCTACTCTTGTCTGCTGGATCTTACAAACCTTGGATCGAGTATTGAAATCTTCTACAAGTTCGTTTGCCACAGTTAAGGATCTGTGGGATGACCTGAAGGCACGATTTATTCTTGCCGATGGTATGAAGGTTTTACAGACGCAAGAAGCCATTCAAAGTTGTAGGAAAAATGGTCAGCCCATCGACATCTACTTTGCCAAACTGAAGAAGTTGTTTGCAGATTATCACTGCATGCGACCTCCCCTCGTTTGTGCCTGTGAAGAAAGCAAGGCATTATGCCATTGCAATATTGCTGCGAGAATCTTCCAAGAAAGAGAAAAGGAACATCCTTTTCTTCTAGCATTAATAAACATTATGTACCCAGCTCTATGTGTTATAGAGCAAAACAGACTAGACATAGTTTTCAATTGAGTTCTACAAATGCTACTGCATGTTTCAATTAATTCATTGTGATGTTTGGGGACCTTATAGAACACCATTTTCTAGTGGTGCATTTTATTTTTTTACTATAGTCGATGATTATTCCCGAGCTGTTTGGGTTTATTTGTTAGTAGCTAAATCTGAAGTAGCTTCTATAAGTTTAGAATTTAGTGCATTGGTGAAGAACCAGTGGGGCCGAACGATTCAACAAGTTGGGCTGATAATGGCACTGAATTTTTGCCTCTGCGATCTCACTTTACTGCATCTGGGATCATTTTTAGACATCTATGGTTGAAACACCACAACAAAATGGTTGAGTTGAAAGAAAGCATCGTCATTTACTCAATGTGGTAAGTGTTTTACGGTTCCAAACCAGTCTTCCTATTGAATTTTGGGGAGAATGTGTTCTTACTGTTGCCTACCTGATCAACCGAACACCGACTCAGCATCTCAACGGTCGTACTCCCTTTGAGTTGCTCTATGGGCAAGCTCTAAATTATTCATCATTAAGAGTTTTTGGATGCTTGTGTTTTGCTGCTCATGTTCCCAGATATCGTGACAAGTTTGCACCTAGAAATCGGGGGTGTCTGTTTCTTGGTTATCCTGCCGGAAAGAAAGGCTATCGCCTTTTTGACTTGGAATCCCGTGTGATCTTTAACAGTCGGGATGCCAATTTCTTTGAAAACAAGTTCTAGTACTCTGCAACTCTGACATCTGCTTCATTCCATGAACCCAGCAGCGCCACCACAACACCACTGGATTCCTCCTCCTTCATGCGGGGAAGCATGGAATTTTGATTCCAACAGCCGCTGCCGATCCCACACCGCCGGTTGACATCGGCCCACTGGCGATCGCATCCGGCCGGCCACCGCTGGCCAGTCTCCACCGGCAGTCGTTAGCCGATCACCGTCGGTCACCGTCGGTTAGTTACCACCGGCATCCGCCGGTCTCTCCATGCTGGCCGCTGCCGGCCAACCTCCACCTTCCACTGCCGGTCATCATCCACCGATCGCTGCCGATATTACATCCTCGGTATCTACTTTACCAGCTTCTCTGGTACCGGATAGTTCTGCTGCTGAGTTGCCACCTACCAGACAGAGTGTTCGATCTCGTCGTCCACCATCGTACTTGGCAGATTACAATTTTGATGATTATGCTTGTGCTCTTACTACTGAAGACCCCCCTATTCGACTCCGTTCCCTCATGCGTCGTCACTTTTCTCAGGTGTTCTCTATCCTCTTACTGATATTGTAAATTGTGATAATTTTTCTAGTATGCATACTAGATTTTTGGGTGCTGTAACATCTAGTGCAGATCCCACTACTTACTCTGAGGCTTCCCGTCAGTCTCATTGGTAAGATGCTATGGCTGAGGAAATTACTGCGCTGGAGCGCAATCAGACATGGACTTTGGCTCCTTTGCCTGTGCATAAGAAGGCGATTGGGTGCAAATGGGTCTACCGGACGAAGTTTCGGTCAGATGGTACTATTGAACGCCATAAGGCGCGCCTAGTGGTTCTTGGGAATCGCTAGGTTGAAGGAATTGATTACACTGATACTTTTGCTCCGGTTGCAAAGATGAGTTTTGTTCGCTTGATCCTGTCTGTTGCCGTTATCCATGGTTGGGAACTGCATCAGATGGATGTTCATAATGCCTTCCTGCATGGTGATTTGCATGAGGAAGTGTTCATGCGTCCTCCACCTGGCTACGTTGTACCGCCTGGTCAGGTCTGTCGCCTTTAGAAATCTCTTTATAGTCTTCGTCAGGCTCCTAGAAATTGGTTTGCTAAACTGGCTCAGGCTTTACGAGCATTTGGATTTGTTCAGAGTAAGTCCGATTACTCTTTGTTTGTTTTTTCTCATGGATCAGTTTCTTTACATGTTCTGGTTTACGTGGATAACTTGGTTATTGCTGGTAGTTCTTCTTCGCTCATCTCTGACTTCAAGAAATACTTAGGTTTTTGTTTCCATATGAAGGATCTTGGTCTGCTTAAGTATTTTTTGGGCATAGAGATTGCTAGAAGACCGGAGGGGATGTTCCTTTCGAAAAGGAAATATGCTTTGGATATCTTATCTTATACAGGTATATCTGCTTCTAAACCGACTGATTTTCTGATAGAGCAACAACATGATTTGGCACGTGTTGAAGGTTCAGCTTACCATGACCCGAAGCAGTACCGATGCTTGGTTGGGTGTCTGACATACCTAACTACTACTCGTCATGAACTTAGTTATTCAGTTCATACTCTTGCGCAATTCATGAAGTCTCCTTGTGTTCCTCACTGGCAAGCTGATGTTCGCGTGTTGCACTACCTGAAGGGTCATGGTTAAGGTTTATTTCTCTCTTCTCGTAGTACTTTACAACTGACTACTTATTGTGATTCGGATTGGGTTGCATGCCCAATTACTAGGCGTTCTCTTTCTAGTTATTTTGTTATGATTAGTGATTCTCCAGTTTCTTGGAAAACTAAGAAGCAACCTACTGTTTCTCGGTCTTCTGCTGAAGCGGAGTATTGTGCTATGGCAGTTACCTACTGTGAGTTGTAATGGCTTAAGTCTTTACTGAAGGACTTAGGGGTTTTGCACTCCTCTCCTATGAAATTGTTTTGTGACAGTCAATCTGCTTTTCATATAGCGGTCAATCCGGTTTTTCATGAACGCACAAAGCACATTGAAGTTGATTGTCATTTTGTCCGGGATCTTGTTCAATCTGGCGCAATCGTTACTCAACATATTCGTACAACAGACCAACCTACAAATTTGTTCACTAAAGCTCTCGGACGCAACCAGTTTCATTTTTCACTTGGCAAGTTGGGCATTTCTGATCCCCATGCTCCAACTTGAGGAGGAGTGTTAAAGAATTAGAATTGTATTCTTACCATAATTGTAGATGTAATTGTATTCTATTACCTTTTCCTAGCTTGTATAGGTATCATGTACTACTATGTAATGTATCTTGAATTCATGAATACAACCCACATTATTACCCTTATTTTCTACATTAGTCTATATTAAATTCGAGTTTACTTAAATTTGAATTAAATAAAAAATTATATATATATAATATACAAAGACTTTGGTGAGACGGTCTCACATAATCTCATTGTGAGACGGGGGGTCTAGATACAATTATTTAAAGGTGGGAGATGACATGAGGTACTTTTTTATAATTTCTAAAACTTTACTTTGTACTTTGTTTCACCATAAGTTATGGTGAGACGGTCTCATATGAGTCATTCTCACATATATATATATATATTAATATTGGTCCATATTGAATTCGGGTATACTTAAATTCAAATTTTTTTCTGTGTCGTATAAAAAATAACATAATGTGATATTTATAGACATTCTGTAAAAGAAATTAGCCGTTTATGTAATAATTTGAATTAGTGTCTTGGCGTTCTTGATGAGTTGGGAAGTAAAATAAATGGCTAGTTACTATGTCAATCTCATATAATTAAGAATAAGAACTAACCGTTGTACATTGTGTGCATTGGGTTCCGATACCCACACCCACTTCTTGATTCGTTTATCGATACCCAACTTAGCCAGATTTCGATGTGTGTCATGTGTCGTGTTACATGGTGTCGAATCGATACACGATTCTCCACCATTATCAAGTGTCGGGGTAACATAGGTGGCACATCATTTTTTAGTGTTAGAATTTAGGAATCGCTAAATGAGTGGATGAAATTGAATTGAATAAAGAAAAAGTTAAATGAATGGATGTAATAACCTTAAACTTGTCATAATTAAAAATTATCAATATAAAGGATTCATCTCAAATTAGAAAGTGTGCCACTTATAATGGGAAGGAGGGAGTAGTTAGAATTTTATTTTCTCTTTAATTCAATTAGGGTCAATTCTTACAAGCAACACACAATGAGAGAAATTCAGACTTTACACATTCTTTTCCCCAATTTAAAACAAAAAAAAAACAATTTATATCACCTCCGTTTTATTGGATGTGTCACACTACCCGCAGATGCTTGAATTTAGATGATAGAAATGAGTGGATGGAATTGAATTTAAAAAAATAGAATGAGTGGATGAAAATAAATGAATCTTACCAAAACAAGAAAAGTATGTCAAATTCACAAAAAAAACTAAAAAAGGAAAGTGTGTCACATCCAATGAAACAGAGGGAGTATTAAATTTCCATGGTTGAAGTTTATTAAACTAAATCCACAAGTCAATGGTTTTGGATTTGAAGTAGAAGACCATAACCATGAATTACGCTAGGGTTCAATTTAGACTAAATTATTTTTTTTAGTCCCCTACAAAGTATCTTATACTATGTTTGGGTCATCGTTAGCAAATCAACCCTCAGACAGTACCAAACGAATTCAAAACGATTTGTTTGGTCCCCTAAGGTGATTTTCAGGGAAAGTCAACGGTAAAATTGGTTAAAATATGTAAAATGATCATTATACCCTTGAGTTTTTTTATATAAAAAGGGTCTTCGTCTTCTTCACCGAGATAGCAACCTATTACAAATCATTTCAGCAATTTCAAAGCCCGAATGCTCATCTTCAACAATAATTTTGAACCTGGTAAAAGCTTACATTTTTCAATATCATCATCAATCATATTAGCAGTAAAGTTGAACATGGTTGGCAAATCTCTACTGCTATTCTAAGCTTGTGCTTCGATGTTGAAATGCTCGAATTGGACTTCAATTGTCAGAAGACACCAACTCTGCAACAACAGCAACACACATTCAAAAATGAAGAAGTAATTAATTTACCATGAATACAAGAATCTTAGCCAAACAAAAGTTAAATACCGGTCAACGCTTCTTAAGCTTTAACAAGAACTTCTCATTGTCTTCCTCGGAAATCTTGAATAATATCTCTATGAGGTTCCGCGTGAGTGGTGGCGCATCGGGGCCCTGTTCAGCGCGGCAGGTGGCGCGGTGGATACAACGACAGGGACAACAACGACTCACGGCTGGTGGAGCTATGAGGACAACGAGTCATGGTGGTAGAGAATCGAGGTGCGGGGGAGTTGTGTCGTCTTGCGGCGCGACTGGTAACGTCGGGTGGTGCCGGGATTGAAGAAGGATATTGACCAAATTTAGCCTTAAAACAACTGTGACCCTCACATTATGTATTATAGATAATAGGATTTTTAGTTTATTTGCAATTAATCCCCTCATATTCTGTATGGTCTTTGAAAATGATCACAAAATTTAATTGCCAATATTTTTTAATATGTAAAATTACGAAAATACTCTTGGCTATATTCATCATTACGAAAATATTTATGCATGGATGGCTTTTTCAACAATGTTGAAAGGGTCAAAGAGGATGGAAAATCAATCCTTTGACTAGTCTTCCTTGTGGGCCAAAATGAGAGGTGTGACCAAGGGCTATGTGTAGCCCTTGGGATGGAGGAATGATGAACGGTGGTGAGGTGATAAAATAAATTGATTTAATCTATGAAGAAACATTGAAATATATTTATAAATTCATTGAATTGTTTCGGATTTTGTCTTTAATTTGTACTTGGTAAACGATCTTTAATATTCCATAATTTGTCGTTTCATGAAAATTTGGTGTCCCTTTCTCTATATTGACACCATAATTTTGATTGTTATTTTCTTACCAGTTAAAATATGAAGAAAGAATTGAGTAAATATGATAAAAAATTTAATAATTAATTTAGAATAATTTGCATTTCCGTGAAAAATATATGAGAAACTTTAAAAAGAGTAAAGAAATGAAAAGTGTGCCTAAATTAAGAAAAGAATAAGACAAACTAATTAGCCATCCATGGGAGGGTGGGATTGGATATTTTAATCATCTATTCCCTCTGTCTCAGCTATTTTTGTACTTTTACCTTTTTGGGATGTTTCAACCGTTTTTGCACTATTTACTTTATTTTATTTTTTGTAATTTTTTACTCATTTTTAAATTTTTATTTATTTTTTAGAGTCCGTCTCTTGAAAGACGGTCTTTCCATAAGTTATGGAAAGACCAAGGTTTAAAGTGTAAATTAGAAGAAATTAAGATAAAATTTTTGGGTTGCACGAACCGGGTTATAAATTTTATAACTAATACATGTTTCATACTAAAACTTTAATATTGCAACTAAGACCTTTTACCTTTTATTATTCTAATCAAACTCCGTCTTTCCATAAGCCTATGGAAAGACCGTCTTTCCCAAGACTTTGCCTATTTTTTATTAAAAATGATGAAATTAAATAAAAAATAAAATAAAAAGAAGAAACTCCACCAGTATATGAAAGAAAATGTAATTTTTTTTTATCTCTCTCTTTTCACAAAAATATCTTGGACAGCAGGAGTACTAATTTAATAGTTAAAAAAGTGGTACTCCCTCCGTTTCTTTTATTATGGCACCTCTTTTTCTGACATTTTTTAAGGCATGTTTGACCATCGATAACTTTTGTTGCGTACGATATTATATTATGAAAGTTTACTTTTCGAAAACTATACGTTACTGAGAATCCAAAGACATCTCACATAATGTCCATACATATATACAATAAAAGTTATCGCTGGTCAAACATGCCATGAAAAACTTCATGGTCAACGTGTGCCATAATAAAAGAAACGGAGGGAGTATCTAGGAGGCACAATTCAATTTCGGTTTGGTTACTGGATGAAAGAGAGTATGCGTGGAAGGTGACATTGATGTTCACCTTTGTGGTGGACGTGTTAGTTTCTACTCCACTCGTGTAAACCAATCTTAAAAATGATCTAGATTCTTCGTAAATCACTTTGTATCATAAAAGAAAATAATTTTAAAAGCGTATAAAAATGATAAATACGCCAAAATTAATAAAGCGGAGGGAGTACTTTGATCGTATATTCTATCTAAGTTTTCTTATTGTATTTTGAAAAATATAAATTAAATATTTATAATTATCAAATTTATTAGTGTAAAGTCGTATGAATTATTGATTAATTAATTGGCATTTGTAAACTGATTTGGAAAAGAAAAACATTCCATGTTGGAACATACGTACAGCTGGAGCCTAAAAAGTTTTTTACGCAGGACAGAATATTCAATGATATTGATTTATGGAATGTTGTATATTCTGCGATATATTACTTTAGGCGATGTTAGAACCATACTGGATTTATGGAAAATCCCGATAAGTATGGAATTTGATTAATGGAATATATGAGATATATTGAGATAAGGAAAATCCCTTTACTTAGGGGATTTGGATATGCTTCAGAACCAAATAAGGAATAGGAATATTATGAAGATAATCATGAAGGGTTCCGATAATGGACTATATGTTGGAAAATGATGGTTAAAAAGCTAAAATTCAGCAACTTTTTGTGATTCGTTTTGAGTGGGACCTGAAAGGATTTTGGGTCAGTGGATGTCATTTTTGGGTTCTCCTCCGTGAGTACTATAAAGTCGACTATTTAAACTCTCCAAACGGATCAAGAGTGACTGATATATGAATGTTTGAAATGTCACTCTTGAAAGAGAAAAAATGGCCAGAAATTGACCCAGAGTAATTTTTCTCTCGACTGTCCAAAATACGTATGGAGCGCATGGAAGTCTCTGGAAGGCCCAACTGCGTAGTATATATGTAATTGCTTGTGTGTAATTCTTAAGAGATAAGAACGAAATATTTCCATATTTTGTGAGATATCTTGTCTCAAATGAATGCGCGGTTTACCAAGTTTAATATGCTAATGAATATTTGTACAAATATTTCTTACATTTCCAGCATATTTGATTTGAGTATTCATGGAATGTCTTGGATTTGGTGAGTTAGTGATTGGAGAATATTCTTCTCTAATTACAAAAAATTAGAATATCATGTTTCCATGATTAGGGTCTCTTAGAGTAGTATAAATAGATCCTCTAAGTCAGTCAGGAAAATCGCACCATTCTCAAGTTCCTCATTTCTTTCTAAACTTAAGTCTCACTTCTTTCTTTCTCTCTTAAAGTTTCCATTTGTTTCTCTGTCGGTGATAGTCCTTCGGGCCTTGCGTGAATCCCATGTAACTCTTACGTGTTAATTGTTACCTGAGATGGTTTTACCCTAGGGAACGATGTCCACGACGGGACTCATTCGTTTCAAGGGCAGTGAGTTTACTCGTGACTCCATCACTTTGTTATTACTTAAAACCTGATTTATTTATCGCATGTATGCTTTAATTATTTGTAATTTAAGCTTTCTGATTGTATGCATGAATAATTAGTAAAAATTTATAATTCCTGCATATGTAAATTGCCCGTTCAATTTTCATTATTTAATTTTTGAATAATAAAATCAATATATGTCCAACACTATATATAGAGGACATCACGACTGCATTATACTGACGAACTTAATTGCGAAAATCTGCACACAGATTTTCTATCTTTCTGAGAGTACTGCGAGAGCCAGTATATATATATGTTCCAACATACGTAACCTTTTGTCAAAGTTCATAATCATATACCTTAATTCCCCATGAGGAGGAGATCCAGCGTTGACGAGTTTCGAGGTCAGAGGGAGTCTGATCAAGGTGGATCAGTAGCAATGAGAACTTGCAGGGTTCACACGTTTAATTAGTTAAGATAAGTAAAATTGTATGGTGTAATTTGTACTATATATTTCTGATTAGTGGATTCATTTTGAACTGGGTCAGGTCTCGCAGATGTAGGTGGTTTTCACCGAACTGCGTAGCCAAGTCTCGTGTCTCTGTGTTTTACTTTATTGCATACTTGGTTAGATAGATTATGTTGGAACATAGCAGTAATAATTAAGATAATTCAGTAAAACCAAATTTTAATTAGTAAATAAATAAAATTTATTTATATAATATCTTTTTGCATTTAATATATATGCATAAATTTTAGTTAAAGAGAAAATCTCATGTTAAACCGACTAACCGTTAGACCGGGCCTTGAAAACCCCCTTTTATATAACTTTTGTGGTTATCATTTTGTGATAATGTTTAAAAACTCACAAAAATGTGGAACCTCTTTGCAGCGGCGCTTCGGCCTCTGTGTTGATGAGCGAGCGAGGATTGCCTCTGGTTGGCGACGAGTCATCCATAGCGATGTATTTCGGTAGTGTCATCGCAATTTTGTTTGGGGAGAAGCAGATCAAGAAGTGTCGTTAGCGATGAGAATTGGAATGGAGCATCGTCGTCATTGATGCTACTCCTCTTCGAGATGTTGTTGAGCATCGTTGCCGATAAAGATGGACGACGATCACTTATGGGGGCTAATCGACAATGTGGAGGTGCACCTATCGGAGCCGATATTTGCGAGGAAAAAGATGAGTAACATAAACTTGAGAATATCAAACTTACCAAAACTTGAGAAAAAGATGAGTAAAATCAATTAAGTATAAATATTAATAAAGATAATGTGTACATATAAACATCAACTAAAAAGAGCATAAACATCAACTGAAATTAGACCTCAACAAACTATGTGTAAACATCCACTGAAACTGAAAACTCAACAAACTACACCTAAACATCAACTGAAGTAACATAAACTCAGCAAAATTGATGCATACATAAATCATCAACGAAAATGTACATAACATCATCGACTGTAGTAAACATCATTCACAATGCAAAAACTTCAAAATAACCGAAAAAAAACTAGATTAAATATAAAAAAATATCTTTAGATGCTCTACAAGGCATTACATCAATTGACGTGTACAAAAACATCATCAATTATAATAAAGATAACATACAAAATAAATAAAACTAAGAAATCAACGCTACTGTACAGTTACAATCTGAAGAAAAAAAAACCAAAACTCAGTCCACTGGGTGGCTGCTTCCCTGCTCATGTTATAGGAGGTCTTTCTGTCGCTCTCGTGTTGCAGCAGAAAGCAGCTCAAATGTCCCCTCTCAATCTCGCTCAGTCGATGCGTTATATGTGAATATCCTTGAGAGGAATTCAAGATGTATTCTTCTCTGATTCCTTCCATTTTTTACTCGGACTGTATTTTTTTTCTCGATTCTACTGAAATCTTGGTGCTTTGTAGAGCCAGGGTTTGTGGATTGTTTCTTGTTGAAATTGGTCCTCGGGTTAGACGAATGTGATAGAATGATTTGCCGTAATAAATTGTATTATTGATATCTTAATATATAGAGAGTACAATAGAGGCGTAATAAGGAAAGAACTCTAATCATAATAAATCATAATCTAATCAGGAGTCTGATTTAGTCTAACACCCCCCTCAAGCGAAGCGTCGGATGCTTGCCGACGCACAGCTTGGACCTAAAGAACTCGAACAGCGGACGAGAGAGCCCCTTGGTGAAAATGTCTGCAATCTGAAGAGAAGTCGGAACATGAGCAATGCGCAGCTTTCCAGATGTCACCAACTCACGAACAAAATGGTAGTCAATGTCGATGTGCTTCGCCCGCTTGTGCGCCACTGGATTCTGAGCCAAGAAGATAGCACTACTATTGTCGCATAACAACAGTGGAGAACCAGAAAGCAGAACTCAAAGATCACGAAGCAAATGAGTGAGCAAGACCACTTCTGAGGCAGTGTTGGCGAGAGCACGGTATTCAGACTCAGTGCTAGAGCGAGAAACAGTGGGTTGTTTCTTTGCACTCCAAGAAACCAAATTCCCACCAAGAAAAACCGCATAACCATAAGTGGATTGACGAGTCTCCAGACAACAAGCCCAATCAGCATCAGAGTATCCTAACACATCAGGAGTACTAGCAGAACAAAACCGGAGACCAAAATGAAGAGTGCCACGAACATACCGCAAAATCCGAGTCACAACAGCAAAATGGTCATCTCTGGGATCTTGAAGATACCGACTCACCGTGTTGACAGAGAATGCCAAATCCGGGCGAGAGATGGTGAGATACTGGAGAGCACCAACAAGAGAACGATAAAGTGTAGGATCCCAAAATGGAGGACTGGTAGAGCTATGAAGCTGAGAGCCAGCAACAAATGGAGTAGAAACAGGTGCCGCGTCAGACATACCGGCCCGATTCAAAATATCCCGAGCATACTTTGCTTGGCCAAGTAGTAATCCTGAGGAGGTAGGCGAAACTTCAAGACCAAGAAAGTAATGAAGAGCACCGAGATCCTTGATCGCAAACTCTCTGTGTGTCCGATCAATGAACTTGCGAAGAAGAGTCGAGTCATTGCCTGTAAGGATGATATCGTCCACACACACAGGTAGGTACAGTAACGACGACCCTCTCGAAAGGACAAACAAAGAAGTATCAGCTGAGCTGCACCGAAAATCAAGCTATGTCAGATAACTACTGAAACGCTGGAACCAAGCCCGGGGAGCCTGCTTAAGACCATAAATGGCCTTTCGCAAACGACAAACATAGTCTGGATGGACAGAATCCTGATAACCAACGGGCTGCTTCATGTAGACTGGAACATCAAGAACACCATTAAGGAAAGCGTTCTTAACATCTAACTGATGAAGTGGCCAGGAACGCATGGTGGCTATGGCGAGAACCGTCCTAACAGTGGAGGCTTTGACTACAGGGCTGAAAGTGTGGTCAAAATCAAAACCCAGAATCTGCGAGAAACCCTGCGCCACAAGTCTAGCTTTGTGATGCTCAATAGTGCCATATGGTCGATACTTGAGTCATAGACCCATTTGGAGCCTACAATGTTGACATTCGAAGGTCGAGGCACCAAATCCCAAGTGTGCTGACCACGAAGAGCGGCCATCTCATCATCCACGGCTGAAACCCAGGCTGGATCCTGAAGGACCGAGCGATAATCAGTGGGTTCTGTCTGAGAGAGGAGTGCGGTAGTGAGACCATGAGCAATAATATCCAAATAATCCCGGCGCTGGATGGCACCAGTAGAAGACCGAGTGCCCATCCGATGAGTACGAAGTTGGGGCGGCAAAGCTGGAGGAGTCGAACCAGCTGATGACCTTGAGGAAGATCGAGCTGCGCTGACCAGAGAGTGGTCGTCGGAAGTCACCGGAGAAAGAATAACCGATACTGGCTGAGATGTGGTGGCCGGTGTCGGAGATGGTGGCTGAGGAGCGATGACCAGCGGCTGAGATGGGCGTTGGCCGAGGAGCCAGGTCCAGGTCAGCCGTCCAGATTGAAGATGGTTGTGAAGGAGGTGCAGCTGGAACAGGCACAGACACAGGCACAGGCGTGGTGGCCCCAATCGATGAAGTAACAGTTCAATAAAAAAATGATAAAATCTCCAGATCTGAAATCGAACGACTGTCCGTGGAAGAGGAGACATAAGGGAAGAAAGTTTCATCAAAACGAACGTGGCGAGAGATATAGATGCGCCCAGAAGTTGGGTCGAGACACTGGAAGCCCTTGTAACGAGGGCTATAGCCAATAAAAACACAGGGAATGGATCGAGGTGCAAACTTACCAGTAGCAGTGACATGCAGACATGAAAATGAACGGCAACCAAATGGGTGAAAGAGGGTATAGTCAGGCACATGACCAAAAACAACCTCAAAAGGTGATTTGCCACTCAGAACTGAACTAGGCAGACGGTTAATAATGTAAACCGCAGAGGAGAAAGCTTCCACCTAATAACAGTGTGGCACAGAAGAGTGAAAAAGCATGGCAAGACCAGTCTCTGTGATGTGACAATGCTTCCGCTCAGCCCGACCATTCTGAGCAGGTGTATAGGGCGAGAACATCTGATGATGAATGCCACATGATATGAGATGATCCTGAAGTCGGTGATTAGTAAACTCGGTGCCACCATCGGTCTGAAAATTTTTAACCCTAGCGAAAAACTGATTCTAAACGAATTTTTGAAACTGGAGAAACGTGTCATAGAAATCCGACTTATGCCGCATCAGAAGAAACCATGTGAATCGTGAAAAATTATCAATGAAAACAACATAATATGATAAACCACCGACAGATAAAACAGGAGCTGGTCCCCACAAATCACAATGTACTTTATCCAATAAACCAGTAGCGCGCTTGTCACTAGTGGAAAAGGGCAAACGGCTATTCTTGACCATCTGACAAGGAGAGCAACTGACAGGTGCAGGCATAGCAGAAGTGACAGAAATAAGGCCCCGTCGATGCAATAACTGAATAGTATCATGAGACACATGACCGAGGTGAGAATGCCACTGCTCAAAAGAAGCATGAAGCTTTGTAGAGCGTAGTTCGCCTAAAAATTGGACTCACCAGCCTCAAGAAAATAAAGACCAGACTTATGACGGCATTTACCAATTATCGTCCTTGTAAGCTTGTGCTCAATGGAAAATGCGTCGGCATCAAATATAACATAGATAGGTAGATCACGAGTAAGCTTACTAATGGACAATAAACTTCTAGTAATCTTAGGGACCACAAGGACATCATTACCAGAGAAACCAGATAAATGACATTGGCCGATGTGAGAAATAGTTAATGATTCACCATTCCCAATAAGAATAGAATCAGAACCACGATAACGTTGTACCTGATCAAGATGACTGGTGTGAGCAGTGATGTGAGATGTTGCACCTGAATCAACGATCCACAGATTCGACGAAGAATGACGGTTGGAATCATTTAAACTAGCTTGAAACAACACCTTGTCTGCAATCCAATTAGTGGAGCAATCTTCCTGAGATATAGGGCCCAAATAAACCATAGGAAAGGAACGAAATTGCACAGAAATTGACTGGGTGCTGACGAGAATTTGAGCAATTCACGAGAAATAGGTTAAACTCGTGAGAAACAGGTTCAACTCGCGAGAAATAGGTTCAACTCGCGAGAAATTGACACCCGTGAGAAATTCACTTGATGCGCGAGTTAAATCGCGCGTGTCCTTCACGCGCTGGAGATATCTTCTTCGGCTGAGCTGGCGCGTGACTTTCACCGTTGATCTCGCACTGGAAGAACTCGCCGTTGATGGAACTCGCCGCTGGAGACGTCGATGTGAAGACGTCGGCCGCTGATAGAAACGTCGATCTGAAGATGGCTGGAAGAACTTGCCGCTGATGAAGAACTCGCCGGAAGAAGAAAATCAAGGCTTGAGAAGATGCCGCTGTTGGACGGTCGATGATGAGCGATGATGACAAATTCGATGAACCTGGTGGACGAGCGGAGGATGACGACGCCGTCTGGAGCACCAGTGAACAAAAAGGAGCAGCCGCCTGCCGGAGGCTGCTGGAGTTTGACCGGAACTTCGCTGGAATCAGGACCGGAAAAGAGAGAAGAGGTAAGGCGGTGAACAATAAATTAAAATTTAGGGCTTAGGATCAGAACTTGCTCTGATACCATTATAGAATGATTTACCGTAATAAATTGTATTATTGATATCTGAATATATAGAAAGTACAATAGAGGTGTAATAAGGGAAGAATTTTAATCAGAATAAATCATAATCTAATCAGATATTTGATTTAGTCTAATGTATTTATAGGTAGGCGTTGGAGTGTATTTATGTGGTTCCAATTTTTTTTTGGAATTTAAAACTTAATGATTCTGGATTTTATCCTTTCAATTATGCATGCAGCAGTGTCTTTGTTGAAACCTGGAAGGTTTTTCCCCAATACCCATGCGTAGATATATTTGAGGGCTAAGTTAGCTGATTTTTCCCTTCAAAAAGTCCAGCCTATTACTGTGGTCACCCAATCTATCACTTCAACATCCAAAATCAAATTCTCCTAAATCCAAGTATCATACTCCCTCCGTTTCACTAATATTTGCACCATAGGTTTAGGTGATTGGATTTAGATAGAAAAAATAAGTGGATAAAATTAGAGGTAGAAATTAAAAAGTAAAATGAGTGTATGAAATTGAAGGAATTTTACCAAAAATGAAAAGTGTGTCAATATAAAAGAAACATCCAATTAAGATAAGTGTGTCATTAATAAAGAAACGGAGGGAGTATGTAATTGACCTAATTTTAGAGAACCAGGGGGAAGTACTTTCTAAATATTTATTATTTTAGAGAGTTAAATCCACAAATATTATTTTAAATAGTCACTTTTAAACTTGACACTCCAATTTAGTCACTATTTTAGTTACTAGATGATTATTTAATTATTATTTTAGTAGATGATTAAGATAAGGCAACGTCTTGGGAAAGACGGTCATTTCATAGCCTTATGGAAAGACGGGGTATAATTAAAATTATAAAAGGTAAAAGGTCTTATTTGTAATATTAAAATTTTAGTATGCAACATGTTGTAGTTATAAAATTTATAACCCGGTTTATGCAGCCCAAAAATTTTATCTTCATTTCTTCTAATTTACACTTTAAACCTTGGTCTTTCCATAATTTATGGAAAGACCGTCTTTCAAGAGACAGACTCTTAAGATAATAAGCCGCATTAAGATTTAATTTTAAAATGTAGAACCAACCCTTCACCACAAATAGACTAGCTATTTAAGGAGGGCAGTTACTCGTGACCCGAGAGACAAATTCTGACAGTCGTCTCTAACTCTACCATCCATTATCCGACGGTATATATAAATTTTAAAAAACACCATTGATTAAACTTCAAAAGTTATTTTAACATAGAGCCCTCTAATTATGGTAGGAATAAGAAAGCTTAAAAAATAACCCATCACGCCTCACACACCCCCTCAAACACCGAGTTCTTTCTTTATTTATTTTAACGTGAATAAAGATGTCACATTTGCGTCCTCTAATTTCTTTTCTTTTTTTTTATTTAAACATTGAGTCTGTCTCTTGAAAGACGGTCTTTCCATAAGTTATGAAAAGACCAAGGTTTAAAGTGTAAATTAGAATAAATTAAGATAAAATTTTCGGGTTGCATGAACCGGGTTATAAATGTTATAACTACTACATGTTTCATACTAAAACTTTAATATTGCAACTAAGACCTTTTACCTTTTATTATTCTAATCAAACCCCGTCTTTCCATAAGCCTATGGAAAGACCGTCTTTCCCAAGACTTTGCCTTAAACATTTTATGTACTAAAAAAAGAAAAAAAAAGGAATGAAGATAGGTAAAATTTTAAATAGAATTTTAATATGACGTAAAAATAATTGGGTAAAATTTAGACAGGTAAAATTTTAAATGAAATTTTGATATGATGTAAATACAATTGGTTTGACGGTGGCACTCTGTAGAATTTTGGTCACCAATGTTAATTAATTAAATCAAACTTACACATGACATCACCATTATTAATTTTATAATATTGGACAATATATATTAGGCAAAGTCTTGGGAAAGACCTATGGAAAGACGATGTTTAATTGAAATAATAAAAGGTAAAAGGTTTTAGTTGCAATATTAAAAATTTATTATGCAACGTGTAGTAGTTATAAAGTTTATAACCCGATTCATGCAACCCGCGAATTTTATCCTCATTTCTTCCAATTTGCACTTTAAATCTTGGGTTTCCATGGCTTATGGAAAGATCGTCTTTCAAGAGACGGACTCTATATATTATTAAAATAATATTTAACTATTTTATTATTGGCAAAGTCTTGGGAAAGACGGTCTTTCCATAGGCTTATGGAAAGACGGGGTTTAATTCGAATAATACAAGGTAAAAGGTCTTAGTTGCAACATTAAAATTTTAGTATGCAACATGTAGTAGTTATAAAATTTATAACCCGGTTCATGCAACCCGAAAATTTTATCTTCATTTCTTCTAATTTACACTTTAAACCTTGTCTTTCCATGACTTATAGAAAGACCGTCTTTCAAGAGACGCACTCTTTATTATTTAATTTATATTAGGTAGAATTCGAGTTATTAAGAGACCGAATCCATTTTCACTATATATGTATATATATATATATATTAAGTTTATAATCTTGTAATATTTTTTATTAAAAAAACCTAGAATAATGTATTACTATGTAATTCGAGTTTATGTTTAAAATCATAATTTACTTTATTTAACTCTATCTTCAATATTTATATTTAAAAAAATTAAATATCTAAAAAAATTGACTAACTCACAATATAATATATTTATTTTACATGGCCATCATCAATTTCTTAAGCTATACAAATTGATCTGTACGTAGAGAAGAAAAATGACTAGTTTATTATTGGTGTATACATATACAATATTAGAAATGTATTTTAACATTATATTTTATCTCAACATATATTATATTCATACAATTAATTATATTTTAAATGCATCTAATTATTTGACAAGATTAATGATGGTGGATAAAAAATTAAGTTGGTTCAGTAAGATAGTTTTCATGAACTCGACTATAACACCAATCGACATTAACTTATTTTGAATTCATGCTTAAAATAAATTTGACTCTATTTTAAAAATTATTATTTTTATTTTAATTATTAAATAGATAATGAGTTAAGAAACTTTCTAATTTATGTCTCAATTTTACTTTTTCTTAAGACGAGTTCATTTAAATTGATATTAATTTTTATTTTTACCAGTTATAATAGAAAACAACAAATCAATTTAGAATTTTATATTTTATAATCTATAATGTATGCAATATCATTATTTATATATTATTAAATATAAATGAGTATATTTAGTACTTAATATATTGGTTTGTCATTATTATTAATTTTATTATTATTAATTTTATTATTAAATGAGTAGATAACACCATTCCTTTTTAATTTGAGTCTGTCTCTTGAAAGACGATCTTTCCATAAGTCATGGAAAGACCAAGGTTTAAAGTGTAAATTAGAAGAAATGAAGATAAAATTTCCGGGTTGCATGAATCGGGTTATAAACTTTATTACTACTACACATTGCATAGTAAATTTTTAATATTACAACTTAGACCTTTTACCTTTTATTATTTTAATTAAACTTCGTCTTTCCATAAATTTATGGAAAGACTGTCTTTCCCAAAACTTTGTCTTTTGATTTTATTTAATTCATTTATCATTTAATGAGAACACATTCAGAGAATGCCACCTCTACTTTTCATTTTTTTTGCCCAATCACACTAAAAAACAACTGCGCGAATTGGAATAAAAAATCAAAATGATGAGGACGCATTTGCTATTTTTCAGAAAATAAAAAAATGAAAAGTACAGAAAACACATTCAACGAATATGTCCTCCCTATTTGCATAATAGTACCAAATATAGAAATTTCTCCTCACCCCAATCAGATACATAGCTTCGAACATCAGTGCAAAAATATCAAAATAAAAATAAGGGTAATATGCATATATAACCCTATATGTTGAGAAAAGTACAAATATAACCCTATCTATTACACATAAGTGCAAATATAACCCTAAAACCATTATTCCGGCATTGACTGGCCATTTTTTAATGGAAATGACCAAATTGCCCTTCTAACCTAATACAAAATTAAAAAGACAAAAATGCCCCCAACCACGACCACCAGCATATAGCACCGCCGCCACCACATGGCTCACCACCACCAACAACCACTACCGGAGCTACCACCAGCAAACACCACCGCCGCCACCACCTGGCTCACCACCACCAGCAAACACCACCTAGCTCTGCCTCCCCTACCATCACCTCACCTTCACCCCGCCACCACCACCAACCATTCTCGGCCACTACCAGCTAGCACCGCCGCCACCACCTGGCTCACCACCACCAGCAACCACTATCGGAGCTACCACCACCACTGCCACCACCTGGCTCACCACCACCAGCAACCATCTCCTGGCTCAGCCTCCCCTGCCATCACCTCACCTTCACCCTACCACTACCACCAACCATTCCCGACCACCACCACCAATCCCTCCCACCAAAACCACCCGACCCTAAACCCTAATACACATCTGTTGGACTCTTCATTTCCTCAGCAAAAAGCGCGCAACCGTCAACGGAATCAAAGTCGGATCGACAGTTGACTTCCCGGCCACCATCCACACCCCTACAGCACCCCCACGCCACCAACACCACTCTTCCTCCGACCTCACTCCCCCGCCGCCCCGCCCTTCTACCCATCAGCCCAGCCATCACATCAGACCTGCCACCACACCACATTAGACCCTTCCCCCGCTACTCATCAGACCCGCAACCACACCACATCAAGACACAAACCCAGAAAAGAAAAATAGGATGAAATCAAAGATTCGAGCATACCTTGGATGAACATACCTCAGACGAAAGCAGACCTTGGACTGAGCAGAACGAATAACGCCACCACCTCGATCACCACCGGCCCCCAATCCACCATATTCGTCGTCTTCTTCTTCTGCTTCAGATTTTATTATTTTGGAAACCTAATTTGATAAATTGGGGGAAATCGATGGTGTATTTATAGCAGTTATGGAGGAGTTGAAGAACAAAAGGGATAGTGGAGGAGGGAATGATTGTGGTGGCCGGAGAGAGGGTGGCGGAGTGGAAGAAAGAAAAGGTGTGCGGCGGGAAGAAGAATGGAGCAGCGGTGGAGTGAGTGGAAAAAGAGAAGAATGGCAAAGTGAGTGGAAGAAGAACAACTATTGGTAAGAGACAAGGGCAATATGGACATCATTTGGAATTTTCAAATTTTTTAAACATAAACCGACTAGGGTAAAATTATCTTTTCACCTAATTCTGGCATCAAATTGCCGGAAAAGGTTATATTTGCACATAACATGAATAGATAGAGTTATATTTGCACTTTTAATTAGCATAGGGTTATATCTGCACATTCGTCAATTATATAGGGTGATATCTGCACTTTTCTCTAAAAATAAAAATCGTACATGATATTGTTGAATTTGTCGTAACAAATAGTTTATAGAAAGTAACTTTTTATTTACTGCTATTATATGTAGTAAAACATATTACCGGTCAAACATATTTCTCAATCAGTGTGCAATGATTATAATGTAATTTATTCTAGTTCGAAAGGAAGGGAGTACCATGTATCATAGTAATTCAATATTCATTGCATAATCATTGTATTTAGAGAGATCATGCAAGCAATTTGTTGAACGTATATTGATAAAACATATGGAAATTAAATAATGAAATTACACGAGCAATTTAACGTAAGTAACAATAATGAAATTGTTCTAATTATTCATGCGTACAATTGGAAAGCTTAAAATACAATTAATAAGCACGTTTCAAGCAACCACATATATCACATATTGATGGAGTCACGAGTATACTCGCTGTCCTTGAAACGAATGAGTCCCGTCGTGGACATCGTTCCCTAGGATAAAACCATCGAAGGTAATTTTAACAAGTAAAAATTATCTCGGAGTCGCACAAAGCCCGAAGGACTATCACCGGCAAAGACAGAGAAAGAAGATAAGACTCAAGTTTAGAAGTAGGGAGGAACTTGAGAATGGTACCAGGTTTCTATCTGACATAGAGACTCTATTTATAGATGTTTAAGAAACCCTATGGGAAGATACGTGGAAGATCGGATTCCCGTAATCAGAGAAAATATTCTCTAACCACCAAATATTTTACAAATATTTGAATAGATTCTGGAAAGATAAGAATATCATATTCCTTATCATGATTAACCGCGTATCAAATATCATATATTCCACACGTGATTCTTAGAATATTTGTTATGCGTTTTGGGCTTTCTAGAGACTTTCACACGATCCAAATGCATTTTAGACAGTAAAAAAAATACAGAAAATTTAGTACGTGCGAATGAATTTCCGCCTAAGTTTCCATTCTCAGAGTGACTCTTTGAGCAACCATATCTCATTCACCCTTTATCCGTCTTGAGAGTTTAAACAGTCAATTTTATAGTACTCGCAGAGGAGAATCCAAAAACGATGCCCACTGACTCTAATTCAGTTTGAGCCCAACTCAAAACGAAGCCCAAAAGTTGACGAAATTTAACTTGTTTTACAATCATTTTCCAACAATCCCCCACGTGAATAGATATTGGTGTGGAATCAGAACAATCACGCCAGACACAGAGGTTGACTTGGTGATAGATTCATTTCGACAGCATAGATGCTGCGTAGGATAAGTAGGTGTCACATTTTAAACTTTCCCTTGAGAGAGTACACTTAGCCCACTGGTTAGGAAGTAGACGCGATGTCCTTGAACTTCCTCGACCGCTTATGTGAACGACAATGCACTTCCCACAGACATCTTTCCTAGCCTTTGTGCTTTCCTCGGTTGTGTCCATTAATCAGGCCATGACACACCCCCTAGTTCTGTAAGGTTTCTAAGGAATTGCGTCCCAACAATTCCCTTTCGAAGCGACCACACTTCTCGCTTACATAGGTGATTCTTAACGTAAGAGCAGTTCCATAAACTATGCACTTTTTCAAGTATCATACACTCGATGCCGTGAATCATTAAAAGAAATTTATTGCTTAACCTCCACTCACTTCACTGTTTCTTCATCATAGGAATTAAGACAGGAGGTATGAACCCCCCACAATGATTGTGATGGGTCTTTGCAGTTTAGTTGTCCCTTTGAACCTAGATCTTGGGATCTCTAGTCACATAGGTTGGGTGTCCACGTACGTAACCCATCATTTAATGGACTTTAGTCCTATTCCTCTTGATGATGTTTCAACTATCTCTCGATTCAACCCTTTTGTCAAGGGATCATCTATGTTGTCTTTCGACCTTACATAGTTAATTGTGATCACTCCAGTTGAGAGAAGTTGTCTAATGGAACTATGTCTTCGTCGAATATGATGAGACTTCCCATTATACAACATATTCTTAGCCTTGCCAATAGTCGACACACTATCGCAATGTATACATATGGTTGGCACGGGCTTTGGCCATCTAGGAATGTCCTCTACAAATTGGAGGAGCCATTCGGCCTCCTCACCCATCTTGTCTAAGGCAACAAACTCAGATTCCATCGTGGACAGAGTAATAACAGTTTGTTTAGAGGATTTCCATGAGATTGCTCCTCCACCTAGTGTAAATACATACCCACTAGTGGATTTCAGATCCTTTATATCGTGTATCAAGTTTGCATCAATGTATCCTTCAATTACAGCTGGATAACTCGCATAATGTAGACCATAATCACAAGTAAAACGTAGATATCTCAATACTCTAGTTGTAGCCTTCCAGTGAGTCATACTGGGGTTACTCGTGTATCTACTCAACCTACTTACAGTGTAATCAATGTCTGGTCTAGTACAACTCATTAGGTACATCAAACTTCCAATGACTCTCGAGTGCTCCACCTGATTAATAGCCTCCAATTTATTCTTTCGTAGATGCAAATTGGGATCTATTGGAGTTATCGCCACCTCTGAGTCATTCTTGTTGAATTTCTCAAGGATTTTATCTACATAATGAGACTGGGTTAAGGTGATACCATCAGAGCTTCGGATGATCTTTATCCCTAAGATCACATTCACCAGTCCCATATTCTTCATGTCAAAACGAGAATTTAACATGTCCTTGGTAGATTTGATCATTTTTCCATTACTACCCACAATGAGCAAGTCATCTACATCCAGCTGATCTGATGTTGGAACATCATCATTTTCAAACTCCTCACCATTGTCATTCTTATCATCTTCTTGATTATTTGGGACATGGTCTCCTCTCAGATCATATTTATCCTCGGTTGTGCTGGTTTGATCTTTAATTTAGGCAGAAGAAAGATTAGGAAATTAAACATAATTAATTGGATACCACCAGATTAATGATGCAAGATAAATTGCGACACTACGCTTAAAGGAAGTAGGGCGGGAACTGATCGTGTCATGAGGAACAACCAAGGTTCTGTTTTATACGCAATATCTCAACCGCCTGTGTCTATCTCACCCCTCAATTCTGAACTCCTTTCTATCTTTTCAGGTGTGAAATGGGCGTTGCAGACAAACACTCCAAGCATAATCGAATTAGATTGCCTATATGCATGCAGAATCCTTAACAACCAAGTGACGGAGCCCTGGGAACTGGTGCAACTCATCAGAAAAATAAGAGCTACCGCAAAGCAGGCCCGGATATCCTTTCGCCATGTTCCAAGAGAAGCTAACCAAGCCGCAGACCTCCTAGCCAAAATTGCTCTAAAAATAGTAAGCTTCACCGTTCAAGCAACTACACAACATGCATGAATTTATGTTTTTGACAAGGATTGATAAACTCTTCCCCCATTTTAAATGGACCTTGGAATGATTAACTTTGGGGCAAAATACTAATATGACCCTATGTTTTGAAGGTTTGTACTAAAATGACCATGTGAAGTTGAAAAGTGCTATTGTAGCCATGTGTTTTGCATCAGAAGTGCCGATATAACCCTGTGGCACTATTTTGACATTGACTTAGTAATTTTCGACGTTGACCAAAATTAAAAAGACTAAACTACCCCTAGCATTAAAATTACAAATGTATAGACTAAAATACCCTAGCATTAATTAGAAACACCACCACCACACTGTCGCCGCTTCACCACCACCACCACTACCACCGCTGCTCCACCACCACCACCTCCGATCCACCACCACCACCACCACCACCACCACTCGACCCTAGCCCCGCCACCACTGGTCCCAACCACCACTACCACCGCTCGTCCCTAGCCCCGCCACCACTCATCCCAACCACCACCGCCGCTCGTCCCTAGCCCCGCCACCACTCGTCCTAACCACCACCACCACCACTCGTCCCAACCACCACCACTACCACTGCTCGTCCCCAACCCCACCACCACTCGTCCTAACCACCACCACCACCGCCGCTCAACCCTAGCCCCGCCACCAGTCGTCCCAACCACCGCCACCACTCATCCCTAGCCCCGACCCAGAAAAACCAAACCAAATCCATCTCAAATCTGTTCCGCCACCCAGAAAAATATAAACCCAAACTCAAGAGCCGACCCAGAAAAGTAAGAAAATTGAGAAAAGGGATCTAATTGCATACCTGAAAAGAACGAAACGACGACGGTGGTGGGATTTGATTGCAGACGGTGACGGTGGTGGCAATGGAAGGTACGGTGAGTTTGAGAAGGAATCAAAACCAGTGGTGGAGCGGAGGTGGTGTCAGCGGAGAAACATAAGGAATGACGGAACCTAGCGGAACGGCGGAGAAACAGGAGAAACATAAGAAAAATAAAATGGCTTTCAAAAAGTAATGGCGGAAATATTAATGTTAAATGAATGAGGGCATAATTGTTTTTTCACTTGTTCAGTTTTTTATATATTTAAAAATCGGGGTATAATAGTCATTTCATGTATTTTCGGCCAAATTCAGGCCTCTAGGGTTATATTAGCACATTCAAGCAAAACACTGGGTTACAATAGCACTTTCCAACTTCACGTGGTCATATTAGCACAAACCACCAAAACATAGGGTTATATGAGCACTTAACTCTTAACCTTTTTTTGTATTGGAATTTAGAAGCTAAATGGCGATCTGGCCACATTACGCTCGACACAGGGACAGAGGGTGTAAATGTGGAATCACTGTCATTGAACTTCTTTATTCATAAGTCTCATTTGTTATTTTTCGTATCTTTTTGCTCATTTCCAAATGTTTTTGGGTGGATTGGAACTTACACTGATGTATTGCCTTTATTTTACGGTATGAGGAATCAATATATACCCTCCGCTCATCCTTATGACTGTATTATATTTTTAAGAAAATCATTTTTTATGCATAGTTCTTGTTTGTAGTTATACATATTACCGTGAAAAAGATTGTGTGCAAATTCCCTAATACAGGGGGAGAATAATAATTCTCTACATACAAAGCAGGCACCTCATATTTTAACTACTAATGGATTACTCCCTGTGTTCCAACTGAATTTGCACCATTATTTTTTTATATTATTATATATCAAAGTTTAACCACATATTTAAATAACTATATGAATAACAATATTATCGTATATGATATTATTCAATTCGTCATAACAAATAGTTCCTTAATATCAACTTTTTATTATCGTTATTATAAGTTGGTAAACATATTAAAATGTTGTGCGGAATACCCGAGAAAGAACAAGTAAAGAAAATAAAACGAAAAACAAGACACCGAGATTTTTACGTGGTTCACCAATTGGATACATCCACGGCCGACCATGATCGAATTCCACTAGAGAGAAAGGCCATAATTACAAATTTCCTACTCTCTACCAATCCTACCTCTTCTAAGTTACAATAAAAGATGAGTCACTATATATATAGTCCTATCCACCTTGAACCCTAACGGTTTTGGGCCTAGAAACAATCTGGCCCAAATCAAAACAAGAGATAGAATGCTAATTACAGCCCAAGCAGAAGACATGTTATACCGTCGAGCTGGGGGCGTCTCCATCCCCTGGACCCCCCGACTCGCTGACTGGACAGCGAGACCCCCATACCAACCTGTCGAAGCGGTTAATACGTATTCATGGCATACCCACGTAAAACTTCCCACACGTTCTTCTTTCAATTTATACACCAAAGTCACCTCATTTTATAGCAAAAAGAGATGGAGAAAGTGGAGCTGGTTTTCATTCCGGCACCGGGGGCGGGTCACATAACCTCCGCCGTTAAATTAGCAAAGCTCATTCCCCATCACCACCACCAGTTCTCCGTCACAATCCTCATCATCAAACTGCCGAACGACAAGAAACCCATCCCGGAATCTTCCAATCCTAGCCTGAAATTCCTCGAACTCCGGTCGGAAGAGCCCCCCTCACAGGAATCCCCTCATCCACCCACAGTACCCACTTCACCCATATTCCAACTAATCGACGACCAGAAGCCTCACGTTCGGAAAATCCTCGGAGAAATGAAGAATTCCGGCACGGCCCGCCTCGCCGGAATCGTCATCGACATGTTCTGCACCACCATGATGGACGTAGCGGAGGAATTCGGGGTTCCGTCCTATCTTTACTTCACCGCGGGCGCTTCGTTCCTTGGGCTCATGTTTCATAAGCAGATATTGAGAGATGATTTCCATGATGATATGTCGGAGTACGAGGATTCCGACGCCGAGATTGTTGTCCGGACTTACAAGAACGCTGTTCCGGCGAAGGTTTTGCCCCGAACGTTCTTTAAAAACTACGACGGCTTAGATATTGTCAATAGTATTGCCAGGCGGGTGAGAGGCACAAAGGGGATCATAATCAACACTTTCCAGGTAGGGATGAGATGTAATTAATTTTATCAGATTAATTTTCCGGTTAGTTTGTGTAATACCTGTTTTTCTTAAACTTATTTAACTAAACTGACTGAACACTGTAGAAATTATTTTTATTACCAATTTAATGTGAACTAAAGTTGAAATGAAGTTAAGTTGAAATGAAGTTAAGTCGAAATGAACATGTCCTGCATAAGTTTTTAACCGGCTCAAACTGGACACTTCAATTTATATTACTTTTTATTGTGCCAACTTTGAATACGTATTTAAATAGATATATAAACAATAATATTATCATACATTATATGTTTGGATTCGTCGTAATAAGTAGTTTTTCAATAGTAATCTTTTGTTTGCCATTATTATCGTAGTTAAACATATTAACGGTTAAACAAGATTCTTGATGAGCGTGAAAAAAATTTTACTCAAATTTGAGTTGGGGTGGGGGAGTAATAAAAATTTACTACTCCCTCTATCCTATCATATTCTGTATAGAATCTTTTCACGGTGTTCAATAAACATGTTTGACTGTAAATATGTGTAGCGAAGAATAATGACTCATAAAAATTTTATATTTAGAAACGACAAATCTAAATATATCTTATATGATAAAATTATTGTTCATATATTCAAATATGTGGTCAAAGTTTGACATCTTTGAACAAAAAAAATTCTGGCCAAAATAGGCTGAGATAGAAGGAGTAAGTTTTTAACCCACCTAATAAAAATTTCCTACTCCCTCAGTCCATGCAAACTTTTTGGTCAACTATCTCAATACACGTTTGACTATAAATTTTAACTAGTATATAAACGTTAATATATTTATATAAATATGGTTAAATTTCCTGCGTAATATAATTTTTTATACTAAATTTGAATACACTATTAATATATTAATATATGTAACTAAAATTATGGAGTTCAAATATGAACTGAAAATATTGACCAAATAATATGCGGGACAGAGAGTAACTGTTTACTCCTTCATTGTTTTCAGGATTTAGAGTCTCATGCAATACAAGCTTTGATCAACGATGAAAAGATCCCACCAATTTATGCAGTTGGGCCTGTTTTGAAGTTGGAAAATAGCTCTAATGACCAGAATCCGGAAAGTGAAACCATTCAGAAATGGCTTGATCTCCAACCCAATTCCTCTGTTATTTTCCTCTGTTTCGGTAGCATGGGAGCTTTCGGCGACGAACAAGTGAAGCAAATTGCCTACGCACTTGAAAACAGCGGTTGTCGATTCCTATGGTCTCTAAGAAAACCGCCTTCCAATAATATGGTTGGATCTGCCCCTAACGACTACGAAAACCTGGAAGAAGTGTTGCCGGAAGGGTTCTTGCAAAGGAACGCGGAGGTTGGAAAAGTGATCGGGTGGGCGCCTCAGGTGGCGGTTCTATCCCACCCGGCAGTCGGAGGCTTTGTTTCGCATTGCGGTTGGAATTCAACACTGGAGAGCATCTGGTGCGGCGTTCCGATGGCTGCTTGGCCGCTCTACTCGGAGCAGCAGGTGAATAGCTTTCTATTGGTGAAGGACCTGGAGATTGCAGTAGAGATCAAAATGGATTATGTTTTAGACTTTGAATCCAAAACTAAGAATCCCAACGATATTGTGAGTGCGGATTTAATTGAGAATGGGATTAAGAAACTTATGGATTCTGGAAATGTTGGGATCAGAAAGAAGGTGAAAGAAATGCAGGAGAAGAGCAGGTTGGCTGTCGGGGAAGATGGATCATCTTTTGTTTCTTTGAAATGTTTTTTGCAAAGAGTAATAGATATTATTTCTGCTTAGGTTGGCTATCATCTGAAATACATGAGGCATTTTCTTTGTCCTTTTGTTGGAACCTTTTGATCCCTTCATTTCTCTGATAGTGATATATTATGTTACCCTGACTTAGATTTAGTGTCGGGCTATACTCAAATTTTCATTTTTATCGAGATGGCGATTAAGTCAACTGAGTGGCGTAGAATATATTTTGACACGCTTATATGTTATTATTTTTTTAATAATAAAAGAAATTAAGTTAATTATGATTAAATAGTAGAGCATATATATATATTATTAAATAAAAACTATATACATATACATAAAAGAATTATAATTATTTAAAGGTGGGAGATGACATGAGGTACTTTTTGTAATTTCTAAGACTTTACTTTGTATCTTGTTTCACCATAAGTTATGGTGAGACGGTCTCATATAAGTCCTTCTCACATATATATATATATATATATATATATATATATATATTTATATATATATAACTTAATATTAGTCCATATTGAATTCGAGTAAACTTAAATTCGAATTAAATAAATATATTTTCCATGTCGTATAAAAATAACATAATGTGATATTTATAGACATTTTGTAAAAGAAATTAGCCATTTATGTAATAATTTGAATTAGTCTCTTGGTATTCTTGATTACAATGTCAATCTCATATAATTAAGAATAAGAACTAACCGTGGTACATTTTGTGTATTGGGTTTCGATATCCACACTCACTTTTCGATTCGTTTATCGATACCCAACTTATCTAGATTTCGATGTGTGTTGTGTAGTGTCGAATCGATACACGATTCTCCGCCCATTGTCAAGTGTTGGGGTAACACATGTGACACATCACTTTTGAGTGTTAGAATTTAGGAACTGCTAAATGAGTGGATGGAATTGAATTGAATGAAGAAAAAGTTAAATGAATGGATGTAATAACATTAAATTTGTCATAGTTAAAAATTGTCAATATAAAAGATTCATCTCAAATTAGAAAGTGTGCCACTTATAGTGGGACAGAGGGAGTAGTTAGAATTTTATTTTCTCTTTAATTCAATTAGGGTCAATTCTTACAAGCAACACACAATGGGAGAAATACAGACTTTACACTTTCTTTTCCCCAATTAAAAAAAAACAATTTATACCACCTCCATTTTATTGGACGTGGCACACTACTCGTAGGTGTTTGAATTTAGATGATTGAAGTTAGTGGATGAAATTGAATTTAGAAAAAAAATTAAATGAGCGGATGAAAATAAAGGAATCTTACCAAAAAATGAAAGTATACCAAATTCACAAAAAGAACCAAAAAAAGGAAAGTGTATCACGTCCAATGATACAGGGGGAATATTAAATTTCCATGGTTGAAGTTTATTAAACCAAATCCACAAGTTAATGGTTTTGGATTTGAAGTAGCAGACCATAACCATGAATTAGACTAGGGTTCAATTTAGACTAAATTATTTTTAACTCAATTATTTTTTTTGTCCCCCTACAAAGTATTTTTTACTATCTTTTGGTCCCCATTTGCAAAACAACCCTTAGACGGTACCCAACAAATTCAAAATGATATGTTTTGGTCCCCAGAGGTGGTTTTCAAGGAAAGTCAATAGTAAAATTGGTCAAAATATGTAAATGATCATTATACCCCTGAGTTTAAAAAAATAATAAATCGTCAGGAGGCAGGAGGTTCGAGGGCTCGAGGCATGAAGTTCGAGGGCTCGAGAGATGAGGCTCGAGGGCTCAAGGTATGAGGCTCGAGGGCTCGAGGAGAGATGTTCGAGGGCTCAAGGGGAGATGTCCAAGGTTCGAGGGGAGAGGGAAGAGACTTGGTCGGGGGAGAGGTTCGAGGGCTCGAGGGGAGGGGTTCGAGGGCTTAGGATGAAGTCGAAAATCTAAAAATTTTTAAAAAATATTTTTAAATTGAAAATATTGTTAATTAGCAAAATTACCATTATACCCCAGACTATACCAGAAAACCATTTAGTCTTACCGGAAAACCACCTCTAGGGACCAGAACATATCATTTTGAATTTGTTGGGTATCGTCTAAGGGTTGTTTTGCAAATGGGGACCAAAAGATAGTAAAATATACTTTGTAGGGGACTAAAAAAATAATTTAGTCATTATTTTTTTAGTCCCCTACAAAGTATCTTATACTATGTTTGGGTCATCGTTAGCAAATCAACCCTCAGACAGTACCAAACAAATTCAAAACAATTTGTTTGATCCCCTAAGGTGGTTTTCAGGGAAAGTCAATGGTAAAATTTGTTAAAATATGTAAAATGATCATTATACCCTTGAGTTTTTTTATAAAAAAAAGGTCTTCGTCTTCTTTGCCGAGATAGCAACCTATTGCAAATCATTTCATCAATTTCAAAGCCTGAATGCTCATCTTCAACAATAATTTTGAAACTGGTAAAAGCTTACACTTTTCAATATCATCATCAAATCATATTAGCAGTAAAGTTGAACATGGTTGGCAAATCTCTATTGCTATTCTAAGCTTGTGCTTCGATATTGAAATGCTCGAATTGGACTTCAAATGTCAGAAGACACCAACTCTGCAACAATAGCAACACACATTCAGAAATGAAGAAGTAATTAATTTACCATGAATACAAGAATCTTAGCCAAACAAAAGTTAAATACCGGTCAACGCTTCTTAAGCTTTAACAAGAACTTCTCATTGTCTTCCTCGAAAATCTTGAATAATATCTCTATGAGGTTCCGCGTGAGTGGTGGTGCATCGGGGCCCTGTTCAGCGCTGCAGGTGGCGCGGTGGATACAACGACAAGGACATCAACGACTCACGGCTGGTGGAGCTACGAGGACAACGATTCATGGTGGTAGAGAATCGAGGTTCGGAGGAGTTGTGTCATCTTGTGGCGCGACTGGTAACGTCGGGTGGTGCGGGGATTGAAGAAGGATATTGACCAAATTTAGTCTTAAAACAAATGTAACCCTCACATTATGTATTATAGATAATAGGGTTTTTAGTTTATTTGCAATTAATCCCCTCACATTCTGTATGGTCTTTGAAACTAATCACAAATTTTAATTGAAAATATTTTTTAATATGTAAAATTACGAAAATACTCGTTGCTATATTCATCATTACGAAAAAATATTTATGCATGGATGGCTTTTTCAACAACGTTGAAAGGGTCAAAGAGGATGGAAAATCAATCCTTTGAATAGTCTTCCTTGTGGGAAAAAATGAGAGGTGTGACCAAGGGCTATGTGTAGTCGAGGGATGGCAAAAGATGATCATTCGCTCGCCCTGATCAATGGGCTTGATATGGATTTGGTGTGCATAAGGAAGCCTTGTAAAGCAAGAGCTTTTCACACTATCGCTGTTGAGTATTGAATCTGGGATCATTGACTTATCCACCCATTTCTCAATCAATGGGTACATCCGTGGGTGTTAGTCCTTGGGATGGAGGAATGATGAACGGTGGTGAGGTGATAAAATAAATTGATTTAATCTATGAAGAAACATTGAAATATATTTATAAATTCATTTGAATTGTTTCGGATTTTGTCTTTAATTTGTACTTGGTAAACTATCTTTAATATTCCATAATTTGTCGTTTCATGAAAATTTGGTGTCCCTTTCTCTATATTGACACCTTAATTTTGATTGTTATTTTCTTACCAGTTAAAATATGAAGAAAGAATTGAGTAAATATGATAAAAAATTTAATAATTAATTTAGAATAATTTGCATTTCCATGAAAAACATATGAGAAACTTTAAAAAGAGTAAAGAAATGAAAAGTGTGCCTAAATTAAGAAAAGAATAAGACAAACTAATTAGCCAACCATGGGAGGGTGGGATTGGATATTTAATTATCTATTCTCTCTGTCTCACCTATTTTTGTACTTTTACCTTTTTGGGATGTTTCAATCGTTTTTGCACTATTCACTTTATTTTTTTTTTGTAATTTTTTACTCATTTTTAAATTTTTATTTATTTTTTATTAAAAATGATGAAATTAAATGAAAAATAAAATAAAAAGAAGAAACTCCACCAGTATATGAAAGAAAATGTAATTTTTTTTTATCTCTCTCTTTTCACAAAAATATCTTGGACAGCAGGAGTTCTAATTTAATAGTTAAAAAAGCGGTATCTAGGAGGCACAATTCAATTTCGGTTTGGTTACTAGATGAAAGAGAGTATGTCTGGAGGTGACATTGATGTTCACTTTTGTGGTGGACGTGTTAGTTTCTACTCCACTAGTGTAAACCAATACTTCTCCAGTTTCACTAAGAGTGACATTCTAACTTTAAGCTCTTGGATTAATGTGAAAAAAATAAGAGGTTGAAATTGAATGTAGAAAGTAAAAAATAGAATGAGTGGATGAGATTGTATGAATCTTGCCAAAAATGGAAAATGTGTCATTTAAAAAAAATCCAAATAAGATAAGTGTGTCACTCTTAGTGAAACGAAGGGAGTATTTAAAATGATTTAGATCCTTCATAAATCACTTTTTATCATAAAAGAAAATAAATTTAAAAACGTACAAAACGATAAATACGTCAAAATTAATAAAGCGGAGGGAGTACTTTGATCTTCTATCTAAGTTTTCTTATTGTATTTTGAAAATTATAAATTAAATATTTATAATTATTAAATTTATTAGTGTAAAGTGGTATGAATTTTATTGATTAATTAATTTCCATTTGTAAACGGATTTGGAAAAGAAAAACATTCCATGTTGGAACATACGTATAGCCGGAGCTTAAAAAGTTTTTTACGCAGGACAGAATATTCGATGATATTGATTTATGGAATGTTGTATATTCTGCGATATATTACTTTAGGCGATGTTAGAACCATACTGGATTTATGAAAAATCCGATAAGTATGGAATTTGATTAATGGAATATATGAGATACATTGAGATAAGGAAAATTCCTTTACTTATGGAATTTGGATATGCTTCAAAAGCATATAAGGAATAGGAATATTATGGAGATAATCATGAAGGGTTCCGATATGCTCAATGGACTATATGTTGGAAAATGATGGTTAAAAAGCTGAAATTCGTCAACTTTTTGTGATTCGTTTTGAGTGGGATCCGAAAGGATTTTGGGTCAATGGATGTTATTCTTGGTTTCTCCTCCGTGAGTACTATAAAGTTGACTATTTAAACTCTCAAAGCGGATCAAGGGTGAATGATATATAAATGTTTGAAATGTCACTTTTGAAAGAGAAAAAAATGGGCGAAAATTGGCCCAGAGTAATTTTTTTCTGGACCGCCAAAATACGTATGGAGCGCATGGAAATCTCTGGAAGGCCCAACTGCGTAGTATATATGGAATTGCTTTTGTGTAATTCTTAAGAGATAAGAACGAAATATTTCCATATTTTGTGAGATATCTTGTCTCAAATGAATGCGTGGTTCACCAAGTTTAATACACTGATTAATATTTGTGCAAATATTTCTTACATTTCCAGCAGATTTGATTTGAGTATTCATGGAATGTCTCGAATTTGGTGAGTTGTTGATTAGAGAATATTCTTCTCTAATTACAGAAAATCAGAATATCACGTTTCCATGATTAGGGTCTCTTAGAGTATTATAAATAGATCCTCTAAGTTAGTCAGAAAAATTGCACCATTATCAAGTTCCTCATTTCTTCTAAACTTGAGTCTCACTTCTTTCTTTCTCTCTTAAAGTTTCCATCTGTTGCTCTGTCGGTGATAGTCCTTCGGGCCTTGCGTGAATCCCATGTAACTCTTACGTGTTAATTGTTACTTGAGATGGTTTTACCCTAGGGAATGATGTCAACGACGGGATTCATTCGTTTCAAGGGCAGCGAGTTTACTCGTGACTCCATCACTTTGTTATTACTTAAAACGTGATTTATTTATCGCATGTATGCTTTAATTATTTGTAATTTAAGCTTTCTGATTGTATGCATGAATAATTAATAAAAGTTTATTATTCTTGCATATGTAAATTGCTCATTCATTTTCATTATTTAATTTTTGAGTGATAAAATCAATATATGTCCAACACTATATATAGAGTACATCACGACTGCATTATACTAACGAACTTAATTGCAAAAATCTGCACACAGATTTTCTATCTTTCTGAGAGTACCGCGAGAGCCAGAATATATATGTTCCAACATACGTAACCTTTTGTCAAAGTTCAGAATCATATACCTGAATTCCCCAGGAGGAGGAGATCCTGCGTCGACGAGTTTCGAGGTCAGAGGGAGTCTGATCAAGGTGGATCGGTAGCAAGGGGAGCAAGGTTCACATGTTTAATTAGTTAAGTATAATTGTATGGTGTAATTTGTACTGTATCTTTCCGATTAGTGGATTAATTATGAACTGGATCAGGTCTCGTAGATGTAAGTGGTTTTCACCGAACTGCGTAACTAAGTCTCGTGTCTCCATGCTTTACTTTATTGCATACTTGGTTAGATAGATTATGTTGGAACATAGTAGTAATAATTAAGATAATTCGGTAAAACCAAATTTCAATTAGTAAATAAATAAAATTTATTTATATAATATCTTGTTGCATTTAATATAGAGTCCGTCTCTTGAAAGACGGTCTTTCCATAAGTTATGGAAAGACCAAGGTTTAAGCTGTAAATTAGAAGAAATTAAGATAAAATTTTCGGGTTGCATGAACCGGGTTATAAATTTTATAACCACTACATGTTTCATACTAAAACTTTAATGTTGCAACTAAGACCTTTTACCTTTTATTATTCTAATCAAACCCCGTCTTTCCATAAGCCTATGGAAAGACCGTCTTTCCCAAGACTTTGCCTTTAATATATATGCATAAATTTTAGTTAAAGAGAAAATCTCATGTTAAATCGAATAATCGTTAGACCGGACCTTGGAAAACCCCTTTTATATAAATTTTGTGGTTATCATTTTGTGATAATATTTAAAAAATCACAAAAATGTGGAACCTCTTTGTAAATACACCTAAACCCTAGTTGTAGAGAAAGGGATTCCACAGTCGTGGAATCAATCACCAGTGCTGAAACTACAACGGCGCTTCGGCCTCTGCGTCGACGAGCGAGCGAGGATTGCCTCTGGTTGGCGACGAGTCATCCATAGCAATGTACACGGTAATGTCATTGCAATTCTGTTTGGGGAGAAGTGGATCAAGAAGTGTCGTTACCGATGAGAATTGGAATGGAGCATCGTCGTCATTAATGCTACTCGTCTTCGAGATGTTGTTGAGCGTCATTGCCGATGAAGATGGACGGCGATCACTTATGGGGCTAATTGACAATGTGGAGGGGCACCTATCGGAGCCGATATTTGCGAGGAAAAAGATAAGTAACATAAACTCGAGAATATCAAACTTACCAAAACTTGAGAAAAAGATGAGTAACATCAATCGAGTAAGTATAAATATTAATAAAAAAAAAGTACATATAAACATCAACTAAAAAGAGCATAAACACCAACTAAAATTAGACCTCAACAAACTATGTGCAAACATCCACTGAAACTGAAAACTCAACAAACTACACCTAAAGATTAACCGAAGTAACATAAACGTTAGCAAAACTGATATATACATAAATCATCAGCGAAAATGTACATAACATCATCGACGGCAATAAGCATCATTCACAACACAAAAACTTCGGAATAACCCAAAAAAAAAAAAAAGATTAAATACTCCAGATGCTCTAAAAAAATCATCAATTGACATCAATTGACATGTACAAAAATATCATCAATTATAATAAAGATAACATACAAAAGAAATAAAACAACTAAGAAAGCAACGCTACTGTATAGTTACAATCTGAAGAAAAAAAAAAATCAAAACTCAGTCCACTGGGCGGCTGCTTCCCTGCTCATGTTATATGAGGTCTTTCTATCGCTCTTTGTGTTGCAGCAGAAAGCAGCTCAAATGTCCCCTCTCAATCTCGCTCAGTCGTTATATGTGAATATCCTTGAGAGGAATTCAAGATGTATTCTTCTCTGGTTCCTTCCATTTTTTACTCGGACTGTATTTTTTTTCTCGATTCTACTGAAACAATGGTGCTTTGTTGAACCAGGCTTTGTGGATTGTTTCTTGTTGAAATTGGTCCTCGGGTTAGACGAATGAATATATAGGTAGGCGTTGGAGTGTATTTATGTGGTTCCAATTTTTTTTGGAATTTAAAACTTAATGATTCAGGATTTTGTCCTTTCGTTTGTGCATACAGCAGTGTCTTTGTTGAAACGTAGAAGGTTTTTCCCCAATACCATGCGTAGATATATTTAGAGGGAAAGGTTAACCCCTAAATTGAGGGCTAAGTTAGCTGATTTTTCCCTTCAAAAACTTTAGCCCATTACTATGGTCACCCAATCTATCACTTCAACATTCAAAATCAAATTTTCATAATCTTAGACAATCAGGGGGAGTACTTTCTAAATATTTATTATTTTAGGGAGTTAAATCCACAAATATTATTTTAAATAGTCATTTTTAAACTTGACACTCCAATTTAGCAGATGATTATTTATTTATTATTCTAGCAGATGATTAAGATAATACGTTGCATTAAGATTTTAAGTTTAAAATGCGGAACCAACCCTCCACTACGAATAGACTAGCTATTTAAGGAAGACAGTTACTCTCGGGTCTCTCGTGATCCGAGAGACCGATTCTGACATTCGTCTCTAATTCTACCATCCATTATCCGATGGTATATATAAATTTTTAAAAACACCATAGAATAAACTCCTACTTTGAACGATTGAAAAGTTATTTAAAAATGGAGCCCTCTAATTATTTATTTATGCTAGGAATAAGCTTCAAAAATAACCCATCACGCCTCGCACGCACCCTCAAACACCGAGTTCTTTATTTATTTTCTTTTTCTTATATTTAACGTGAATAAAGATGTCGCATTTCTTGAATGCGTTATTTAATTTCTTTTCTTTTTTAAATTTGAACATTTTATGCACTAAAAAAAAGAAAAAAAAGAGTGAAGATAGGTAAAATTTTAAATAGAATTTTAATATGATGTAATTACAATTGGGTAAAATTTAGACAGGTAAAATTTAAAATAAAATTTTGATATGACGTAAATACAAATTTTGATATGACGCAAATACAAATGGTTTGATGGTTACACTCTATAGAATTTTGGTCACCATTGTTAATTAATTAAATCAAACTTGCACATGACGTCACAAATATTAGCTTTATAATATTGGACAATATATATTAGGCAAACTCTTGGGAAAACCCTATGGAAAAATGAGGTTTAATTAAAATAATAAAATGTAAAACGTCTCAGTTGTAATATTAAAAATTTATTATGCAACGTGGTAGTAGTTATAAAGTTTATAACCCATTTTATGCAACCCGCAAATTTTATCTTCATTTCTTCCAATTTACACTTTAAACCTTGGGTTTCCATGGCATATGGAACGACCATCTTTCAAGAGACGGACTCTATATATTTTAAAAATAATATTTAACTATTTTATTATTTAATTTATATTAGGTAGAATTCGAGTTATTAAGAGATCGAATCCAATTTTACTATATATATATTAAGTTTATAATCATATAATTTTTTTATTAAAAAAATACCTAGAATAATGTAAAACTATGTAATTCGAGTTTATGTTTAAAATCATAATTTACTTTATTTAACTCTATCTTCAATATTTATATTTAAAAATTTTTAAATATCTAAAAAAATTGACTAACACACAATATAATATATTTATTTTACATGGCAATCGACTATCAATTTCTTAAGCTAAATAATTTTTGTTAAGCTATATAAAATTCTATATTTAGCTTTAAATTATCTCGAATGATGCCTTTAGTTATATTAATTTGTGGAATTCTAGGTGTTTTTCTTGTTGGTAGATGAGTTAAACAACGCACATTATTATTTGACACTTAACATTGTCTAATTTTAACATCATATTTAAAATATGTATATTAGCAATAATATTACTGTCTGTGATAACAAAGTATCAATTTCTTATGTGTCCTATTATACTAAATTTAGTTAAACATATGTACTTGCGTGAAAATCATTCTATGCAATTTGACTTGCAAAAGAGGCGTAATCAATTCACCTGCTGCAGAGAACAATCGCTGTAAATTAGCCACGGAATGATGATGATGATGCTGTATCTGTAGTTGACGCTGGGGCATAACTAAATCCAAATCTTTCACCACCCCATTATTATTGGTATACGGATACTGCATACTCCCCTTCTCATAATCATGAGTAACTGAACTGAGAAGACTACCACCGCCGCTGTTGATGTTCGTCGTCGGAGAAGAAGTGTGGTTCCATCCATTCATCAATCCTGAGTAACTGAACTGAGAAGACTACCACGCTGCCGTTGATGTTCGTCGTGGGAGGAGAAGTGTGGTTCCATCCATTCATCACTACCACTCCGTTGACGGCGGCGGCCCTCCGCCGCCGGGTTGTATGCCAAGTTCATAGCGAGAATTCACGGCTAATCTGTAGCATTGGGTCTTGTAATGGTTGAGTTCTTCAAGGGCCGTTTGGTACACTCCACAGGGGACTTGAACCGGATCGCCACACGAGCGAATCGGTTGACATGCGGCGGTGCTCCTTGCGGTTGTGCTTCCAACACGACGCCTTCCACACGAGCGAATCGGCTGACATACGGCGGTGCTCCTCGCGGTTGTGCTTTCAGTTGTTTTGCAACGTTGTTGACGTCGAAAATCTTGTCCCCGGCTCGAAACTGCTTGTTGTTTGACGAGTAAATGATTAAGTGTGGGTAGTCTGATCTGCTTCATTATGTATGAATTAATTGCTGCATTTAGAATACTTTTTAGCTAGTTTTATTTGGTGTGCTAGTATTAGTTGAGTTTACGACAACTTATTTCATTGAAATTGATCGAGAAAAAAAATGACTAGTTTATTATGGGTGTATACATATATAATATTAGAATTGTATTTTAATATTATTTTTGATCTCTTAACATATATTATATTCATACATGAGTCAGTCTCTTGAAAGACGGTCTTTCCATAAGTTATGGAAAGACCAAGGTTTACAGTGTAAATTAGAAGAAATGAATATAAAATTGTTGGGTTGCATGAACCGAGTTATAAATTTTATAACTGCAATATGTTGCATACTAAAATTTTAATATTACAAGTAAGATATTTTACCTTTTTTATAATTTTAATTATACCCCATTTTTTCATATGGAAAGACTGTCTTTCCCAAGACTTCGCCTTCATAGAATTAATTATATTTTAAATGCACCTAATTATTTGACAAGAGTAATGATGGTGGATAAAAAATTAAGTTGGTTCAGTAAGATAGTTTTCATGAACTCGACTATAACACTAATCGACATTCACTTATTTTTTAATTCATGTTTAAAATAAATTCGACTCTATTTTAGAAATCATTTTTTTGTTAATTTTAGTTATTAACTAATTATTAAATAGATAATGAGTTAAGATTCTTTCAAATTTATGTCTCAATTTTATTTTTCTTAAAGCGAGTTCATTTAAATTGATATTAATTTTTATTTTTGCCAGTTATAACAGAAAACAACAAATCATTTTAGAATTTTATAATCTATAATGTATGCAATATCATTATTTATATAGGCAAAGTCTTGGGAAAGACGGTCTTTCCATAGGCTTATGGAAAAACGAGGTTTGATTGGAATAATAAAAGGTAAAAGGTCTTGGTTGCAATATTAAAATTTTAGTATGAAACATGTAGTAGTTATAAAATTTATAACCCAGTTCATGCAAATCAAAAATTTTATCTTAATTTCTTCTAATTTACACTTTAAACCTTGGTCTTTCCATAACTTATGGAAAGACCGTCTTTCAAGAGACGGACTCATTTATACATTATTAAATATAAATGAGTATATTTGGTACTTAATATATTAGTTTGTCATTATTATTAATTTTATTTTTAAACGAGTAGATGACACCATTCCTTTTTTAATTTTATAAAATTAATTTATCATTTAATGAGAACGCATTTAGAGAATGACATCTCTACTTTTTTTTGGTGCCCAATCACACTAAAAAAACAACTGCATGAATTGGAATAAAAAATAAAAATGATGAGGTTGCATTCGTTATTTTTCAGAAAATAAAAAAAATAAAAAGTGCAGAGGATGCATTCAACGAATAGGTCCTCCCTATTTGCATAATAGTGCCAGACATAAAAATTTCTCCTCAAACAGCCACCACATTTTTTTTTTTGAAACAAATACCCGGACTCCTTCTCGTTAATAAATTCAATCCCTATACAAGCACCATTAATATCACCCCAATCACATACTTAGCTTCGAACACCAATGCAAAAATATCAAAAATAAAATAAAAATCATATGTGATATTGTTGAATTTATCGTAGTAAGTAGTTTATAGAAAGTAACTTTTTATTTATCGTTATTACACGAAGTTAAGTATATTAATGGTTAAACTTATTCGTCAAACCGTGTGCAATGATTATGACGTAATTTATTTTGGAACGAGGGAAGGGAGTATCATGTATCATAGTAATTCAATATTCATTGCATAATGATTGTATTTAGTGAGATTATACAAGCACTAAACCACATGAGATACAGCATTGTTTAAGAAAGAACTCAATGAAGTAAAAGATGATCCTCCCTCCGCAACAGCCAACCTGCTCATCTGCTTCATCTCCTTCACTTTACTCCTCACTTCACTCTCAGAATCCATCAGTTTCGAAATCCCATTCCCTATAACTTCCGCACTCACAATCACAACGCCCTCTTTTCTCATCACTTCCTTCCTGTAATCCATCTTGATCTCTACCCCCAATCCCAACTCATTCACCAGCAACAGCGCATTCACCTGTTGCTCCGCGTACAGCGGCCATGTCGCCATGGGCACCCCATTCCACACGCTCTCAAGCACCGAGTTCCACCCGCAATGCGTCACGAATCCCCCCACTGCAGGGTGGGCTAACACCGCGGTCTGCGGGGCCCACCCGATCACTCTCCCCAGCTCTGCAGTCCGGGTCAGGAATCCTTCCGGAAGGATTTCCCCGGGGTCTTCATAGCTCCCCGGCGGCGTGTAGATGCCTTTGGCCTGTGGCTTTCGCAACGACCACACGAAGCGTGTCCCGGTTTGCTCCAGCGCCGTCGCGATCTCCCTGTTTTGCTCCTCGTCGAAGGACCCCATGCTACCGAAGCAGAGGAACAATACAGATGATTCCGGCTGGAGGTCCAGCCATTTCATAATCGAATCATTTTCTCTGGTGTCGGAGTTGAGATTGAGGATTGGACCTATCGAATACACCGGGGGAATGGTCTTATCTTCCAACAAGGCTTTAAGGGCGTGAACTTCCAACTCTTGGAAAGTGTTGAGGATGATTCCTTTCGCCTGTCTAAACCTGTTGAAAAATAATGTGTGAATTTTGCGCCACATATCATGAATCTAACTAACACTATATAAATTCTGATCTTATTGTAAAATGTAAAGGTCAAGAAAAGTACAATTTAGCATGATTGAGAAAACCATCGCAGCCACCGCTCTTGTCGAAGATTATAGACGGAATGAACCTATTCCCAACTGGGTTTTTATACGTCGGAATGGCAAGATCCGACCCGGAATCCTGGAGTTCCGTCACGTCAACGCCGGAGTCGTCTCGCAAGCTCTGCAAATGGAACATGAGCCCCAGCATAGCCGCCCCGGACGTGAAGAACACATAAGAGGGCACTCCAAATTCATTAGCCACATCAATCATGGAGGTGCAGAACATGTCTATGACAACTCCGGCGAGGTGGAACTCGCCGGAATTTTTGATTCCGGCAAGGATTTCCGCCACGTGACCCTTGTGGCTGGCGATGTAGTTGAAGTAAAACAAGAAAGAAGGAGTTGTGTTCTTGGTATTGCTTTTGTCACCACTGGCTGGAGAAGGCGAAGAAGAAGAAGAGGAGGAAGAGGAGTTTTGTTCGGGCCGGAGCTCGATGAACCTCGTCCGAGGAAGTGGGGGTTGGGAGATGGGCTTGGTGTCGGAAGGGAGCTTCATGACGAGGATGGTGATGGATAAATCATGGTTCCGTTGCAGCAGAAGCTTGGATAATTCTACGGTGACAAATATGTGGCCGGCGCCGGCGGAAGGGATGAAAACCAACTCGGGTTTTTTGGTTTCTGCCATTTTTTCTGGTTGATTTTTGTGTGGAGAATGGCAATTAAGGAATGATAGACTTGATAGTTATAGGGAAAGCTGTATCTTGGGATTGTCCGAAGAGGTTTTGTTGATTTTGTAGTGCATAGTCACACTTGTGGAATAAATTGCTAATTTGAATATTGCAGTGCGTGGAATGGTCAAATTTTAATAATCTCTTTGTTGACCCGAAATGTGGAATCACACGCAATCAATTTTCTTAATATTCACACCCCCCTGGACCCGAAATGTGGAATCACACTCAATCAACACCCCCCTTGACCCGAAATGTGGAATCACACTCAATCAATTTTCTTAATATTGCACTCCACCTGTTTCTGTTACACATTTTTTTTAAGTGAATTAGACACGCTTTACTTTCATGACAAGATCCCTACAAAATTTTCACATATTTTACTTTTTTCTTTTAAAATTAAATTTCATTCACACATTTCATTTATCTTAATCCAATCAGCTATAAATATAGTGTCAAATCCAACAAAATAAAATGAATGTAATACACTTTTTAGTTTAAGATATTTTTTCCATTGATACCTTCCGATCATGATAAATTAAAAGTTATTTTCATTCATTCATTTAATTTAATTTTAGTCTTTCGTTCACTCATTTAGTATTTTTTAAAATTTTCATGCCTAAAAGTGATGTGATAATAATAAAGAATAAACGAAGTACCTACTTTCTATATCAATCGAGCCAAAAACAAAGTGAGTTGTTATTCCTCACCATGTCATTTTATGTATTATATCATGTATTTATATAATTTTAATATGATGTGTATTTTAATTCTAACTAAAATTAATTAAAAAATAAAGAAAGCTAAATTTAGTTTTCAGCAAAATTCCAATTCAATGAATGCCACACTAGTGGAGAGACCCTCATTTAAGACACTCAATCAAAAGCGGTTCTTGAGGAACCGCCTTTGATTGAGATCTGAATGAGGTTCCGATATTGGAGCTGAGGTTTCGAAGTCGGGCCTATTTTCAGATCTCAATCAAAGACGGTTACAAAATGATAGAAGGCGGTTCCATTGAAGAATCGCCTTCTGTTAGGTTTCTTTGTTGGGCCTATGTAAAGAGAAACATTAGTTTGTCAAGCCTATGAATTTTTTCTAACTCCCTCACCCAAACACATCCGCCTTTCTCTTCGCTCACAGCCTCTCTCTTTCCTCTCACATATCAGCTTTTCTCACCACAACTATTCTCAAATAACTTGTCTCCCTCACCACTGCATTTATTCCTCCTTCCGGAACCCTCACCACCGATGGCGTTTCTCCCTCTCCACCACTGCCCACATCACCAATACTCACTATCACAAGAACCCCCCCTTAGCACCGGTTTTTTATGTTATAGCACCATTTTTTTCGCAAAAAAAAACCCGTGCCTAAGTAACCGATGAAACTTTAGCACTGGTTGAAAAAAAACCGGTGCTAAATCCCAACTTTTAGCACCGGTTTTTTAGTTAGCACAGGTTTTTAAACCGGTGCTAAAATGTACCACTATGGCACCGGTTTTTCTTGTTAGCACCGGTTGAAAATAGCACTGGTTTTTCAACCGGTGCTAACAAAAAAATCAGTGCTAATTTAGCACCAGTTTTTTTTTGTTAGCACCGGTTTTCCAACCAGTGCTAAAATATTTACAACGAATAAAAAAATCCCTTCCTCTGAAAGAGGCAGTGCACTGCAGCTTTCAGAGGAAGAGAAAAAGATCTGAAACAGAGGAAGCGGCAGCACGCTGCAGCTTTCAGAGGAAGAGAAAAAGACCTGAAACTAACAATTTAATAGAACATCAATTTAATAATAAAATTAACTTCACAAAATTGATAATATAGAAATAAAACCAAAAAAATTTATGATACAAAACTAATAATCAATGAGACTAAACATTGCGACGGAGACCTTGGGGAGGAATCAATCTCACCATGCCAGAAGCTTATTCAATAGATCACTATAAACCATGCCAGAAGCTTATGCCAGAAGCTTATACCAGAATAAAGACGTTCATATCAGTATATCAACCTTGAGTACTTAACGAGGCTACATAACTCAATTTGATTTAGTTACACATCAACATTCGGTAAAGTAAAGCACAAAATAATCCACCAAGATAAACACATATCTATCATATTCTTCCTATGCTGATTCATAACATTAATGAAATGACTGTAACAATATTACTCACATAAATCATATGCTACAGAGCAAAAAAACGTTTAAAGTAAAATACAATATTAAAATGCCAAAGTGAAACATATCACCAACCATGAACAGAAACTTCATTTGAGTGGGACTCAAAATATGTTTGCTTTTCCCTCATAAGTCATCATTTAACTTGTAGCATTCATAACAAATAGGCTAACAACCATGCATTTCATCATTAAGGAAGCAACAGTGAAACTTTGCACGTAGAGTTAATATTCCACCAAGGAAAAGAACCAAAAACTGTGAATATGATATAACTAGTGACAAACAAGAAAGGGAAGAAGGCGGAGAGATAAACGCAGCCCCACAACTCACAGACAAAAGGTCTACACCATCTGGTTCCAGTGATGGAACTATTTGTGCCAAGTCTTGTGCCTCCCACTAAGGATATACATGCCAATCTCTCAGTGACGATACTCCAAGCCATTGATTCTCACCAGTGTTCCCAGCAACCTTTCATAACGAACAAACCATTTATAAAGTTAGTTTATGAAAGCTGATCATGAGCTAGTTAGGTACTATCACAACAATCACAGAGCACTACTAAATGATGGTTGATGCTTTATTTATTTCAAAAACACATTAAAATCTGTTCTAGCTCTTCATATACGAAGACATCATGTATGTAAAGGCTCGGATAGTCGGATATAATCCAATGTATTTTCAACGCTGCATCAAAGAAGAGAGTAACTTTCACAGGTAAGGGCTATAATAAAACACTCCACAAAAATAAGGTTTATAAACTTATAGTACTAAAGCTGAAATAACATAGATATATACCTAAATATATGGAGCAGTTGCTGGAACTCAGAATCTCCTAGTAATAAAGCCTGCCTTTTTGCCATCTCAGCTACCAAGAGAAAAATAAATCACCAGAGTAGTAAAACAAGACCAAGATGCATGTTTTGTAATGGCACTGAGATGAAAAGAAATTCCAAAACAATGTGCATTCGCATATACAGAATTATAGAAGCTGGAAGCAGAAGAAGGGAATGGGGAACCCTACCGAAAATGCATCCGACGATCATTCAAATTAGAAGGTATCATTCAAATTAACCAGAAACTAACTTGCATGGCTTATAACTGGAGATGCAGATCTCAGTTGATCGGCTATATATGCTCGCTGAAAATGTGAAGTATTCCACATCTAGACACCCATTTCCTCCTGCAGACTAAGCAAATACAGTTTCATAGTTTTCGGTAAACAAGGTACAAACGTTTAATTCGTAAGACGAACAGGAATATTATTTAAACGAGATAGGACAATAGAAAATGTTAAGAGCATGTCTCAGAATCAAGAATCGTCATTTAATATCTAAAATAAATTTACAAGTACAATTCAACAGTCAGATAATGCCTTAAAACCGCTAGTGCTCTCACACAAATTATTTGAATTTAATCACTACAAATTAATTGAATTTAATTAAAATGTGACCCACATCCGCAAAACTAGAGGAGAACCAGAGCTGCGAGACCCAACATTGCAAGTTGCTCCGGTGAACCACAAACGCAAGCCACCACCACGAGCAGCTCCGGCGATCCACAAATGCAAGCTCTGCCTTCGTCTTTGGCTCCAAAAAATGATCGCATGACTACATTTCATCACAAAAAAAAATTCATATAAAAATAAAAGAAAAGCCAGCCCATCAAAGCATTTTCACAAAAGCAACCCACTAGGAAAAGTTATGCACAACACTAGCAGCATTACTTATTTCTCAGAAAATGAGACTATTTCATTAACTACAAACAATACAGAGCTAATGCAGACAGTAAATAAAAAGAAAATATGGCGCAGTGTTCATTCCACGGTTACATTTTTCATTTTTGTTAGAAATTGTCACTTTTTCCTTAAATCCGCCTGGGCTTTTCGCATGAGAAAACTGAAATTGAGGACAACAAGAGAGGGGATAATCGAATACCTTGGTCAAAGAAACGAGGAACAATCCGAAGCGGTTATGCAAGTCTCTCCACTGCGGTGGTGGAGTCTCTGTAGTGGGGAGATGGTGGTGGAGGAAGGAGGATTCCAAGCGCGAGTGGTGGTGGAGTCCAGGCGCAGGCGAAGGGGTCCCTCACCGGGAAGACGAGCGGGAAGATTGCCTCCCTCATTGGCACCGGCGCCGATGCCATCTCCCCTTCTGTCAACTTCTTTAGATGATGCGTGGCCGATGGCTGATTGGCGGAGAAAACCAGAGGAGGCGGAGGGACGGTGGGTGTGGGAGAGTTGCATCCAGGGTTTTATCGAATGAAATTGGGGCAAGTAGAAGGAAGGCTAAGTGTATGAAATTAGGACATGGGGTTTGGGCCAAAATTAGTCAAAATTTAGCCCATTATAGTTTTCATTAGTATTTTTTATATACTAATTCAAGTAAATTCTTAACGTTAATTAGTTAAAGTCAACTTTGTTATTAGTGTTTATTTATTGAAACTCAAGTAAAGTTTGACCGTTGTTTAGACAAAGTCAACATAGTTATTAGTGTTTATAAATTGAGAGTCGAGTAAAGTTTGACCGTTGATTAGTTAAAGTCAACTTTGTTATTAGTGTTTATTTATTGAAAGTCAAGTGAAGTTTGACCGTTGACTAGACAAAGTCAACCTAGTTATAGTGTTTATATATGGAAATTCGAGTAAAGTTTGACCGTTGATTAGTATTTATATATAGAAAGTTAACTAAGGTTTGACTGTTGATTAGACAAAGTCAAATATTTTTTATTAGTATTTATCATATACTAATTCAATAAAGTTTAACCGTTGATTAGTTAAAGTCAACTTTTTTATTAGTGTTTATATATTGAAAGTCAAGTAAAGTTTGACCGTTGATTAGACAAAGTCAACCTAGTTATAATGTTTATATATGGAAAGTCGAGTAAAGTTTAACCGTTGATTAGTATTTATATATAGAAAGTTAACTAAGGTTTGACTGTTGATTAGACAAAGTCAAACATTTTTTATTAGTATTTATTACATACTAATTCAAATAAAGTTTGACCGTTGATTAGTTGAAGTCAGCTTTGTTCTTAGTGTTTATTTATTGAAAGTCAGCTTAGTCACTAGTGTTTCTATGCAGAGAGAGTCAAGTAAAGTTTGACCATTGTTTAGTTAAAGTCAACTTAGTCACTAGTATTTATATATATATAAAGTCAAGTAAGGTTTGACCGTTGATTAGTGAAAGTCAACCTAGTTATTATTATTTATTTATTGAAAGTCATGTAAGGTATGGCCGTTGATTAGTCAAAGTCAACTTAGTTATTAGTGTTTATATATTTAAAGTAAAGTAAGGTTTGACCATTGATTAGTTAAAGTCAACCTAGTTGCTAGTGTTTAAATATTGAAAGTCAAGTAAGGTTTGACCGTTGATTAAACAAAGTCAAACATTTATATTTATATTTATTATATACTAATTAAAGTGAGGTTTGACCATTAATTAGTTAAAGTCAACTTTGTTATTAGTGTTTATATATTGAAAGTAAAGTAAAGTTTGACCGTTGATTAGTTAAAGTCAGCTTAGTCACTAGTGTTTATATATAGAAAGTCAAGTAAGGTTTGATCGTTGATTAGTGAAAGTTAACCTAGTTATTATTGTTTATAAATTGAAAGTCAAGTAAGGTCTGACCGTTGATTAGTCAAAGTCAACTTAGTTATTAGTGTTTATATATTTAAAGTCAAGTAAGGTTTGACCATTGATTAGTTAAAGTCAACCTAATTGCTAGTGTTTAAATATTGAAAGTCAAGTAATGTTTGACCGTTGATTAAACAAAGTCAAACATTTTAATTTATATTTATTATATACTAATTAAAGTAAGGTTTGACTATTAATTAGTTAAAGTCAACTTTGTTATTAGTGTTTATATATTGAAAGTCAAGTAAAGTTTGACCGTTGATTAGTTAAAGTTAGCTTAGTCACTAGTGTTTATATATAGAAAGTCAAGTAAGGTTTGACCGTAGATTAGACAAAGTCAAACATTTTTATTAGTATTTATTATATACTAATTCAAATAAAGTTTGACCGTTAATTAGTTAAAGTCAACTTTGTTATTAGTGTTTATATATTGAAAGTCAAGTATAGTTTGACCGTTGATTAGTCAAAGTTAGCCTAGTTTTTAGTGTTTATATATTGAAAGTCAAGTATAGTTTGACCGTTGATTAGTCAAAGTTAGCCTAGTTATTAGTGTTTATATATTGAAAGTCAAGTAAATTTTTCACGATTGTTTATATATCTATTGAAATATGTAGTCAAAGTTTTCTTAGTTTAACTGAATCTTTGATCTTGTGCAATTTAATCCGGGACGGAGGGAGTATACTAAATCAATTAAGGGCTGAACGTTAATTAGTTAATGTAAACAAATTTTATCCTTATTTGTATATATGAGGTCAGTGAAGGTTGATTAATTTAGCTTAACTTAGTCATTAGTTAAAGTCAACAAAAGAAGTGAACGATTTTGAAAGCTAAAAAAAATAGCTTAGAGCGGCTGCGCAGCTGCTCCCACCTCATGAAATTTCTGGGAAGATTATTTGAAATTTTTAGCGAATTTTTTGAATTCTTTGGTGGAAATAATGAAATTTAAAAAATTTCGATAAGTATTAAGAAGTTTTTGATTTCTTCGGGGGGGGGGGGGGATTTTTTTGGCGGGAAAAATTTAAATATTTTTAGCACCGGTTTAAACTGGTGCTATTTTCATCCAAAACCGATGCTATTTTAAATTTTTTTTGCAATTTCTTTGGCGGGAAATTTTTTGGGCAATTTCATTGGCGGGAAAATTTTAAACCGGTGCTATTTTCTTCCAAAACCGGTGCTAATTTTTCTAAAACCGGTGCTATTTTAAAATTTTGGGCTATTTCTTTGGCGGGAAAATGAGTATAGAAAATTTTTAGCGCCGGTTTTGAAAAATCAGTCCTATTTTTTAAAAAACCGGTGCTATTTTTTTAATTTTAGCATCGATTTTTAAAACCTGGGCTAATTTTTACAAAAAACTGGTGCTAAGTTTTAATTTTTAGCACTCGTTTATAAACCGGTGCTATTTTTTGCAAAAACCGGTACTATTGCTTAATTTTTAGCACTAGTTTTTAAAACCGGTGCTATTTTTTTTACTAAAATCTGTGCTATTTTGAATTTGTTGGCGGGAAGATAGAATTTTACAAATATTTAGCATCTGGTTTTGAAAAACCGGTGCTATTTAAAATTTTTTTGCTCTTTCTTTGGCGGGAAAATGAGTCTCGAAATTTTCTAGCACCGGTTTTTAAAAATCGGTGCTATTTTTAAAAAAACCGGTTCTATTTTTAAAAAAACCGGTGCTATTTTTTCCAAAAAAATTGTAAATTTTAATTTTTAGCACCGGTTCCGGTTTTAAAAACCGGTGCTATTATTTAATTTTTAGCACCGATTTTTTAAAGCAGTGCTATTTTTTACTAAAACCGGTGCTATTTTGAATTTTTGGCGGGAAGATAGAATTTTACAAATATTTAGCACCGATTTTTAAAAACCGGTGCTATTTAAAAATTTTTGGCTATTTCTTTGGCGGGAAAAATAATTTTCAAAATTTTAGCACCGGTTTATAAAAATCGGTGCTACTGTAAAATTTAGCACCGATTTTTAAAAACCAGTGTTAAAATTAAAATGCCGGTGTTAAATTAACACCAATTTTAAAATCCGGTGTTAAAAATTAAAAAAAACCGGTGCTATTTCATTTTTAGCACCAGTTTTAAAATCCGGTGCTAAAGGGGGGCCTTTGTGGTAGTGACTCCTCTCCGTCGTGGCCCTCACCACCAGAGCCGCTCTGTCCCCAATTCCCGCTATTCCACGCCGCTCTCACCACCCCTGGTGGGAGGTCGTCGTCGTACCTCTCAAAGTTATATTTTAAAGCCTTGATACTTCCCATCTACTATTAAGTAGATAATGGCAAGTGGGGTCGTCCACGGAAGAGGGATCTTTCCAATTGTTTAAACATATATGAGAAAACATACTAAATATAAGTATATATAGATACATATAAAAATGGGAGGGGTTCTATGCACTCCCTTATATTAACTCAAATCTACACTCAAAAATCCTGACCGTAGGATCACATCAGATCAAACCTCTTTTATTTATTCCATGGTTTGATCTGATGTGATCCTACGGTCAGGATTTTGAGTGTAGATCTGAGTTAATATAAGGGAGTGCATAGAACCTGATGTAGGATGGCTTGCTGCGAAGATTGAGGACGCTATGGATCGCCGTAAAGGGCCGGCGCGATTTACAGCGTAACTTTTGCTGACGGAGTCAGAATCAGGCGATTTCGGTGGCGTTGGAACCGTCTCGACGAGGAGATCAAGGACAACGTCCAATGGACGGTGTCAGTAGCTCAGAAGTGCCATTTGAGGTCGTTTGAAGCCCCAAAACTGCAATTTTCTGTTTTTCCTATTCTTTTCCGAATTTCCTTTTAATTTTTTTATTTCCGAATTATGTTGGGTTTCGGATTTATTTCCGAAAAGTATTTAAAGACCTTTTTGTACTGTTTTGGGGAGGCAATCAATAATATTATTTTCGTGAGTTTTGTGCTCAAAACCTAGGGCTTGTGCTTGCAGCCCCTTCTGTTCTTCAAGGATTCGTGCTTGCGATCCTTTTCCGATCTTCTGACTGCGTCAATTGGTATCAGAGCAGGCTTTTCCCTGACCTTTTCCATTGATTCACGATGGCTGATCAACCATTAACCAAGGCGGAAGGAGATGCGATTCTCGCCTCACTGGCTGCGGTGACTAGGCGACTGGAGACATTGTCGACGCAAGTGGAGACTCTGAGCAATGGCGAGCAATCGGCCAGGAGGAATCCGAGGGGTAAGAACGTCGTCGTGGATTCGTCTAGTTCGGATTCGGATGAAGAATTTGCCGAGGTGGAAGCTGAGGCAGACCGGGGAAATCGAAGGAATAATCCTGATTACCGGGTTAAAGCTGACATTCCGTACTTTTATGGATCCATGGGTGTAGAGGAGTTGCTGGATTGGCAAATCGAAGTGGACCGATTCTTCGAGGTCATGGAAATTCCTGAGGCAAAACACGTTAAGATGGTCGCGGTTAAGTTGAAGAGTACGGCTGCTGTTTGGTGGGACAGGCTGGTCGACTCAAGGCGCAAGCGGAACAAGAATCCGATCAGGTCTTGGAGGAAGATGAAGCAGTTGATGCTCGATCGATTTCTGCCCGCTGATTATGAACAAATATTGTACAAGCTGTACATTGAATGCTCCCAAGGAAGGAGGTCAGTTCAGGAGTACACGGCTGAATTCATGCGTTACAGTGAACGCAACGAACTGGGGGAGACTGAGAATCAGAAAGTGGCCAGATATATCAGCGGTTTGAAACCTTCAATTCAGGAGAAGATGGGATTGCAGACCGTGTGGACTGTGACCGAGGCTCAAACGTTGGCTATGAAGGCAGAGATGATGGAGAATTTCCCTCGTGGCGGAGGTGGTAACTATTCTGGTTTTCGAAAATTTCAGCCTCCGAGCAATTCTGAGTCATCCGGGAGTAAGGAGAAGACAGTGGTAGCCAAGGATTCTAATATAGGTACTACTGGAGGTGGTTCGGGTGGTGCGCAGGAAAAGAGGGTGTTCCCAACCAGGGCACCGATGCAGAGACAGCCTAACCCGTATGCTAAGCCACGTGGTGACAAGTGTTTCCGTTGTGGTGGCATGGGACATATGTCGAATGTGTGCCCATCACGGACTGTGGCTCTCCTGGAAGAAGATGGTGAGGATGATGCAGAGGAGGACGCGTATGAAGGAGCTGAATTTGCTGAAGAAGAGGCAGTTGAGAAAGTCAGCATCGTGGTGCAACGACTTTTGTTGTCATCCAAGGACGAGGGGCAGCGTAAGAACCTTTTCAAAACTCACTGTTCAATTGATAATAAGTTGTGCAATTTGATAGTGGATAATGGTAGTTCAGAAAACCTCGTTTCTGCTAAACTGGTAGAATATCTGAATTTACCTACAGTGGCTCATGAGAAACCTTACTCCTTAGGCTGGGTTAGTAAGGGTAACCAGGTTAAGGTGACATTGACTTGTAGTGTTCCTATTTCCATCGGGAAGTATTACAAAGAGAATGTTGTGTGTGATGTGCTGGATATGGATGTTTGTCATGTGCTGTTGGGCAGGCCTTGGCAGTTTGACAATGATGTTACTCACAAGGGTCGTGATAATGTCATGTTGTTTGCATGGGGTGGTCATAAGATTGCTATGGCGCCAGTTCATCGTTTTGACAGTGTTGCTAGGAATAAACAGTCTAATTTTCTTGTAATGTCACGAGATGAGGAAGAGCTTGACAAAGATGTTGTTGAAGCTGACTGTTTCTACCCCGTGGTGATGAAGGGGTTACTGACTGTTGAGAAAGAAGAGACTGTGATTCCAGCAGAGGTGAAGGCAATTTTGCAGGATTTTGAGCAGTTGACTGGGGAGGAGCTTCCTAACAAGTTACCACCAATGCGAGATATTCAGCATCAGATTGATTTAGTTCCTGGTTCGAGTTTGCCAAACCTTCCCCATTATCGCATGAGTCCGAAGGAGAATGAGATACTCAGAGAACAGATTGAAGACTTGCTGAAGAAGGGTTTCATTCGTGAGAGTATGAGCCCTTGTGCGGTGCCTGTTCTTCTTGTTCCAAAGAAAGGAAACCAGTGGAGGATGTGTGTTGATAGTAGGGCGATTAACAAGATCACTATCAAGTATCGGTTTCCGATTCCGCGACTGGAGGACATGCTTGATGAGCTGGCAGGTTCGAAGGTGTTTTCGAAGATTGATCTTCGGAGTGGATACCATCAGATTCGTATAAGGCCTGGAGATGAGTGGAAGACGGCTTTCAAGAGCAGGAACGGAGTTTTGCCTTGATCAAAGAGAAGCTGTGTACTGCACCAGTATTAGCTTTGCCTGATTTTGATAAGGTTTTTGAAGTAGAATGTGATGCCAGTGGCGTAGGGATTGGAGCAGTGCTGTCCCAAGAGAAGAGACCAGTGGCGTTTTTCAGTGAGAAACTCACGGAGGCTCGGCAGAAATGGAGTACTTACGATCAAGAGTTCTACGCTGTTTTCAGGTCTCTAAGACAGTGGGAGCATTACTTGATTCAGAGAGAGTTCATCTTGTACACTGATCATCAAGCCTTAAAGTTTCTCCATAGCCAGAAGATGATTAATAAGATGCATGCTCGATGGGTCAGTTTCTTGCAGAAATTTCCTTTCATTATTCAGCATAAGTCCGGGAAGTCGAACAAGGTGGCCGATGCTTTGAGTAGGAGAGCTTCTTTGTTAATGACTCTGGCACATGAGATAGTCGGATTTGACTGTCTGAAAGAACTGTATGCGGAGGATGCCGAGTTTAAGGAGATATGGGCCAAGTGCAATGAGGGCAACTTCCCTGGAGCAGATTACCTTGTTCGTGAAGGTTATTTGTTCAAAGGAGATCAGTTGTGCGTCCCTGACTCTTCGTTGAGAGAGAAGCTGATTCGGGATTTACATGGCGGCGGACTCAGTGGCCATTTGGGAAGAGATAAGACGATTGCTAGTCTGGAGGAGCGGTATTATTGGCCGCATTTGAAGAGGGACGTGAGCACCATTGTCAAGAAGTGTTATACCTGTCAGGTTTCTAAAGGTCAGTCTCAAAATACTGGTCTTTATATGCCATTACCTGTTCCTGAAGATATTTGGCAAGATTTGTCCATGGATTTTGTTTTGGGGCTGCCTCGTACCCAACGTGGGGTGGATTCTGTGTTCGTAGTGGTGGACAGGTTTTCCAAGATGTCGCATTTTATTGCGTGCAAGAAGACTGCTGATGCGTCCAATATTGCGAAGCTGTTTTTCCGGGAAGTTGTTCGTCTCCATGGAGTTCCTAGATCCATTACTTCAGACAGGGATACGAAATTCCTCAGTCATTTTTGGATTACTTTGTGGCGGATGTTTGGGACTGCTTTGAATAAGAGTTCTACAGCTCATCCCCAGACTGACGGGCAAACTGAGGTAACGAACCGGACATTGGGGAATATGATTCGTAGTGTTTGTGGTGAGAAGCCGAAGCAGTGGGATTTGGCTTTACCTCAAGTCGAATTTGCTTATAACAGTGCAGTGCATTCGGCTACGGGAAAGTCTCCGTTTTCTCTTGTTTATACTTCTGTTCCGAAGCATGTGGTGGATTTGGTTGAGTTGCCAAAGGCTTCTGGGGTCAGTAAGACGGCAGAAATCTTGGCTAAGGAGATTATGGAGACCAGAGAATCTGTTAAGGCTCGTTTGGAGGCTACTGGGAAGAAGAATAAGGAAACTGCTGACAAGCGTAGAAGACTCAAAGTTTTCAAGGAGGGTGATGACGTTATGGTGTTCTTGCGCAAGGAGCGATTCCCAGTCGGCACTTACAGTAAACTCCAGCCACGTAAGTATGGTCCGTTTAAGGTGGTCAGGAAAATTAATGATAATGCTTATGTTGTGGCTCTTCCCGATACTATGAGTATTTCCAATACTTTTAACGTGGCTGATATTTATGAGTACCATGAGGATGAGGTTCTTTATCCTGAAGAGAACTCGGGGTCGAGTTCTTCAGAGGTGGGGGAGACTGATGTAGGATGGCTTGCTGCGAAGATTGAGGACGCTATGGATCGCCGTAAAGGGCCGGCGCGATTTACAGCGTAACTTTTGCTGACGGAGTCAGAATCAGGCGATTTCGGTGGCGTTGGAACCGTCTCGACGAGGAGATCAAGGACAACGTCCAATGGACGGTGTCAGTAGCTCAGAAGTGCCATTTGAGGTCGTTTGAAGCCCCAAAACTGCAATTTTCTGTTTTTCCTATTCTTTTCCGAATTTCCTTTTAATTTTTTTATTTCCGAATTATGTTGGGTTTCGGATTTATTTCCGAAAAGTATTTAAAGACCTTTTTGTACTGTTTTGGGGAGGCAATCAATAATATTATTTTCGTGAGTTTTGTGCTCAAAACCTAGGGCTTGTGCTTGCAGCCCCTTCTGTTCTTCAAGGATTCGTGCTTGCGATCCTTTTCCGATCTTCTGACTGCGTCAGAACCCCTCCCTATAAAAATATGTAAAAAGGGAGGTTTGGTTGGTTTTTGGTCCTAAGTTATAAAATTGAAAGACAACAACTAGCAAAGCAAGAGAACTATGTTAATCATGCAACAACAACTAAATAGATGATTAAGACAACAATTAACAGAGCCTTGGGCGCAATTGACTTCCACTTCCAAGCCTCTTATCCATCATTGAACATGCAACCTATTTACTACTTTTACTACTTGTTGTGAAGACTAAACTTCTATCTTTCTTAGATAGTAGATTGCAAGAGTGAATTCGTCATCTCTTGTCAAACCTCACCAATGACTCCCTTAGTCGAAACACAACCAAAAGTATCGCATTGATGGCATTTAGCACGAAGAATCAACAAGCTTGGTAACACTCATAAACACTACACCGTGTCTAAGTATTTAACCAATTCATGCATTTACACAAGATTAGTCAAGAACGATCGACATTCATAAACTTATCTCATTTGCTACCAATAACAAACATGACAACGAGTTCAATATCATCCCATTCATCTAGCAATTATCAACACATTAACATAATTGTGAAGCTCTAAATCATACTCTTGGATTTCCTATCAAGAAAGGGGGAAATCAACCCATTTCCCCAAACCCTAATAAGCATATCATACAAGTACTTCATATACTCAAGCTTTCAAGAACATTAATAACATTAACAAACACATTCAATGCTCCATATATGTTTAATAGTAAGAGTATTAAATAGGCTACAACTTGTTCTTAAGACATGGGCTTGGAAGCCTTGGTCAATTGCTCCCAAGAACTAGATTTAGCTACTAGAGTTCATACTAATTAATGCTAGCAAACCAAACATAAAACAAGAGAAATCAAAGATGAAAATGAAGGAAAACTAGTACCGAATTCGGGTGAAAAAGACGTTATGAATTAGAGGAAAGAGAATGCTATTTATAGTACAAAAAGGATAAGGTTAGGTTTTGGCCACTCGTGCGTCGCGACTCACGACGTGTTTGTCACGACTCGCGACGGGCGTCAGAACTTACCCTTATCTTGTTTTCTTCTTCTTTTAGCAAGCACTATTCTTCACAATAATCCCTCTTATTCTTCAAGTCTTCAAATCTTTGAAGCAAGTCTTCAAAGTCTTCAAAAGATGATCTTCAACGGCCTCCGGTCTTCAAGTCTTCAAATCTTTGAAGTAAGTCTTCAAAGTCTTCGAAAGGTGATCTTCAACGGCCTCCGGTCTTCAAGCCTCCATGTTCTCCCTTTGTCACGCAAAATCCACTTAGAAGAGGTAAAAGAGTGTAAAGTCGCTCTTACCTCTCCTAAGAGAATTTCAAGGTAAAACACAAGCTCTTAATAATAAAAGAGAACAAAAGTGATCCTAAAAAGTACTAAATTATGCACATAAAATGGACACATCAAACCTCCTCACACTTAAACCTTACTCGCCCTCGAGTAAGAAAAGATACAAGCATACGAAGGAATTGACGTATCCACATCCTATCTACTATTCCCCCAAGTCAATACCTCACAAAAATCTCAATATCACACATCTCAACGTTATGGTCAAATGAGAAGTTTCCCGCAACCCCCATTCCTAAATCTACTCAAGCCATATCAACCTATCAATTCATTGATATCTCTAAAATATTTCCAAATCTTGAATTGACAATCTCAAATCCAATGGTACAAGGTGGAGCAAAAAGCATGCATAAAGTTCAAACACATGCTTCACTTTATACCAATATATCATCATAAAAATGAAGTATATTAATGATCAAGAATTTCATAACTTACTTCATTTTCCTCGCTAAATTTCCCAATCCCAATAGGTCCTCGAGATGTCAAGCTACCCGATCCATCCATATGTCTACCACAACTTTATGACTCCAATGCCTGCAAATGAGTGAACACATCATTGTTTTTCTCTTTCCCTCATTTTTCCTAGGTACCCTTTCGAGTTTTCATCCTAGCCACACATCATGTTTCTTCGGCTCACATCTCACATTTTCCCGCAATTTAGCCTCTCCATTTTACCTAGGTCACCCTCTCGGGTTTTCGACCTATCCGGGCCCCCTATGTTGCCTAAGATGCCCTCTTAGGGTTTCAACATAGCAGGATTCTTTTTATTTACATTATTTTTTTCCTTTTTCATTTTCATTTTTTTTTCAAAATTTTCATTTTTTTCATGTTTCTCCAATCCAAAAAGTAGCAAAGTGCTTTCCAAATGTCAAGGCTAAGAAAAATATCAAAGCTAACATCATCCAAGTACATCAAAAGGAAAGCATCCCCAAAACAAAAAGGGGAAAATATCCAAAATAAAGCAAAAGAAATATCCAAAAGTAGCATGTCTAGAAAAAAAAATATTCCCAACCCAGCAGTGAGATCAGTAAATACCCCTCCCCACACTTAGAACGCTACATTGCACTCAATGTAGACAAATAGGGCAAAAACGTAGACAACGAAGTATGGAAAGGGTAAGCATATAATGCTCACAAATCACTGTTGTGAGGAAGAAGGACCAATAACGAGCCAGCCAATCCATGTTCCTATGCCTCCTAGCTCTACACCTCTCTACTCCAGGATTAGGGCCTGAGAGACCACCTACCTGGGACTGCATCTCATGGATGCTAGCCGATAGGTGGTCAATCTCCTCATCCATGTTGATCAAGCTCTGGGAGACAAACACATTGTGCTCCTGTATTATGTAGTCCTGGTGGCAGAATCCATCCTGCATAGTCTGCATCATACGCTCATAGAAATTAGGCGGAGGCTGGGAGTAGTGAGGTGGCATATAATCCTCCTGCATAGGCTCGGTCTTTGGCGAAGGCTATGGAGAGTGCTGCTGCCATCGCTCAGTGAAAGGTAAGCTACTATCATCGTGCTAAATAGGGGCTGGACCAAGGTCATGGAGCTCGCGCTGAAATTCCTCTCTGCACGAGGAGTCTGGTGAAATTGCCAAGTCCGCCAGGGGGTGTATCAAACACCAACTTCATCTTGTTGGGCTGAGGAAGTGCCATGAATGTGACCTTTCTAGTGCTATTTAACCAATGAAATACCCCCGTGGTCCGCATGGTGCTAAGCATCTCAAATCACACCAACCTCTCTACAGTGATAAGGTAGGAAGTGCGCCTCCCTAAGCACAGAAAATCAGTCGGTGAGACCAATCCTAGGTACACCGCCAAGAGGCCGATCATGCCTCCAACCATAATTTTCCCCTTTGGCTTCCCTGCCACCTCTACAATCCTCTTTATCCATAGCTTAGCCCATAACCCATATACCAATCTCTCACTCATCAAGTGCCATAAGAAATTAATGTTGTTGTCCGTCACATTCGTCAGCTTCGCTGATCAAAGCACTGCGCCGCCAAAAGTGTGTGCACATAGCGGAGTTCAGGATGATGATAACACTGCTCTTGTTGTGGTAGTTCTTTGCCCTTATGTTGATGACACTCTAGAATTTCATGTCTTCCTCAATCGGCCTGTCCTGGTCTTGTGGGTTCAGCCTCGCCTGGATCTCAGTTGTGTACCATCTAAAAGGCTTCCTCAACCTGCGAGATGGTTACTCCTGGGGTATATCATCTAGGCGGAAAGTGATGTACCTCTCACATGGTTGATCATCCCTCATACTGCATATCCTGATCGTGGACAGGAACTCTAGTGTGTATCACTAGTAGGAGGGGGAACTCTTGCCCATGAAACCCTCCAGCCCTCCTTTGGCGAGGAGGCATCAGACTGGCTGGGTTAGCCCAAGAGCGTCCAGTGTGGGCACGTCTACAAAACTCATCTCCTTGAGCTGGCGGCTGGCCAAGGCTTCCCACCTCTCTGCATAGGGCCCGGTGATCTAGGTCAAACCCATGTACCTATCAGGAGGAGGAGGTACATGGCTCGACTCTGGAGCCGGCGGTGGTGGTGGAGATGGAAGTGGAGCGGTGGTGGAGGTGAAAGTGGAGCGATGGTGCGCCCACCTCGTGGAGGAGCCCTAGGTCTCTTGGTAGGGGCCATATCTAACAACCACAACAAACAAGTCAAACGCGCAGGAATATATATACATGCAATATCACTAAATCATACTCAACCTTAAACTAGTTTTACCAACATCACAAACCAAATCAAATCCAAGCCAACTAGTTCAAGTTTGAAGCACAATTTCATATACAATCCACGTCATATTCAACATGCCTATATTTTCAAGTCCAATAGGTTCTCACATAGTTAAACATCTAACATGCTATATCCCATAATCACAGTCATGCCTAACTAGTTGGCCCATAAGTATGTTTATATGTTAACATTCAAGTGCCATGGCCAAACTAGCCTAAGCATAATAAAATTGCATCCAAATATCAACTATGTTCAATCAAGCCAACATGCCTAATGTCTAGTACAAGCCACAACCAAATTCTTAACCAAAGAAACAATATAAACACAATGCAAGCACAAAACCAACATGAGAAAATCAACACAATCAAAATGAGCATAATGCTATCCCACAACCAACCAAATCATAAGTACAATATATTCAAAATAATCTATAATGTTCCTACAATCAAAATCCCTAAGGCATCACACATAATTCACACAATGTCCCATAAAATAGATTATAAAACATAATCACAATTGAAGCTCAAGAGCGTGAAGAAATGTACCACTTAGATGCTTAGGATGAAATAGGAATGAAACCCACAACTAATTTAAATCCGGATTGCTAAAAATCACAAAACCTCAATATTCTAGGGTTTTGTGTTCTTCAACAAGATAGGGAAATTTATGGGTAGAGATTAGGAAGATGGATTGGGGAGTTGTTCAGTGGTGGCCATAGGGTGGCCGCGACTCACGACGGGTAGGTCAAAAGGTGCAACTGGTCAAAGCCTTCTACTAGGAGTAGCCTTTTTAGTGCTAGATGAACGTAAAGTAATGGCTTTTGTGCAACGTCGAAGGGGGCCTGATGCACATTAATTTACATATGGTAATATCCATTTTTTTTACCATAAATAAGTCATTTATAGATATTATTGGAAGGTCCGAGAAAGGGGTGGCTATCTAGCAGGAGTTGTTTCGGTTGTATGCCACGGGGTCACTATGCAACTCGCGACCACTTCATCGTGACTCGCTACCACTTCATCGTGACTCGCTACCACTTCATCGTGACTCGCTACCACTTCATCGTGACTCGCTACCATTTCGTCGTGACTTGCGACGGTTCATCACGACTCACAAAAAGTGGTGCCCGAGGGCTCACTTTCAAGCAAAATTCTTCTAATTTGGTTGCAATCATGACTAATTCATCGCGACTCACGACGTGGCCATTGTGGCTTGCGAAAAATAGAGCCTGAGAGCTCATTTTCCCAACAAAATCATCTGATTTGGTTGCGACTTGCGACCAAACTGTCGTGACTCGCAATTGTTCATCGTGACTCGCAACGCAGCCATTGTGGCTCGTAAAAAGTGGAGCTTGAGGGCTTAAAATTTGGCAATATTTTCTGAGCCCGTTGCGACTCGCGACAGGCAACCCACCTGGTACTTAGATTTTTTTTTATAAATCTCACCCCTTGCCCAACCTTTTCCTTCTTGACTTCAGGTATTTCTCCCTTCATCCATCCAATGCCTTGGGTTCAAATAGCTACAAAATCATGGAAAAACAAACCATGAAAAACACAAAGTAAAATAATGAAACTAATGGCAAAAACTTAAAACCAAACAATATTAACGGAAAGTCACGAAGAATGATCCAGATGATAAAAACCAAGTATATTTAACGTTGTCAGCATGACTCACTCCTCTTCTTGGAGCTTACTCACAAAATGAACTGAGATGATCAGTCCCCTTTCCTCAATCTGGGTCAAAACAATCAGGATTCACATCATCCCCCCAAAAAACCTTCTTAAATAGCTTAGAGTTTCTTCATGTTCCCTTAACATCTCCAACAACTCACCTTTTTGTTCCATGGTGATCTCAAGAACGTGAGCATTCAAGGTTTCTCTCCTTCTGAAAGAGATGAACATTCAAGAGCTTTCGGTGGTGGTTTGCACTCTTCCACCGAAGTCTTCTCAAGAGAAGGAGGGAGAAATCAACCCATTTCCCCAAACCCTAATAAGCATATCATACAAGTAATTCATATGCTCAAGCTTTCAAGAACATTAATGACATTAAAAAATAAATTCAATGCTCCATAAATGCATAATAGTAAGAGTATTAAATAGGCTACAAATTGTTCTTAAGACATGGCTTGTAAGCCTTGGTCAATTGCTCCTAAGAACTAGATTTAGCTACTAGAGTTCATACTAATTAATGCTAACAAACCAAACATAAAACAAGATAAATCAAAGATGAAAATGGTGGAAAACTAGGGTTAGAATAGTTCCAAATTCAGGTGAAGAAGAAGTTATGAATGAGAGGAAAGAGAATGCTATTTATAGTACAAAAATGATAAGGTTAGGTTCTGGACTCCTGTGCGTCGTGGCTCATGGCAGGTTCGTCGTGACTCGCGACCGGCGCAGAACTTACCCTTGTCTTCTTTTCTTCTTCTTTTAGCAAGCACTATTCTTCACAATAATCCCTCTCATTCTTCAAGTCTTCAAATCTTTGAAGCAAGTCTTCAAAAGATGATCTTCAACGGCCTGCAGTCTTCAAGTCTTCAAATCTTTGAAGTAAGACTTCAAAGTCTTCGTAAAGTGATCTTTAATGGTCTCCGTTCTTCAAGCATCCATGTTCTCCCTTTGGCACGCAAAAATCCACTTAAAGAAGGTAAAAGAGCGTAAAGTCGCTCTTACCTTTTCTATTAGAATTTCAATGTAAAACACAAGCTCTTGATAATAATTGAGCACAAAAGTGATCCTAAAAAGTACTAAAATAGACACATCAGCTGGGCTAAAACAATACCAGATCTGGGTCATGCCACCTCTGCCGGGATTCGCCACCACCACCGTTGGGCCGCGATGCTCTCACCATCGCTTAGTTAAAGTAATACCAGATATGGGCCGCGCTACCACTGTCGGGCCTCGCATACCACCGCCAGGCCTCACTCACCACCATCGGGCCGTGCCACCACCGCGATTTTTATGTATTGTTGTTGTTCTTTTAATTTTTTGAATGAAGGTTATGGATATTGATTATTATGATTTCATATGCATTTTTCGCTGCCATTCATTCAATTTTTCCAGATCTGGTATTGTTCGCCACCGAAAACCGTTTGGTTTCCAAGGCCTTTTTTTTAGGACCTCTGAAACAAGTTCTGAATTTGGAAATGTTTCGGATGTCAATAGAAGGCAGTTCCACCTCTCGTTATAAGGCAGTTTTGAACCACCTTCCATTGGTGGGTTAGAAGGCGGTTCCTGGAACCACCTTTTAATGTCATCAATGAAGGCATGTCCAACGAAGTCACCCCCAAAGTGACTTCTGTTGTCCAATAAAACCACATTTAATGGAGGCGTGTCCACTAGTTCCAAGTGAAATTCCCGTGACATGTCGGTGAATATCTCAACCAATTTTTGGCAAAATTAACGTTGAATTTTCTAGAATTTTCACCACAAAAAGAGCAATGCATCTAAGCCTACTTTGCAGACGATTTTCAACGTTGGGGAGGGCTTATTTTTCCTTCGATTTCCGGTAGCCTAAACACAATAGTGGAGGATGACCTATTAAAGACGGTTATATTGGACAATAGAAGTCACTTTGAAGGTGACTTCTCTGGTAGTGAATTCGGAACCTATTTCTGACCTTCTAAAAAAAAGCTGCCAAAAACCCGAGGTTTCTAGCTGCTCATGGCATTCTCCACGGAGGAGCAACATACATAAAAAAAGAGCAACCCAATCAAGAACATGCTAAATTCGATCATACATATTCTATTTATTATTCAAATTTAATGAATACAACATACAACGAACATATCTACAACGCGGATACAACTAGTGACGGAACCAGGGATAGGGGAGGGGGTGCTCACACCAACCCTAGGATCCGCTCCCCCTCAGAAGAGTTTCCCCGCCCTTGTTTTCTCTGAAATTTGGAGAAGACGAATGCTTCTCTTTTTTTTATTAAACCCAATTTTAAAATGGCGTTGTTTTTGCAATAGTGGAACATCGTCATTTTAGTTTTAGAAGGCAAAAAATGAAAACGATGAAAAAGAATGGGAAAAACCTGGTAACAAACAGATCTTCATGTTTTATTTCTTTAATTTGCTCTTGCTTCTTGTTTTTTGAAAACTTTCTCATGCTTCTGGGCATGATACACTAGGTATTATTGATTCCCAATAATAAAATCTTCATTCCCAATATGGTATGTATATTCATTTATTCAATTAAATTTAAGAAAATCTCATTCCCAATAAGGTATATATATATATATATATATATATATATATATATATATATATATATATATATATATATATATATATATATATAATTTATTCAACTAAATTTAAGAAAATCTTCATTCCCAATAAGGTATATATATGATTGTACATTTAAAATCAAAAGTTATTCAATTAAGTAGTTAGGTATTATTGATTTCAATTGATTTATTCAATTAAATTGATTGAAGTAAATATATAAATAGTTTTTTTATGATATATTCACTAATTTATTATATATTTTTTAAAATTCAATTTGATGTAAGCATTGTTTGTTTGAATATGTTAGAATTAAGTGTTTGAAAACAAATTGTCACTATGATTCCACCCCCACCCCCACCCCCACCCTCAGATATGGTCCTGGTTCCATGTCTGGATACAACATATAATGAACAGATCTACAGCGGGAAAGCGAGCAGGGCGCGGCGAGCGGGAGCAGGCTAGCGGAGAGAGGTAAGCAGAGAGAGGAAAACGCAGACGTTGATGAGAGGCGATCGAAGATCGAATTTACAAGGGTAGAGAGAGGTGGATCAGGTACTGTACAGGGAGAGGGAGGTGGAGTTCTTAGGAGAGTGAGGGAGAGGGTTTTTGGAAACCCTAATGAGGGAGGAGCTGGGTGTTAAAAAAACTAAGGAGAGAAAATGCCCAATCCTTTAGATTTTCATTTATATGGTAAATCAAGAGGCCTAATCAAAGACACCAATTAAGGCGGTTCTATAATATAAACTCCTTTAATCGAATTTCATAAAGGCACAACTGCCTTTAAATAATTAAATTTCGCCTTTAAATTAAAAGGAGTGACTTGGGAGGGAATTCCAAGCTCAGAACTCCTTTCGGATCCCAGTTAAAGGCGGTTCCTCAATAACCGCCTTTGATTGGGTGCCTTTAATAGGCCATCCTCTAATAGTGATGTAGATGGGAGTGCTCATTTTACTGTTAAAATTCTTGTCAATTTTTGGTGGCCCAAATGTAGAGGGGAGGGCTTGATTTTCTAGCGATCCGAATTTGGCAATGTTGTGCACTAGTTTACAAACTAGAGAACCGCGGGCATGGTGTGGTTCATGAGCGAGAGAACTAGAGGCGTGGTGTGGTTCGCAAGAGAACCAGCGACGACGAGAACCAGTAGCAGTGTGGTTCACAAGAGAACAAGTGGCGACGACGAGAGGGGCTGAGGATGGGAATGAGAAGGGCTGTAGGCGGAGCTCGTGAGCTAGGGAGCCGGAGCGATGACCGATAGGGTGACAGGATGGAGCTGGGGTGGCAATGGGGATGAGGTACATGGTTGGGGATGCAAGCTGGTCTGGGAAGGGAAGGAGGTTACCGACAACGAGACTAGGAAAGGGTTGGGTGCAGGAGGGATCCTGTAGGGAGTTGGGGGTGATGAGAAGGCAGGGTAATGATGGTGCTAACTATGGTTCAGTGGTGGCATAGATAAGGGGAGAAGGGTTGGTTTATTTTCTATTTAAAAAAGAAATAAAAATTAATACAATATGTTTATATATACGCATAAGTGTGTAAATTATGAAAATATGGGGCGTGATTTAACAACAATCAAAACAAAAGTAAAATTTGCGGCTGCCAGGTAAAGTAACCTTTAGAGCAATTTACAAAATACTTTAACATTTTGAATATTTGTACAAGTAAAGCTATATATACCTTCTATATCTAGCTAATATTAGTCCTGATTAATAATTATTTTTTGATGGTCTTGCTTGAATGATTAATCAACATAAAACAAATCGTTGGAGCTAAGTTGTTTATACAAATAAACATTTAAAATTATGTTTACATATCCTTATTATTATTTTTCATTAAAATTAGTTTTTTAAAAATTTTAGGAAGTAAATTATTAATATTAAATATTAAAATTATTAGTAAGTTATTTTAAATATTATTTTATTCATATGAATATAAATATTGAATAACTAATTGATTGAGATTCATGATATATAAGAAATTATAAATTTAAATACAATAAAATCACATGAAATTTAAAGAAAATCTGTACATAGAATTTTTTATGTAAGCTTTTTGCATTAACATGAAGATAAAAACAAATACAAAGTGTAGACTATCTCTCCCATCTACTACAAAAACTATTCCTTCAAAATTGATTTTCTATACATTCCATATCCTATTCAAACTTTTCCTTATGTCCAACCTGTGCCTCAATTTGTTTTCCATCTACTCTCTACATCTGTTCTCACCTGGTATCCCACCACTATTGCCTTCATTTCCAGTTTTTTAAATACTCTGTTGTTCCTCTCTTGCCAAACGTAGTACATAGCAGTCACCATCAGTATCATTTCCTTCCTATTTTTGAATCTGGCCAGCATCAGAGCTTTTTCTTCAGCAATCTCATTGTCCCGACCTGCTTCAGACCAATTGCTTGCAATATCTCCAATGTGTATTCACATTCCACCATCAGATGCTGTAAAGTTTCTTGTACCTTGCCATACAATGCACACACATTTGTTCCATCCAACACTCCAAACTCCTATAACCTGTCAGTAATTACCAGTTTACCATTCAAAACCAGCCAGAGAAAAATTTTCTGCTTAGGCAGAATCCCTTTATGCCAAATCACTGAGCATTTGAATCTAGTCTATTCCCTCTCATTATCATATCATAAACATATGCTACTTTCAACCTTCCTTTCTGATTTACACATTTCAGTATCTGAGGGTAAATTCCATCTCTAAGCTTCAGTAGCACTCTCCAAGGACAACTATGTGTCTCAGAATACTTACAACTTTCAATTCTAGTTCCCTTCATATAATACTCTTGTAGCCATTTTATCCATAAGGTGTCTTTCTTCTGAGTAGGATCCCACAGATGTTTGCTTAGGGCTGCCTTGTTCCAAGGTGAGGAATCCCTTAATCCCATTCCTTTTTTTTTCCGCTTCTGCACAATGAAGTCTAAGCTGCAGCTGTAAAACCTCTTTGTCCATCATCTCTACCCCACAGAAAACTAGTACAAATATGCACAGGCTTTTTATGTATTTCTTCTGGTAGTTTCATCACTGCAGTCCAGTACCCTAATATACTTAACAGAACACCATTGATCAGCTGCAATTTACCAGTATATGATAGGCTTTTAGACTTCCATCTTTTTATCTACCACTAACCTTGCTCAACAATTCTTCACAGTATTTTCCCCCACTTTACTGTTAATAAAGGCAGTCCTAAGTACTTCATAGGCATAGTTCCCTGCTGTATTTTCAGAATCCCAACTAGCATTGTTTTTTCACCTTCTGTTCTTTGAGAAAAAAATTCTTGATTTTTCCTCATTAATGGCCAGACCAGTCTCCTCTTTAAAGTTCATCAAAGTGTTTTCCACTCCTTCTAATGACTTCCTGTTTGCAGCATAAAACAACAGAAGGTCATCAGCAAAAAGCAAAGTGTGAACTTCAGCTTTTTTACACCTTTGAGGAAAGTTTATTTTCCCAGCTCTGAAATCCCTGATCATACTTCTGGCCAGATACTCCATACCTATTACAAAAAGCAAGGGAGAGATGGGATCTCCTTGCTTAAATTCTTTGTTAGCTGTGAACCTCCTGGTATACTGTCCATTAACATTTAAGCAAATATCAAACTCCATTGTACTTGGTGTTATCCACTTCACCATTTGCCCCGGGAACTTCAACTCTCTCAACCAATTTATCAGGAATTGCCGACTTAAGCTGTCAAATGCCTTTGAGATGTTTATCTGTGCTACACAACTGGACTTCATTTTCTCCACCCTATACCTATGAAGCAACTCCTGGGCTAGAATCATATTGAGAGCAATAGACCTATCCCTTACAAAAGCACTATGATCACAACTGATTATGTCTAGGAGTACATCCTTCAATCTGTTACTCAGCACTTTGGTTACAGTTTTGTAAATAACTGAACAACAGGCTATTGGCATGTAATCTGCTAGTTTCTGCGCTTGGCTGTGTTTTGGTATCTGTGTTAGGACCACATTTTAAAAAATGTCTGGAATTTCCTCTCCCTGGAAGAAGTTTGTCACTGCATTTATAACATCTTCCCCAATATATGACCAGCAGTCCTTAAAGAACTTACTGGAATATCCATCCAGCACTGGGCTTTTCCCTGACTGAATACTCCTTATAGCCTAAACAATCTCCTCTCTGGCTATAGGCTTTATCATCTTCACTTGCTGATCAATGCTTAATACTTCACCATATTTCACCACTTCTTTGTCTAGTCCTGAAACCTCAGATACAACTCCCAGCTGCTTTTGAAAATGAGCTATCAGTTCAGATTCTCTACCCTCATGATCTATTATCAGTGTCTCCCCTTTTCTGAGTGCCACAACATTGTTCTGGTATTGCTTGTTTCTAATTGAGGAGTAGAACAGTCTTGTTGGCCTGTCTTCATCATCCATCCACCCCAGCTTTGACTTTTGCTTCAAAAAACTGTATTATGCACTTTTCAGGTTTTCAGCTTTCTGCCTTGCCTTCAATTCTAGTTCCTGTAGTTTTTGTGAAGCTGGCTCTCTATCCAAATCTTCTTGTGTTGTTCTCCATTATTATAGAGCAAGTTCAGATTGTTCACCAATGTTACTAAATTCCCTTCTGTTTAGCTTACTCGGTGGTCTCTCCAGGATCCGCAATCTGTTCCCCAATTCTCTCATACTGGCAACTTTTATCTATTCCCATACACCTTGTACCATTCTATGAAACATTTCAGCCTTTGACCACATATTAAAATAGCTAAAAGATATCTTCCTCCTTTTGGCTTTCCTATTTAGTCTGATTAATAGAGGAAGGTGATCTGGCATTACTTCATTCTTGACTTCACATACCCCTTCTGTCATATGCTCCAACCAATGATCATTTACCAAACCCCTATCCAGTTTGCTCATCCCTCTATCCTTACTAGCCCTTCTGTTTGACCAGGTAAACTTTGCCCCCACAATTTTGATTTCTTCAAATTTCGATTGCCTAACAGCTTCTTGGAAATCAGTTAGCTCCTTCTCCTCCACTTGATTCCCCCCTATTCTGTCATCAAAGTCAAGTGGAGAGTTAAAATCTTCACATATCAACAAAGGTATATCTCTTTTCCCATGATTCTGTAGGTACTTCCATATCACTTCTCTTTGTTCTATGGTATTATATCCATAGATTACTGTAAAGAATAATGTCTCCTCCACCTCCTTTATCTCACACTTTACATCCATCCACTGTGTTCCAACATCAATCACAGTCACTTCATATAGATCCTCCCTCCAAGCCAACCATAGTCTCCCTCCTTTGATCACATCTCCTTTTGTTAACAGTTTCCATCCTAAACCTATTCTTTTCTAGACCTCCATTTCCTTCTCCTTTTTGTATTTTTGTTTCAAGCATGGGCAAAAGTCCAGTTTGATTCATGAGACAAAATCCCCTAATCACCCCGTGTTTTTCACCTTTATTAATACCTCACATTCCGCACTGTTAAATTATGATTCATCTGGGGGCTTATCCTTATGGTACTCTAAGTCCCTCTGGCCCTGTGACCTCACATGCACCCATTTTTTATAACCAGTTCCCCATTCCTATCTCCTCTTCTCATTCCTCATTGATCTTTCTTGCTCCAGTAACTCATTATGCTCTTTTAATTTCTCACGTTCCTCAGTTTCCTGACCCATCCCATCATATCCTCACAGGCACATATATCTATTTCTGATTAACTGGCTACTTCATCGAGTCTATTTTCCTCCTACACTGTTTCACCTCATGCCCATACATTTCACAATATCCACATTTTACAGGAGCCCATTGATAAATCAGTTTCTGCTATTCAAATACCTTCCTCTCATTTATATAGTTAATCTTTTCAGGCAATGATTTAACTATTTCTACCCCCACCTCCACCCTAGCAAAAGCTAGCCTATCCTTCTCTGCTGTTGACCTGTCCAGACAAATAGGTTTCCCCAATGGACTTATTATCTTGCTAATTATCCTAGGCTCCCAATAGACTAAAGGTAAACCAGGAAATCTAGTTCATACTGGTATACAGTCAGGTTCCTCAAAGTCACAGTCCTTAGACTAAGCTTTGATAACTAGGGGTTTACCGTCAAACATTAGAAAACCACTATCTACTAGCTCGTTTTTGTAAGCAATAATTGAGAGTTTAGCCAAGAACATACCTCTCTGCATCTGCCACACTTTCACCAAGTTTGATCCCCAAAGTCGTTTCAGAAAACCTTCCAGCTCCTTGAACGGGGGATTACTTACAAGTATTTTGCATGTGACACAAGTTTCCCATTGCTTAGCACTCATTTCTACATCCTCCACTGTGATTTCTCCCATTTCAAGCCCTTCTATGTTCACAGTCTGATATTGTCGAACCTTTGGTTGTGCAAACAAAGAGCTCCAACTCATCTCGTTCTCCACCTTATCACCCCAGGACAGTTTTTTCCTTACTGTTTCAGAGATCTCCTCCGTAGCTGGGTTTTTGCCTTTGTTAATCTGACTTGTCTCACCATCTTCCATCACCTTACTGCATTCTCCATGTTCTTCACGATTACCCTTATCCCCTTTTTCCAGATGTGATCCTCTAACACCATTGTTCTGTTCAATCACATCATTTCCCTTATGTTTACCCTTATGTTCCTCCTCTCCTGCCTTCGCTACTATTTTCCGTGTCGCCCTCTTCTTGCCTGACTTGCCCATGGCGGCGCCGCTCCTTGAGCTCACCAGATCTGGCAAAAGTGAACGGAAAATTACACATAGTAAGGTGTAATCGCACTACTAGAGAGGACTAAAACTTAGATGCCCCGTTTTGTTTCTTGTTATTTGATTGTATGCACTCTGTACATAATTTTCTAGGTAATAAGGATTTTCAAAAAAAATAATAATTCAAATCTAAGCTTGGGATGCCATAAGAAAATCTTGTAGAGCTTTTTATCATTTCCTTTTGTTTGTTGTGAGGAGCAATGCAATATCTTTTGCATACATACGATGGGTAGTATTGAGGCAATTTTAAAGTACTTTTTAGAGGTATAAAATTTCAGAATGGAAAAGTTTTATTTAAAGTTCTGGACCATACTTTTGTAACAGTATAATGGCTCCTCTTGCTTAATCACAGTGGCTAATTTAAAGAAATCAACCGGGTAATTTGATGGAGTATTGGTTAATATTTAACAGTTCTCCATCAAATCCAAACTTCAATAAGATAGAATATATCAATGTCCATAAAACTCAACCCCCTCCGTCCCAGCCCATTTTGCACACTTACTATTTGACAGTTAAAGTTATTTTACTTTGACTACATATTTGAATAGATATTTGAACAATAATATTATCTTACTCACTCCATTTCTCTATTAGTGGCACACCACTTTTGGGTGTTAGAATTTAGGAGATGCTACATGAGTGAATGGAATTGAATTGAAAGAAAGAAAAGTAAAATGAATGGATAGAATAACCTTAAACTTACCATAATTAGAAAATGCCAATATAAAAGAAAGGGAAAGTCTCAGGAAAGGCGACATTTCCATAAGCTTATGGACAGTCCTAAGGGGCATTTGTCTTAAATGTTATAATTTTTTATAAAATTTAAATACTGCATTTTATAAGTTAAAACAAGTAATAATATGTATTTGAAGGTGAAAATATAAAAATATATGATATAAAAAAATATTTTCAAAATTTTTAAATTTTGTATGTAATTTAAGAAATGCAGTGTATAAGGTAAGAAATAAGTGGCATGTCCATAAACTTATGGGCAGACCGCCTGTCAGGAGACCCACTCTAAAAGAAACATCCCAAATTAAAAAGCGTGCAGCTATTAGTGAAACAGAGGAAGTATGAGATATTGTTAGATTCGTCGTAACATGTAGTTTATAAATATCAATTCTTATGCCATTATTATTGTCCGTAGTTATATTTATTTATAGTCAAACATATTTTTTTGGAGATCGTGAAAAAAATTCTGTACAAATTTTCCCAAGACAGTGAAATTTTTTTTGTACATTTACCCATAGTATAAGATTTTGCACATCCAATTTTAGATCGAATTAGATTCACCCATATAAATTTTTTTTTTAATATCTAATTAGTTCGCCCATATAAAATTTTTTGTCCGACACATCCCTACCCTTCATGATGCATAATGTTCACTTGAAGCAACAATAACTATTTAAAATTGTTCAAGAAAGAACTCAGTGAAACAAAAGAAGGCCCTCCCTTCACAACAGCCAACCTGCTCATCTCTTTCATCTCCTTCACTCTACTCCTCACTTCACTCTCAGAATCCATCAGCTTCAAAATCCCATTCCCTATAACTTCCGCACTCACAATCTCATGAACACTCTCATTCCCCACTACTTCCTTCTTGTAATCCATCTTGATCTCTACCCCCAATCCCAACTCCCTCACCAACAGAAACGCATTCACCTGCTGCTCCGCGTACATCGGCCAGGTCCCCACGGGCACCCCGTTCCTAACGCTCTCGAGCACCGAGTTCCACCCGCAATGCGTCACGAATCCCCCCACTGCAGGGTGGGCTAAGATCGCGATCTGCGGGGCCCACCCGATCACTCTCCCGAGCTCTGCAGTCCTGGTCAGGAACCCTTCTGGGAGGATTTCTCCAGGGTCTTCATAGTTCCCCGGCGGCGCGCGTTTGCCTTCGGGTTGAGGCTTTCGCAGCGACCAGATGAAACGGGTTCCTGTTTGCTCCAGCGCCGTCGCGATCTCCCTGTTTTGCTCCTTGTCGAAGGATCCCATGCTCCCGAAACATAGGAGGCAGACAGATGATTCTGGCTGGAGGTCTAGCCATTTCATGATGGAATCATTCTCTCCGGCGTCGGAGTTGAGCTTGAGAATCGGGCCGATCGGATACACCGGTGGGATTGTTTTTTCTTCCAGTAGGGCTCTGAGGGCGTGAACTTCCAGCTCCTGAAAACTGTTGATTATGATTCCTTTTGCCTCTCTGTACCTATTAAAACATTGGGGGAATTTTTATATTACATTGTACAACTCTAAATAAATTAATTAATGGAGCAAAAATAAATCAAACCTGATTCGGGATATGAAAATGAAATTGAAACCAATCACATTAGAAATCTCTAGTGTGCATCAGCTTCAATTTTATTTTCATACCCGAAATCCATGCATACACACATTACCAATTAATTTGAACCGTTAGGTTTAGGTCAAGAAAAGTACTTTATAGCGTGATTGAGAAAAGCATGGCTTCCGCCGATCTTGTCGAAGATTACCGATGGAAGGAACCGATCCCCAACTGGGTTTTTGTACGTCGGAATGGCAAGATCCGACCCGGAATCCTGGAGCTCCGTCACATCGACACCCGATTCGTCTCGCAAGCTCTGCAAATGGAACATAAGCCCCAGCATGGCAGCCCCGGACGTGAAGAACACGTAAGAGGGCACTCCAAATTCATCAGCCACATCAAACATGGAGGTACAGAACATGTCTACGACAACTCCGGCGAGATGCGTCTCGCCGGAGTTTATTAATCCGGCGAGAATTTCCTTCACGTGACCCTTGTGGCGGGCAATGTAGTTGAAATAAGACAAGAGAGAGTGAGGTTTGCTTTTTGTGTTACTTTTGTTGCCACTGGTTGCCGGAGAAGAAGAAGAGGAACGTTGTTCGGGGTGGAGATCGATGAACTTGATCCGAGGAAGTGGGGATTGGGAGATGGAATTGGTGTCGGAAGGGAGCTTCATGACGAGGATGGTGATGGATAAATCATGGTTTTGTTGGATTAGAAGCTTGGCTAGTTCTATGGCGGCGAAAATGTGGCCGGCGCCGGGAGTTGGGATGAAAGCCAGCTCAGGTTTTTTGGCTTCGACCATTTTTTCTGGTTGATTTTTGTGTGAAGGTTGGAAATGAATGAATGGTTGTTATAGGGAAGGTTGTATATTAGGATTGTATAAGATTTTGTTGATCTTTTTTCTATATAGAGAGAAGATTACGAAGAGCAATTAAGGAAATTGAATTAAATTGTAGTCTAATTAGTGTGACTGTTCACTGTTTTGTTTGACTCTGATTTTCTTTAAGGAAGATTACAAACAATTCATTAAGAAAATTATAGTATTACATTATGTACTTATTTAAAAATTAATTATTGACAGTTAACTGTTTCATTTGATTGATTGGATGTTTATGTTAATTGTTTGACTATTAATAGTGTATAAAAATGTTTGGTAAAACTGATGGTAGGTTGTTAATCTTTTCAAAAAGACATTTAGTGATACTAATGTATTTACTTATGAGTGGGTCTCCCGACAGATGGACTGTCTATAAGCTTATGGACAGACTATTTATTTTTTACTCTATAGCATTTGTTAAATGGCAAAGTCTTGGCAAAGTCTTGAATGGTTGTTATAGGGACGGTGTTTAATTCGAATAAAAGGTAAAAGGTCTTAGTTGCAATATTAAAAATTTAGTATGCAACATGTAGTAGTTATAAAATTTATAACCCGGTTCATGCAACCCAAAAATTTTATCTTCATTTCTTCTAATTTACACTTTAAACCTTGGTCTTTCCATGACTTATGGAAAGACCGTCTTTCAAGAGACGCACTCTTGTTAAATTACATACAAAATTTAGAATTCTTGCAAATATGTTTTCACATCATATATTTTTATATTTTCACCTTCAAATACATCTTATTACTTGTTTTAATTTACAAAATACAATATTTAAATTTTGTTAAAAAATTACAACATTTATGTTACAAGCCTCTGTGGACTGTCCATAAGCTTATGGAAAGACCGCCCCTCCTGAGACTTTCTCTTTACTTATTTCTTGTTAGGAATAATGAAATATTCATTAGCAATAAGTTAGATTTATGATAATTAATCATATTACTATTTATTTACCAAAGGGGAATACTATGTCATTACCCCCAAATTCTACTATAAGTATCCCATTAGAGGATGAAGAAAAATGCACCTCTCATTCTCTCATTTCTCACTTCTTCTCATCTTATCTTCATATCATATCTTCTTCTCCATCTTATCTTCTGCTCCATTCTCTCCTTCTCCATTCTCTCATTCTTACTTCCCACATCAAGTCCTTTGCTAATTTTTCAATAAATTAGTGCAAAATTAGTAAAAATCACAACACGTTATTAGCACGATCACTCTCCATCTTCATTGAGTAAGTACTTTTCTAAAAGTTGTAAGAATTTTGTGATAATGAATCAAAGTAGTTGGTATTAAGGATACTAGTTCAAACTTTTTTATTAATTTGTAGATGCCTAGAACCTCATATGCTAAAACTTGATTATATTTGACTACACGGATCAACTTCACATAAGTGTCCAACAACTATGACCTAAAGCTTTTTCCTCATCCAGGACACTCTTAATCAGGACCCTTTTGATTGGCTCAATTTTCAAATAAATCTCAACATACTAGAATGTCTTAAAAAAACTATAATAATAATAATCAGTCACAGTAGAAATGATGTGATGTACAATAATTAACTTTCTAGCTTCATAACATCTTTAACCTTCTAACTACATAACACAACTAACTTTCTAACTACACAACACCATATTACTATACACTTGAGGCTTTGCCGCCTTATGGTAAATGTGGTGTGATTTATTAACTTTCTAACTACATAACACCATATTACTATACACATGAGGCTTTGCCGCCTTATGGTAATGTGATGTGATTTATTAACTTTCTAAATGGATAGCATCATATTTCTATACACGGGAGGCTCTGCCACCTTATAGTAAAATGGTGTGATCTACATCTAACTAATCTTTAACTTCTTTATTTTAATATTTCTATGATTAATTATGCCTCAAATATATTTGTCTAATTATCTGATGACGTTACATTGCTAATCTACTCTTAACATTTTAACTACAATTAATTAAAATAGCAGTTATAAACAGCTATATTTTCAGCGGTAATATAAAGGCTATATTTTACACTATAAATACAAAACATCAAATTATACAAAACCACATCCTCTCTTCTACCTCATATTTTTTCTAAATTTTACCGATAAAATGTCTAGACTAATATTTATCTTTGTTGCTGTAATTATTTTAGTATTACATGTTACCATTCTCACTGTAGAAGCTTCACCGGAAGATCGGAATCATGTATCACTCTTTATTTTTTGCAATCATTATAAACTTTTGTATTTTGAATTAAATTTAATGAACTATTTTACTTTCCCTATTAGTTATCATCTTGTCAAACCTTGTGAAACTTGAATTCAGTCCACTCGACTTCAGTGGAAACAACTATATTTTGTGGATGATAGACGTTTAGATGCATTTGGAATCAAGGAACCTCCTTGAGACAATCCAAGAGGGGAATAACTCATTAATGATGGATAATGCAAGATCTTTAATCTTCCTTCATCGACACCTTGATGGGAGTCTCAAAAACGAATATCTCACTATGAAAGATCCACTTGAGCTGTGGAAAAATTTGAAAGAAAGATACGATAACACAAGAGATATAATGCTTCCCATATACCGCGATGACTGGAACAATCTATGGTTCCAAGACTATAAGAAAGTCCGCGACTATAATTCTGCAATGTACACAACAGTAATCCACTTGACATACTGTGGGGTTACAATAACTGACAATGCAATGCTCGAAAAGAATCTTTCTACTTTCCACACATCAAATGTGACCTTGCAACAACAATACCATGTGTGGGGTTTTAAAAGATATTCTAAACTAACTGCTTGTCTCCTCATTAGGGAAAAGAATAATGAGTTGCTGATGAAGAATCATCAACCTTGCTCGACTGGCTCAAGAGCGTTTCCTGAAGCAAATGCTGTTAACTTTGATGAACCTAAACGCAAAAATTATTTTCAGGGTCGAGAGAGGGGTCGATGTTGTGGACAAGGTTGAGGTTATGGTCATGGTTACGGATGCGATCAAGGTGGTTACAATTTGTCCTATAAGTCCGGTAACCAATACCATAAGAAGCATCAATATGAGAGGAACCATGAAAGTACCCATAAAAGGGGAAAAGACACCAGTTCATCAAAGGGATCTGGAACCTCTTGTTTCTGATGTGGTGGCAAAGGACATTGGTCAAGAGTCTGCAGAGTTCCGAATCACTTATGTGAACTCTACCAAGAGTCTATAAAAGGAAAGGGGAAGGAGGCAAACTTAAATGAATCCACTCATCTCGAAGCTTATGATTTCAATAATGATTTCATGGACATGGTTGGTGATTTCACCGAGCAACCAAGTGGTGGAAACTAAAAGAAGGACAATTATATAACTATTAATGGGAATGAAGCTAGATGGTCCGATGTTTGTTTGTATCTCTTATATATATATATATATTTAAAGTTTGCTACTTTCAAATTTTTTTTATCAAATTAGTTTTTTTTTAATTAAAGGGGTGAAATGGATAAAGCTAATCATGAAGCCAACCAAAGTATTAAAAATGAAGAAATTTGCATACTCGATTGTGGAACAACGCACACTATATTAAAGGATAAAAGGTTTTTCCCAAAGGTAAAACTAACACAGACCATTGTGAATACAATATCGGGTTTTGTAGATCTGATTGAAGGAGTTAGCAAAGCAAACTTTACATTGCTAAATGACACAATGTTTACAATAAATAATGCCTTATTTTCGTCAAAGTCCAAAAGGAACTTATTGAGTTCCAATGATATATATATTCTCATGGATTTGATACTCAGTCTGTAACTGAAGGTACCTTGAAATATATGTTTTTCATTGTGTATAAATCTTGAAGGAAATGCATCTTGAGAAACTACCAATGCTCCATACTTGATTGCATTAAAAGCATATAAATGTAGTGGAATCAAATACGGTAGTGATCAAACCTTCAATATGTACCATAGGGCATGATCGGCTGGGCCATCCAGGTTCAACTATGATGCGAAGAATTATTGAAAGCACACATGAGCATCCATTGAAGGACCAGAAGATCCCTCATGGCAAAACCTTTCAATGTAAGGCTTGTTCCCCTGGAAAGCTAATCATAAACCCTTCATTGGGAAAGGTTGAAATAGAATCACCAGCCTTTCTTGAATATATTTAAGATGATATATGTGGAATTATCCATCCACCATGTGGACCATTTCGTTACTTCATGGTATTGATAGATGCTTCTAGCAAATGGTCACAAGTATGCCTGTTATCAACTCGAAATATGGCATTTGCTAAATTACTCGTTGAGATAATGAAATTGTGAACTCAATTTCCTGATCATATGGTCAAGAAAATCAGACTTGATAGTGCCGGTGAATTCATATCCCAAACTTTCGATTATTATTGTATGTCAGTTGGGATTGTTGTTGAGCATCCTGTTACTCATGTGCACACACAAAATGGTCTGGATGAATCACTGATCAAACATCTCAAACTCATTGCTAAATTATTAATAATGAGAACAATGCTCCCTACTTAAGTATGAGGTTATGCAATATTACATGTTGCAATAGTGATTCGCATAAGGCCAAGCATATCATAAATACTCCCCACTACAACTTGCATCAGGCCAAAAACCAAATATATTCCATCTAACGGTTTTTGGTTGCGTTATTTATGTGCCTATTGCACCACCGTAAAGAACAAAAATGGGACCACAGAGAAGTCTTGGCATTTATGTAGGCTTTGAAAGCCCATATATTGTTAGATACCTGGAACCCCTAACTGGTAATAGTTGTACAACTTGTTATGTTGGTTGTCATTTTGATGATGAAAAATTTCCAGCATTAGGGGGAGAAAGAAAACAATTGGAAAGGAATATTACCTGGTCTATACGATCATTATTGCATCTTGATCCTTATACCAAAGAGTGTGATGGAAAAGTCCAAAGGATTTTGCATATGCAAGATATAGAAAATCAACTTCGTGATGCATTTACAGACACAAAGAGAGTGACTAAATCTCACATCCCAGCTGAGAATGCTCCCGCTCAAATTGAAATCTCAAAAGGACAAATTGAAAACAAAGTCACTCATGAAATCACAACAAACCTGTAACATGGAAGACCACTCAGTTCCAAAGATAAAAATCCTCGTAAAAGAAAAGGATTAGAGAAACAAGATGACCCCAAAGTGGAAGAATGTATTCCTATAGAAATTCAAAACGAGGAAAATCAAGAAATTTCAATTAATTATGCCAATACAGGAATAAGGTGGAACCGAAATGAGGAAATCGATGATGCATTCTCGTACAATTTGGCATGCGATGTTATAGATAAAAATAATGGAGATCCTAAATCACGGTGTGTTACCGAGTGTAAAAATAGACACGATTGGACTGGATGGAAAAAGGCCATTGAAGTTGAATTAGACTCACTTAACCAGCTCAAAGTTTTTGGGCCTATAGTACTCACCCTTGAAGATGTGAGACCCGTTGGATACAAATGAGCATTTGTGCGAAAAAGAAATGAGAAAAACAAAATTGTGAGATACAAGGCTAGACTAGTTTCCTCCGATGTTCTTCTCATTTACTCAAGAGCTAGAAGAGTGTAATATTATCAACATCCAGCATATTCGTTTCTGTGAAAACTCAGCAGATCTCCTCACAAAGGCTCTCCCCACTTTGGTGTTCAGAAAACATGTTCATGACATCGAAATGCAAAGACTACAAAATTTATGAAGAAATCACCAATGCCAACATGGGGGAGCTATACGTGGCTGTACTTTTTTTCCCTTACTGTGGTTTTATCCCTCAGGGTTTTTCCAAGTAAGATTTTTAATGAGGCAACGTGAACATGTAATTATTGAAATGAGCATTCCAGGGGAGGGGGTGTTAGGAATAATGAAATGCTCATTAACAATAAGTTAGATTTGTGATAATTAATTATATAACTATTTATTTACCAAAGGGGAATACTATGCAATTACCCCTAAGTTCTACTGTAAATACCCTCTTAGGGAATGAAGAAAAATGCACCTCTCATTCTCTCATTTATCACTTGTTTTCATCTTATCTTCATATCTTATCTTCTTCTCCATTCTCTCTTTCTTACTTCCCACATCAAGTCCTTTGCTAATTTCTCAATAAATTAGTGCAAAATTAGTAAAACTCACAACATTTCTGACCTTATTCTTTTCTCTATTGTCATTAATATCAGTATCATTTATAAGGGTAAAACACATCTATGCCCCCAAGTTTTTTGTTTGATACACTTATACCCTCCATTTTTTTCAAAAGTGCATATATATCCTTTTAGTTTTTTGAAAGTACACATATATCCCACCCAATTTTTTGAAAGTGCACGTATACCCCCTATAGTTAGAGATGTCAATTAAAAAATTAAGAGACATATGTGTACTAAACAAGGGGTATATGTGCACTTTCAAAAACCGAGGGGTATATCTACACTAAACAAGGAACTAGGGGTCATAAATGCACTTTATTCTATTTATAATTACTATTTCTTAGATCGACTAACATTTAGACCAATCATGAAAAACCTTCTTTAAAGTTGTTTTATAATTATATATATGTTGATATTCATTTTTAAAATATTTAATTAATTATAGATACCTCATTGCAATAAATAAAAATAAACATCAAATCACCCTATTGTTCATACTAATTATAAGATGACTTCGTCTAACGGTTAGTCGGTCTAAAACGAGACTTTGTATTTACTAACTTTAAAAAAATTTAATAAAGAAAAGCGTGCTTCTAAATCTTTGTTTTGTCAAAAGTGCCGATATAACCTAGTAAAATCTGAAAGTGCAAATCTAACGTTAGATTTCGTTGGCCAGAATGACGGCCAATTTGGCAGGAAATTACTAAAAGATGATTATACCCCTGTTAAATTTTTAAAAAAAACAAAAAAGGAAAATAAAAATTTACCCTTACCCTTACCCGTCTGAATCCACTCCCAACAAACCCAAACCCTTATTCTCAATCTTCAAGATCCACTGCGGCGACCTGGATGGTGGTGGCAGGGGAGAGGAAGAAGAAGGGATGAGCAGTGGCGGAGCGACAAAGCAGCTGACTAGGGTTCAGATGGGTGGTGACTAGGGTTTTAGGAGAGGCGGTGGAGGCAAAACGAGTGTAGGGCAGCGGTGCTAGGTAACGGGGGGAGGAAAGCGGTGGTGGGCGAGTGGTGGATAAGGAGGAGGGGGCAACATGTGGTTGGCGAGGGATTCACCGGTGGTATATTAGGATTGTTAGATTTTGTTGATCGTTTTCTGCAGAAAGAAGATTACAAAGAACAATTAGGGAAATTAAATTAAATATATTCTTATTTGGTAATTAGTTTGACTGTTCATTGTTTTTTTTACCGAGATTTTCTTTAAAGAAGACTAGCGAGAGTCTCACCATGCGTTGCACGGTGTTCTTGATTAAAAATATTTTATTTAATTAATGTATAATATTTACATGTCACATTTGAATTGAAATAAATAAATAAACTATAAGTATATTCATCTAAGAATAACTATCTAAATTGTAAAACAAATAATAAATTGTTGAAATTTATTAAATAATCAATAAGATAAAAAAATATTATTTTTATAACCTTTCAAGAAATAATATATTGCAAGTACATGAAGTAAGTAAAATATAAAAAAGAAACGTTGAACTTGTGGAAAAACAATGAACTGTGTGTATATGTGAACTAAACAATGAATTGGGTGGCATAAATGGAGACAAGTTTTTGTCACAACCATTGTCTATATGTTTATTTTGGAGAATTGTTGTTTATATACCAATATAATCTTATATACTTGCGAAAGTGCTGATATAACCTTTAATCGTTTGAAAGTTAGAAAAAAAACTACCTGATTAATGAAAGTGCCAATATAATCCTCTGGTAGACTTTCCGGCGTTGACGGTGCTTTTCCAACTGTTGACCCACCTTAAAATGACAATAATGCCATCAGACCAAAAGCTGAATTTGGGTGGAAAATTATAACCTTACCCACAACCATCAAACCATCGTCGTTGCTGCCGTAACAGTAGGGTTATATCATGACATTATGAATTTGATAGGATCCGGGTGGTACTGAGTTCGAGTGGAGAGGTTTTAGTGGTACTAGGTTCGAGTGGAGAGGTTCGAGCGGGGAGGTTCAAGTGGTACTGGGTTCAAGTGGAGAGGGTTCGAGTAGTACTGGGTTCTAGTGGAAAGGGTTTGAGTAGTACTGGGTTCGAATGGTACTGGGTTCGAGTGAAGGGGGTTCGGGTGGTGAGGGTTCGAGTGGAGAGAGTTCGAGTAGTACTGTGTTCGAGTGGAGAGGGTTCGAGTGGTACTGGGTTTGAATAGAGAGGGTTCGAGTGGTACTGGGTTCGAGTGAAGAGGGTTCGGGTGGTGAGGGTTCGAGTGGAGAGAGTTCGGGTGGTAAGGTTCGAGTGGAGAGAGTTTGAGTCGAGATTTGAATGGAGAGGTTCGAGTGGTACCAGGTTCGAGTAGAGAGGGTTCGAGTGGAGAGAGTTTGAGTCAAGATTCGAGTGGAGAGGTTCGAGTAGTACTGGGTTCAAGTAGAGAGGGTTCAAGTGGTACTGGGTTCTAGTGGTATTGGGTTCGAGTAGAGAGGGTTCGATTGGACTGGGTTCGAGTGGACTGGGTTCGAGTGGTACTGGGTTCGAGTGAAGAGGTTTGAGTGGTACTGGGTTCGAGTGGAAAGGTTTGAGTCGAGGCGAATGGTTGATGTTCGAGGGGTGGATGGTTTGAGTGGTGGCGAGGCGTATGCTTGATGGATCGAGGGGAGATGCCTCGAGGAGAATGGTTGATGGTTCTAGGACCTCGAGGGTTAATGAATCAATGGAGAGGTCTGGGTTGTACTGGGTTCGAGTGCTACTGGGTTCGAGTAAAGAGGTTCGAGTGGTACAGGGTTTGAGTGGAGAGGGTTCGAGTGAACAGGGTTCGAGTGAACAGGGTTCGAGTGGAGATGGTTTGAGTCGAGCGGTTCGAGTAATAGGAGTTTGAGTGGTACTGGGTTTGAGTGGAGAGGTTTCAAATAGAGGGTTTGAGTGGAGAGGGTTCGAGTATAGTGGGTCTGAAAGACGTTCGAGTGATACTGGGTTCGAGTGGAGAGGGTTCGAGTGATACTGGGTTCAAGTGGAGAGGGTTCGAGTGGAGAGGTTCAAGCGAAGAGGTTACATTGGTGAGGTTCAAGTGATGAGGAACCAAGGGAAGGGGGTTCGAGTGGAGAGGGTTCGAGTAGAGAGATTCGAGTGATACACTGGGTTCATGGAAATGAGGTTCGATTAAAGGAGGTTCGAGGTTTCGAGTGGAAATGTCCGAATGGAGAAGTTCGAGCGAAGAAGTTCGAGTGGAGAGGGTTCGAGTGGTGAGGGTACCATCCACCACTGGAGAGAGTACTATCCACCACTGGAGAGAGTACTATCCACCCCTCGAGAGGGGTATACAATTCACCACTGGAGAGAATATTATCCACCCCTCAAGAAGTTTGTCAACCACCTTTCGAGGGTACACAATCTACTTCTCGAGATGGTAAACCATCCACCACTAGAGAGAGTACACCTTCCACCCCTCGAGGGTATGCCATCAACATCTCAAGAGAGGTGTACCAGCCCTTGAGGGTACACCACCACTCGAGAGGTCACACATCCACCCCTCTAGACTACGCCAGCCCTCGAGGGTACACCACCCCTTGAGATAGTATAGCATTGAGAGCGTCAAACCATCCACATTATTTCTCGAACCATGACCCACTCGAGGCATATACCCCTCGAACCATCCATGACACACCATTCGAACCACCTATCCCTCGAACACCAACCATCCACTCCTGGAACCATCACCCCTCAAACCATCAGTTCTTGAACATCCATCACGCCACCACTCAAACCGCCCACCTCTCGAACATCAACCATTCGCCTTGAGGCCTCCCTACCACTCGAATCATCCACCCTTTGAACATCAACCATCCGCCTTGAGGGGTGTTGATTCGAGGCATATCCACTGGATTCATTAACCCATGAGGCCCTGGAACCATCAACCATCCCCCTCGAGGCATCACCCTTTGACTCAAACCTCTTCACTCTAACCTCTACTTGAACCCTCACCACTCGAACCCTTTCCATTCGAATCCTCTATTCGAACCCTCTCCACTCGAACCCAGTAACACTCGAACCTATTTTCTCAAACCCATTACCACTCGAACTTCTCCATCGATTCATTAACCTCGAGGTCCTAAAACCATCAACCATCCTCCTAGAGGCATCACCCCTCGATCCATCAACCATCCACCTCGCCACCAATCAAACCATCCCTCTCGAACATCAACCATCTCCCTCGACTCAAACCTCTCCACTCGAACCCAGTACCACTCGAACCTCTCCGCTCGAACCTAGTACCACTCGAACCCAGTCCACTCAAACCCAATAGCATTCGAACCCAGTCCACTCGAACCCAGTACCACTCGAAACTCTCCACTTGAACCCTCTCTACTCAAACCCAATACCACTCAAACCTCTCCACTCGAATCTCGACTCGAACTCTCTCCACTCGAACCCTCACCACTCGAACCCTCACCACTCAAACCCTCTCCACTCGAATCCTGTACTACTCGAGCCCTCTCCACTTGAACCCAGTACCACTCGAACCTCTCGAAAGATGGTACACCATCTATCTCTCGAGAGGGTTAACCATCCACCACTGGAGAGAGTACAACTTCCACCCCTCGAGGGTACGCCATCAATGTCTCGAGAGAGGTGTACCAGTCCTCGAGGGTACACCACTCTTCGAGAGGTCACACATCTACCCCTTTAGAGTGCACCAGCCCTTGAGGGTACACCACCCCTTGAGAAAGTATACCACTGAGAGCATCGAACCATCCATGTTAGCTCTCGAACCATGATCTACTCGAGGCATATACCCCTCAAACCATCCACGACACCACCATTCGAACCATCTATCCCTCGAACACCAACCATCCATTCCTGGAACCATCACCCCTCGAAACATCAGTTCTTGAACATCCACCATGCCACCACTCAAACCGTCCACCCCTCGATCACCAACCATTCACCTCGAGGCCTCTCTATCACTCGAACCATCCACCCTTTGAACATCAACCATCCGCCTTAAGGGGTGTTGATTCGAGACATCTCCACTCGATTCATTAACCCTCGAGGCCCTGGAACCATCAACCATCCCCCTTGAGGCATCACCCCTTGACTCAGACCTCTTCACTCTAACCTCTACTTGAACCCTCACCATTCGAACCAGTACCACTCGAACCCTTTCCATTCGAATTCTCTATTCCAACCCTCTTCGCTCGACCCTCACCACTCGAACGCTCACCACTCGACCCCTCACTACTTGAAACCTCTCCACATGTTTTGAACTCTTGACAATGTTTCTGATTCATCCTTCCTAAATGACAATCACTTATTTTCTCAAAACCATCACCATTTCCTTCCTATTTCCACACATCCTTAAATAACAAGCCCACTATGCTGATTCTGATTTCAATATCACCCACGATAATCGCTATTAGAGTGGTCTTACTCAACCCTCTAATCAGTACATCACTTTGTAGAATAGCATTGCTCTAAATAGGATCAAGACAAACTTTTCAGGTAGATTACCAGGTAGGGGATGAAACAATTATACTCATATGGAGTAAATCAATTGTTCCATGCAAATTAGACAAGGATCTCAAAGCACTCACAATTTATTATAGCAAGATCAAGTGATATTATTTTGACTATGATTAAGAACTCTCAGCCTCTTTCGCCGAATTGATGAAGTAGGCAAGTTTGAAGGTAAGCTCTAGAGAGCCATACTTTAGCCAACTTTTCTGCCACTTGGTTACATTCTTTGAACGTGTGTTTGAAGGTTAGTTCATAAAGGCAGCTGAATGTAACAACTCCATGATCAAGTGGAAAATCTTCAAGAGAAAAAATATTTCATTTGTTTGTAGCCTTCAATGAATTCAATAATATGGTCAGTGGCAATAGACAATGCAGACACATCAGCAGATCGAATTTAATGACATAAAGTTCACTTTTAAAAACTTGGAGCAAAAGACCATGTCACTCGTTCATAGCACTTCGTGTCTTGGTAATACATGAGCAGTCTATAAGCATACAAGTGCAACATGTTTTAAGGAGCATACACAAAGAAGTCATATATTAGCATTCATAATAAAAAAAAATGCAAGCTCTTTGCAGTAACCACGAATGAGATTTTACTTCATATGTTGGTCCAACAAAATTCATATAGAAAGAAATGATAAATAATCTAAAAATAAAATGCTAATTAAATACATTAAAGCATGCATACTGGAGTAATGTGAAGAAGCCCTTACACTTGATATGGTTTATAGCTTCTCCATTCATCAATGGATCATTTGATTCCATGAGATAAAATACTGGAATTAGAACACCCTATGTCATTTTCCAAAATACACGCCAATCAGTAAGAGCTTCATGAGCCAGCTCTCCATGCCATATATCTAGAATGTTACGGCCTTAAGAGCCGGTTCATCGTGTTTACACTCTCATCGGGTATGTGGTGTAACATGTAAGGGAAGTTTAAGGCTGAGGGGAATCCCTAGTTTCTCGTACTGACTTTGCGTCCTGAAATGGTTGGCCCGTGGAACTCGAATGGCAAAATGAACTGATGAAAGTCGGGTACTTTCGCTAACTTCTGCCAGATAAGATGAAGTCCTCCCCATTGAGCGATGGTTGACTGGGAATCATCAACACCCGTCACACGGCCATGAGGGGGGCCACAAGAATGACGTGCAACAACCTGAAGAAAAAACACCCACTGACTCCCCTGAGCAATTTGAAAAATGAATGTGGATTCTGTTTTCGTACTCCATAGCTTCTCCGATACAATGCCAATAGTACCAGATTTTGACCATAACCAGGAGTAATATAAAACTATGAACTAATCAAATACCAGATTCTGTTGTATTATATTTTCCTCTGATGACAACAAGACACTTTCTGGTGTCTATGGGATGAACATACCTGAACCAGTGGTAGGCCAAAACAGTATTAGAAAAATAAACATGATCCCATACAATAGTGTAAATTTACAAGATTTGAAATAGAGAAGATAATTCTAATGCCATAAACAAGAAACAAAACAGCCACATATGCACGATTAATCAAACTGATAGACACCTCATGAACATCACAGGGAGCCATCATGCATTATGTATATCGAGTCAATAAAATAAGATATGCAAGCAACTGTTTATATAACTATACCAAACCTTCATAACTATATCCGAATAATATAAGTTGAAAACTATATCAAATTGAGCATGCATGTTTTTGCTGCGGGTCATTTGCCTCAACATCTTGAAGCAAATCACTTTAATTTATTATAAATTTCTTCCATCAAACCAGTCTAACAACGCCCAAGACATCTAAGCTAATGATTCTGAATCACAAAGGCAACAAACTACAGTAGAGAACACAAAATCACATACTTCCACTACAAACGAACCATCTTAGTAAAATTGAAGGAGTTTAAAATCAGGGATTTAAAAAAAATCCATAAACAATACCTGGAGTGAAGAAAATTTTGTATGTTGGGAAGCATTCTATGTTAAGGTAATGGGTCAATCAAATTTTAGGAACATACTGAAAGTTCCGCATACCTGTCCCCTTGCAAAAGCCTCGACTCCATCAACGCAGTCTGTTAACGAGTTTAGATTGCAATCACTAAAAATGGGTATCTGTGAACACTTTAATTCAAAATACTCAACTCCGCAAGCACTACAATCAGCAAACAAAAGCTACATAATAAGGTCCTAATCTCCAAGTGTAATTGGATGACTATTTTGTTACACCCACGACACTTGTAAACCAATACTTGATATTTTCAAGTAAAACTACTAACCATGCAGATGCCACTACGATCAGGTAGATCCAGTACAACTATATACTCATGGACTGCAAATCAGCATAAAATTTCTATGAAACACAGTGCGCAAAAGCATAAGTAGTGAAAACGGAGAAACAACACAAAATAACACAAAATAACACAACACACCGAATTTTGTTGAAGATAAGGCTGGGAGGCCAAATTGCAAATGAATGTAATCCATCAAGAAACAGCCAAAAGGAAGGACACACAAAGCTCCTGTTCTAATCCATCTTTTCTATTGCTTACAAAAACTTTATGCATAATGCATTGGGTTTATGTTATGCTATTCCTATCTATGTCACTATATTATATCAATAATCAGTAGAGTTGAGTTTAACCCAGTAATATCATATGTACACCACCTATGTCTGAAAGTCATGATTGATTAGGAAAGTATGCGAGATATACCGCTCCTGTTTGTACAATTCGACCAGCAAGACATAAACTTGAAGAGACCTGCTCCTATTTAGAAACCGAGATCATTTTCCCTTTTCTGCAACACTCTCACGAATTCATCCCAGCTCAAGCTTCCATCGCCGTTTGCATCAAACACGTGGAATATTATCTCCATCACATTTTCGGGGAGCAAGATATCGCATACCTGTCACAGAGAATAATAATTCAAATTCACAAGTAGATTATAGCACGAGAAAAGGAAACCCGTACTTGAGATGCTGCCCGCTTGAAATCCACCTTTGTTAAGAGACCATTCACTTTGCTATAACTGAAAAGTGCCTGGGAAAAGGGTTGTAACTTCTTTCGAAGCTCGGCGAATCTCTTGAATTTCTTGAGTGTGATCCAGATAGTGTTCATGTGCGGCATCTTATCCAAATCATCAACCTTGTCGTGCAACTTGCTTAAGTGCTTCAGGTCAGCTGAGACAACCATTGACAAGGCAAAGTCCTTGGCTGACATCTGCCTTTATAGTCATATAATGGGAAAACTCCAACCTATGCATCTGACAAAATACAATAAGATTCCACATCAGATTCAGAAACAAGTGGAAATTAAATCTCAACCAACCTGGTCCAGATACATAGACACTCTCTATCAAGCATACAATCAAAAGTAGTATTTCTTAATAAACAAGGCCAAGATCGGGAGAAATTTTTTTATAAGAAGCACTTAGGTGATATAGTGGATATGATGAAAATTTTATGAGAAAAGAAAATCACATTTTATCGTAAATATCTTATATTGGCTCGGATAAGAAACAACCCACGTCTTGTTCTTCTACTAACAACTATGACAGTATCTAATGGCAAGTAGAAATGGATAGCATATGACCTATTCATCTAACATGTTAACCTGTATATTTAGTATCAAGAGACAATTGCCAGTTATACTATATCATACATAACATTTTTATGCCTGAGCAAGGTTGCAGTTGATGATTTAATAATAATCAACATCTGATATATTGATCCGTGAAACCTTATCTTACTTGATGAAAGACAATAAGCAAATAACAACCATTTACAAGCAATCAAACAAGTGCGAGAAAAAGTGGAGAAATCCATACTTCATCGTGAAGATCCCTTAGAAATTGGACAAATTTATCATGATGAAGATACATCTGACCATCTTTAACAAAGAAGTACTCCACCTGGCCACCATTTTCTACTGAATCACCAAGACTATGCCCTGCTCGAATTCCATCACAATGGATAGCCCCTTGTCTGTTATGAGCTTGCATAAGAGCTATTATTTTCTTGAATTCCTCCCTATCTATTTCCCTATCATATAAAATGAGCGCCATAATTATGGAGGAATTCAGTCAAAGAAAAATATTTCAATGCAAATCCAACCCCACTTGTTACAATCAAGATCAAGCATCTTAAACGCCACTGAAAATATCGAATTCAGAATGCTCAGAAGAGTAACAAAAAATATATACCTGTGATTATCATACAAATAACCATTTTTTAGCCAGATTTGCATCAGTGAAAACAAAACAAATTCCTATCTCATTAAGGCGGCAATGCTTACCCTTTGAAAGATATCAGGCCATCATTATCCGTGTCAAAAAACATAAAGAACTCCAAAATTTAAACTACACCTAAGATCAATGTCAAGAAATATGGATTCTTTTAACTAAAATACCTTCTCAGGAGGGCACCTCATGCGACTCTGTTTCCCATAATTGAAGAATATTTTTCTCCTGTAAGCCTCTAACAGCAACAACAAATCCCCATATCAATTCAGCCTTCAGAGTTCAGTTAATACAAAGTCAAAATCAAATAAAAATTATGGGTTACTTCTAAAAAGAAATCTTGATTGACTTTTAGGAACTTCGCAGTGATCGACTACTAGTGCTACAGACCCATCGGTGTATGATAGAGAAGTGGAGCTTAAATCGGAAAAAGCGTAGAGAGAGAGACCAATGGTGGGTTATGATTCCAGAGAGCAGTTCGCGAAGGAGCCCTTGGTGCTACTAGTGTTAGTACGCCGCCGCGGCGACGGAGGTGGCGGTATGGTGGAGTGGCTGCGAGATTGGAAGGAGTGAAGAGTGGGAAGACGGTGGTGAGATCACCGGAGTACAGAAACAGGCTAAAAATCTTTGGAAGAACACAGTAACGACCTGGAACTGGAAGAATTCCTTGAACTCTAACTTGAACCATACCAATAAGGGCCTGAAAATCTCCTCCGCCACGGGGAAATGACGTAGCTATCATAATACAACAATTGCGAATCCACGAATCCATGAATCTACCGTCCGCTACTTCGCAAGCCACGGAAACTTTGCCGCCATCAACAACATCCTCGAGCACCAAAAAGTCTGCTTGAAGAAAACCAGTCTGGTGAAGAAGAAAGAGGGAAAATTTTGCGATGGAGAAGAAGAGGAGAAAGACAGTGAATTAGAAGATGGCAAAACGGTGTCGTTTTTGCAAAGTAAGAATGTCAATAAATTACTTCAATAGCCTGGTTGACAGATAAAAAGTAACAATATCTATTATATGGTGCTTGAGATTACAAACAATTCATTAAGAAAATTATATTACATTATGGACTTATTAAAAATTTAATTATTAACAGTTAGTTGTTCCATTTGATTGGTTGACCAGATATTTATATTAATTCTTTGACTATTAATCGTGTATAAAAATGTTTGGTAAAATTGATGGTTGGTTGGTAATTGTTTCAAAAATACATTTAGTGATACTAATACATGATTTACTTATTGGTAAGGCCCTGGGAAAGACGTGGTTTAATTAGAATAATAAAAGGTAAAGGGTCTTAGTTACAATATTAAAAATTTATTATGCAATGTGTAATAGTTATAAATTTTATAACCCGATTCATGCAATTTGAAAATTTTATCTTTATTTCTTCTAATGTGCAATTTAAACCTTGGTCTTTCCATGACTTATGGAAAGACCATCTTTCAAGAGACAGACTCCTACTTATTTCTACGCTTATTCTTTATATTTAATATTATATTTTTTCTAATTTACGATTACTTAAAAATAATAAAAATATTTATTAATTATTACAAACACAAAGTCTTGTTTAATTTAGCCCGCCTAATCGACGGAGTCATTTTATAATTATTATGACTAATAGGGTGATATGATATTTATTTTTATTTATCACAATGGGATACCTATAACTATAAAAACCTTATAAAGTGAATCTCAACGGATAAAGAACTATATTTCTACCTTAAAATTTATTTTTAAAAAGAGGTTTTTTATGATTGATATAAAAGTTAGTCGATTTAACGGGATATCTTCTTTATTACACTTTTTTTAATTAATATATAAAAAAAATTGAATATGTGGATTGATTGAGTTTCATAATGAATAAAAAAATGTAAATTAAATTTTAAAAAAATTTATAAACTAAAATTATATGAAATCCAAAGAAAGATATTAGGGATCTTTAGACTTCTAACCTTAACTTTAGCATGAAAGTGGCAATATTGCCTTGCAAAATGAGAAAGTGTCAAAATAACCCTAACTTTATGACAAAATATTGTCACTATTCCGACGTTGATTCATCAGTTTGGGCGTTGACGAGACCTGAAATGATGAAAATACCCTTGTCCTATAAGCTGGATTCCCATATTACCCCTTCTAATCCAGGGGTGAAATTGTTTTTCCCATAAATTCCAGCCAAATCTTCCGTTGACAATTGAAGTCAACAGGCGCCCAGGGTTATATTGGCACGAACATTATAAAGTTAGGGTTATTTTGACACTTTCTTATTTTATAGGGTTATATTGGCCTTTCAGCCTAAATTTAGGGTTATTTTCGCACTTGACTCAAAATATTAAATTGAAAAACAATTGTCTATGTAATTAAAATTGAGAAAGTCTCTTGTTATACCGCCTAATTATAATTAGATCAATCATAAAAATCTCGTTTCGATAACTTTTAGGGTCAGATTATATATATATATATATATATATATATATATATATATATATATATATATATATATATATACTCAAATCATAAAAAGTATGGAATTTATGGAACACTTGGCAGATCTACTTGGCTAACACATACACATACAACATTTCCCAACGTATAAAATTTTCTGGGCTTCTACCATTCATCTCAATGAATAGAGTAGAAAGGTTATGATGCCCTTGTGCCTTTGAAATTTACATACAAGCATATCGAAAATCGAATAAAAAACCGATTAATCTGAATTCGAATAACTCGAACCATATTTAAGATACGGTTTTTGGATAACCTAATTGAGTAAATTGGTTCTTGAATATGGCTTATGGTTTGGTTTTGGATTTTGAAACTCAATCCGAAAACCTACTCGAATACCGAATTGCATTTAAAAATAAATAAATAAAATATATTTATAGTATGATTTTAAAACTCTAAAATTGTTATGGTTGGATTTGTATTGTAGTTGTTGAAATTTTATTTCATACACTTGAGTTTGATGATGTAGAAATTAAATTACATATTTTTATAGAATTTTAAATTAATTTATATATTTTTAGTAATTTCCTTTATGAAATTTTTGATGAGTTCGATTTATTCGGAATGAAACCGAATTCAAACCAAAAGCGAAATTCGAATTCAATTTGGATGATTCAATTTTTTGGGTTGTTCAGATCGATTTCGCTTTTGAGTTTTTTAGGGGCAAAACCAAATAACCTTAACCGAATAAACTGCAAATCGATTAAACCGACCCCACATTAAGGAGATGGACTTTGGCTCTAGGGCCATGCATATTTTCTATATTTCATCGGAATCTGAAGTATGCCGTTGTGAGCTTCTCCAGGGAATCGAGATCGGCCTCGCCCACTGCTACCGTCGTGGGCTTTTTCGTGATGACGGGGCCGCTCAGGAACACTGACATCAAGGGTCTGGCTGGTGCGCTGGCCACGACCACCTCTGTCTCATCAAGTGCATTGTCATCACCATCAAAACTACGACCTCGCCATCTTCTCTTAGATGGGTTCCCTCCTCTACACCGACGCCATCACCTCCCTCTCCTTCTTCTCCCCTCTTTCCCTCTCCCTGCCCCGTAACCTCATCGACGCCGAAGGCTGGGGTCTCCGTAGAATTTGGTTGTTGGAGATTTAACTACGAACTGGGCGAATGGAAAGTGAGGGTTCCGCGACTGGGGAGGTGGTGAGCTAGGGGTTCATAATGGATGGAGGTAGTGCGTAGGACAGGTAGGTAATTCGACACCGGCCTAAGTTGAGTTTTCTGACGAAAATGGTGATGGTGGTTGTGAGCAGCGAAGGTGAAGATGTGAACAAACATTAGATCAAATTCTTGTTGGGAAGAAGAGGAGAGGGTTTTCATGGGCATAATTGTCTTTTCCATTTTTTAAATTTATTTTAATTTTTTAAAATCATGGGTATAATGGCCATTTTAATGATTTCCAGACAAATTCAAGATATCAGGGGTTAGATTGGCACTTTCATCCAAAGCTTAGGGTTAGATTTGCACTTTCAAATTTTACAAGGTCATATATACACTTTCAACCAAAACATAGGATTATATATGCAAAAAAAAATTTGATCATAATATAAACACTTAACTCAAAAGTAATACATGTAGTTTGAAGCATAATTTGTAGTAACTGATAAGACAAAGTCTTTTATAAGGTTGTCTCATAGTGAGATCAAGGATTTAATTGCAAATAGGGATTCGAATTGAAGTTTTAAAAGTGACGGAATGTGAAATTTCATTCATTTACATTTAACTCCAGGTATAAATATCAACATTTCCTCATTCTTCTCTCATATTTTTCTAAAATTTTCTTTCTCCTCTCATTTCCTCTCTCCTGCGTGAACTACCTTCTTATTCTCTCTCCTCTCTGTTTCTCTTCCATCTTCTTGCTCGACCGCTGCTTTTCTTCCATTCAACTGCACATCCTCTCCATTTTTCTTCCTCCTTTCTTGCGCACAGTGAATCGTTGAGATTTTTGAAGTTTTCCAGCAAATTGTCTGGTATAGCTTTGGTTTCCGTGGCCAAACACAATACGAGCTTCGTTTTGTGTTTATCTTCGAATGTAATGTCCTTGCTCAATTTTTTTTCTGCATGTTTTGTTGTTTTTTTAATTTTAGTTTGCTTTTTTTGGTTCATGTATTTTTCTAGGGTTTATGTTATTCACTGTGTTAATATTTGGGGATTTCTCTCCTTTTTTTTAAATGTTTTGTGAGTTGTTCTTACAGATTTGTGCTATTATTTACATTGCAACTGTTGTTTGTTAGATGTCTAAGAAGATTTGCGTCACTGCTGCTGCAATCGAGAAGGAAGGAGGATTTGTAAGTTTACTAAATTGTTTTTTAGTCCCCTACAAAGTATCTTATACCATGTTTTGGTCCTCATTTTCAAATCAACCCTCAGACAGGACCAAAAAAATTCAGAACGATTCGTTTGGTCCCCAATGGTGGTTTTCAGGTAAGAGTTAATGGTTTTCCGGTATATCTAGGGGTATAATGGTAATTCTACTAATTAAAAAATATTTTCAATTAAAAAATCCTAATTTTAAATTTTCTTTTCCATCCGCCTGCCACCGTCTGCCACCTTCCGCCGCCGCCTTCAATTTCCACCGCCTTCACGATAAGTTTCCCTATGTTTCCATCGCCGCCTTCACCTGTTAATGGCAGAGCTAAAACACCGCCGCCTTTACCGTTGAGCTCTGCCATGGCCATCTTCCACCGTCGCTAGTATTCATCACCTTCTCCAGTTAATGGCAGAGCTAAAACACCACCGCTTTCGCCGCTGAGCTCAGCCATGACCATCTTCCATCGTCGCTAGTATCCGTCGCTCGTCTTCCGCATTTCACCAGGTTGCTCTACCTCAACTTCCGTAGCCGCCTTCCACCACCTTTTTCCTTCTGACTCGGTCGTAGGCGTGGTCGTAGAACTCAAGTCTGCCACAAATGAGAAGGTCTCCAGGCTCCGGGACAAAGAATGAGAGGCTCCGGTCAAAGACCTTCTCTGGTGTAAGTACTCTGTTTTGTCTCAGCCTTAGGTACTCTGTTCCATTTTCAGGCTCTGGGACAGGCTCCGATCTGGTCGAGCGTATTCCACTTGGACTGGATATCAACGGAGGATTTGAAGACGGAGGATTCGTGACGAGGACCAGAGTACATCATTGAGCGGTTGAGGTTGTAAGGCGGTCACAACGCCGACGAAGAATCCACCAATGAAGCGGTGGTGGAAGGCAAAGAATTCACCACTGAAGTGAAGAAGACGAGATGAAGCGAAGAAGACGAAGAAATCGAAGCAAAGAAGACGAGGCAGAGCAAACTGATGCGGAAGATGATGGTGCGGAAGATGACGAAGAAATCAAAGCGGCGGAGAAGCGAAGAAGACGACCTTTATTTTTTATTTTTTTAAATTCAAGGCTATAATGGTTATTTTTACATATTTTAACCAATTTTACCATTGACTTTCACTTAAAACCAGCTTTGGGGACCAAAAAAATTGTTCTGAATTTTTTTGGTACTATCTGATGGTTGATTTGAAAAGGGGGACCAAAAATGGTATAAGATACTTTGTAGGGGACTAAAAAAACAAATTAGTCTTGTAAGTTTTCTTAATTTTTGGTTGTAATGTTTTATGTAGAGTTAATGATGTTTCTCGTTTCCAGTGTGATGTTTCAGGTTTTAGGCTCTAAGTGTTGTTATCAGTGTTGGTGTGATACTTTAATTTCATCGCTTGGTACTTGTGGTGTTTTCATGTTTAAGTGTGCAATTGATGTTCAGTTATGATTGTGTGTGATATCTTAGGGTTTTGTTATGATTTGTGCTAATTTTTTTTTGTTGATGTTTCTTATATGTCTGAGAATGCTTGCCCACTGTTGCTGCAATCGAGAAGGAAAGAGGATCTGTAAATTTTGTTATTTTGCAGATGTGATGTTTTAAATATTGTTGTTGATGTTTTAGGTTTTCTATGTGACTTCATGTTTAAGTTTTAAGTGCTGTTATCTGTGTTGGTGTGATGTTTTAATTTCAGTATTTGATGCTTGTAGTGTTTTAAGTGTTCAATTGATGTATAGTTTTGTGTGTGTGATATCTTAGGGTTTTGTTACGGTTTGTGTTAATTTTTGTGGTGTTGTTGTTGTTTCTTATATGTCTAAGAGCACTTCCCCACTATTGCTGCAATCGAGAAGGAAGAAGGATTTGTAATTTTTCTTAATTTTCAGCAGTGATGTTTTAGGTATAGTTAATGATGTTTCTCAATTTCAGTGTGATGCTTCAGGTTTTAAGCTTTAAGTATTGCTATCAGTGTTTGTGTGATGTTTTAATTTCAGCTCTTGATGCTTGTGTTGTTTTCATGCTTAAGTGTGCAATTGATGCTCAGTTTTGATTTTGTGTGATATCTTAGGGTTTTGTTATGATTTGTGCTAATTTTTGTGTTGTTGTTGCTTTTTGTTAGATGTCGAAGACCATTTTCCCACTATTGGTGCAATCGTGAAGGAATTAGAATCTGTAATTTTTTTTATTTTTTAGATGTGATGTGTTACATAATGTTGTTGATGTTTCTGGTTTTTTGTGTGATGTTTCATGTTTGGATTTTGAGTACCATAATCTATGTTGGTGTGATGTTTTAATTTCAGTATTTAATGCTTGTAGTGTTTTAAGTGTGCAATTAATGTTCAGTTTTATTTTTTTGATTGTGTGTGTGATATTTTAGGTTTTTGTTACGATTTGTGCTAATTTTTGTGTTGTTGTTGTTGTTTGTTAGATGTCTACGAACGCTTTCCCATTGTTGGTGCAATCGAGAAGGAAGTAGGATCTGTAATTTTTGTTACTTTTCAGATGTGATGTTTTACATAATGTTGTTGATGTTTCTAGTATTATGTGTGATGTTTCATGTTTAGGTTTTGTTATCTGTGTTTGTGTGATGTTTTAATTTCAGTATTTGATGCTTGTAGTGTTTTAAGTGTGCAATTAATGTTCAGTTTTGTTGTTTTGATCGTTTGTGTGATATCTTAGGGTTTTGTTACAATTTGTGCTAATTTTTGTGTTGTTGTTGTTTCTTAGATACCATGTCAGAGCTCTAAGATGCCATTGATGAGATATTAAAAAAAATGGTATGAGTTACCATGCTCCCGAAGGTGTTCCCTTGAATAAATAATTGTAGTCGACCTTTGATTTTTGCATTGATGGAGTATGGGAATCATCCTCTTCAAAAACAGTAGGAGAAGACAAGTATGTGAAAAAGCTAGCGGCGAAGGAAAATAATTCGGTAAAAAATAGAAATTGATTGTTTAAGATGTATTTTTTGACATTGATTTTCCAGTTATGATGGTTGATTGTTAATGTTAGTGTTGAGGCGCTTGATTGTTATTGATGTTTTAGCTTGATTTGTAAATTTTCAGTTTTTAGGTTAGGGCATTTGAACTCTTTTGTAATGAATGATGTTTGATACGTGTTATTTTAAAACTTCAAATTAAAGTTTGCAACTTAAAACATCAAATTAAAGTTTGCAAATTTACAATTGTATATTATTGAATTGCATTTTGGTGTCGTTAATTTCGTGATTCGACAACTCCAACTTTCTTGGAGGGACCTAAGTGCAAAAGGTAAAAACTTTACTCCTAACTCCAAATTAAAATCTGCTTGAACGTGAAGCTACATCATACACCATTATTGTATTTTTCAAGTCTCTAGTGGAATATTTATCAACAATCGAGCACAATAACATATCCGTAATTCTTTCTGATTTCTCTTTCTTACTTCTAATTGATCAACTCTAAATCACTCTGGAACATGTACTAGCACTTTTCAAAATTTCATCAAAAAAATTATTTTCTATTTCTATATTTATGCAAAAATAACAAAAATAATGTATTTTGGAGAGAAGGATAATGTCGTAACAAAATTTTAGGCCATAGCATAATTTTTCATAAATATTTTTGAGGTTTTTCCGTTCACCCACTGCACCTAAAATTTCAAAGACACAATCGTCTCTTACTTGATTGCGTTTTGGTGTCTTCAATTTTGTGATTCACTGCCTCCAAATCTCTTCTATGGACCTAGTAATAATATTTAAAAAATTAACTTAGAAATCAAATAATACTAGCACCGACATTGCTTTCATTTATATAGGTGCTAAGTTATGGTGGGAAAATGTTTTTTTTTTAATTTTCATTCATAATTTTGGTGGGATTGTTAAAAATTTTAAAATATTGGACTTATCATCGGTATGAGTTACTTTTTAGCACCGGTGCTACATACTTAGAATTTGTTTCCCAAGTTTGCTCTCGGGTTCAAATAAAAAAAATGTGTCACACTTAAGCAACCCTAAACAACTGCTTTTTATATACATAGGCACCAGTATCAGCTATTTTTAGCACCGATTTTTGTACCGGTGCTCCATACTTAGAAAAAAATCTCAGATTTGCTCTCGGGTTCATTTTTTTGTAAAAAAAAGCTATTTAAAGCAGTTTTAAGCAGTTGTTTTTCATATACATAGGCACCTGTATGAGTCATTTTGAGCACCATTTTTTCTTTTTAGCACCGGTACAAAAACCGGTGCTACGGAGTTAAAAAAAAGAGTCCAACTTGGATTCATCTGAACCCTTGATTTCTTTTGTTGATTGAATCTCAACCATTAAAATTTTGTCTATATAAACTAAATCTGAAACCCTAAATCTAACACACCCTCATTTCCACTACCTCCTCTCCATCCTCTCTCTCCTCCTCTCCACAATCTCCATCCTCCTCCACCACCTCTCTATCTCTACCGCCGCCATCTCTCGAAACAGCCTCGACGATATCTCCCAAACAATGACGACCCCCTTTTTGCCCTCCCCGCAGTGCACCATCCCCGATGCCATCTCTTGGACCAGCCTCGCCGCCATCTCCTCGAGATCAGATCCATAACGCATTAGGTCTCAGTGCCACCACCGTGTCGTGCCTCAACCCTTGCTTCCGACCTCACTTTCACAATTTTGGTTCGTTGATGTTATTTAGGGTTTATGGATATTATGTTCAAGTGCTTATGATATGTTGTTAATCTATGTTTAGGTCTAGTTTGTTTCATGAATTGTGGGTTGTTATGTATTTTTAGATATATGTAATGAATTTCAAAGCTTTGGGTATGAAATTTCCAATTTTATTACATGAAATTTTGGTTATTTTGTGTTTTGTTTGTCTGGGTTTCATATTCCGGCTGGTGAGTTTATATTCACCGGCCGGATTTTTTTATTAATCATCTATTTACTAGCACCGGTACAAACGATCATAGCACCGATATTTTGACCTGTGCTTAAGTAGAGAGTGCTGGAATGTAGATTTTTAGCACCGGTAGTGTATATCGGTGCCTTTGTAACTACGTTTCAGCACCACCCTACTTAGGCACCGGTAGGCCAGGGGCCCGAAATACCGGTGCCTATGTACCAAAAATACCGGTGCTATAGGGGCTCCCCTGCAATATTGGATGAAATTAGCTGATGCGAAGGCGGAGAAAGCGAGGCAACGAGGAGACGGCGAGGTGGCGACAACGGAGGGCGAGGCGGTGCCGGCGAGCAAGGAAGATGAAGGAAGACGCGCTCTGTGCTAATGTTTGTTTATTTGCTGTTTGGTTCTCCATTTTTTTCTCTTTTTTTCATCCTGCACCAAGAATAAAATTATTGTGATTCAACCCCCAAATTCAATTTGCCATTTTTTTATTTTACCTTTAATCCCTAGTCTTACCATGAGACGATCATATATGAAATTGACTCTTTGAATTGGTAACGTGAATCCCTTTGTTTAAAATATAATAAGACAATATGGCGTATACAGTGAGGTAAGTCGTGACCTCATACTGGAAATCGGCAACATATAGGCCGAATTGAAGATAATGTATTTTACTCGTATTTATATCAATTAAGGCGACATTCTCGTCCTCCAAGGCTAATCTCTAGCAAAACGGTCCATGCATCACCCGGTCAAACTCAATCCATTTGTAGTCAAAAGTCTTAGTCTCCCCTGTGATTCGATGAACAAATTTTCTGATTCTCTGATTTAATCAATTGAATGTGTGTACAATTCTTACACTTTTTTTTGTTATTATTTTCCTTTTTCAGATGATTCTAATTTAGTAATCATCAACGTATCCTCCATAACTTCGTGTTATTTCATGTTTTCTTTTGTGATACTTCAAAGCAAGAACGAATATTAATATTGCGTAGAAAAATAAATAAGTGCCCCTTAAAAAGGAACAAGAGAGTAATAATTAATAAGTTGGGTAATATGCAAATACAACCCTATATGTTGGAGAAAGTGCAGATATAACCCTGAGTTATTTTTTAGTGCAAATATATCCCTAATTATTATATATAAGTGCAAATATAACCCTAAAGCCATTATTCCGGCATTGACTGGTCATTTCTGACCATTGACCAATTAGAAATTACCAAAATACCCTTTGGGCTAAATACAAAAATTAAAAAGATAAAAGTACCCTTTACTTCACCATTGTCTGCACTGCTCCACCTCAACACCATTTTTAGACATAAGCATACCGGGAAACCAAGTTCCTTGTTTATACTGTCTCTCCAAGGCAGTCCGAACACGACCGAAGAACTTCCTGAACAAGCTGGTCCATTTCATCTGAAATGCAGTAGAGCAAGATCTCATGTTCAACGGTACAACTCTTTTCATGAGGCTAAGCTCTAAAGAGGAAGGTAGGCTTGCTGTCTTTGGATTTAAGAAGAAAAATATTGCTGCGTCGATGCGAAGTAAGTCATCACTATGAGTTAGAGCTAGAACTAACCAATCAACTGCAATTTTAATTATCATTCCCTTGGCAGTAATATAACAATATACATCACTCTGTCCTGTATTCAGCATAACTACTTCAGGTGGTTCAAGAACATTCTTATTCCAATCAATGCCACTTTCTATTAAAGCAATCAAACAAGAAACCTTGAGCAGAGAAATCAAAACAACCACTCACTGCTCCAGTCGTAAAGAAAGATCCGAAAAATGGAGTTGAGGATATACCAGCTCATGAGTGTCCTCATCAAACAGTCCAACACCAATAGAAGCAATCATGGGAAATAGACTGTCTACATCCAACTCAAGCAACATAGGCAAAGCGTACGTATTCATATTTGACCGCAGTTTTGTAACTCCAGAAGCTAGCCCACACAAGAATGGTGGCAAGCAAAGAATCTGGAGAGGACATACTTCCAGTTAGAAACATTTTTTGATTAATTGTCAACCCCTTATTTGTAGCATCAACACTCAGCACTGAAGATCTACATCCAGAGCCTTTTCCTACATCATCCTTTCTATACCACCTCCGCTCTGACCACCACCTCAGTTCAACCCCGTGCCTCCACACAGATCTCCGCCTCAGTTCAGTCCTGCCTCTCCCCTGCCTCAGCCCCTGCCTCCGCTCTGACCACCACCTCCAACCGAGCCAGCTCTTCCTCCACCAAAACCCTAGCCCCGCGCCACCACAGGCCACCATTTCCGACGCCGCTCAACCAAGCGCTGAAAAATCGAGCCAATCGCTGCTCAAAGCCATCGACGCAAAAACCGACAGACGGACGACTCAACTCAGAGACAGGGAAACCTCAACTCGGTGCGACGACGGACGGCTCAACTCGGCTCGATGACGGATGGCTCAACTCGGCGGTTGATTCCGGAACGAAGCAATTTGAGTCGCCGTTCGTTTGGGGATAGGGTGGGGATTGAGAATAAGCAATTTGGTTAAAAGTCCTGGGGCAAAATAGTATATTTAGTTGTGTTTTTTGTTTTTTGTTTTTTTTCAAAGGGGTAAAATTGACTTTTTCACCCAATTCCAATCTAAATCTATCAGAAAAGGTTATATTTGCACATAACCTCAATATTTAGGGTTATATTTACACTTTCAATTATCGCAAGGTTATATCTGCACTTTCATCAATTATCTAGGGTTACATATATGCACTTTGCTCTAATAAGTTTGATTTGAATAGTGCTACTAATATTGTGAATATAATTATTTTTATGTAAAACGCAATCAGCGTAGAAATAAAATTAAGTTAGAATTTCGTGATTCGGCAACCCAACTTTCTTGGAGGGACCTAAGTGCAAAAAGTAAAAACTTTACTCGTAACTCCAAATTGAAATCCACTTGAACGTGATGCTACCCTATACACCCTCATTATATTTTCCAAGTCCGTAAAAAAACAATTATCAACAATCGGGCACAATAACATATCCATAATTCTTTCCGATTTCTCTTTCTTACTTCTAATTGATCAACTCTAAATTACACTAGAACATGCACTAGCACTTTTCAAAATTTCATCAAAAAAATCATTTTCTAATTCTATATTTATGAAAAAATAACAAAAATCATGTATTTTGGAGAGAAGGATAATGTGGTAACAAAATTTTAGGCCATAGCGTAATTTTTCATAAATATTTTTGAGGCTTTTCCGTTCACCCACTGTACCTAAAATTTCAAAGACACAATCATCTCTTACTTGATTGCATTTTTGTGTCTTCAATTTTGTTTTGGTGTCTTCAATTTTGTGATTCACCGCCTCCAAATCTCTTCTATGGACCTAATAATATTAAAAAAATTAACTTAGAAATCAAATAATACTAGCACCGGCATTGCTTTCATTTATACAGGTGCTAAGTTATGGTGGGAAAATAATTTTTTTGAATTTTCATTCATAATTTTGGTGGGATTGTTTTAAATTTTAAAATATTGGACTTAGCATCGGTATGAGTTACTTTTTAGCACCGGTGCTACATACTTAGAATTTTCCCCCAAGTTTGCTCTCGGGTTCAAATAAAATAAACGTGTCACACTTAAGCAGCCCTAAACAACTGCTTTTTATATACATAGGCACCAGTATCAGCTATTTTTAGCACTGATTTTTGTACTAATGCTCCATACTTAGAAAACAATTCTCAGATTTGCTCTCGGGTTCATTTTTTTATTAAAAAAGCCATTTAAAGCAGTTTTAAGCAGCTGTTTTTCATATACATAGGCACCTGTATGAGCCGTTTTGAGCACCATTTTTTCTTTTTACAACCAGTTTTTATTTTTAGCACCGGTATAAAAACCGGTGCTACGGAGTTAAAAAAAAAAGTCCAACTTGGATTCATCTGAACCCTTGATTTCTTTTGTTGATTGAATCTCAACCATTAAAATTTTATCTATATAAACTAAATCTGAAACCCTAAATCTAACACACCCTCATTTCCACTACCTTCTCTCCATCCTCTCTCTCCTCCTCTCCATCATCTCTCTCCTCCTCTACCACCTCTCTATTTCTACCGCCGCCATCTCTCGGAACAGCCTCGACGCCATCTCTCAGACAACGACGACCCCCTTTTGCCCTCCCCGCAGTGCACCATCCCCGACGCCATCTCCTCGAGATGAGATCCATGATGCCTCAGGTCTCAGTGCCACCACCGTGTCGCGCCTCAACCCTTGCTTCCGACCTCACTTTCACTATTTTGGTTCGTTGATGTTATTTAGGGTTTATGGATATTAGGTTCAAGTGCTTAAGATATGTTGTTAATCTATGTTTAGGTCTAGTTTGTTTCATGAATTGTGGGTTGTCATGTATTTTTAGATATATGTAATGAATTTCAAAGCTTTGGTTATGAAATTTCCAGTTTTATTACATGAAATTTTGGTTATTTTGTGTTTTGTTTGTCTGGGTTTCATTTTCCGGCCGGTGAGTTTATATTCACCGGCCAATTTTTTTTATTAATCATCTATTTACTAGCACCGGTACAAACGATCATAGCACCGATATTTTGACATGTGCTTAAGTAGAGAGTGCTGGAATGTAGATTTTTAGCACCGGTAGTGTATATCGGTGCCTTTGTAACTACGTTTCAGCACCACCCTACTTAGGCACCGGTAGGCCAGGGGCCCGAAATACCGGTGCCTATGTACCAAAAATACCGGTGCTATAGGGGCTCCCCTGCAATATTGGATGAAATTAGCTGATGCGATGGCGGAGAAAGCGAGGCAACGAGGAGACGGTGAGGTGGCGACAACGGAGGGCGAGGCGGTGCCGGCGAGCAAGGAAGATGAAGGAAGACGCGCTCTGTGCTAATGTTTGTTTATTTGCTGTTTGGTTCTCCATTTTTTTCTCTTTTTTTCATCCTGGCACCAAGAATAAAATTATTGTGATTCAACCCCCAAATTCAATTTGCCATTTTTTTTATTTTACCTTTAATCCCTAGTCTTACCATGAGACGATCATATATGAAATTGACTCTTTGAATTGGTAACGTGAATCCCTTTGTTTAAAATATAATAAGACAATATGGCGTATACAGTGAGGTAAGTCGTGACCTCATACTGGAAATCGGCAACATATAGGCCGAATTGAAGATAATGTATTTTACTCGTATTTATATCAATTAAGGCGACATTCTCGTCCTCCAAGGCTAATCTCTAGCAAAACGGTCCATGCATCACCCGGTCAAACTCAATCCATTTGTAGTCAAAAGTCTTAGTCTCCCCTGTGATTCGATGAACAAATTTTCTGATTCTCTGATTTAATCAATTGAATGTGTGTACAATTCTTACACTTTTTTTTGTTATTATTTTCCTTTTTCAGATGATTCTAATTTAGTAATCATCAACGTATCCTCCATAACTTCGTGTTATTTCATGTTTTCTTTTATGATACTTCAAAGCAAGAACGAATATTAATATTGCGTAGAAAAATAAATAAGTGCCCCTTAAAAAGGAACAAGAGAGTAATAATTAATAAGTTGGGTAATATGCAAATACAACCCTATATGTTGGAGAAAGTGCAGATATAACCCTGAGTTGTTTTTTAGTATAAATATAACCCTAACTATTATATATAAGTGTAAATATAACCCTAAAGCCATTATTCCGGCATTGACTGGTCATTTTCGACCATTGACCAACTAGAAATAACCAAAATACCATTTGGGCTAAATACAAAAATTAAAAAGATAAAAGTACCCTTTACTTCACCATTGTCTGCACTGCTCCACCTCAACGCCATTTTTAGACATAAGCATACCGGGAAACAAAGTTCCTTGTTTATACTGTCTCTCCGTGGCAGTCCGAACACGACCGAAGAACTTCCTGAACAAGCTGGTCCATTTCATCTGAAATGCAGTAGAGCAAGATCTCATGTTCAACTGTACAACTCTTTTCATTAGGCTAAGCTCTAAAGAGGAAGGTAGGCTTGCTGTCTTTGGATTTAAGAAGAAAAATATTGCTGCGTCAATGCGAAGTAAGTCATCACTATGAGTTAGAGCTAGAACTAACCAATCAACTGCAATTTTAATTATCATTCCCTTGGCAGTAATAGAACAATATACATCACTCTGTCCTGTATTCAGCATAACTACTTCAGATGGTTCAAGAACATTCTTATTCCAATCAATGCCACCTTCTATTAAAGCAATCAAACAAGAAACCTTGAGCAGAGAAATCAAAACAAACACTCACTGCTCCAGTCGTAAGGAAAGATCCTAAAAATGGAGTTGAGGATATACCAGCTCATGAGTGTCCTCATCAAACAGTCCAACACCAATAGAAGCAATCATGGGAAATAGACTGTCTACATCCAGCTCAAGCAACATAGGCAAAGCGTACGTATTCATATTTGACCGCAGTTTTGTAACTCCAGAAGCTAGCCCACACGAGAATGGTGGCAAGCAAAGAAACTGGAGAGGACATACTTCCAGTTGGAAACATTTTTTGATCAATTGCCAACCCCTTGTTTGCAGCATCAACACTCAGCACTGAAGATCTACATCCAGAGCCTTTTCCTACATCATCCTTTCTATACCACCTCCGGTCTGACCACCACCTCAGTTCAACCCCGTGCCTCCACACAGATCTCCGCCTCAGTTCAGCCCTGCCTCAGCCCCTGCCTCCGCTCTGACCACCACCTCCAACCAAGCCAGCTCTTCCTCCACCAAAACCCTAGCCCCGCGCCACCACAGGCCACCATTTCTGACACCGCTCAGCCAAGCGCCGAAAAATCGAGTCAATCGCTGCTCAAAGCCATCGACGCAAAAACTGACAGACGGATGACTCAACTCGGAGACGGGGAAACCTCAACTCGGCGCGACGACGGACGGCTCAACTCGGCTCGATAACGGATGGCTCAACTCGGCGGTTGATTCCGGACGAAGCAATTAGAGTCGCCGTTCGTTTGGGGATAGGGTGGGGTTGAGAATAAGCAATTTGGTTAAAAGTCCTGGGGCAAAATTGTATATTTAGTTGTGTTTTTTGTTTTTTTTTCAAAGGGGTAAAATTGACTTTTCACCCAATTCCGATCTAAATCTATCAGAAAAGGTTATATTTGCACATAACCTCAATATTTAGGGTCATATCTGCACTTTCATCAATTATGTAGGGTTATATATATGCACTTTGCTCTAATAAGTTTGATTTGAATAGTGCTACTAATATTGTGAATATAATTATTTTTATGTAAAACGCAATCAGCGTAAAAATAAAATTAAGTTCGAATTTGATGGATGTGTGACTTTTAATTTGGTTTGATTTGATGCAGCTATGGCAAGTCAGCAACTCATCGAAAAAGAAAAATGGATCTCTTCTTTTTGTTGTTACTAATCGATTTATGTTTAAACTAATTTGAATATGGTTTCAGATCAATTGTGTTGGATGTCTTTAGAATTGTTTAAGTTTATTGTGGGCGGAATATGGAAAGTCAGAAATGTTATCCAAATATAATTCTAGTGTAATTTTTATATTATTAGTAACTTTGTGTGACGATATATCCCGCCACATATTGGAGTTCTTGATTTTATTATGCTGAAAATTTGAATGTTGGCTGCGGGTAGGGTGGTTCTGGAAAATGGACAATAAGATGAAGGACGCATTAGGGAAATGCGTCCTCTGGCTCATGAATTAATTTTTTTTTGGGCTAAAATAGTAGAGGACGCATTTTTAAAATGCGTCCTCAGGCTCCTGAATAATTTTTTCTTGTCTGAAAAAGTAGAGGACGCATTATAAAAATGCGTCCTCGGGCTCCTGAATAATTTTTTTGGTCTGAAATAGTAGAGGACACATTTTACGAATGCGTCCTCATGTAATTTTATTTTTTGTCCGCTAATTGAAGAGTTATTTTTTTTAGCTTTAAAGTAATAGAGGACGCATTTATCAAATGCGTCCTCATGGAATTTTATTTTTTTCCGCTAATTGAAGAGTAATTTTTTTTAGCATAAAAGTAATAGAGGATGCATTTTAAAATTGCGGTATCATGTTGATGTAATATTTTTTTTTGCTGAAAATACTTAAGTCAGCTTTTGCGCTCATGTGACGCATTTTTTCCCTAATGACATATACACCGTCAAAAACATCGTAAAACTGTAATACACAAATACATAACTTTTAATTCATATTCATTCGACATTCCTTTACATTGTATCCTCAAGTATGTACATGTACTCCACCCGACCACTTTAACAACACTATATACATAAATATATACATATTTATATATATATATATATATATATAAATATAAATATAAATATATAAATATAAATATATACATATAAATATAAATATAAATAAATATATGTAAATATAAATATAATATAAATATATATAAATATAAATATATACATAAATATAAATAAATAAATATATATATATATATATATATGAATAAATATATATATATATATATATATATATGAATATATATATATATATAAATATAAGGGTAATATGCAGATATAACCCTATATGTTGAGGAATGTGCAAATATAACCCTCAATTGTTTTTTAGTGCAAATATAACCCTATCTATTACACATAAGTGCAAATATAACCCTCAATTGTTTTTTAGTGCAAATATAACCCTATCTATTATACATAAGTGCAAATATAACCCTAAAGTCACTATTCTGGCATTGACTAGCCATTTCCGGCCATTGACCGACCGGAAATGACCAAATTGCCCTTCTAACCTATTCAAAATATAAAGGACAAAATTGCCCCCCAATCACCACTTGGCTCACCACCACCTGCCACCCCTGCTATCACCTCACCTTCACCCCGCCACCAACACCAGCAACCACCAGCAGCTAGCACCGCCGCCACCACCTGGCTCACCACCACCAGCCACTACCGAACCTCCTCTGCCTCCCCTGCCATCACCTCACCTTCACCCCAACACCACCACCACCAATCCCTCCCCTGTCATCACCTCACCTTCACCCTGCCACCACCACCAACCATTCCCACCACCACCACCAATCCCTCCCCTGCCATCACATCATCTTCACCCCGCCACCACCACCAACCATTCCCACCACCACCAATCCCTCCCCTTCCATCGATGACCTGCAGACTCCTTTTGTGCCCAGATTCCAAGAAGTAAATGAGCCACGGTCACTTCACCACCTTCCCCTGACTTCAGTTTGTCCTCAACGACCCAATCAAGAGCTTTTTGAGCAGGTTCGGTCAAGGGAGGATGCTCTGGACTGAAAAAATACATATCAGCCTTACCAAGAAACTCAACAATATCATCCCGCACCTTAAAAAGTGTGATACCATTTTCCCTCAAGAACTTTGCAGTCAAACTTGTTCCTTCAACCAGGATTCCCATTAGCAAAGCTTCAGTTCCGGTAGTCGGATACTTGAGCTTCCTGGCTTCCAACTCCCCCATTGCAAACGATTTTATGGCCCTTGCAGACCATCTGGGTGGTTTTCCATCCGATACTGGGACATGAACTTGAGAAGAAAATTGAAAGCTTTTGGCCGAGAAAATGAGTGGCTTGATTATTCGGGTTCAGACTGGAGGAAGATCAATTGGTGGGCTTCTGGAGAAGTAGTGAAGATGATGATGAGACGGGTAGTGATGATAATGCGCGGGCCGCCATTGATACGAGCTTCGAGTTGCTCCTTTGGGTTCTGATTGTTTTTCGTTCTGGGAATTGTCGCTCAATTCTGGAAACCTAATTTGATAAATTGGGGGAAATCGAGGGTGTATTTAGGATAGCGGTGGAAGGAGTGATTGTGGTGGCCGGAGAGAGGGTGGCGGAGTGGAAGAAAGAAAAGGGTGCGGCGGGAAGAAGAATGGAGTAGCGGCGGAGGAAGAAGAATGGAGGAGCAGCGGAGGAAGAAGAGAATAATGGCAAAATTGGTAAGAGGTTGGAATTTTAATTTTTTTTAAATCATAAACCGGCCAGGGTAAAATCGTCTTTTCACCTAATTCCGGCATCAAATTGCCGGAAAAGGTTATATTTGCACATAACCTGAATAGATGGGGTTATATTTACACTTTCAATTAGCGCAGGGTTATATCTGCACTTTTGTCAATTATATAGGGTTATATCTGCACTTTTCTCTATATATAAATATATACATATAAATATAAATATATAAATATATATAAACAATATATATATATATAAAAATATAAATAATAAATATAAATATAAATAAATATATATATATACATATATACATATAAATATAAATATATACATATAAATATAAATATAAATATATATATATACATACATATACATATAAATATAAATATATACATATAAATATAAATATAAATATAAATATATATAAATATATAAATATAAATATAAATATAAATATAAATATAAATATAAATATAAATATAAATATAAATATAAATATAAACATAAATATATACATAAATATAAACATAAATATAAATATAAATATAATATAAATATAAATATAAATATAAATATATACATATATAAATATAAATATATATAAATATAAATATAAATCTAAATCTAAATCTAAATCTAAATCTAAATAAAGATATATATATAAATATAAATAAATACATATATATACATATATATATATATAAATATAAATAAATAAATATATATAGATATATACATACATATATATATAAATATAAATATACATATATATATAAATATATACATAAAAGATATATAAATATATACATAAATATAAATATATATATATATATATATATATATATATATATATATATATATATATATATATATATATATATAAAAGAAAGAAGAGAAGAGGTTGATAAATATGAGGGGAGCTGGGAGAGAGAATCGGAGGGACGCATATTGTAAATGCATCCTCCCCTGCTGCACCGCCTGCCACCCTGCCTGCCAACTTTGACCGGAAGGAGAGGACGCATCAACAAAATGCGTCCTCTCGCCACCTCAGCGTGACATTATTCACGAAAAATAAAAATAGCGAAAAAAAAAGTAGGAGAGGACGCATTTTCTAGATGCGTCCTCCCTATTCTCTTCCGTTTGTGGCTACTGTAGCCACAAACATAGAATTTTCTCCACATATTGCAATAAGATCAACGCACTATAATTGATTATCACCAATCTGACCTATTATATAAAATGGTGGGTTTATTCAAAGCTCCGTCATTTTCATTTCACCAGTTTAGAAAAGACTTTATAACATGAACATATCAGTTAAATTAAGAAAATAGCAATTTTTATCTGGAAACCTTAAAATTGGCAATTATAAAGCTAGTAAGTCAACTTTTTATTTTTGAAGTACAAGTCCATTGCTGGATATATACAGTAGTACTCCCGTGCCGCCATTCTTAAGGCTTAAGAACTTAATAAAACAGCTCTAAAACCACATCGCCATTCTTTCTGGTGTTGAAATATCTCACATATTTCATACACAAAAATCATTACAATTATTTCATGATAACAGAAAGGAAGAAACTGGAACTGGTTTTCATCCCTTCAGCAGGTGTCGGTCACATTTTTGCCACCATCGAAGTAGCGAAGTTTCTCGCGGCGCAGAATGAAGATCTCTCCCTCACCATTCTCATCATGCCCAACACAAAAAACCCTATCCTTAAATCTCCCAATCATCCTCAGATCAGGTTCATCGAGCTCCGAAAGACAGAGAATGATCCTTCACAGAGCAGCAACAATGGCTTTTCCATGATGTTCTTCTTCGATTTCGTCGACGCGCAAAAAAGCCACGTGAGGGAAATACTCGCCGAGATCACCCGCTCCGGTGGAACCCGCCTCGCCGGAATCGTCGTGGACATGATCTGCACGTGCATGATTGATGTCGCCGATGAGTTTGATGTTCCGTCGTTCGTGTTCTTCTCGTCCGGAGCTGCGATGTTGGGCCTCATGTTCCACTTCCAGGGCTTGAGAGACGGGTCCGGCGTCGACGTGACAGAGTACAAGGATTCCGGCGAGGAGCTATCAGTTCCGGCGTATATCAACCCTGTTCCGGACAGAGTTCTGCCTTCGATTCTCTTTCACAAGGACGGATCATGCGATGCTTTCCTTAATCAAGCGAAGAGGTACAGAGAGGCGAAAGGGATCTTGATCAACACCTTCTCTGATCTCGAAACTCACGCGCTTCGATCCTTTAGTGAAGATGAATCCATTCCGGCGGTGTATCCAATCGGGCCGATTCTCAAACTGGACGGAATTAGTGATTATCAGAGCGAAGAAAGTGAGGCGATTTTACAATGGCTGGATCTCCAGAAGGATTCCTCTGTTCTGTTCCTCTGTTTCGGGAGCCTGGGGTCCTTCTCGGAGAATCAGGTGAAGGAGATTGCAACGGCGCTGGAAAGAACCGGGTTCCGGTTCTTGTGGTCTTTGAGAAAGCCGAGCAATGGGTTCGCGCTCCCGGGTAACTACGAGGACCCGGGGGAGGTGTTGCCCGACGGGTTCTTGCAGAGGACGGTGGGGGTGGGGAGAGTGATCGGGTGGGCCCCGCAGGCCGCGGTGTTAGCCCACCCCGTGGTGGGAGGATTCGTGACGCATTGTGGGTGGAACTCGGTTCTTGAAAGCGTTTGGAATGGGGTGCCGATGGCTACCTGGCCGATCTACTCGGAGCAGCAGGTGAATGCGTTTCTGTTGGTTAAGGACTTGGGTTTGGCTGTGGAAATCAAAATGGATTATAAGAAAGAATTCGGTGGTGGGGAAGTGGAGATTGTGAGTTCAGAAGTGATTGAAGATGGATTTAGAAAATTGATGGATTCGGAGAATGGCATTAGGAAGGAGATGAAAGAGATGAAGGAGAAAAGTAGGTTGGCAATTAGTGAAGGAGGATCATCTTTTGCTTCAGTGAGTTGTTTTTTGGATGTTGTTAGAGATAATGTGCTTACTAGTTGATGATAGATTAATGGTACGAATCATCCAAGTTTAGCTCAATTGCATCGTATTATGGAGTTTTGTTAATGTTATACTTGGTCTGATCCACTAATATTGGCCCCCTTTGACCAGCCAATTTTTTATGACATGTTTGACCATCGATAACTTTTATTGTATATAGTAATGGATCTTATGTGAGATGTTTTTAGATTCTTCGTAACGTATAGTTTTTAAAAAGTAAAATTTTATAAACTATTATCGTACGTAACAAAAGTTATCGATGGTCAAACATGCATTGAAAAAATATAAGAAAAAAGTGGCCAATATAAGTGGACCAGAGGGAGTACTATTTGTTTGGGCAAATCAGAATATGCATCCGTTTGAAAGGTTGAGCGCAGCGGCAAGTGCAGTTTCATTATTTTAGTTATTTCACACCCCATATTGTAGTAGCTACGCCATGTATTTGTACATTTATAATACTTTTCCTATACAATAGTTTTGACATATTTACTTTTTTTAAGGTCAAACTTAGTAAATTTTGACACTAAATATAAATTAATATATTCATAATAAAAATATTATGTGAGATATTATTAGATTCATTTTGGCATATATTTTTTAAATGTCAATTTTTTATGCTGAATTGTTATATGTAGCTAGGGATATTGACGTTCAAACATGATTGTTAAAAACCGTGATACTAGGGAATTAGAATATTACTTGTAATTGTAATTATACTCTATTGTCTTTTCCTATCTTGTATAGCTATTCTGTACCACTATATAATGTATCATGAGATCATGAATAAAAACACACATTATTACCCTTATTTTCTACATTGTATCAGAGCATAAAATCCTGAAATCCTAAAAAAATATTCTGCTGTCTTTCCGAGCCACCGATGTCGCCGTCAAGCCGCACGTCGATCCACTCGCCGTCGTCTACTCCGTTCCACCGATCGCCACCGCCACCGTCCGGGTGTGGTAATCCGTGTGCCACC